>CAKLBY020000024.1:0-600000 GCA_921007115.2 Peronospora matthiolae | reverse complement strand
AGTACGGCCGTTCACGTTTGGACCTGCTTGTTGAAGTACTACTCGGTAGTGCCAGTGAGTCACTGCCCGAGCACGTCGCTCTACACGTTCTCGCTCCTCAAGAAGCCGCAAGACTCCGCCATGTCGACCTGGCGCTAAGTGACTTGCCCCAGTCCAGTTGAAGAAGCCTGACCCAAGTTCGACGTACAACTTGAATTCATCGAACTTGTTGAATACCAGCTTGCGATGCCTCGCATCCTGAGTGCAATACTGCATCGGCGTCACTTGTTGCCGCTTCTGCCCCGACTTCCATTGAGCTACTGCAATCGCCTGAGAAGCTGATGGCGACTACATTGGTGGCAGTGGAGCTGGCGACTGAGGCAATGGATACGCACACTTCTGTGGCTGCTGTCTCGATCGCACACGTAGAACGTCGATCCGTGTTGTTGCGCGCCATGCTTGCTGCTGAGGCTAATTATAATGCTAGATTTATCACTACTCTATGGAGTAGCCCTGTGAAGTCCGCCCGAGCTCTGATCAGAAAAGTTATCTCGCTTGGGCGCCACACATGCGCTCGTCATCGTCCATGCGTGCTTGCGACGCGTCCGTCTTCTACGTTCGCAGATTCATACCCGTATAATGTTGATAACGCTCGCTAGTGTCGGGCTCCGCGCTTCTTGCTGGATTGGTTAGAGAGACGGCCAAGACAAGCGCGGCCGCGGACATTTCGTGACCGGCCGTAGTGGAGTCTTTGCCGTGTGAGTCTCGTCATTAGCTCCCAATGAGAGAATAAATCCTGTTCGCTAGCCATTTAGCTAGGCTAAGAGAAGGTGTTGCAAGCAATGTAAAAAAAAATTCTGACATTGTTGGTTGGCTAGGTTGGGTTGTTCTACTCTTCTCTAATCCACCTTTTTTTCAACGTTGATCTCATTCGACAGCCACTACTCAAAGGTTTGACATAGCAGGGTGCCGACTTCAACTTTCAACACGGTATGGACCGTCCCTAACCGAAATTTGCACAGCATCAATATCATGTATCCACTATTTTTTGTGATTATAAACGTAATCTGCGTACTTTACACAGATTCATTTGCGTATCAATACATTTTATTAGACTCGTATAGGACACAACATTAGCCAGTGAATTTATTCACTACCTTACTTGGTTTTTAGGATTATAACATTAAATGCCAAAAAAACGATTTTCAGGTCAGGTTTACACCAATCTCCATACTTTTAACAGCTGAAACTATCAATCATTAAATAAGGGGTTCTGTTATACGCGCCCCAATTTTTACGTATTACTAACCGTTCACCACACCCAGTCCGCACCACAGTATAATTTGCGCGACCAATTTTGCGCCACACTACCTCTTACGATCGTTATCTCAGAACGAATCTCTTCAGTCGAAAAAACAGGGAGTGAAAGTGCACTTATCTCCCTTTAAGAGCAGAATTGCTTAAATTGGTCCGACTTGCAACGATTGGCCTGAGCCTGGATCAGATCTAGGCCAGGCTCGACCAAATCTACATATGGCTGAACACTTAAAATTTTTGTCAGAGGTAAACAGTACTGCGAAAGATCTATTTTGTTATGTTTGGTGAACTTTAAAGGGGAAATTAAACGTACCGATCGCGAGAGGGTAATTGCACTGGCGATTTGATTTGATGATTACAGTCATACTTTTTTTCAATTTTTTTTTTTCATTTTCAATTTGATTCTGAAATACCTTTCTAAAAATGGTTTTGTACCTAATTTTACATCCGTTTTGCATTTGCTATAATGGAGATTGCCGGTACGTAATGGGCTACGAAGGCCAACGTAATGGAAGAGAAGCAGAGAGTATCCACTACAATATTGTTTTTCTTAATTAAATGCTTTGTATTTCTTAATTTGATACTACACTTGCGGAGCACTTGATATTTGTTTAAGACGTACAAATGCATGCCACATAACACTTATGTGTTTTTTTTTGCTTTAAAAAAAGCGCGTATAAGGTAGTCCCTCACCATTGAGTACTCGCCTTGACATGAGGTTTATCTGTGATTAGTCTGACGTTAGTTGCATAAAAGCTGGCTGAACTAATTATTTTGGCGTCATCGTTGTCTTCATCGTGTGAGTTATATTCTGCTGGCGACAGTCCTATTATCCCTATCATTCAGAAACCGTGCATTGCAAAAAAAACCTTTCAAAATTTTGCGGTAAAAAAATTCTTAGAGTTGCTACCGGAAATGCATTTATTATGTTGCCAAAATAGTCATTTCTGCAACATGGATCATTCACTATGGCATGGTTATGTACGCTTAGACAAAGGTCTGTGTGACTTTCCCGCAGATTAATAAATACTGTAATGTATATTATCCATGGAATATATCGCCTTTTTTTAATCTTTGTGCTCTCTTACCTATTATTTTAAGGTCTTAAATAACCGGTAAGCTCCATTACAGCAGATACGGATGAATCATTAAGTGGGTGGGTACGACAAAATCAGCTTTGTACAATCGGTAATACAGTGCGTAAAACAAATTATTATTGCGAAGTATGAGATTGATTAGCGGGAGCGAATTGTCGGTACAGTGATCACTCGCAATTATCACATTATTGGTAACAGGGCACCAATAAATTGTAATGACACAGTAAATGTCAAATTTACAATGACTAAGTGTACGGTAGTGCCGCACTTCTCACTACGTACATTGTATACGCAGAGAGGAAGGCTAGATATTGAACGACGCGCTCAGTAGCAGCCGAAAGTAAAACCGCAAACAATATAATAAAGAACAAATTGTTTTCCTGTGATTTGTGCAACTTTAATTTTTTTCGGTGTTAGTGCACGCGAAAGTCTTGCTCGCGACTCATTGCGCGCGTTCATCGTTTATCGGTCCGCTAAAGCTGGCTAATTTAATGGTCCATGTTAGCCAATCAATGAGTTCTTAAAATCATTTTCCAGCATGGTAATATTTAATGATTATTTTTAGACTGTGTATTACGTTGTATTTGAAAAATTTCATGGATTAATTACATGTAACAAACTCTACCCGTTAAATTCAAATGTTTTAAACTAAACCTTCTTATGGTATGTTTGGATCTTTCGAGAATGAAACTTGTCTTAATTTAGAAATGTTTAAATAATGGTGAAGATTGCGTTGTGGATGCAAAAGAGATTGTGTCCTAGATTACGTCCCAAAAAAGTTATTTAGTAAATCAAATAGTATGTGTACGATAGATGCAAATTGTAGTGCGTTTGTGGTCGTAAACAAGTGTGGTGGCGCGATATGCGTTACACAAATTAAACTAAACTATGGTATTAGTGTGATGTACAAAGGTTTTTTTAAAAACTATAGGATTTGACGAAAAAGCTTAGCAAAACGCCAATATTGCGCCATTTTCTGCATTGTCGTTGTATTTTCGGAGACCTTTGCAACATCTCAATGGAACTCAAGGTCCATCTTAAGTGTTTCAGAAATACACACTTGTTGGTAAGTAGCAATAAACCTTGCACTACCTATAAGAATAAAACCTGAATGACTATACAGCAGATACATCCATTCTTCTCCGTTAACATTTTTGAAGCGCCAAAATTCTAAAATTTCGCTGGGCATGATGGTAACACCTAAAATGCAATTTTTTCATTGTCACTCTATTTTTTCTTCGGCCCATCACCCGATATTAAACGGGTGAGTTTAATACATGGTTATATCACAAGGTATATATCAAGTTTAGATTGTTTTATGCTTTCAGAAGACATAATATATTTACAATATTAGCTAAACACAAGGTGTGATGCAAGAGCCATACACAATTTCTCGGTTGATAAAGGACGATGATGTCAACCGATAAAGCCGAGACAAAATGAAGGTGTGCATGGAAAAGTCAGCAAATAGTCAAAATGCATGTTTGAATTTAGGTATAGTTCTAAAAAGATATTACATTTTTTTTCGACAGGAGCTTAATTATAATAAATAGAACCCTACATTATTCTCTTATGTCGTAATCAATCTTTCCGCTGCACGATCGTGTAAGTGAGATCGAGAGGCAATTGCTTATTCGGTTTGCAGACAATCTAGCTCGCACTGTGACTATAGAAGAGATGGGTCTTCTGTTGCACCTGGTAGAACCTTTTAGTCCGTCTAGCGATCATAAACATGTTGGATTAAAAAAAGAAAAAAAGGATTTATCACGCCCATGAAAGCTCATTCCATTCAAACCAAATCGAATGGAGCGCCGTCGAACGATTGAGTTTTAATTTAGGCTAAACAGCCGTTGGCGAAATGCTGTGCACTCGGGATCCAGACGGACAGCACCTTACCATCGCCAAATTCATTAAAATTCAAACGTGACACTAAAAAGGAAAAGTGGCCTTGCTTCACCAGCATTTATTCAACAAAAAACAACTAAAATATTCGAAAAACGAGATCAATAGCAATTAATTTGTTGAGACAGCAGAAAGCTGCTGTTACTAGTTTGGCACACACATGTCAACATGAATCGCTACTTGTTGACATCTTTAAGTACAAACGCTCTGAAGAAGTTTGTTGTCAAGACGATTTGTAGAGCTGGATGACGCTAGAAGGGTTTGTCACATCGTCATTAATAATAATTACGTGGTATTGTATACTCGAACCTGGCAGAAAGTGTAAGAACTTGAGCCTGGGGCCTCAAGCTACACCATCCTTCTGTCCTCAAGTCACTTATTTTTGTCAGACCCCGAATCAGACAAATGTTAGAACCACCGTAAGATTAATTGAAGGCTCATCATGATCTTATGAAGCTCAAACAAGACAATGCGTAATGCACATCCATATACTTATGCAAACGCTACGTGTTACATTACATCAAAGCCGCTAAACGAGAAAGCGTTGATCACGTCTAACATGCTGGGTCTCATAGACGGTCCAGTCAAATCAACATGCTAAAACTATAAATATAAAATTCTTGAAAAGGCGAAATAGGTACGGAACAGGAGGGATTCCGCATGCAACAACCTTACCAGAAATCGAGATCCTATCGCCGCCCCTCCCAAGACTACAGGAATGTGGATGCCTGGATTCGTTATGTTTCTGCTTTGCTGTAGAGACAAAAATTGCGAAATTAAATAGAAGATATTGCAAATTAAAACGATATTGGTGTACAGGACATAACGCGTACGTACAAAGTTCCTGAACACAATATCACGTACCGCAGGATACAGTGGTTGTTTTAATTTTTAAGAATGGAATACATCGTGGGTCCGACACTGTTGCACAAGCGCAACACCGAAATGAACCAAAACAAAGCGGTCAAGGACAGAAGTTGCAAAGCATTCTACTGATCCGGAAACGTCAAGTGAATTTGCAGGCCTCCTGACAAGATATTTTTCCGCCTCGCAATCATCGTGAGTTACTGCGAATCGCAAATGCTATATTAAAACGAGCCCTAGTCGATTTTAGGCGTCGAATGTCCTTGTACAAAGCGCACCGCTATATAATAAATTGCTCGATTTCATTGAGCTCGAGATCCTCCCAATGAGAATGACGATACGCCTCGCTTCAGATGCACCCGTAGTATGAAAGAAATACAATACGTTTTGGGGATTTAAGATACACTAAACGAGGTACAATGCTCTAATAAATTTATCCTACTCGGCCTAGACAATAAGCTTATTCATATCCTTAGTCTCCTGTAGAACAAAAAGGTATGGACCACATGTCAACTGATATCGAAGAACAGTCGATATGCCTATTGCATGTTCACCAGATGCCCATCTGATAGATATTAATGAGTTTTTACGAACATGTAAGTGTAATACAAGTGAGTGATATGGCCTCACGTGTGATTTGGTCCTTAGATAGACTGCACAATACACTGTGGATGAGGATGCCGGTGAATGCATAAAAACGCAGATGGCGACGAAGGCCCGCCACTCATAAGTCGAGCGAAGCGGGGCGAGGATTTCCTCCACAATGGATAGGGCCCAGGTAGTATCCAACAGGTTTCAATGCCTGTCAGTATGGAGATATGCTGATTCTTAAATAATTGATCGTAGAGCACCTGGCTGCGGTAGCTCAAGTACTGCTAAAATTCGCCGAGGAAGAAAACTCACACGTATCGATTAGGAGATAGACCAAAAGAAAAAAGTTAAGGAAAATAAATCCACAACAGGCTTTGGAAATAAGGTCCTATGGAATGTTACAGATTTTGAATATTCTACTTAATGACATGTCTAATATTGGTTCTTTACAAATTACCTGGTCGCGCCTCCAAAGTCAATTAACCTTTCTGAACCAAAAATGCTCGTGCATGTTCTAAATTTGATAAAAAATGAAGATGATCTGCGTTCTCGTCGCGGAAGATGAGTAAGTCACCGGTGTCCGAGCGGCAATGACCTACACCGAGTATGTTTGAGTTTTCAGTGCAACGGACAAGGTTTTCTTGATTAAAAGGCTGGATTATTAAGCTGTGTACATGTAAATAGTTAGTAGCATTAAAATATATGCACGAATTCAGAAATATACTTTTAAAAGCAGTGCGAATCGAGTTTTTTAAGGAGAAATAGCTCGATATTTATAGGAGCCTAACTCTGGCTCGAAGAGCGATGGCCACTGCATCGTGAACAGGTATTTGCGATCGACAATACCTTTTTTTAGATTACCTTAAGCCTGCTATGTAAGAGATTCGACTTCTTCACACATCTTACCGACGTTCTATGCGCGACAAGTTACAGAATGTTAGTGTATAGTGCATACTTTTGACGATTTAAAGGCTGCAACTGACCAGATAAAAAGCCGACATTATGTAAGATGCTTTCATAATAAGTAAGGGTAGGACTTTGATCTGTAAATAAATGGATCTGATAATGTCTTCTAGTCGGGCTTAATGCGCAAAGGGATATCCCGCATTCCGCAGCTAGCACCCCAAGCAGTATAATTTACGAGCGGAGGGTATTACATCAAGGGATTAGCCCTTCCCCTGCTATGTATACCAGGTCTGTAAAAAATCTGTTGAGATCTGTTCAGACTTCACCTTGTTTTAATTCTATGATGTGGTCTTCTATAGACAGGGTATGGACGGACAGACGAAAAATCAAGTACACTAAATTCACCTCTTGGGGTATTTACTTTCGTGAGCAAGCAAAAAAGTTGCATGTAAACTTCAAGAAGTGCATTTCATAGGTCAATTGTAAATAATCATGGAGTACGGGTCGATTTAAAAAAAGACAAAGCCATCACTGATTGGCCGGTGCCAACATTTATCAAGAGGCTTCGAAGGATCCCTAGCTTTAGGGTGTACTTGCACTTAAACTCGCACAACTATGCCGAGATGACTATTCTTCTTTTTTGTCTATGATAAAAGAACTATATAACCAGTAGAAGTGAGTATAGAGTGCTAACAGTCCACTATATTTCGATGGTATCACAATCTGTTGTTGTCAAGGCTGCTAGTTAAAACAATTGCAGATTAAACCAAAACACCGACTGTGATGTGTGATGCCATCAAGCTTGCAATCTTTTACACATAGGCAGTAAAATATAGCCGGTGCGAAACGCGTCATCTGCAA
This sequence comes from Peronospora matthiolae, assembly GCA_921007115.2. Taxonomy (NCBI): domain Eukaryota; phylum Oomycota; class Peronosporomycetes; order Peronosporales; family Peronosporaceae; genus Peronospora; species Peronospora matthiolae. The sequence goes on along the minus strand of CAKLBY020000024.1, from coordinate 592,483 downwards.
TCAGTCTCGATAGATACAACCAGCGGACAGCTATACACCCGTTTTGACTAGGGACTTCTTGCAATAAGTTACGCGCTGGCGAAGTTCAAGAAGTACTTGTTTAAAGATAGAATCTCAATCTTCTATACAACCCATTGCGCCTTTACGCACTTTAATTGTCTACACCCTTAGTAACGATGAAATGATATTTTCGATTCTTCGTGATTTTTACCTTCTCCGTACGGATATAAACCTGGACGACTTTTGGTATTTCTGATGGTTATTGCGTCGACCGAATTTTACTGGATGAAAAAAGCCAACAATGATATACCTTAAGTTTTTGACCGTAAGTTCCCGTGGTAAATTCTACTTGACTTCATATGTAAGGCGTACGATCTGGAGATTGTAAATCTAAAAATAATCGTTTGCAGCCTTGCCGGAAGAGTCTCAGCCAACTTTTAGCAGAATTTTGAGCACCTCCCTTCTTGATTTGTTGCATCTGCTTCCTGTCCCGACTATTTGCTGAAATTTGATATAGATGAAATCGTCTTTGATTCCCCGCCTATACGCACAAAAAAAATTGTATTCATGTGTTTATCGACGTAATTAGCAATATTATACACATGGCACCGTCAGTGAACCCGAGTAAATTGCAAAAAGTTGTTCTTTAATATTTATTGACACAAACCTTCGTCTTTACCGACTGCCAAGTGAACTCGTGTCCGACCAGGGTGCGGTTTGCGGCTACGTTATGTCGCTTTGTGTTTTTAAAATACTCGGAACGCATTCAAAGACTTTTTCATCTGACCACCTCGAAAAGGATGTTCAGACGAGTGCGCCAACCGTGTTCTTGAAAAATACTATTAAAGTAGGAGCATTGTATTGATAATTATAGCTTTTTTTGCAGGTGGTGAAATTTATCTTTATTAAGTCGTTACACACGTTGTTGAAAATTATGCCAATTTTCGTGACTGTCTTTACGCCATCCGCTTCTATTTACCGTAATTTAGGAGATCTCTAGTTCAATAAAGGAACCCCAGGAGCAAACGCTAATTCGTCTCTCACCAATTCCGTAGTGATTGTGAGGTCACTATGTACGACGTCAATGTCGATCACACCAAATTAAAAAAAAGAAAAGGAAGAGAAAGATACTGGGTAATCTGGCATTTCCTTCATCTTGTCCGAAGACGTACTTGTTCAAGCGGCATCTGGTCTTGCCACAATTTAATCTTCAACTACTTAAGTCAAAGACAGCGAGTCAGTAGATGCAATCATAATGGTTTGCATTTCATTTATCGTTTCGCACAAACCTTCATTGCAGAAGCGGTACTCTAAAAAATCGAAACGCTGACAAGTAAAAAGGAAAAAAATCTTACTTTAAATATTGCTTCTTGTTCTTACGACCATCTGTAAACTTGCCATGGCAAATAGTGACTGACGTGGGTGGTAACAAGTAACTACCTAAGTTCGTCGGTCCATTTTCTGTGCTGCGCTGCCTAGACAACGCAGACACGATTAAAATGCCACAAAAAATGTAACGGGGTTCGACGACGTTATCGCCCGAAAGGGATATACCTTAATTATGTGACATGCAAATTCCATATATAAGATAATTGTTCACTCTATTGACATTTGTTATCCGCTGATAAAAAGAATAATGTAACATCTGTGGTGTAGTGGGATTTGCTCGTTTTACGAAGCGAGTTAGACTCTCCAATGGTGCCCAGACGACCGACTGATTGAGGGGATAACTTCGGATCGCGTGTATTTTCTTGCTCCTTCTCACCCTGTGACCCGTTGGCGGGCAGTTGCAATCTTATAGGTGGTTGAGCTCGGTGTCTGTCTCGACCCACTTGACGATAGGTTTGGTGTGGTCGAGTGATTATTCTTCCAACAACCAACATTTACTTTTAGCGCTCTCCCAAAGTTGCCCTGCAGATTATTAAAGTCGCCTTACTCAAATGTGGATACTTTGTCCTCTTTTTCTTCTGTGCAATTGATTTCCTTGGTCTTCTCACTACTTGATCACCATGTTCTTATGATTACTTGATTTATTTATAGATCTTTTCTCTATGTGCTTGCCACGTCCGATTGCGGGCTAACTTAAATGCGTTTTCTTGTTACTAATTAAGCAATTTAAAGGAAAACCTTAATCATACATGTGAGCATCAACCCTAAAACGTCAAAGGGTCACTATAATTCCAGCCCGGAGGGTAATGACGCGTGACCTCTGCATAAAAATCAATATTGGTTGTTACTAACCTATAAGGAGCAAGAATTACGCTTACCTCTGACATGTATCTCAATTTCTATTACGTCGTTAGCCTCCCGCCATCAATTACTTAAGCTTAACGTTATCCACTTCAGCTCACAGCATGACCGCTAATCGTACACAATCATTAGGACCACTGGTCATTCACAGTGATTGTAATTGCAGGTCGTTTGCAGTGATCTTGACTAATGAATGGTCTACTTTCCACCGTACCGCCAGAGACTTACGACGGTCATCTCAAAGCCGGCATGACTAATCCCACATACACCTATGTTGTTAAAAAATGCTGGAGGTCAGTTTTTTTCTTAATGTTTCACTACACATCCATTACATTTTAATGTATGAGAAAATTCCTGCGAATTAGTTTTACCTTTTTCTTAGTTAGTTGAATGAGGAAATGACATTTTTTTAAAGAATATAGTCTTATTAGATCGCTCAGTGACACGTTTCTTGTAAATATGACAGCAAATTGTTATAAGTGAGATTCAGCTTTTGGCGTACACCCTATATCACCCTATGAAAACCGGCTTAAGAGAATATGAAAGTCCCGTGAGCCAGGACTAGAAGCTCTAAGAGCCTGAAGTATAAAAGGGGTCTTTGTTGATTTGTTCTAACAACAGAAAATCTTAATTTTTTTAAAAATTTAGTTTGTAGACTCATGAGAATTGTAGAGAGGTAAATCCTCCTCTTATCAGAACTGTGCAGCTCCATTACACTTGGTAGTACATGTTGTCAATCCCACACCGTAGTTAGATAATTTTTTTAATCCTATGTAAAGACCTTAGTTTGTGATTCCGCTCAGAGGCTCATCATCTCGACCTTGAATAGCTTAGAACGTTACTTCGGGTCGCCAAATAAATCATATTGTGGCTTAAGTCCGGAAGCGCTCAATGCGCGGCTGGAGTCTTCAATGCAACATAAGGTGACGCTGAATTCCTATGCCCGATGAATGGCCTAAGGCTTGACCTATCATTTTGGGAGAGAATATACTACACAGAAAAGAGGAGATAATCACAACCTTAAAAATTTTAAGGATCGAAGTGGTGATTATCGCCGCTGTTATACATATGGATTAGCAGAAAGTTGACCTGGCTCTATCAAAACTTGGGGGTAGGGCCAAAAAATGCGCTAAGACATGTGAGGCGCCTGTAGACGCCGCGTTCTCCACGTGAGATTAGCTCTAGCTATAGACGTCTCGAGTGTTTGCACCGCCTTACCAGGCTCACTAAACGCATTCACGCTTCCTATCCCCCACCCAGACAAGAAGCAAAGGAAACATTTTCCTGTGTTAAAGTGTTGAAAAATCGTCTTGCTGAGATGCAGCTGGAACTTTATCCGAGTAAGTCTCTGTCACTATCTAATGGAAGTTCTCCGTACTAAAAGCGCTCGTACCAAACATTATCGTGTCCATCCCTCAACCTTTTTGAAGAATTTAGACATAGCATTAAACACTAAGTATATTGTTAAAGCGGCTCGCTATGGTTCATTTTGGACATGCCTTTGATTTATTTAACAGGGTCGAGCCGTGGATTTCTGTCATGCCGATGATGACAAAGCCGAGCTTCAAGCTGTTGTACAGCAATGTAATATCTGTAAAAATTACACGTGCGGAAATAATATGGCACCTCTTCTCTTACTAGGGGTGTTACTAAGGAAACTGACTTGGAGTCTGTAGCCACAAATTACGTTACTTGGCAGCAGACTTTACCAGAGGAACCACGTGACGTCATTGACATTTTTTCAGTGCTAGCCACGCGGCAGGTATGTTGAGTAAGAGTAAGTCATCTCATTTCACCCCGACATTTATGTCAAGAATTCTGATGGTCTGTGGCGCATTGTGCATGCTTTCAAAAGATTAGATGATGTCACTTTACCGGCAAAATTCATTTTTCTATAAAGGATGTTTACAAAACAACATGGTAGGATATACACTGTACAGTGCACTCGGCTCTGCTGATGGGTATCTTCAGCTGCTCCTTCATGCACGTGATATATAGATGATTGCGACTTTTAATCCAAGTGGTATGCTTAGGCGTGACTTGTTATGCTTTAGGGGCTTTCCAACATCCCAGCTACGTTTGATCGTCCGGTGACGCAAATGTTCCGCCCATACCGTGCGTATGCACAAACACTTTATAATGAAACATCTCCATAGCCAAACTAAATAGGTTCGGTTTAACGTGGATGACCACATCGACCATTCGCACGCTGCGCTCGATTGCATGCGCACTAACAAGCTCTATGCTAATGTATGTTTTCATATATAACTGGTACGGATGAGATCCGTTTTAAGATGAGTCATTGGAATGCAAGTACTTTGGGTGAAATGGCGAAGGACATAGTAGACTTACTAGTTCCTAATGATCCAAAGGATTTAATTGAAAGGATTGGCCTTGCAAGCTTGCATATGCATAGCGATGGCTACGCCAATATGGCTTGTCATAGTTTTTATTTTCCTTGAGAAAGATGTGGAGTGCTGCTTGATCATCACTGTAGAAAAGGTTTAAAACACGTATAGGAGAGCTACGAGATTGTTCAATTTTGGCTTCACCCTATTCTGATCGGAGTTTCAGTGTCTTACGCTTCAAATTTCGCCATAGCCTGTGCTCTGTTTCAGACAGATGTAAAGGGACGCGAGCGTGTCATTTCTTTGACATCGCGTCTTATTAAAGACAAAAAAGGAATGTTCAGCTCACAAGGAGCTTTTTGCGATGAAGCATGCTATTGTCAGCTTTTGAGTTCACCTGCTTGGCTCAAAAACTTTTATAGTATTTACCGATAAAGCATCTTTACACACGGCGACCCATCCGGCCCACTTCTAGTAAAGAATGACCTGATGGCTTTCATTCTTCGCAGAATGTATCCATTAGGTATAGCATGAGCCAAGAAAGCAAAAGATTCGAGATAATGCGTTGTGACGATAGCCCGAATACGAGCTTTCTCATGTTACAAATTTAGAGTAGTCAAGTGAAAAATCAAGCCGTGCATCGGATAAATCATATTTAGCTTTACTACAAGCTCATGTCAGTAATGAGTCAACAGAATCCGACCTAAATTGTTGGCACATTCCCGTGTGGCGCATCGACATTCTTTTGATAAAGTCTTGATGTGACATCACACGCACACTGCGGATACTACGCGTGTCGTTTATCCACATGATGAGAAATTGAATGTACCGTTTTCTTTATGAGGTGCACGATCACATTAATAAGCGGTCGACTCGGTCGTGAGAAGACCTACGGCTTACTTAGCTAGAATTAAGGGTGGCCCAATTGCTTTAAATGAGTTAGCACTTGTACGCGTTCGTGGTAGGCTTGCCAATGAGTCAAACCATTGAAAAGTGCGACTGCACTGCCGGATAGTTTACATATATTCTCTGGGTGCTGGGAGTCCATCAGCATAAGCTTTGCGTTTAATCTTACAAATGATTCGGAAGGCAGTACAGGTAATGTGGTCCTTGTCGACCGTTTGAGAAAGATGGCTTACTTAGCAGTTGTGCCATATGTATGGATGGTGAAGGTACAGCTCTGCTGTTTTTTAATTGCGAGGTCCGACAACACGGACTGACACTGGCAATTGTCTACAACCGAGGACACCGTTTCACGACAATATTTTAAGCGACCGTCCTTTAGGTGCTAGGTACCTAAATCATATGTCTGCAGCCGACCATCCGCGGACCGATGGTCAGACGGAGATTATCTTTCACGTCTTCGGCGATGGATTACGCAGATGGGTCAGACGGAGAATATCTTTTACGTCTTCGGCGATGGATTAGGCAGTATGTGCTGATAAGCCCCATCATAAGAGCTAAAGTCTCCTAATTTCTGAGCTCGCCATGAACATCGACTTCCGTGCCTCAGGGATATACTTCGTTCTGCATGAACAATATCACATGATCCACGTCCCATAATCCTACCACTCATTGATTATGGGTTGGTGGGATAGAGGTTGCCGATCGGCTTGCTGATATCTGCCCTGCTACTTTTCAAAAACAGGTTAGTGTGTTTTGATTACCGCGATTTAGTGTCTAACGAAATGTGTGTAACGCAGTGGATGTTAGACAAACTAACAGTACGAACTAGCGAATAATAATGGCAGAAGCTACATGAAAAGTAATGAGGTCGTTTATCAAGTCTTACTAAGCGCTGAGAACTTGCAAAAATGTAGTTTCTGCTGTGTTAAGTCGAAACTGCGTTTTTATTGTAGACTCATTTACGTCATGGCCAAAAGAAATGTTGCATAAACGCTCAACTCACTGCGCAAATTGCGTTCACAACCCGCACTTTACGTTTGACTCCTTCAGCCGTCCTGGGACTAAACTGATCGAGAAACGCTTGCGTCGCGAAGGTTGGCCTCGCCACAGGTTGCTCCATCCGAATTAGGAGGCCAAGCTGCGTCCCCGCGCTCGTCAAATTTCCTTAATGTCACCAGACGGGCTTGCACCGTGTCGGCCTTGCTCTGGGAATGTAAAAAGTCTTACAAAGGCTAATCAATTTGTGAAACAAAGCCTAATGAGCTGCAGCCGACACACCGGCCGCCACCGGCGTTTCTTTACGAGCAAGGTAACCAAGAGTCTTAACTGGAAAGGATACTGCAATAACGTCTTCGTCATGACCAACGCCAATACCAGTATCGGTGAAGTGGAAGTTGTAACCTATGTTTAAAAATCCTTATATATATGTGTTGCCCTTTCAAATAAATTGCCCATACACCGTTAAATTATTTAGCACCATGGTCGCGGTCTACTTGCAACTCTTCACGCTACCTACCAGTTAAATGAGCATTAGGAGGGTTCACAGCCGGAAAAGGATGTGATTGCAGCTATCCTCACAGCCGCAGCGTAGTGCGTGCGGAACATCGCTTGCATCTGGCATTTGCTACTTCTTTCGGTGATGTCATAACAATTTTTTTGCTCGAGACGTACATCATCCTTGTCGGAGCTTGCTCTGATTGCATAAAAGCTACTCAAGCATCGTAATTACTGTACCCAGCCTATAAACGCGTTTTATTCTTTAAAGGCCAACCCCCTACGCCAAGAAGTCCGAGGAAACCCAATATTGGTGGAACTGGTGCATCATCAGCTTACATGATAGCATTTCCTCGTGTTGAATTGGAGTCATACTACGTGGCACCAGGTATGTCTCATACAATATTCTAAACGCTCCAACCTCTACAGGTGTGGCGGCTGTCGGGGAAACGATCTACGATGCCATGGATTGGCCCACAGTCTGTTAGAGACGTTCCCCCATCCTGATAGAGGAGAAAACATATTCAGTATGGCTTTCTAGCGTAGTCAGGGTATGAGGTCTGTTGTGAGAGCTCTCCCAATGTTGTAGAGCCTGCTCTTGCTCCTCATCGAGCAAATTTGTGATCATTGCCGATCCCATAAAGGTTGTCGCGAGCAGCGCTGATATCGCATCCACTTCTCCACAATCAGAGAAGGGAGTAGGTGCCTGCTTCAGCCTGTTGTCTTGCTCGGGTCTGCTGGATTCGACATCGCTAGCATAGTATACTTCCTCTTTCTCGTTACCAAGGAGGTCGGAAAGAGTCGTACACTCGTTTGGCGTTGCCATGTCTGACGCGTTAATTAACCGTAAAACTTTTTGTTCACTAGTATGATCGACAAGAAGATTATCTGACTGATGCTATAAGTGAACTTTAGCCTGAAGGTAAAGTTTTAATGGGTTCACAAGACTGCTACTACCCGAACGGGATGTGCCTAATAGTTTCTGAAATACAATCTAAAGCTCTTTATGTGATAATTCATGTGGTCGATTACCTTACTTATCAATTGCCAAAAGATTTAATGCTCCATTTTTCAATCATCAACTTACAAAAGGTATACATGCATATCAGTTTAACTTTCGTCTTATTAAGTTAAATGAGGTTTATGACAAAAATTTAAGAATTCCGTTTCTTTTTGTACCTCTGAGGTACACATGTCTCGTAATAACGACAGCAAATCGTATGAGTAAGGTCCAGATTGTATTCATGCTTTAAATCACCTTGTAACTACATTTTTTAAAGCTGGTGTATTCCCGTGAGCCGGGACTAGAAGCTCTACGATTCTAAAGTACCAGTGTCTTTTTTTAAGAACTAGAAGCTCTTAAAAAAGTAAAAACTTAGTTACGTAGACCTAAGTGACTTATACAGTGGTAAGTCTAACTCTGTATCAGAGCTGTAAAGATTCACTACAGCTATCACGATAATTACACGTTCCGTGTTCAGGTTGACTGACATCATCATCTTGAAGATGCAAGTCATTCAGATGGCTGGTTGTATCCTCCTCCCTATCTACTGGTTCACTTACGCGGTGGACGACGTTTCCGTGTGGGACACCTTTTAAAACAATGTGATCTAGAAGGAAATTGAACTACTTGTCTTGTCTTTGGCGCAGCTATCCTCCTTCGTCGGATTACAGATTCTCGCTTGCGGCTGCAGTATGTGTAACCCTTGTCGAGAAGTAAAAAACGACAAATCTATTGACGAAGAAGGGTTATCGTTAAACGGGTTGTCAGCGTCATTTAAAAAAACTACAACACACCTTTGCCCTTTTACGTATCAGGATAGAAATTTACTATTAACCAGGCGTCATTCATAAAATGCACCTTTACAAGAGCTCGTGCCATTTTGTTTACACGACAATGACAAGGGTCACCCTAGAAGAGGCGTGGTAATCAGGCCTCTTTTGATGAACGTTCTGTTCGTAACGTGCACCAAACGATGATCGCTTCATAAACCTATTGATAGATAAATCCAGATTGTCAAGTCAGGCATTACGACCGATCTCACCCACATTGTTAAAAGTGGCGTTTCATGACTTGTTCAACGAAATCTCATCACGTGGTGTATCCCACTGTACCAACGATGTTTATGGAACATATTATCAAAAAAAAATCTTATTCAGTGCAACATTTTATCGCACTCAAATCAAGACCATAAAGATCAAGTAAATCGAACAGTCTAATTATTAATGGCCGACAACCGTGTAAGATACTTGATTTAAACACGTTGAGAAGGCAGCACTACTCTAAGAGAAACGCGTAGGATGCCGGTATTCCTGGATTCTTACATGGTGCTAATTGGATTACCGACACCATAATGATCACAAGCTTCATAATCTTTGACGCCTACTGCATCATCGCCATTATTATTGTGGCAGCCTGATCCACCGCGTAGAGCAATCTAGAGTGAACAACCCCCGTCTTAGAGACGTATCTTCCGAATCGTTCGACGATTCGAAGATGTCACGACGATCAGCAATGCTCAAAGCCTTCGTAAAAGTCGACTTAGGTCTTTTCAGAATAGCCATTCCTGACACTTTTCAGTTTCTTCCTGCTTCGTGTCGGTGTCGCCATCATAGTCGCTAAATGAAAAAATCTCAAGGCTCAAAATCTTTGATGTCACGCGATGTTTTACCGCGTGAACCTACAGCAGCAATTGCTGCAGTCTGAGCGGCGAATGCAGCAGACAATCTACGATTTGCTGCATTCGATGTGTACATTTCTCTTCTGCAGCAGCGGGACGGAACCCCACTCCTGCTCTTTCTGCAGCTTAAGCCGCGCAGCGCTTGGTTAGTATATTATATAATAAGATAAGTGAATGGTTGAAAAAGACTTACGAATATGCCATGCTTCTGGGTCACTTGATGGAGTCACTTTATTATTTATTAGTCACTCATGTGTTATATACGTTTTAATAGATGGGTGATGTAATGAGATGATTCCGCTGCGTGGTATTTGCATATGGTGATTATTAAGTATAAATAATATATTGAAGACCGACATCATATTCTTACAATAAAAGCTGAACATAAATCTTGTGATGCAGAATCCTTACACTATTGTTCCAATTGATAAAGGACGATATTATCGACCGATAAAGCCGAGACACAACTGAAGAGCGCATGAAGTAATGAGTAAATAGTTACAATGCGTGTTTGTATTTAGGTATAGTTCAAAGAAGTTTCAAAAGGAGTGATTGACATAAGATAACTACGATAAATACAGTCCTGCTTGTTTCCCTTATCTCGTATTAAATTCCATATCTGCACAATACGTACACGTGATAACGCGAGACACCTGCTTACTCCGATGTCAGAGTAATTAGCTTGTCCTGTGACAGTACAATCGATCGGTTCCCCGTAACAACTCTCATTCACTCGGAATTTTCTGAGCACACACAATTTTTTCGAATTGTTGTCATCAATATCGTGCAGCGCTAATTGAGCATGCTACACACACACTGGCGTCAGTGCTCGAAAGCATGATGCAAATACCGATGATAGTCAACGTTAAAGCAAATTTCTGGAACGTATTTGTGAAGCGTCTCCTGACTTAATTCCACTGCTGTGTACTGTGAATATCGAGACGTTGCCAATAAGTAGTATCGATATTCTACTGAAAGGCAGAGCGAAAAACATCGCAGTGGCATTAGCAACTTTCGTATTGAATGTTCTTCACACTGTTCATTCACAACGAGCGCTCAATGTAGAGTCGCTTTTAAATTAAATTGAGACAGCTATTCATCCATGAATACGCAGAATAGCGTAAATATTTAGTGTTTAGCATCTTTTCAATGCCTGGGAAACGGTCGATAAGTGCAAGAATCAAGCTCTTAAATGACACCGACTCATTCAATCTTCGGTTTTTATAAAGATGTGAACAGTGTTGATAGTGAAATTTCAGTCCAAACATGCAGCACTTCCAGTCTCGACATCGTGTGGAAGAAAGAGGGCAAGCCGAAGATGCGCGTGTCCAGCTCCAATTTACATCTACACACGATCAGGATTGCTCACCTGCTGCAAAGTATGTTCGCTCTACTCTGCACAGTTACTTGGTTAGGTACTTTTTGGACGGCATCACCCGCGTAAGGCGCCATAATAAGCAGATCTAAGCCCTTTTTATGTATTTTAAATCGTAAAAATTTGATTTACTTTGAGCATGCAAGAGGAACGCGATGATTAGCTGTAGTGCTCATTTGGGAGAGATCAATCGTTACCATCGAACCACATCATATTGCTAGACGGTGACGGTGACGGCACTTTTTTCAGTTTATGCTCAATAATCGGAAGTGTTGACGCGATGGTGCACGTCATTACAACTTGTCACATACATACCAAAGGTGGAAGTCAAGCAAAAGAAAGAATGCAAGGTCGTCATGCATTGAAGTTTGGCAGCAAAGCAGCAGGATAAGAGCGGAATACGGATGCCGTCGTGTTGCAGCAGAGAGCACACGCCAAATATTGTTGATGGATCAATTCTATATATGCCGCACGATTGCGATCTAGGCACAGTGTGTCAGTATCAGTTCCATTGTAAGTGAGGGAATGACTTGTGGTATGAACAACCAGTAGGCATGTCAAGGTAAATGCAAAAACCACAGAATCGACGCAATGTGACAAAATAACTTCAGTCATTTACTGTGTAACTCATAGATTATTGAAGACAAATCCTATGAATTCGCCGAGTTATGAGCTCGTAAATCTCTTTTCTGTTTAAGAACAAAAATCAGTAAATTAGCGGCTTTTCTGGTTGAAAATTATATATAAGTAAATCCGAAATACTGTTATATTTGCACAAAGGCTCGAGTTTTGCCAGCATTAAGCAAAGCTAATTGTAAAATAAGCCAGTGTTCTGAAAAATTTGGCCTTACAGCAATTTTATAGCTAAGATCAACCATAATGCCATCTCCCTCACAAACAAGAGGCGCATCGATCTACAATCTTTGTTTAAAACGAGCTTTACGCCACCCAGCCGTGAGGCACTCCGATTATAAAGCTAAAGGCAGACGTGTCAACTTGAATGCTCCAATAACAATAAGTGATGAAACCAAACTGGAGAAAATGATCGAGGTAAAGACCTAGGTGTTCCCGAGCGCCTTGGCCTACCTTAGGACATATTCAAGTTCTTCTGTAAACAAATTGCAGCGCGTTAGCAAAAAAAATCTACTGCGCATCATCCTGATTTAGGGAGCGAAGTGTTCAAAATATTATTGTAGCCATGAACGTAACTTTGCCCGGCCTGTGTGCAACGAATGCTCCCAATCATCCCGAAATTGAAACGTGAACGAAAACAATGCGTGAGAAGAATCATATCACATTTTGTCTAATGCTGTACAATACTGAACATGATCAAGAACTATTAGGAACATGATTTGAAAATTTGCGCACAAAAAGATTGAGGTTCTTAAGATCGAAAAACTAGAGTTAATTTACATTACTAAATAAGCGTCAAAGGTTTATTTTTCAGTTTGATTCCAATTTATTTTCCTTTTATCCATGTTCGAATTTTTATGGCCTTCACGGCCAATACTGATTAGCATTGTGTTTTCACCCGTATGACTGTCACCGATCAGAGAACCCTGAATATATGTTTTTATTAGTTTTTTACAGTTCGACACTTACCCCAGTTTATTGTGTATATTTGTACAGAATTGCAATTATTCTTGCACGTAAATATTCGCGTATTTATTTGTGTCCCTCGTAAAACTCATAAAATTGTAATGGTATTGAATAACGAGTTATAATGTAGCTACCATAGAACGAGCATGTTCGAATGTACATCGTAAGATCAATCTAATTTGTGAGTAATGAGGATTTATGTTTTTCGTAAAATGTGTGTCTTTCTGCTTTTTTTGTCTCACCAGAGACTTTTGTTATGAGTGTTGAGAATATTGACGAAGAAGACAGCCGGCAAATTTAAAGATCTCGATGTGCTTAAAACGCTGAAAAAAATTGTGCGCCACATTGACTTTGCAAAACTGCACTTAGCAAAATACTGTATTATTTGTTCGTTACAATCTTTCGGTGTTTAAATGGATAAATCAAAGCATAAGTCTATCTCAGGATTTCTCAAGATGCTTTTAATATCCTACAATTTTTAACGAGGAATTTTGATCTGACTACAAATACTGGCTCATTGATTTATAAGTCATCCACCTTTAAACAACGATCTAGTGAAACTGCTTTGTCAAGTAACAACCTCGACCTATAGGAACAAATCGTATTGTGTAAGTGCGACTCAAAGTCTCCGACCTCTATACAATTGTGAGCTAGCTTTAAAGCTTTCATTTATTATTAGTTTTTCAAGCTGTACAGAAATTAAAAAAACTATTTACGTTTACGTACTCGATCCGGGATGTTGACGGCTATGGAATATATTACGCACTTTTTATTAAAAATTTAAAGTGCTAGTAGTTTGTTGTGCGTTTATATAGGTCGATTACATTGTTAGTGTCCAAAGTAAAGGAACTCAATCGAGACAGGGTATGATTGCTATCCCGAAGGGTGAAGCTATCAGAGAGTGTGCGGTGTGCGCAAGGTTGATTGCCGAACTATTAAAAATTGACTTATCCGTGTTTCCGTATGTGTGTGCGTGTCCGTAAAAAAACGCGGTTAGGTGTAGCTACGCGTATTTAGTGCGATCTAGCCTGAACCCACCACATATGTACATAGGCATATCCAATGTCGATCTTTGGGTAGGTCACTATTGTGATGCACCCACTTAATTGGGCCATATTCAATAAGAGTTTTTTTTAATCATGCAGTCAAATGCTTGACGCTCATCAACATAGAAGATCTCGTTGCCCTAGCCTGCTGTACTTATGAAACACAGACATTAACAGTATCAACCCCTAGTCATTGTCTGCTGTTTTACAGTGTTTTTCAACTCGATTTGTTTCTCCGAAATGAAAAACTGATATTAAAAGGCGTTCTCAAGAGATTGCTCCCCCATCTTATGAATCACTAATGCCGTACACAACAAAGCACGGCCAACGAAGAAACATACCTTGGTAGAAAGATAAAAATAGTGAGGTGGCTTCCTCTGAAAAAAAAGACGTTAATGTGACCATGGCTTTTTACTACTCAGTTAACCTGGTGATGCGAGTGAACATTTCTTCACGTTTGCCGTTTCCCGGGGGTGCAAAATTTTAGCCACCATTTCGAGTCATTTGCTTGTCAGTCTTTTGTTCTATATAATCGCATTTGAGCCTATCATGTGCCGACGTTAGTGCGTGCGTGACTTACACTCCCTACGCGGTGGTAGTTAGTGATTTGATCAAAGAGTGATAACTGTAATGTAGATCTACATATGGGGAGGGGCAGCTGCATTTAATTTATACGATGTCTAAGCAACACCCAGCGTAATCTACGGAAACACAAACTGAAATCAACCGATAAAGCGTATAATTTGAAAAGTCCAGCACTCACCTTGCGCATAGTCATTAATAGATGTGTTTACTTTCCGAGATCCGAATAAACTGCGTGGAGCGGAAAATTCGTTCTGAAGCTCTTAAACATTATAACTGGGCACGACTGTCATATTGATTGTTAATGCTCAGCAAAAGACCCATAGCGACCCCCTCTCTGTAAAGGGGTAGCCCGTTACATGATATCGACACCAAACGGTGTCAATAAAGGTATTGTCTAGCATGACATTATACTACCTTTACTATCCGAGATGGATAATATTGAAGGAATATCACCCCCTATTGGATAATATTCATGCGCTGCTCCAAGATTTGTTGACATAAGACATATCAACCATAGAATACCATCAATCGCTGCTAGACGTGCGCAATGAGTGGTGAGCAGGTTGTCGTCATACGACGAAGTAGTGTAATATAGTAAGATAAAGATTGAAGATTTTTTTGATAGCTCAACTATATCAAATACAGTTCTCTTTTTACCTTTACTTGAACGAGTCGTTCAAGTAGATTAGCTTCTCTGCACGTACACGAGTACGTGCAGAGGCACCCAGACAAAGGGCGCCCCGTTACACCTGGTAGCACTTCGTAGTCCGTCCAACTTGTTCATGTTGGACGTAGAAGACGATAGCTTTCACGTCACACGTGAAGGCTACTCCCATCTGAGTGACTCAGAATGGGAGTTAGTCGGTCGCATGAGTGTGCTCATGGGCGAACCCGCCATAAGTGGTGTATTGGAGTCTCTAAGCAGAGACCAGCAACATGCCGCTATCAACAAGTTCATACAAGGGTAACTTGCTGTCGAAAGACAGAAGATAGCCTTGCTACAACAGCAAGGCTCTCACCAGTCGATGGGCGGGCCGACGCACATGCGTTGACCCGAAACCGTGAAGTTTGATATCTCAAGGTATAAGGGAACCGATGAAGATTCGCCTTTTAAGATGGTTCGTCAACTTAGACGATGCCATCAGGGCCCGTCATATCGAAGATGACTTGGGCCTTAGGGATCTAGTTTCACGACCCAAACGTATTGAAGTCGCTGGAAAACTTGAAGTCTCGGCTTAAAGAGACGTTTGAGCCGCCAAGCGCTGAGTTCAGAGCACGCTCTGCACTCCTGAGTCTTAAAAAAGGTAAGCGTGACGTGCACGCTTCCGCACAATACCTCCGCTACCTTGCGAGTAGCGCCACTGAAAACCCTGTTAATGAGCACATGCTCATCAACGTGTTCATCTACGGACTTGTAGATGGGCCGGTGAAGACCTACATGTTCCGAGAGGACTTCCCTGCGCTGGGAAAGGTGATAGCGTATGCGGAACAAGAAGACTTCAGCCTGAGATAGTCTTAGGCTAACTCGTCAAACTATCGCCCGACGAGACGACAGGAAACAGGAGGTCCCGAACGAACGGAACTCTGTTACATCGAGAGCAAGAGCTCTCGCTCTCTGAGTCACAAGCGAACGGCAAGATGCCATCGCTGTCAGAAGATTGGGTACTATGCTCATGAGTGTAGTGTCCCAAGCACCGTATTGCGTCCAAAGACAGGACGTGTTGACCACCGTTGGCCGATGAATGGTCCGAGTCGTGGGTCCGGCCATGTTGCTAAGCCACAACAGCAAGTCGGACCGTCAAAAACGTACAGGGTCAGTAGGGGCGGAGCACCCTGATGATCCATCAACGTCAAGAGAATTTGCAGAATTCTTGACGAAGATTGCTCCCAACACACAGTCGCTGTGTTACTGCCCCTAGTGATGAGGAGCCCTCATCACTTTGAAGATCGAAGTGACAAGTGGAATGTCACTTTGCGCCCTAATTGATTGTGGGGCATCGAACAGTTTTATTCGACGCCAGTCGCTAGGGGATAGTAGGCCCAACTATGTTGAGCGAGAGTTCCCTCCAACGAGGATGACGGTGTGCCTTGCTACATGCTCATCCGTAACAGTGAACAAACGTGTAGAGGGAATCCACCACACGCTAGAAGGAAAGCAGTACTATGATGACTTCATCGTACTAGATTTGGATGACAAATTTGATGTAATCCTCGGTCTGCCATGGCTAGAAAATACCAGCCATGGGTTAGCTGGCAGCATCGATCCGTGAAGATGCCTGCCGTTCGCTCATCAGATGGCCATCTGATGAACGTCTTGGAGCGTCCAAAAGCGTGTGGATGTACTACGAGTGAGTGCAATGGTCTCACTTGTGGTACGGTCGCTAATAAGACTGCACAAGATCACAGTGTAGAAGGCCACTACACTGTGGAACCATCTTCCGGCACCTGTGTAGAGACACAGGCTGCGCCGAAGGTTCACCACTCGAAGAGATCGAGTGGATTGGAACACGGACACACCAAGAAGGGTGCATCCGAAAAGAGAGGTTAGTGTTGTTCAGGATGAACAACACATTGAAGCGAGATCGAATATCAAAGAGTCGATCGTAGAGAAAGCCCTATCGACTGAAAGAAAGTCGATCGAAGAGGACGTGACCGTGGTAGTGCACCCACAGTCAGTACACGTAATGGAAGAAAGTTCCAGCTTTCCCGAGAGAGTTACGTTGAGGGTGTGAATCCCCAACCACCTGCGGATGTGTTTTTCCAGGAAATCACCGAGACAGTGAATGAATTGGTGAATGACGGATCAAGTGTAGGCGCTTATAAACTTGATCTGGTTATGCCCCCGAAGTCAACTTCGGAGGTAATCAAGTTGCCAACGCTAGAATCTATTTTTTTGCGAGATCTGCGTAGTGAAAAGATCAAGCAGATCTGCGTACTCGTCACACGAGTACGTCACCGATATTCGGTCGGCACCAGTGTTTGCTGAGAACGGACGGGTTCTCAGTATCTCATCGATGGACGAGAGTGTCCTCGATGAGAAGACTAGGATTGAGCGATACACTTCTCAATCTTGGGAGTATTTGAAGACAAATCCTTTGTATAAGGATTTGGTTGAATTCAGGGATGTTTTCCCATGAATCCGTGCCATGCGAGCTGCCCAAGGATAAAGGCACTTGGCATGAGATCTAAATGAAACCCGGTTCGAAATACTGTGTCATGAAGCAGTGGCCACGGCCTCGTGAACAGTCACAGCAATCGACAAATTCTTTGCGGATCGTTTAGCGGATGGTCACGTGAAGGAATCAACATCCCCACACAGCTTTCCGACCTTCTGTGTGCTAAAGGCCACAGGAGGGTGGCGGATATTGCACTTGTTCAACAAATTGAATGCTGCAACGGTACCGGCTCAAACGCCGGTCACAAGCAAGGACTTGATCATAGATGGTATGGCAGAAAATACCATCTTTTCTTCCATGGATTTGATGGATGGATTCTATCAGATCCTCATGCGTGAACGGGACATCCCGTACACAGCAGTGAGCACCCCCAGTGGTATGCTCTTGTAGTGGCTAGTGATGTCACAGGGGCTAAGTAGCGCCCCTGTAACTTTCAACAGATGTGTTACAAATCTGTTGGGAACGGTGCGCAACTTCGCACCGAGTTACTTTGACGATGTCTTCGTCCACAGCCGGGCTATGGATGGAATGACGGACGTAGGGTTCCATAGAATCCAAGTCCGGAAGGTTCTTACACTAATGCGAGAGCATAAGATGTTCGCGAACCTCAAGAAGTGTGTATTCGCAGCGAACGAAAAATCTCTTCTTGGCTGCATCGTGGTTAAAAACGGCGTACACCCTGATCCGGAAAAGATCAAGATGATCAGGGACTGGCTTGTGCCAGTCGACGTCAAGGGACTTCGAAAGTTCCTTGGCTTATCGTTGTACGTGCACAAGTACTCGCGCAACTAAGCGAATTCAATTACGTCGTTTAGCTTCCATAGGTTATTTACCAGGTAGCCGAGATGACCGTACATATCTCTCGTATGCTAAAAAAAATGAGAGGTGGTCATGGATTGCTGAGTGTGAGTAGTCCTTTGAAGGCATCAAGAAAGGCTTGGTGCAATCGCCTGAGTTGGATATTGCAGACCAGGACAGATCATTCCATGTGGTTAGTGAAGCCAGCGATTTTTCAATCGGCTGCGCGTTAGTGCCGTACGACGCAGACGGCATTGAGCGCGTCGTCTGATATCAATCGCGTCAGCTGCAAGCAGGTGAGCGTAATTACCCAGTGCACGACAAGGAGCTCCTTGCCATGAGATTTGCACTGGCTAAGTTTCGGGTAAATCTCTTAGCCGATAGGACCTTCATCGTTTATACCGACCATACGTCGTTAAGCACGGCCGGAAGCAGTCCACACCTCTCGCAACGAATGGAGAGGTGGCTGTCTTTCTTTGCGGAGTACAACTTCTCCGTCGAGTATAATTCCGGAAGACTTGATGTCGTCGCTGATTCTCTTTCACGTCGGCCCGATTTTGAGCCGACTGCTCAACACAACAGAAAGGGTGATCCCACTGTTGCTGCACTATAAGTGAGTGTTCCTTCGTCGCATCTGCTCGACGACGTGCGGAAAGCACACACAGAAGATGAGTCTCTTCTGCGGTTGTTGGATTATGTAGCCAATCGATTCCCGTCAAGCTTTGTAAAGCTTGACGTCCCAAAACCGCTCTTCAACCGAACGGTTTTCGGTTCGTGATGGACTGCTGTACTATACAGTAGTCAACGGCAACACACTTCGTATCGTCGCTCCCGCTCATAACGATTTGCGATTTCGCATATTGTGTTAGTGTCACGATGTCCCAACAAGTGGGCATCGCGGTAGAGAAAAGACTTACCTCATGGTGAGTAGTGACTTCTACTGGCCTCGCCAGTACGAATTTGTGCACAAATAAATTCGCGCTTGCGAAGTTTGTCAGCAAGTGAAGCCTATACCTTCTCCCGCGCACCCTTGCCGCCCCTACCGATTCCGGCAGAGTGTTGGCAGTCCGTTTCGATGGAATTCGTCTTCGGGTTTCCCAAAACCGTTCACAGGAATACTGTTATTCTTGTATTTGTTGATCGATTCAGCAAGATGGTACATCGTGTTGCTGTACCGGAGTCAATCACAGCCCAGGGCTGTGCTCGTGTCTAACCGATACTATTTCCCGACTTAATGGGTTGCCCGTGAACTCGTGTGTGATAGGGACTCCCGCTCCACAGCGGAGTTCTGGCAATACGTGCTCCGTTCCCTTGCAACACGTTTAAAAGATGTCGATTTCTGACCATCTCTTTCAGGATGGTCAGAAGAACGCGTCAACCGCGTCCTCGAAGAGATACTTCGAGGGTATGTCCACTCGGTTACGAGATGAAGTGAGTTCTTGCCGATGGCGGAATTTGCCATCAGCAACTCAGTGCATGCGTCGAAAACGCATACACCGTTCTTCGTGAATGGCCTACGCCATCCACGTTTACCCGCCTTCTTAGAGTGTGACTCTAGTTTAAGGGGGGCGGTGACTCGCTCGAGCAAAAACCGATCTGGTTCATGCTTTTCAGACATTGACAAAGGTGTCGACGTGATGGATGCCGATGTCGATGCGATCGACATCGATGATGATAATGACGACGATGCTGGTACATTTAGCATCAAAGATGCAATAGACGGACAGAACAGAACGCAGAAAACATGGAAGAGCAAACGTTCTTTCATTCAACGAAAGAGATTTAGTTTTACTGTCTACAGTAAATCTACCGAAACACGCAGTTACAAACATGGGCAGCAGTAAAATACTGCCCAAGTATATCGGTCCATTTCGTGTATTGCACCGTACGGGCAACGCACACACGACCAAACTGCCCCGTAAGATGCATACGAACCCTACGTTTTACGTCGGGCGTCTCCGCCTGTACTATCAGTACGAGCCCGTTTTGAGAGGCGAAGAACACCTCCGCGGTCGAGAGCCAAGACCACCTTCGAGTGGTCCCGTTTCAACGATCCAGTCTGGTCGACTAGCGAAGCGACCTGTTCACGCAGTTCAGCGATATCTCGACGAGCTACAGCCAGCTCATCACGAAGAGAACAAGTTGAGCGTTTGTTCTCAAGTTGCGCAAGCGCAAAAGCGGCACGGTCTTCAACAATCGTTCGTCAGGGAATTATACTTATACCTTACAAGATCCTCAAGCCCATCACGCCGAGTTCGTTCATGAGCCAGGTCATCTTGCAGCTCTTCCGTTACACGATTCAGCTCCTGAATATCAAGTTGATCCGACCCTCGAGCCGGATCAGGTGTTCCCACCGCCACCACATCCTTTAGTGGACTCAAGCGGTGGTCAAGGCTTTCTAGTGTAGCGTATTTTGAACCACCGCGACGTGAATGGCGTCCGGACGAGTTACCTCGTCCGCTGGCATGGCTATCCACCGGCGTGGGACAGCTGGGAGCCTCGTGCCCAGCTGATTGTTGATGTCCTTGGTCTCGTCGAGCAGAACGACGAGACCCACCCGATGCGTTTGAAGAAGGGCCGTCGGAAAACGACCTCCCCGAACGCGAGTACAGGGATTGCAAGGTGTCAATACCTTCGGCCATCTCGGAAGAGATGCGCGCTCTCCAGTAGGGATCATTAGGAAGGTAGGCCTCCCTAGGGGCACAATTTGAGTTGTCCAGGCAATCTGGACGCGAATCACCCCACGAGAGACAGAGTAATCTTGCCTCTCTTGACAGTCGGTGCAACTTGTATCGCACCCCGGCTGGGTTACGCTTTTCAAACCTGATGCGAGCTGCATCATGTTTACCGAGCCAGGCCTCACGGCCAATGCACTTGATGTTATAGATGAGTGCATTCCATCCCTGCACCAAGGCTTTACCGTCTCGAACACGGCTGCCATTGTACCACCGATGATTGAAAAACGCTACGGTGAAGAACTCTTTTTCAGCACGGATAGTTTCCGTGCTGGAGTTAGGAGGGCAGATCTTCCTACAATCGAAAAACGGGATTCGTTCCCGTTCGGTAGTCATGCCGACCAACCGGTCCAACTCTCTGGATGACGGCATCCACGGAGACTCCACTTATGGAGCGTGACGCAGGACATTTCGGTCCCTGGCCTCTTGATTGGTACCAGCAGGAGCACTGGCACGAGTGTTACCCCGATCCCTCGAGTTACTTCGCTCGCGGTGATGTATGGGTGCATCACCACCATCCCCACGCGTCCTATTGCTCGATGGACTTGCGTGAGGCGTATATTCGTCGGAGTAATTGCTCGATCCGAAGATCTCGGACATGATACCGACACGTTGACCAAGGCCAGTCAACCTGGCTCTTGCAGTGTCCGCCCCGGGTGATCCGGAGGCGTGAGGTGTCGCCTTCAAGTCATAAACATCATCCGACTCACCAGAATAGATGAGCTCTATTTCAGACTCATCTTGATTACGACTCGTGGTACCCGCTGCAGACGCAGCGGATATACCTGTCGCACGTGGTGACTCAACACATAGACAACAACAGGCGACGAATCACCTGCTGCTGAGGTGTGAGAGGTATATTCCCCGGCTGTACGCATGCGTGCAGCCGCCCTTCTTGCTGCTGCAGTAGCAACTCGCTTGGTTTTCGAAACCATGCGTTGGATTGGCAAATGGGTGGAATTTGACCAACAAGTGCTCCCTTTCCCAGAGTGATCCAACAGTGGTCACCCTGTCCCAATCAGTTCTATTCAATCAACGGGTGATTGATGGTTAAGGGAGGTTATGTAACGGGGTAGCCCGTTACATGATATTGACTAAACGGTATCAATAAAGGTATTGTCTAGCATAACAATATCCTACCAAGATTATCCGAAATAGATAATATTGAAGGAATATCGTCCCCTCTAGATTATATTCATGCGCTGCTCTAAGATTGGTTGATGTAAGACATATCAACCATAGATTGCCACCAATCGCTGCTAGACGCGCGCAATGAGTGGTGAGCAGGTTGTTGGTATACGACGACGTGGTGTAATATAGCAAGATAAAGATTACCTATATTGATAGCTTAAAAATATTAAGTACAGTTCTCTTTTTACCTCTACTTGACCGAGTCGTTTAAGTAGATTAGCTTCCTCTACACTTACTAGGGTACGTAAAGTTTCGTGGCACCCAGACAAAAGGTGTCCTGTGGCACTGGCCATCATCTTCTATACTGAAGCACTGTACGATTCAAATGATCTCAAGTTTAAATCCAGCGAGTATACGTGCTTCTTCCCCATCTCAAGGAAAGCAAGGAGTCAATCAGTTTTAAAGAGCCTTTAAGATCGTAAACGCTCACCTAGCAACGGCGGCTTAGCTCCCGGTCCATCGTTGAATACCGCTTCATGCTCCTTTAGATCATTATGCTGCAGGCCTTTATATTCATAGCAGCTGTGCTTGACTCCAACTATGAGCAGAAGGGTCAACTTCGGAATATACAAAAGCAACGTCTGTGGCAAAAAGCTACAAGATCGGTGGCTTCTCTTCACAAGATAAAATTGCGAAGCGACACACGTAGTAACAAACGAGAGGTATGACATCAGCGTTCATTATGATAGCGTGCAAGTCTCACATAAGTAAACATGTTATCCTTTGGCTATTCCGACCCTAAAACATCTATATTTCTGCATGGAAGATATAGCCGCTTCGAGTTGCGCCAACAAAAGGATCAGCAGTTTTGTCGTCGCTCGATAGAAGGCCACGAGAGATTGAAACGGGGCGACACACGCCAGAAAATACTCCATTTAATTGGTTCCTGATGGCACCATCGTCAGTCAACTCGAAGTCCAGGTAAGATGAGTACGCTGAGGTGGACGAGCTCGCGCAACCGATCTCTACGCACGCCTAATCGATACTTCCTGAAGCTAGAGCTCAAAGATTGCATATCCTCGGACTAATAACTCGTGGTCTTTGGATATTACGGAAAGACATTGAAGTCTTAAACTACGACAAAATTTAGTCTTGCTAGAATACAGACCTTCAATTCAGCAGATCGAGGCTCAGATATACTCCTTTGCAATCTGAAGATGACACCATATATGCATCGACAAGCTAAGATAGGCTACGTAGCTGGGAAATGACTATCTAATTGACCGCAACGTACTTTGACATTGGTACAGCGCTACACGTTCGATGCATGCAACGGGACACCCTTAGTCTGGGTGCCACGAAACTTTACGTACCCTAGTAAGTGTAGAGGAAGCTAATCTACTTAAACGACTCGGTCAAGTAGAGGTAAAAAGAGAACTGTACTTAATATTTTTAAGCTATCAATATAGGTAATCTTTATCTTGCTGTATTACACCACGTCGTCGTATACCAACAACCTGCTCACCACTCATTGCGCGCGTCTAGCAGCGATTGGTGGCAATCTATGGTTGATATGTCTTATATCAACCAATCTTAGAGCAGCGCATGAATATAATCTAGAGGGGACGATATTCCTTCAATATTATCTATTTCGGATAATCTTGGTAGTATAATGTTATGCTAGACAATACCTTTATTGACACCGTTTAGTCAATATCATGTAACGGGCTACCCCGTTACATAACCTCCCTTAACCATCAATCACCCGTTGATTGAATAGAACTGATTGGGACAGGGTGACCACTGTTGGATCACTCTGGGAAAGGGAGCACTTGTTGGTCAAATTCCACCCATTTGCCAATCCAACGCATGGTTTCGAAAACCAAGCGAGTTGCTACTGCAGCAGCAAGAAGGGCGGCTGCACGCATGCGTACAGCCGGGGAATATACCTCTCACACCTCAGCAGCAGGTGATTCGTCGCCTGTTGTTGTCTATGTGTTGAGTCACCACGTGCGACAGGTATATCCGCTGCGTCTGCAGCGGGTACCACGAGTCGTAATCAAGATGAGTCTGAAATAGAGCTCATCTATTCTGGTGAGTCGGATGATGTTTATGACTTGAAGGCGACACCTCACGCCTCCGGATCACCCGGGGCGGACACTGCAAGAGCCAGGTTGACTGGCCTTGTTCAACGTGTCGGTATCATGTCCGAGATCTTCGGATCGAGCAATTACTCCGACGAATATACGCCTCACGCAAGTCCATCGAGCAATAGGACGCGTGGGGATGGTGGTGATGCACCCATACATCACCGCGAGCGAAGTAACTCGAGGGATCGGGGTAACACTCGTGCCAGTGCTCCTGCTGGTACCAATCAAGAGGCCAGGGACCGAAATGTCCTGCGTCACGCTCCATAAGTGGAGTCTCCGTGGATGCCGTCATCCAGAGAGTTGGACCGGTTGGTCGGCATGACTACCGAACGGGAACGAATCCCGTTTTTCGATTGTAGGAAGATCTGCCCTCCTAACTCCAGCACGGAAACTATCCGTGCTGAAAAAGAGTTCTTCACCGTAGCGTTTTTCAATCATCGGTGGTACAATGGCAGCCGTGTTCGAGACGGTAAAGCCTTGGTGCAGGGATGGAATGCACTCATCTATAACATCAAGTGCATTGGCCGTGAGGCCTGGCTCGGTAAACATGATGCAGCTCGCATCAGGTTTGAAAAGCGTAACCCAGCCGGGGTGCGATACAAGTTGCACCGACTGTCAAGAGAGGCAAGATTACTCTGTCTCTCGTGGGGTGATTCGCGTCCAGATTGCCTGGACAACTCAAATTGTGCCCCTAGGGAGGCCTACCTTCCTAATGATCCCTACTGGAGAGCGCGCATCTCTTCCGAGATGGCCGAAGGTATTGACACCTTGCAATCCCTGTACTCGCGTTCGGGGAGGTCGTTTTCCGACGGCCCTTCTTCAAACGCATCGGGTGGGTCTCGTCGTTCTGCTCGACGAGACCAAGGACATCAACAATCAGCTGGGCACGAGGCTCCCAGCTGTCCCACGCCGGTGGATAGCCATGCCAGCGGACGAGGTAACTCGTCCGGACGCCATTCACGTCGCGGTGGTTCAAAATACGCTACACTAGAAAGCCTTGACCACCGCTTGAGTCCACTAAAGGATGTGGTGGCGGTGGGGAACACCTGATCCGGCTCGAGGGTCGGATCAACTTGATATTCAGGAGCTGAATCGTGTAACGGAAGAGCTGCAAGATGACCTGGCTCATGAACGAACTCGGCGTGATGGGCTTGAGGATCTTGTAAGGTATAAGTATAATTCCCTGACGAACGATTGTTGAAGACCGTGCCGCTTTTGCGCTTGCGCAACTTGAGAACAAACGCTCAACTTGTTCTCTTCGTGATGAGCTGGCTGTAGCTCGTCGAGACATCGCTGAACTGCGTGAACAGGTCGCTTCGCTAGTCGACCAGACTGGATCGTTGAAACGGGACCACTCGAAGGTGGTCTTGGCTCTCGACCGCGGAGGTGTTCTTCGCCTCTCAAAACGGGCTCGTACTGATAGTACAGGCGGAGACGCCCAACGTAAAACGTAGGGTTCGTATGCATCTTACGGGGCAGTTTGGTCGTGTATGCGTTGCCCATACGGTGCAATACACGAAATGGACCGATATACTTGGGCAGTATTTTACTGCTGCCCACGTTTGTAACTGCGTGTTTCGGTAGATTTACTGTAGACAGTAAAACTAAATCTCTTTCGTTGAATGAAAGAACGTTTGCTCTTCCATGTTTTCTGCGTTCTGTTCTGTCCGTCTCTTACATCTACGATAGAGTCTTGAACGAAGTGGACAACCGCTTTGCGAGTAAACAGAAATTTCACTGCTGATTCACCCTTGTCAACAGAAGTGCGCTTCGTGTGCAATGATAAAAGAACGTTAACTTCAAAAGTAAGGGATTCATCGTCCTCACTGTGGCAGTCGTTGGTGATGCTAAATGTACCAGCATCGTCGTCATTATCATCATCGATGTCGATCGCATCGACATCGGCATCCATCACGTCGACACCTTTGTAAATGTCTGAAAAGCATGAACCAGATCGGTTTTTGCTCGAGCGAGTCACCGCCCCCCTTAAACTAGAGTCACACTCTAAGAAGGCGGGTAAACGTGGATGGCGTAGGCCATTCACGAAGAACGGTGTATGCGTTTTCGACGCATGCACTGAGTTGCTGATGGCAAATTCCGCCATCGGCAAGAACTCACTTCATCTCGTAACCGAGTGGACATACCCTCGAAGTATCTCTTCGAGGACGCGGTTGACGCGTTCTTCTGACCATCCTGAAAGAGATGGTCAGAAATCGACATCTTTTAAACGTGTTGCAAGGGAACGGAGCACGTATTGCCAGAACTCCGCTGTGGAGCGGGAGTCCCTATCACACACGAGTTCACGGGCAACCCATTAAGTCGGGAAATAGTATCGGTTAGACACGAGCACAGCCCTGGGCTGTGATTGACTCCGATACAGCAACACGATGTACCATCTTGCTGAATCGATCAACAAATACAAGAATACCAGTATTCCTGTGAACGGCTTTGGGAAACCCGAAGACGAATTCCATCGAAACGGACTGCCAACACTCTGCCGGAATCGGTAGGGGCGGCAAGGGTGCGCGGGAGAAGGTATAGGCTTCACTTGCTGACAAACTTCGCAAGCGCGAATTTATTTGTGCACAAATTCGTACTGGCGAGGCCAGTAGAAGTCACTACTCACCATGAGGTAAGTCTTTTCTCTACCGCGATGCCCACTTGTTGGGACATCGTGACACTAACACAATATGCGAAATCGCAAATCGTTATGAGCGGGAGCGACGATACGAAGTGTGTTGCCGTTGACTACTGTATAGTACAGCAGTCCATCACGAACCGAAAACCGTTCGGTTGAAGAGCGGTTTTGGGACGTCAAGCTTTACAAAGCTTGACGGGAATCGATTGGCTACATAATCCAACAACCGCAGAAGAGACTCATCTTCTGTGTGTGCTTTCCGCACGTCGTCGAGCAGATGCGACGAAGGAACACTCACTTATAGTGCAGCAACAGTGGGATCACCCTTTCTGTTGTGTTGAGCAGTCGGCTCAAAATCGGGCCGACGTGAAAGAGAATCAGCGACGACATCAAGTCTTCCGGAATTATACTCGACGGAGAAGTTGTACTCCGCAAAGAAAGACAGCCACCTCTCCATTCGTTGCGAGAGGTGTGGACTGCTTCCGGCCGTGCTTAACGACGTATGGTCGGTATAAACGATGAAGGTCCTATCGGCTAAGAGATTTACCCGAAACTTAGCCAGTGCAAATTTCATGGCAAGGAGCTCCTTGTCGTGCACTGGGTAATTACGCTCACCTGCTTGCAGCTGACGCGATTGATATCAGACGACGCGCTCAATGCCGTCCGCGTCGTACGGCACTAACGCGCAGCCGATTGAAAAATCGCTGGCTTCACTAACCACATGGAATGATCTGTCCTGGTCTGCAATATCCAACTCAGGCGATTGCACCAAGCCTTTCTTGATGCCTTCAAAGGACTACTCACGCTCAGCAATCCATGACCACCTCTCGTTTTTTTTAGCATACGAGAGATATGTACGGTCATCTCGGCTACCTGGTAAATAACCTATAGAAGCTAAACGACGTAATTGAATTCGCTTAGTTGCGCGAGTACTTGTGCACGTACAACGATAAGCCAAGGAACTTTCGAAGTCCCTTGACGTCGACTGGCACAAGCCAGTCCCTGATCATCTTGATCTTTTCCGGATCAGGGTGTACGCCGTTTTTAACCACGATGCAGCCAAGAAGAGATTTTTCGTTCGCTGCGAATACACACTTCTTGAGGTTCGCGAACATCTTATGCTCTCGCATTAGTGTAAGAACCTTCCGGACTTGGATTCTATGGAACCCCACGTCCGTCATTCCATCAATAGCCCGGCTATGGACGAAGACATCGTCAAAGTAACTCGGTGCAAAGTTGCGCACCGTTCCCAACAGATTTGTAACACATCTGTTGAAAGTTGCAGGGGCGCTACTTAGCCCCTGTGACATCACTAGCCACTACAAGAGCATACCACTGGGGGTGCTCACTGCTGTGTACGGGATGTCCCGTTCACGCATGAGGATCAGATAGAATCCATCCATCAAATCCATGGAAGAAAAGATGGTATTTTCTGCCATACCATCTATGATCAAGTCCTTGCTTGTGACCGGCGTTTGAGCCGGTACCGTTGCAGCATTCAATTTGTTGAACAAGTGCAATATCCGCCACCCTCCTGTGGCCTTTCGCACACAGAAGGTCGGAGAGCTGTGTGGGGATGTTGATTCCCTCACGTGACCATCCGCTAAACGATCCGCAAAGAATTTGTCGATTGCTGTGACTGTTCACGAGGCCGTGGCCACTGCTTCATGACACAGTATTTCGAACCGGGTTTCATTTAGATCTCATGCCAAGTGCCTTTATCCTTGGGCAGCTCGCATGGCACGGATTCATGGGAAAACATCCCTGAATTCAACCAAATCCTTATACAAAGGATTTGTCTTCAAATACTCCCAAGATTGAGAAGTGTATCGCTCAATCCTAGTCTTCTCATCGATGGACGAGAGTGTCCTCGATGAGATACTGAGAACCCGTCCGTTCTCAGCAAACACTGGTGCCGACCGAATATCGGTGACGTACTCGTGTGACGAGTACGCAGATCTGCTTGATCTTTTCACTACGCAGATCTCGCAAAAACAATAGATTCTAGCGTTGGCAACTTGATTACCTCCGAAGTTGACTTCGGGGGCATAACCAGATCAAGTTTATAAGCGCCTACACTTGATCCGTCATTCACCAATTCATTCACTGTCTCGGTGATTTCCTGGAAAAACACATCCGCAGGTGGTTGGGGATTCACACCCTCAACGTAACTCTCTCGGGAAAGCTGGAACTTTCTTCCATTACGTGTACTGACTGTGGGTGCACTACCACGGTCACGTCCTCTTCGATCGACTTTCTTTCAGTCGATAGGGCTTTCTCTACGATCGACTCTTTGATATTCGATCTCGCTTCAATGTGTTGTTCATCCTGAACAACACTAACCTCTCTTTTCGGATGCACCCTTCTTGGTGTGTCCGTGTTCCAATCCACTCGATCTCTTCGAGTGGTGAACCTTCGGCGCAGCCTGTGTCTCTACACAGGTGCCGGAAGATGGTTCCACAGTGTAGTGGCCTTCTACACTGTGATCTTGTGCAGTCTTATTAGCGACCGTACCACAAGTGAGACCATTGCACTCACTCGTAGTACATCCACACGCTTTTGGACGCTCCAAGACGTTCATCAGATGGCCATCTGATGAGCGAACGGCAGGCATCTTCACGGATCGATGCTGCCAGCTAACCCATGGCTGGTATTTTCTAGCCATGGCAGACCGAGGATTACATCAAATTTGTCATCCAAATCTAGTACGATGAAGTCATCATAGTACTGCTTTCCTTCTAGCGTGTGGTGGATTCCCTCTACACGTTTGTTCACTGTTACGGATGAGCATGTAGCAAGGCACACCGTCATCCTCGTTGGAGGGAACTCTCGCTCAACATAGTTGGGCCTACTATCCCCTAGCGACTGGCGTCGAATAAAACTGTTCGATGCCCCACAATCAATTAGGGCGCAAAGTGACATTCCACTTGTCACTTCGATCTTCAAAGTGATGAGGGCTCCTCATCACTAGGGGCAGTAACACAGCGACTGTGTGTTGGGAGCAATCTTCGTCAAGAATTCTGCAAATTCTCTTGACGTTGATGGATCATCAGGGTGCTCCGCCCCTACTGACCCTGTACGTTTTTGACGGTCCGACTTGCTGTTGTGGCTTAGCAACATGGCCGGACCCACGACTCGGACCATTCATCGGCCAACGGTGGTCAACACGTCCTGTCTTTGGACGCAATACGGTGCTTGGGACACTACACTCATGAGCATAGTACCCAATCTTCTGACAGCGATGGCATCTTGCCGTTCGCTTGTGACTCAGAGAGCGAGAGCTCTTGCTCTCGATGTAACAGAGTTCCGTTCGTTCGGGACCTCCTGTTTCCTGTCGTCTCGTCGGGCGATAGTTTGACGAGTTAGCCTAAGACTATCTCAGGCTGAAGTCTTCTTGTTCCGCATACGCTATCACCTTTACCAGCGCAGGGAAGTCCTCTCGGAACATGTAGGTCTTCACCGGCCCATCTACAAGTCCGTAGATGAACACGTTGATGAGCATGTGCTCATTAACAGGGTTTTCAGTGGCGCTACTCGCAAGGTAGCGGAGGTATTGTGCGGAAGCGTGCACGTCACGCTTACCTTTTTTAAGACTCAGGAGTGCAGAGCGTGCTCTGAACTCAGCGCTTGGCGGCTCAAACGTCTCTTTAAGCCGAGACTTCAAGTTTTCCAGCGACTTCAATACGTTTGGGTCGTGAAACTAGATCCCTAAGGCCCAAGTCATCTTCGATATGACGGGCCCTGATGGCATCGTCTGAGTTGACGAACCATCTTAAAAGGCGAATCTTCATCGGTTCCCTTATACCTTGAGATATCAAACTTCACGGTTTCGGGTCAACGCATGTGCGTCGGCCCGCCCATCGACTGGTGAGAGCCTTGCTGTTGTAGCAAGGCTATCTTCTGTCTTTCGACAGCAAGTTACCCTTGTATGAACTTGTTGATAGCGGCATGTTGCTGGTCTCTGCTTAGAGACTCCAATACACCACTGATGGCGGGTTCGCCCATGAGCACACTCATGCGACCGACTAACTCCCATTCTGAGTCACTCAGATGGGAGTAGCCTTCACGTGTGACGTGAAAGCTATCGTCTTCTACGTCCAACATGAACAAGTTGGACGAACTACGAAGTGCTACCAGGTGTAACGGGGCGCCCTTTGTCTGGGTGCCTCTGCACGTACTCGTGTACGTGCAGAGAAGCTAATCTACTTGAACGACTCGTTCAAGTAAAGGTAAAAAGAGAACTGTATTTAATATAGTTGAGCTATCAAAAAAATCTTCAATCTTTATCTTACTATATTACACTACTTCGTCGTATGACGACAACCTGCTCACCACTCATTGCGCGCGTTTAACAGCGATCGATGGTATTCTATGGTTGATATGTCTTATGTCAACAAATCTTGGAGCAGCGCATGAATATTATCCAATAGGGGGTAATATTCCTTCAATATTATCCATCTCGGATAGTAAAGGTAGTATAATGTCATGCTAGACAATACCTTTATTGACACCGTTTGGTGTCGATATCATGTAACGGGCTACCCCGTTACAATGCAGATTAATACTGCGGCACCCTTTGGCGCTCATACACATTTAAGCTTAGGAAAACGATTTAACGGGTCGGGTCCGAGTGTCCTTGGTGCAGGCGAATGGCAACCGTCTGGATTTCATCAAGCTGGAGCAAGACAGTAATGGATTTCTTGGAAACTAGCATCATTTTACGGAAAAACTAAGCAGACGGAGGAAGATTGTGCAACAATAAGACGAAGCCATGATTTGGGAGGAATCGTTTTTATAGCGCATTCGCTCCTTCACGATATTACTTGGAGCTTGATTAAATCTGCTGCGAATTAACAAATTCTTTCAAAGAAGCAGCCGGTCTGTTGGCTATAAGGGGCAGAAAGCGAGCTAACCTGAGTTGTAAATAGGCTTAGACATTCCACACAAGTCATGGCGTGCAGACAGCAGTGTAAAAGCAGAAAACAGCTAAAATTTGAGCAAATACAACGAACTCACAGAGTACAAGGTGTAAGTCATTTTTTGGGGGGCGGGCAATACCACAACTCAATTTCTTTTACATATGGCACGAACTCGACAGCAGCTGTAGAAAATTACAGTGCTATCGTGGCTTCAAGATAACACTGTAACTCATCTTTGGTCAAGTTCGTGGGCGCAAATTTGTTAGCAGAAACTCATTGGTCTCTGGACTGTGTAAATGCTGGATGCGTAGACAGTTTCACAACTCCCTCGCAAATAGTGCACGACTTCAGGCACAGGAGCTGTCCACAGTTGTTCAGGAACGTCTACGTCAAAATCATCCCGACAAAAGAACGGAATGCGCGCAAGTTGAAGCGCGAATGTGGCACTTAATGAGTTTTATTTGAACTACGACCTTGTGGGCGACCTTGTGGATCGCGCAAAATCGAGCGGTTTTCCTCCAAGAAGAGGTTTCTATCACAGGCAGTGTAACGGGGTGAATCGTTACATAACAATTTATGAGAAATTGATAGTAGAATATTACTATAAGAGTTATATTCTCACAATATTGTCGTAAGGACAAATATTCTGTAGCAATTACGAGTAGTTCCTAATTGGTTGATATAGGCCATTATATCAACCAACGAAGACGCGCCACGACAGACGCACGCAATGAGTGGTGAGCAGATATTTAATTTACACATTTGTATTTAGACATAGTTAGATGAAGATAAATAGTGATTTATTGCAGACATTAACTGTTATAAATACAGCTCTACTTTTTACTCTAGCCAAGTACTCGCTTCTTCTTACCGTCTTCCTCTGCACGTACGAGTGTACGTGAAGTTACGAGGCACCGCCTTATTCTGTCATCAGAATAAGTAGCTTGTACTGTCACCAGTACAAGCTTCAGGGTGCCCCGTTACACCTGGTAGCACTTCGTAGTCCGTCCAAGGACCACGTTCACATCTAACGTGAATATGTTGGATGATGAAGATGACCAAAGTTTTCACGCTACGCGTGACGGCTACTCCCATTTGAGCGATGTCGAATGGGATGCGGTTGAACGAATGGGTTCGACCATGGGCATCCATGCTGTTAGCGTCATTCTAGAGGCTCTCAATAGAGATGCCCAACATGCTACTATCGCCAAGTTCATTCAAAATGAACTTGACGCTGAACGCGAGAAAGTAGCCTTGCTTCACCAACAAGGCTCTCAACAAGCAGAGTTGTTGAGAGAACAGGGTGCTCAACAGTTTGAACTGTTGAGACAGCAGCAGGCTGCTGCTGGTGGGTCGATGCACTCGCGTCGACCCGAGACCTTGAAGATTGACATCTATAAGTATAGGGGAGTCGAAGAGGACTCCCTCTTGAGATGGTTTGTCGAATTGGATGACGCCATAAGGGCGCGTCGCATCGATTATGGGGAAATGCAAGTTGCATTTACCCAGTCAAATCTGGCAGGACGTGCCAAGACTTGGGCACTGGGGCTCAAGTTGCACGACCCATATGCGTTTGGGTCGTTGGAAGTCTTCAAGTCGCGGCTCAGACAAACGTTTGAACCGCCTAGAGCTGAGTTCAGAGCTTGGACTGAACTCTTGAAGCTCAAACAAGGTGAGCGTGATGTGCACGCTTACGCGCAACATATACGACATCTCACGAGCTGTATAAGTTCCAACCCGGTTGATGAACACACGTTGGTTTCGGTGCTCATGCAGGGTCTTGCGGATGGTCCCGTCAAGACTCACCTGTTCCGGCTTGAACTAGATTCACTAGAACAAGCCATTTACATTGAGGAACAGGAAGACTTCAGTCTGAGACAGGCTCGTGCCAGCTCGACATCATATCGTCAACCGAGACGATGTGACAGCGGAGGTCCAGAGCCGATGGAACTCTGTTATGTAGAGAGCGAGAAGGCTCGCTCTACAGGCTACATAAAGTTGCAGAGATGCAACAGATGTCAAAAGACAGGACAATACGCTTACGAGTGTAGTGCCCCTCGTCCAGTGTCTCGCGACACTGGGCGTAGTGACCGTCCACCCATAAGAAAGGGGCAGGGACGAGGGTCCGCAGTTGGTGCAAAGACGCAACAACGGGATGGACCGTCAAAAAACGGACAGGATCAGTAGGTGCGGAGCACCCTACTGGTCTAGCAACGTCAAGAGAATTTGTAGGCCTCTTGATGAAGGTTGCTCCCAACGCAAAAACATTGTGCGTTGCTGCTCTAGGTAATGAGGTCTCACTCATTACCTTGAAACTCGAAGTGACGAATAAGTTGTCCCTTCGAGCTCTAGTCGATTGTGGGGCGTCCAACAATTTTGTGCGACGCCAATCGCTAGAAGATGGTCACTTTAAGTTCAGTGAATGTGACGCACCTCCTACGAGGATGACGGTACGTCTTGCGACAGGCGCATCCGTAACCGTCATGAAGCGTATCGTGAAGATCCACTATACGCTAGAAGATACCCAATATGACGATGACTTTATCGTATTGGATTTGGATGACAAATTTGATGTCATCCTTGGAATACCGTGGCTCAGAAGGTACGAACCACGGGTAAACTGGCAACATCGGACAGTAACGATGCCTGCCGCTTGTTCATCAGATGGCCATCTGATGAACGTTTTGGAGCGTCCACTAGCGTGTGGATGTACTACGAGTGAGTGCGATGGCCTCACTTGTGGTACGGTCGTTAGTACGACTGCACAAAACCTTAGTGTACCAAACGGTTACACTTCGGAGCAAAGTTCCGGCGGCTGTGAGGAAACACAGGCTGCGCCGAAGGTCCATTACTCGAATAAGTCGGGTGGACTGGGACAAAGATGTATCCCTGGCGGGAACATCTCGAAGAGAAACGATCGATCGCTCAGGTTAAGCGCAACGATAATCCTAGATCGACTGGAGAGTCTTTCGTAGAGGATCTCGCTGTGGTTGCGCAACCACAGCTAGAGGAAGTTAAGGGTATAAGTCCCAAGATTACAAATACGGCGGAAATAAGTTCCCCGAAACCCGCGGGAATAAGTACCCGGGAAGCCGAAGGAATAAGTCCTTCGAAGCCTGAGGGAATAAGTCCCCAGGAAATGACAGAGACATTGAATGTCCTAGTCAATGATGGATCAAGTGTAGGCGCTTATACACTTGATCTAATTGCGCCTCCGAAGTTGACTTCGGAGATCACTCAGTTGCCAACGCTCGAACATAAAAGGTTCGTGCGTGATCTGCGTAGTGGCAAAGTCAAGCAGATCTGCGTACTCGTCGCTGACGACGAGTGCGTAGCCGACATAAGGTCAGCAACAGTGTTCACTGAGAACGAGAGAGTTCTCAGTAGTTCATCTATGGACGAGAGTGCCCTCGATGATTAGACACGAGTTGAGCGATATGACTCCCAATCGTGGGAATCGCTCAAGACAAATCCTCTCTATGAATATTTGGTTGAATTCAAGGATGTATTCCCTGAAACTGTTCCGTGCGAATTACCGAAGGATAAAGGTATTCGACACGAGGTCGAGCTTAAACCAGGCTCGAAGTACTGTGTCATGAAGCAGTGGCCACTACCTCGTGAACAAGTACTTGCGATCGACAAGTTCTTTGCCGATCGTTTAGCAGCGGGCCATGTGAGGAAATCAATTTCCCCACATAGCTCTCCGACCTTCTGTGTGCGAAAAGCAACAGGAGGGTGGGGGATTGTGCATGCATTTAACAAGTTGAATGCTGCAACGGTACCGGCTAACCAGATGATATTGATCTGCGCTTGCGGATCATGTTCGAGTATCACGATGCTGCTATAGGAGGACATCGTGGCCGGGAGAAAATATAGCTCACGGTGAGTCGAGACTTTTACTGGCCCCGCCAGTATCAGTTTGTGCGAAAGTATGTTCGCGCATGCGAAGTCTGTCAACGAGTGAAGTCAAGTCCTTCACTTCGTGCACCTTTACAGCCTCTACCGGTTCCGGCTGAGTGCTGGGAATCCATCTCATTGGATTTCGTCTTCGGGTTACCCAAAGACGCACGCGGGAATACGGGTATTCTCGTATTTGTTGACAGATTCAGCAAAATGGTACACCTTGTGGCTGTACCAGAGACAATCACGGCATGTGGATGTGCTTGTGTCTTTATTGACACCATCTTCCGACTTCATGGGTTGCCCCGTGAACTTGTATCAGACAGAGATCCACGATTCACTGCTGATTTCTGGCGTTCCGTGTTCAAATCACTCGGAACGCACTTGAAGATGTCTACATCTGATCATCCAGAGTCAGATGGTCAGACGGAACGTGCCAATCGTGTCCTTGAAGAGATGCTTCGAGGATACGTACACTCCTTTAAGAGTTGGAGTGCGTTCTTGCCAATGGTAGAGTTTGCCATTAACAACTCGGTGCATGCGTCCACGACACATACACCGTTTTACGTGAATGGCTTACGCCATCCGCGTGTACCCACCTTACTAGAGTGTAACTCTGGTTTAAGGGGGGAGGGACTCGCGCGAGCAAAAACCGAATTGGTTCACGCTCATCACGCTCTGACGAAAAGGTAATTGCGTTTGATGCCGATATCGATAACATCGATATCGAAGAAGATGATGCCAGTGAGAGTGCGGAAGCCCTCACTGAAGAAAAGGTTGATGTTGCTGCAGTGCGCTCACAGCGCACTGAAGCTAACGAGTCATCAGATGAGTTCATACTGGCTCGTGAAACGGTAGTCCGTTTTGCGCAAGACTCCATCGCCGAAGCGGTGCATAAGCAAAAGCAAAACGCTGACAAGAATGGAAGGGCAAACACTCTTTTATTTAACTAAGGTGACTTAGTCCTACTGTCTACGGTTAATCTATCAAAGCATGTAGTGACTAACTTGGGTAGCAGTAAACTACAACCCAAGTACATCGGCCCATTCCGTGTATTGCACCGCCTAGGCAATGCATACACGATCGAGTTGCCACGTAAGATGCGAACGCATCCCACGTTTTACGTTGGTCGGCTTAAGCCGTACCATCAGTACGCTGCTTCTTCCGATGAAGAACGCCCTTGCGCTCAAGCATCTCGCATAGAGCCTTGTGCTCCCGATGGTGGGCATCGACAAGGGTCTGAAGAGCAGTTATCTCATCCCGAGACCGATCAACAATCCCACGAGCTACCCTTAGCTCGTCACGAAGAGATGTCAGAGATCTCTCGTTCTCAAGCTGAGCAAAGGCAAACTCAGCTCGATGCTTCAAGACAGTGTCCGCCATTTGGAGAGGCCTGTCCCGCTCATGTTCGAGATCGTTGCGTAACCCTTGCGTTACGCGATCAAAGAAGCTCTCGGGAACACACGGATCCACACGATCATGTGGAGAGCGTCGTTCCTCCTCCTCCACCTCCACCTCCACTAGAGGACTCTCGCGGTGGCCAGCGCTATCTAGTTGAGCAGCTGTTGAACCACCGCGACGCGAACAAACGTCGGACGAGTTATCTCGTCCGGTGGCGCGGCTATCCCTCGTCCTGGGATACTTGGGAGCCCCGCTACCAACTGATGATTGACGTACTGGGTCTGGTTGAGCAGTACGACGCGGCACATCCTGTGCCGCAGAAGGACTACCGGAGAAAGACTTCCCGGCACGGTCGTAAAGGGATTTCAGGTTTTCAATCCCTTCGTACATCTCAGTAAAGATACGTACGCACCACCACGGGCTAGTAAGAAGGTAAGCCTCCTTAGGTGCTCGTGCAGAGTTGTTCACACAACATGGGCACGAGTCTCCCCAAGAGAGGCAGGGTAATCCCTTCTCCCTTGACGGACGATGCAGCTTGTAGCGTGCACCTGTCGGGGTTCGCTTTTTAAACTTATCACGAGCTTTGATAAGTTTGTCGTTCCAAGCGTCACGACCTACATCCTCAAAGTTATGGATGTAGGCGTTCCACGCCTAAAGCAGTGAGGGACCATCACGATTGTGATTCCCACTGTACCATCGATGCTTGAAGAAAGCATCGATGAAGAAATCATGTTCAGCGCGATAGTTTTTTCGCGCTGGGGTCAAGGTGATGGATCCTTGACGAATCGAACACTCGTGTTCGATAACGATCACCCGTCGTCGCCGACAAGTGATCCATGACGGATTTTGGAGGCATCCATGCCTTCTTCTCGGGAGCGAGACGCAAGACATTGCGATCCCGCTCTTCCTGCGATGTGCCGACAGAAGTACTGGCACCTCACTGTGAAGTGGTGTCCATAGGAGAACCGACACCACTGTTAGCGCCCGAGTCTCGCGACCTCGAGCGCCTTCGCTTCAGCGATGGTTCATCTGATTCATCAGATGAACCAAAGATGCTGCGACGCATAGCATCATCCATGCCACGCTTGGCAGGCGGCTTGGATTCAATCGCCGTCGATACGGATCCGTCTTCCGTATCAGGAGAGTATAAGACACCGATCTCATACTCTGTGAAGACATGAGTGTCTTCATGACCAGCGCCTGCATCACCAAGTGACGCAGGCTGAGTCGCTTCAGCAACCGATGAGACATCAGTTGCTGTGGTTTCTGCTTCGGTGTCCGCACAGAGACGTGCGGACGCGCTCTCGGCGGCCTTGCTAGCGCATCGCATGGGCTTGTTTACCATGCGATGAACTGATGGAAAGTGGACTCGGACAAACAAGTGCGAACCCTGTCCCAAATGATTTGGGACGAGTATCCATTTAGTCAATCAGTCACTAAAGTGACTGATGGTTAAGGGGGGGGTGATGTAACGGGGTGAATCGTTACATGACAATTTATGAGAAATTGCTAATAGAATATAACTATTCGAGTTATATTCTCACAATATTGTCGTAAGGACAAATATTCTGTAGCACTTACAAGTAGTTCCTAATTGGTTGATATAGGCCATTATATCAACCAACGAAGACGCGCCACGACAGACGCACGCAATGAGTGGTGAGCAGATATTTAATTTACACATTTGTATTTAGACATAGTTAGATGAAGATAAATAGTGATTTATTGCAGACATTAACTGTTATAAATACAGCTCTACTTTTTACTTTAACCAAGTACTCGCTTCTTCTTACCGTCTTCCTCTGCACGTACGAGTGTACGTGAAGTTCCGAGGCACCGCCTTAGTCTGTCATCAGAATAAGTAGCTTGTACTGTTACCAGTACAAGCTTCAGGGTGCCCCGTTACAGGCAGTGTCACGGAATTATGTGAGACCGGAATGCGACAAAGACGTGTGATCGCGAAGTGCGAGTTTCGAAGGGACGACGCAAAAATCATAGGCACACGCAGATTACGCTGCCACCGAGAAATTGGTGGGCAAACCCGAGAGCCGTCATCTCAGGTGGAATGTTCCTATGACTACCGGACTCGATAGAGGGACAGGCGTTGCTATCTAGGCTTATGATACATTAGACATCCAGCAACTTCAATCACAAATATTCAATACACTCGTCTGCATTGTAAATGTCACTCTTTGATCAGGTCACTGATCAAAGAGTGACATACGCAACCCTGCAGATTTTTTATCACACACATGCACCAAGGCACGCACGTAATTGGCTTACGACGATATGGGGTGAACAAAGGGGACAACAAGCAAATGCGAGATACCCAGGGGCAACAAAAGTTTCGCACCTTTCACAAACAATAAATGTGAAGTCGGGTAGACCTGAATTACTTGAATCATCAAACAGCGAGATGGTACGGTTACGTTTTTACCCCTCATTTAGCAGTGGAAGCTCGACCATATTTTTTTTTAATCAAGCTTGGTGTCGTCAGCCGCATTTCGTGGATGACGGCGTTACTGAGCAGGATCATCCTTCGTCTCTCTCGTATCACACTCGTCTCTTCAGAACATCAACAACATCAACAAGTACATTCAGCACACAAAGGCCTATTAGCACTGTCATCTTCAGCGCAAATAGCGCAGCCCATTTCCGAGCCGCTAACCACCCACTATGGAACGTGAATATAACGAACTTGATTCAGTTCCTCGGACTGAAGTTCTTACAATATTGATATAATCTGCAAGCCTTAGTGTGATGCACTGACCGAGCAATACTAATTTGCCTCGCTTAGCAGCTTGTTCACATGAGCCAATAATGCTTATTCATTACTAAAGCGGCTTATCGGCAGACAAATCCGCCTTGCTCATCGAAAAGCGCTCGCTTGCAGCAAGACTTAAATACAGAAGAGCACGTGCGTTTCTTGCGGCCTGGAGCCACAAGCTCACACCGATGTGCATTTCGAACATTCTCGACGTTATTTCGAGCGAGCTAAATACCTTGCCTCCGCTATCTGATTCAACGTAGTTTAGAGACCCCCTCTTGCAGCAAGTACCTTAACATAAACACACATCGCTGGCAAAAAAAAGCAGCAGTCGACGTCATGCCGTGACGAAATGTGATCTCTCTGATTAAGTATGGACAAGAAGAGGCTTCAGACAAAGGTAGTACCAGTCAGCAAAAAAAGCGGATGAGATGACTAAGTCCGAAACGCCTGGTCACAATCGGATTTGCTTCCTACTCTGCAAGTAAAGATCGAGGTGTGTCCAGCGCTCGGCCATTGTCTCTCCTCTACCCATTTTGCCGTCGTGCATGCCTCTAAAATGGCTCCCCACTTCGGGTACGCCCTTTCTTTGATCCTCTCTGGCATCACCTTGAGAGTAATCCTATTTTTGTCGCTCCCTCATCCGTTCTTATGACCCTCTAATGCGATGAACAACTCCACTGCCTCACTCTTGATCTCATTTGATTGACAGACAGGAAGCCACGTCGACAGCGATCAAGCACAGCGTCAAGACCTCAAAGCCTCAGACAATCATCCCTTCAACGGACGCACTTGTGCACTTGATGAGGCTCAAGAACTCACCCTATTTGGGGTTCCAAGTGGACGGGGCGGCAGCCTATCCGGACGCCTCGTCGGCTCTAGAATCAGCCGAACGTTGCATTCTGGAGGATCCACAGGACAAACCCGTGGCTACTGTTAAGCCGCAAGCTCGAGCTCACCCTCCAGCTCCAGCGGTGACGCAGTCTGCATCTATGCGTCCTCGTCAACGGGACGTACTCGTACGTCAAGTATCCATGAGACTCTACCGGAAAGGAGAAGACGTGGCTCAAGATGTGCTGCAGAACGTCGCCCCGTCGCGACTGGCCGATGCTGAGAAGGTCTGTGGAGACGCGCAGTCAAGTCTTGAGCACGAGATTCGCAACTCGAAGAAGACGAGGAAACATCTGTGGCTGCCGAAGACACAGGACGACTCAGTGCTGCTGAAGTCGTCCGAGTGTAAGGACGACGAGGACCGAGATTGCGTGACTCTATCGGCAGTCGAAGCCTTTTTCGTCTCTCGTGTCACTGACCCGACATCGTATTTCTACCGCTTTCATTACGATGATTCTCGTCACTTGGGTCCTCGTAAAGCAGAGGTGCAGCTTGTAGACCTGACGTGGCTCAAACCTCATGAACAAATTGTGAGCTGGGAACGTGTAAATGGACTGAGGAAAGCGACGCTGTCGTGGGATGCTTACACGGAGCCTCTGCTTGTGGATATTAAGACCGGTGCAATCTTAGATGGCCATCATCGTTACAATGTGGCGCTGCAATTACGTCTGAAGCAAGTACCTGCCGTTTTGGTGGACTATTTGGGGGACACGACGATTCAAGTGAGCGTCTGGCCAGGATGTGGACGACTACATTTAACAAAGGAAGAAGTGATTGCAATGGCCCTTTCCCTGGATGTGTTTCCACCAAAGACTAGTCGACATAGGTTTACTGAGAGTCTACCACCAATTTCCATCCCGTTGTCGGTGCTGCGTCAGCCACCCCTTCCTGTGGAGACGGTTATTGCTCAAGCAACAACACCGTCAGTCTTAAGCGAAGGAATGCAGGCTATTACGCTGCACTTGCTCGAGCGCAAGCAAAGTCTGCAGCGCGTATCGATTCGTTTGATATGTGGAGCCCAGAACTTGGCTACGTCGGTGACTAAGAGTTTGTTCCGTGGTCGACTACGTGCGCACGATCGTGTTCGCTATTCTACACAGATGGACTTGATCATAAAGCCACTGTTCGATACGAAGGATTTTTTCAATGCCATTCGTGAAAATGATTTGACGTCGAGCTTTTGTCAACACAAGGCAGCGACACTCGAAGACCTTTTGTCCGACGACATCGATCGTCGCCAAAAGTTTTTGCTGACGCGTATCGCTGACCCGACGTCATATTTCTACAAGTTTCACTTTGACGTCCATGCACAGCGGCAACCAAAGAGGTCGATGATACACCTCGCATCACTGCAATGGCTCAAGCCTCATGAGCACGTCGTGAGTTGGGAACGAGTCGATGGATTGCGTCGCGCTACTGTTTCCTGGAATGCGTATCTGGAGCCGCTGCTTGTGGACAGAGCTACCGGTGCGATCTTGGATGGCCATCACCGTTACAATGTGGGCATCCAGCTGGAGCTGCAATGTGTGCCAGTAGTGCTGGTGGACTATCTGGAGGACGAAACGATCACAGTGGATGTGTGGCCAGAGTGTGGCCGCGATTCGCTTACGAAGCAGGAGGTGATCGATGTCTCGCTGTCCGACGATCTTTTTCCACCCAAGACGAGTCGCCACTCGTTTTCCGACGATTTACCGCCGATTTCGGTGCCGCTCGAGCGACTGATGACGTCAGTGGGTTGCAACTACGTTTTGATGTAGACTGGTATGGAGCGTCTGTGTGGCTTGCATGTTACAGTGATTAATCACGTGAAAGCAGTAGGTTTTGTCGCTTGCCTGCCTTATGCTCTTTTTGCTCTCATTGGAGCTGTTCTTGAAAAAGAAACGGGCAGAGTTTTTTTTTGGCTTACATGGATCTTGTAAGCTCAGTCATTTCTATGTCATATTCAAATCGTTCGAATCACCATGCCTAAGTCGCTATTTTTTATGTAGCTCTGTTATGCAGACTTGGGTTTACAACAGCGGTGATCTTCATTGCAACAAACGACCGATGCCGCTGCCATCTTATCAAATGTAGAAGAAGGTTGCATCAATCCGTCTCTCTCATTAGTTCACGATTAGCTCTGTGGTGAGTCTTGAATGACGCGAATCGCGTCAGACATGGCGAGTTTATAGGTATGGTAAACCAGACCGACAGCTCAATGTCCTTCGTGACACACACGATGCAGACTCTCTAGTTGTCATATGATCATCCAGCATGCAGTGTGCATGACATGGCAAGATTCAAGAGCCAAATGACAAGTGCATGGCCGCGAGTAGGACTTACATCAATTGCGTCCTAAACAGACAATTTGCCGCCTACAGAATACAGATTGGTGAGTATCGCAGCCGTTCGAATGCCATTTTACCACACGATATTTTTAACTGAAGTATCGCTAGTATCCAGTACGACGTCAGCACATGTGCGGGTCTTGTTCAGAAGTAGCCTGGCCATCGTATGAGACCATATGTAATGTTGACCCTCCCCAAGCAAAACTAAACGGCAAAGTTGATTTTTCTAAAATAGCTCGGGGGTTCGCATCCATTATCTTCGTCGAGACTTTAACATCGCACGAATATATCCCCTACCACCTTGTGTACGTCTTCGGCGACATGAGCACTGCTATCATGTTACCTGGCACCCGTTCGGACCTCTAGTTCACAGTTCGAAGATACGGGACTGCGTACATAAGATTGAAGTGCATGACTACAATGTTTGTGATTCCAAACGGAAGAGTCGAAAAAGTAACATCTCACGAATACCTAGATAATAAGACGTGTTCGATTGCGAAATTTCCTCGTTCACTACGCGCTTCGTTTAGTTGTACGATAAATTTAGAAACAATCAACTTGATTATTTTTTGGGAAGAGTATTGTCAAATACACCCAGCTTTTTACTAAATACATCCTATACACCACACCCACAACACACCACAATATGGTTCGTACGACAACATCGCGTCACCATTCCTCTGTAAGACCACTATCGCACGGCATTCTGCATCAATCGTACAAATGTTAAATGATCAAGCAACCTTTGTTCAGCTAAAAATGGACGACTTAAAATCTTTGTGTTTGTAAACGATTTGATCGACACCCCACGACGCACTTGTCACTACATGTAAAATACCTCTGGGGCGCTATTTGTATCATTCAAAATGGCAACAGCCAGATTGCAGTCGGGAAGGGTACATAATATGATTGAAACAAAGGCTCACATGTCACGAATGTAGTCGGATGCATCCGTTGCAGCGAATATCACCTCTACAAAAACGAAACTGCATTGTACAGCCATATGTACTATTAGTCGAGCCTATCCTGATATTGCGTCAGGACCGGTCCCTAGCCTGTGTAAGAAAACTTGATTGGTAAATCAGTCTACATTTGTACGATCGATGCCGATCGTAGTGCAGTAGCGGTCGTACAGAGGTATGGTGTCGCGATATTTGTCATACTACCATGTTGTGGTTTAATATTAGTGTGATATATGAGTGTGTTAGGTGAAAAGTGGGGTGTAGAATGAGTGTGTCGTAGGGCGTCGGATAAGTCGTTCAGGAAAGGAAAGCGCTTCAAATGTCAATTGCAAGCTACCAAAAATTTGCTTCGGTAAATCATTTAGCATTTGTACGATTGATGCAGAACCCTGTGCGACAGTGGTCGTACAGAGATGTGGCTGCGAAATGTTTGTCGTACGAATCATATTGTGGAGTGGTATAGGTGTGGTGTATGAAATGTATTTAGAAAAAAAATGGGATGTATTTAACAATACCCTAAAATCAGTGGGGCTGAAAAAAGCATTTGTTAAACTTTAGTATTTGTATGGAATCACCTAATTCACTTTTACTTTTATGATACGAGTAATACAGGGGTCACTTTCGGTCACTTGACATCGGTCGGTCACTCACATCCCTGGATATCATAGGCTG
The DNA here is from genome assembly GCA_921007115.2 of Peronospora matthiolae. Classification (NCBI taxonomy): domain Eukaryota; phylum Oomycota; class Peronosporomycetes; order Peronosporales; family Peronosporaceae; genus Peronospora; species Peronospora matthiolae. Next base: position 547,732 of record CAKLBY020000024.1, on the reverse strand, counting down.
CTCTACAAGCACCAATTCAATCTAGCATTGCAATGCATGAGAACGTTACGAGGTGAGCGAGCCGCATGCGTTATCCAAATTTCCAGTATCAAAGAGAGATGAAACATGTTCACAATAGGGCATGCAGAGCCACAAACTCGCCAAGAAAGCGGTGAATTCTAATAGACACACTCCAGCCGCAGCACTGTGACGTCGTGGGCTAAGCAACTTATGCAATGTCAAAACACAAAGAAGGCCGCAAAGAAAGTCTAGTTAGCCCAAGTCGTACTCGGTATACTTTAAGCCTCGCTGCGTCAGTCAATTGCTGCTACCACCTTATTCTTGCAGTGTCCTCAGCGCTACTACCTATAACACCACGATGAAAACTATCAATTTCGTGCGTATCTTTATTTGCACACTGACCTAGTAGAGACCCCTCACAGTTCCTCCCCATTGTCAGACCGAGGAGCGGCCCGCCACGCCGTTTTAGCGTTGTGAACACCGAGAAGCTTGTCGCAATCGGTCATCTTCACTGGCATAGGGACAAGCGTCGCTTCAAAATCGATGGCAGTGGCGTTTGGAACATTCACCTCAAACTCCTGGTCCGTGAGGTAGCAGCACACAAAGTCATGAAAGTGGTTGAAGGCGTAGACGCGTTCGTTATCATCCATGTCTATGGATCGCTTTGCCGTACCGAAGAGCAGCATTCGAACTTCCGGGGACGTGCCTAGACACATGTCACGCGGCGAAAATGTTGGACGATATTGCACGGGAATCAAGCACGCATCGGTAGGCTGGACGGTATTGAAGCTCAGCCCCGTGCTATTTGACGTAGCATTATTCATTTTCCCAGACAGGATTTGAGCCGTTTTCGCGAACGAGGAGATGAACGGAGTGATGAGCAGGACCGGAATATCGATCATGTGCATGAAGAGCATCATCCCCATCAGCACATTGGAGACGATGACACCAAAACTTCCAAAGACAGCGTAAACACCCATCAGCAGCCCATGCATTGAGGCGAATCCAGAACCCAGTAGTACAATGGCATTTGAAGTGAATTCGGATGGGTGGTGCCGAATGAACAGGAATGTGCCGCCAACAACGTTTTTGAACGTGCGTTTCGGCTCTTTCATCAATAACCCGTGCATGGTCATGACGTTCTGGCCAAACTTGTGGAAAAACTCGGAGACTTGGCGCATGCCGACACGAGGGTGATGAAGAGTGTGAATGATCCACTCGACCGCGTCTGCAATCATCTGCACGACCAGAATGGTGGTGTCCGACACGAAGTCCACCGAGTCCTTGAGTACTTTCTTGACTTTCTCTGACAACGGCAAGTTCTTGAACATCGCGCTCTTCTGATCCCACTCGATTCGGAAATAGTCCCAGAGTGTCTTTTTCGGGTGACTCAAGAGGTACGCCGTCATTGCTGCATCGGCGGCTTTAGCATTCAACTCCCTTTCGGAGAGGAGTTCCTGTTCCTCGGTAAACTTCACGAGCACGGGGCAAACGTTGTAAAGATCAACAAGGTTTTGGCCAGGCTTTGAGGAACCAGCACTATCGCTCAACGAAGCGAGCGGGTGGCTGTGGACCGAACCGACGCACGCAAAGAGAAGAAGGTGAACGAGAGTGGAGTGCCACATCGTGTCGACAAGCGAAAAGGAATAGTGACTGGTGACCAGCACTTGCTGAGATCGAGGGTCATTTTTTCATAAACAGTTCGCTCCTGCCAAGTGAACAGTGTCAACTCCACGTGCTGGATCCCCTAACTGACGTACCCCATTTTGCATACATTTACTCTGTCAATGCGTCGAACCTTTATCTAATAGATGTAGGGGTGAAGCTGATCGCAAATCGCCAAGTGATAGAGTAGGGTAGGACTGGTGACTAGCCTAAGTTACGTATGGACAGATTGATTCATTTATGTACCAGAAGCATCGCTTCTGTCCGTGTCTGCGCTGACACATATTGTTGACAGCATTTAACGAATGGCTGTAGATGCGTTAGCGCCGGCTAGTTTGATTGGAGCTTAAGTTTTTTTGAGGTGGTTCTCACTTCAACCCACCGTCGTGACTCGGACGTCAAACATTTCTTTCCTTTTAATGTTCTTGTAAGGAATGACCATAGGTACATCGAGGCTCTTGTCACCAAACCTACTCCAAGCCAGAGTTTGGAAGACACTTTTGCGTCCCCAGTGGGCGATTACTCATAGTCTGCGAGTGAAGCAGTGTCAGAAGAGAAGGTGACATTCTGGACCAGTGACCGCCGAGCTGTCTGACTCCATCGCCCATCCCGCTATGTCCGGTCAAGGGGGACATTACGTGCTAGCGTATGGCGTAGTAAGGGGCGTCGGTTCTGTCAGCTCCCTTTTCGCAACAAGAAGAGGAAGATACTTGGGTTTCGTGGTGAGGGAGCGAGTGACCTCGAATTGGCGCTTTACATAGGACAGGTCGACTGTCTTTTCCTGACTCGACCTTTTTTCTCTTGCTCTTTTCCTCCTGGCTCGCACACCGGTGGTCTCTACTTATCACTTGCAATATCTCTTCTGCCAGCTTCAAGACTACGTTCATCTGCACGCAGGTCCAGCAGCTGCTGAGCTTTGGACATCATTTCGATCATGGTTGAGAGCGATTTATGTGCATCCAAACGCTTTCAATAATCGTGAGTCTGCCATTTCTGATCCTCTGTATTCACATGCATGCATTGGTTGAATTGTATTGTTGATTTGACGTACCACTATTAACACGCAACGTGTTAATAAAAAATGTACGCGCTCACCTCGAGTAACCAGCCACTAATAGTTCTCGCTCGGATAAGATGTCCTCTGATATTGTAGAACAGGTATTGTAAAATTCGCCCCACATCGGTCATACTCGAATAACTTTTATCCTCATAACTCAGACCTCATAAAACTGGGGGGCAGGGTCTGGAGCTCGCTCTTTAATTTCGGTAATTCTGTTCATAGAACTGAATCAATTTACAAAAATCTGGCAGACACTGCCCATGTGCATGATGCTCTTTAAATCTGCATTGGCTTAAAGCCCAGGCCTTTGGGTCAATTTTGTGATGCACACACCTGATTGGCTTAAAAACGATCAAAGGTGAGTATGATCACATAAGCATTTGCTAGACGCTCACAAGCGAAGGCTAATCGCGTTGCCCAAGTATACTTCACTGTGTTAATGCATACATTAACAGCAGCATACTCCTTCTACAGTCACTGCTGTTGCATAATTTTTGCGACTTATTCACTTCTCCGAACTAAATAGCTTACATTAAGGGGTGAGCGCCAGAGCTTGCTCCCCTATATTATACCTTGGACATAAGCTTCTCCAGAACGATTCATATTCTACGCGAGCTTTTTCATTGTGTATAACGCTGCCGTCGTGTGTGGTTGACCGCCCGCCCATGTTCGACAGCGACAATTCCAGAAGACGTGCCGTTGCGCCATCGCTTGACGACCGCACCCTCGAATCTTCAGTGCACAGCTTAAACATTCCTAAGAATACGTCCTCGAACTACAAAAGCCACTCCTTCTGCTTGATGAGCTGGCGCCCAACTTGAAATGCGTAGTCAGTCAGTGTTTCCTTAGAACGCTACATCTTTTGGGTTCAAAAAATCCTGTCTGATGCGCTGTGCATTAAAATTGGTGCACCTTCGAAATTCCAGTGGGTAAATCACGATTGACCGAAGTTTTACTGTGACGGCTCTAGATTAAAATAGCCACTGTAACGGGGTGAATCGTTACATAACAATAAATAAGAAATTGTTAAATAGAATATAACTATAAGAGTTATACTCTCAGAATATTGTCGTAAGGACAAATATTCTGTAGCAATTACGAGTAGTTCCTAATTGGTTGATATAGGCCATTATATCAACCAACGAAGACGCGCCACGACAGACGCACGCAATGAGTGGTGAGCAGATAGTTGATATGCACATTTGTATTTGAACGTAGTTAGATGAGGATAAATAGTGATTTACTGCAGACATTAACTATGATAAATACAGTGCTACTTCTTACTTTAACCAAGTACTCGCTTCTTCTTACCGTCTTCCTCTGCACGTACGAGTGTACGTGAAGTTCCGAGGCACCGCCTTATTCTGTCATCAGAATAAGTAGCTTGTACTGTTACCAGTACAAGCTTGAGGGTGCCCCGTTACACCTGGTAGCACTTCGTAGCCCGTCCAAGGACCACGTTCACATCCAACATGGTAATGTTGGATGATGAAGATGACCAAAGCTTTCACGCTACGCGTGACGGCTACTCCCATTTGAGCGATGTCGAATGGGATGCGGTTGAACGAATGGGTTCGAACATGGGCATCCAGGCTGTTAGCGTCATACTAGAGGCTATCAATAGAGATGCCCAACATGCTACTACCGCCAAGTTCATTCAAAATGAACTTGACGCCGAACGCGAGAAAGTAGCCTTGCTTCACCAACAAGGTTCTCAACAAGCAGAGTTGTTGAGAGAACAGGGTGCTCAACAGTTTGAACTGTTGAGACAGCAGCAGGCTGCTGCTGGTGGGTCGATGCACTCGCGTCGACCCGAGACTTTGAAGATTGACATCTCCAAGTAAAGGGGAGTCGAAGAGGACTCCTTCTTGAGATGGTTCATCGAATTGGATGACGCCATAAGGGCGCGTCGCATCGACGATGGGGAAATGCAAGTCGCATTTGCCCAGTCAAATATGGCAGGACGTGCTAAGACTTGGGCACTGGGGCTCAAGTTGCACGACCCATATGCGTTTGGGTCGTTGGAAGTCTTCAAGTCGCGGCTCAGACAAACGTTTGAACCGCCTAGAGCTGAGTTCAGAGCTTGGACTGAACTCTTGAAGCTCAAACAAGGTGAGCGTGATGTGCACGCTTACGCGCAACATATACGACATCTTACGAGTTGTACAAGTTCCAACCCGGTTGATAAATACACGTTGGTTTCGGTGCTCATGCAGGGTCTTGCGGATGGTCCCGTCAAGACTCACCTGTTCCGACTTGAACTAGATTCACTAGAACAAGCCATTTCCATTGCGGAACAGGAAGACTTCAGTCTGAGACAGGCTCGCGCCAGCTCGACATCATATCGTCAACCGAGACGATGTGACAGCGGAGGTCCAGAGCCGATGGAACTCTGTGACGTAGAGAGCGAGAAGACTCGCTCTACAGACAACAAGAAGTTGCAGAAATGCAACAGATGTCAGAAGACAGGACACTACGCTTACGAGTGTAGTGCCCCTCGTCCAGTGTCTCGCGACACTGGGCGTAGTGAACGTCCGCCCATAAGAAAGGGGCAGGGACGCGGGTCCGCTGTTGGTGCAAAGACGCAACAACGGGATGGACCGTCAAAAAACCGACAGGATCAGTAGGTGCGGAGCACCCTACTGGTCCAACAACGTCAAGAGAATTTGTAGGCCTCTTGACGAAGGTTGCTCCCAACACACAAACGTTGTGCGTTGCTGCTCTAGGTAATGAGGTCTCTCTCATTACCTTGAAACTCGAAGTGACGAATAAGTTGTCCCTTCGAGCTCTAGTCGATTGTGGGGCGTCCAACAATTTTGTGCGACGCCAATCGCTAGAAGATGGTCACTTTAAGTTCAGTGAATGTGACACACCTCCTACGAGGATGACGGTACGTCTTGCGACAGGCGCATCCGTAACCGTCATGAAGCGTATAGTGAAGATCCACTACACGCTAGAAGATACCCAATATGACGATGACTTAATCGTATTGGATTTGGATGACAAATTTGATGTCATCCTTGGAATACCGTGGCTCAGAAGGTACGAACCACGGGTAAACTGACAACATCGAACAGTAATGATGCCTGCCGCTTGTTCATCAGATGGCCATCTGATGAACGTTTTGGAGCGTCCACAAGCGTGTGGATGTACTACGAGTGAGTGCGATGGCCTCACTTGTGGTTCGGTCGTTAGTACGACTGCACAAAACCTTAGTGTACCAAACGGTTACACTTCGGAGCAAAGTTCCGGCGGCTGTGAGGAAACACAGGCTGCGCCGAAAGTCCACCACTCGAATAAGTCGAGTGGACTGGGACAAAGATGCATCCCTAGCGGGGAACATCTAGAAGAGAAACAATCGATCGCTCAGGTTAAGCGAAATGATAATCCTATCGACTGGAGAGTCTTTCGTAGAGGATCTTGCTGTAGTTGCGCAACCCCAGCTAGAGGAAGTTAAGTGAATAAGTCCCGATATTATAAATACGGCGGAAGTAAGTTCCCCGAAACCCGAGGGGATTAGTCCCCGGGAAGCCGAAGGAAAAAGTCCTTCGAGGCCTGAGGGAATAAGTCCCCAGGAAATGATAGAGACATTGAATGTCATAGTCAATAACAGATCAAGCGTAGGCGCTTATACACTTGATCTGATTGCGCCTCCGAAGTTGACTTCGGAGATCACTCAGTTGCCAACGCTCGAACATAAAAGGTTCGTGCGTGATCTGCGTAGTGGCAAAGTCAAGCAGATCTGCGTACTCGTCGCTGACGACGAGTGCGTAACCGACATAAGGTCAGCAACAGTGTTCACTGAGAACGAGAGAATTCTCAGTAGTTCATCTATGGACGAGAGTGCCCTCGATGATTAGACACGAGTTGAGCGATATGACTCCCAATCGTGGGAATCGCTCAAGACAAATCCTCTCTATGAAGATTTGGTTGAATTTAAAGATGTATTCCCTGAAACTGTTCCGTGCGAATTACCGAAGGATAAAGGTATTCGACACGAGGTCGAGCTTAAACCAGGCTCGAAGTACTGTGTCATGAAGCAGTGGCCACTGCCTCGTGAACAAGTACTTGCGATCGACAAGTTCTTTGCCGATCGTTTAGCTGCGGGCCATTTGAGAGAATCGACTTCCCCACATAGCTCTCCGACCTTCTGTGTGCGAAAAGCAACAGGAGGGTGGCGGATAGTGCATGCATTTAACAAGTTGAACGCTGCAACGGTACCGGATCACACGCCGATACCGAGGAAGGACGTAATCATTGATGGTATGTCAAAGAGTACCATCTTTTTGTCCATGAATTTGGTGGATGGCTTCTATCACATCCTTTTGCGAGAAAGGGACATACCCTATACCACAGTTAGCACGCCTAGCGACATGCTCTGGGAGTGGCTAGTAATGCCACAAGGGCTTAGTAATGCCCCTGCCACGTTCAACAGATGCGTATCACATCTGTTGAGACCGGTACGAGAATTCGCGCCGAGTTATTTCGATGACGCACTCATCCATAGTCGGGCTATGGATGGAAAGTCGGATGCTGAGGTTCACAGGTACCACGTCCGACAGGTTCTTACAATCATGCGAAAGCATCAATTGTATGCAAACCTCAAGAAGTGTATATTTGCAGCAAGCGAAATGCCACTTCTTAGGTGCATCGTTGGTAAGAACGGTGTACGTCCTGATCCCGAAAAGATCAAGGCGATCACCGACTGGCCTGTGCCGGTCGATGTCAAAGGTCTTCGAAAATTCCTTGGGCTAGCGGCGTATTTGCATAAGTATTCACGCAATTACGCCGAGATGACTGTGCACCTCTCTCGTTTGTTGAAAAAGAACGAGAGGTGGTTATGGAACGCTGAATGTCAACGCTTCTTTGAGGGTATCAAGCAGAGCTTGATACAATCCCCAGTCCTAGCAATAGCCGATCAGGACAGGCCATTTCATGTGGTCTGTGGTGCCAGCGATTTCGCAATCGGCTGTGCATTAATGCAGTACGGTCTTGAAGGCGTTGAACGCGTCGTCTGCTATCAGTCGCGTCAGCTGCAACCAGCTGAGCGGAACTATCCAGTGCATGACAAGGAACTCCTTGCCATGAAGTGTGCACTCGCGAAGTTCAGAGTCTATCTATTAGGAGATAGACCCTTCGTTGTTTACATTGACCATGCGTCATTACGCACGGCAGTGAACAGCCCGCACCTTTCACAACGAATGGCGCGGTGGTTGTCATTCTTTGCAGAATACAACTTTACGGTCGAGTACAAACCAGGACGACTTAATGTCGTCGCTGATGCACTCTCACGTCGTCCCGACTTTAAACCAGTCGTGAAACCCAACAGTGAGACAGTCACTGTTGCGGTTATGACGTCCTCAGTCCCATCTACAACGTTGTATGATGATGTGAGGCGGGCATACGCCCAAGATGGTGAGATAGTGAAGTTGTTGTCACATCTCTCCCAACCATCTCGAGAATCGTTGAAACGATTGTCGTCTGCGTATCGATCTGCATCAGATCGATATACTACTCGTAACGGTTTACTGTATTATACAGCCGTTTCTGGTGACACACCACGTGTTGTCATTCCAGATGATACTGATCTGCGTTTGCGGATCATGTTCGAGTATCACGATGCTCCTATAGGAGAACATCGTGGCCGGGAGAAAACATATATCACGGTAAGTCGAGACTTTTACTGGCCCCGCCAGTATCAGTTTGTGCGCAAGTACATTCGCGCATGCGAAGTCTGTCAACGAGTGAAGTCAAGTACTTCACTGCGTGCACCTTTACAGCCTCTACCAGTTCCGGCAAAGTGCTGGGAATCGGCTCAATGGATTTTATCTTCGGGTTACCCAAAGACGCACGCGGGAATACGGGTATTCTCGTATTTGTTGACAGATTCAGCAAAATGGTACACCTTGTGGCTGTACCAGAGACAATCACGGCAAGTGGCTCTGCTTGTGTCTTTATTGACACCATCTTCCGACTTCATGGGTTGCCCCGTGAACTCGTATCAGACAGAGATCCACGATTCACTGCTGATTTCTGGCGTTCCGTGTTCAAATCACTCGGAACGCGCTTGAAGATGTCTACATCTGATCATCCAGAGTCAGATGGTCAGACGGAACGTGCTAATCGTGTCCTCGAAGAGATACATCGAGGACGCGTACACTCCTTTAAGAGTTGGAGTGAGTTCCTGCACATGGTAGAGTTTGCCATCAACAACTCGGTGCATGCGTCCACGACACATACACCGTTTTACGTGAATGGCTTACGCCATCCGCGTGTACCCACCTTACTAGAGTGTAACTCTGGTTTAAGGGGGGGAGGAACTCGCGCGAGCAAAAACCGATTTGGTTCACGCTCATCACGCTCTGACGAAGACGTCATTGCGTTTGATGCCGATATCGACAACATCGATATCGAAGAAGATGATGCCAGTGAGAGCGCGGAAGCCCTCACTGAAGAAAAGGTTGATGTTGCTGCAGTGCGCTCACAGCGCACTGAAGCTAACGAGTCATCAGATGATTTCATACTGGCTCGTGAAACGGTAGTCCGTTTTGTACAAGACTCCATCGCCGAAGCGGTGGATAATCAAAAGCAAAACGCTGATAAGAATGGAAGGGCAAACACCCTTTTGTTTAATAAAGGTGACTTATTCCTACTGTCTACGGTTAATATACCAAAGCATGTAGTGACTAACTTGGGTAGCAGTAAACTTCTACCCAAGTACATCGGCCCATTTCGTGTCTTGCATCTTCTAGGCAACGCATACACGATCGAGTTGCCACGTAAGATGCGAACGCATCCCACGTTTTAAGTTGGTCGGCTTAAGCCGTACCATCAGTACGCTGCTTCTTCCGATGAAGAACGCCCTTGCGCTCAAGCATCTCGCAGAGAGCCTTGTGCTCCCGATGGTGGGCATCGACAAGGGTCTGAAGAGCAGTTATCTCAGCCCGAGACCGGTCAACAATCCCACGAGCTACCCTTGGCTCGTCAAGCAGAGTTGTCAAAGCTCTCTCGTTCTCGATCTGAGCAAAGGCAAACTCAGCTCGATGCTTCGAGACAGTGTCCGCCATTTGGAGACGCCTGTTTCGCTCGTGTTCGAGATCGCCGCGTAACACTTGCGTTACGCGATCAAAGAGGCTCTCGGGGATGCACGCTTCCCCACGATAGCTTGGAGAGCGTCTTCCCTCCTCTTCCACCTCCATTAGAGGACTCTCGCGGTGGCCAGCGCTATCTGGTTGAGCAGCTGTTGAATCACCGCGACGTGAACGGACGTCGGACGAGTTATCTCGTCCGGTGGCGCGTCAACCCCCCGTCCTAGGATACTTGGGAGCTCCGCTCCCAACTGATGGTTGACATTCTGGGTCTGGTTGATCAGTACGACGCGGCACATCCTGTGCCGCAGAAGGACCGCCGGAGAAAGTCTTCCCGGCACGGTCGTAAAGGGATTTCATGTTGTCAATCCCTTCGTGCATCTCAGTAGAGATACGTACGCGCCACCACGGGCTAGTAAGGAGGTAAGCCTCCTTAGGTGCTCGTGCAGAGTTGTTCACACAACATGGGCACGAGTCTCCCCATGAGAGGCAGGGTAATCCTTTCTCCCTTGACAGACGATGCAGCTTGTAGCGCGCACCAGTCGGGGTTCGCTTTTCAAACTTATCACGAGCTTTGATAAGTTTGTCGTTCCAAGCGTCACGACCTATTTCTTTAAGGTTATGGATGTAGGCGTTCTACGCTTGAAGTAGTGAGGGACCATCACGCTTGTGATTCCCACTGTACCATCGATGTCTAAAGAAAGCATCGATGAAGAACTCATGTTCAGCGCGATAGTTTTTCGCGTTGGGGTCAAGGTGATGAATTCTTGACGAATCGAACAACCGTGTTCGACAACGATCACTCGTAGTCGCCGACAAGTGATCCATGACAGATTTGGGAGGCATCCATGCCTTCTTCTCAGGAGCGAGACGCAAGACATTGCGGTCCCGCTCTTCCTGCGACGTGCCGACAGAAGGACTGGCACCTCGTTGAGAAGTGGTGTCCATAGGAGAACCGACACCACTGTTAGCGCCCGAGTCTCGCGACCTCGAGCGTCTTCGCTTCGGCGATGGTTCATCTGATGAATCAGATGAACCAAAGATGCTACGACGCATAGCATCATCCGTGCCACGCTTGACAGGCGGCTTGGATTTGATCGCCGTCGATACGGATCCGTCTTCCGTATTAGGAGAGTATGAGACACCGAGCTCATACTCTGTGAAGACATGAGTGTCTTCATGACCAGCGCCTGCATCACCAAGTGACACAGGCTGAGTCGCTTCAGCAACCGATGAGACATCAGATGCTGTGGTTTTTGCATCGGCGTCCGCACAGAGACGTGCGGACGCGCTCTCGGCGGCCTTGCTCGCGCATCGCATGGACTATTTTACCATGCGATGAAACTGATGGACTGTGGACTCGGACCAACAGTGCAAACCCTGTCCCAAATGATTTGGGACGAGTATCCATTTAGTCAATCAGTCACTAAAGTGACTAATGGTTAAGAAGGGGGGTGATGTAGCGGGGTGAATCGTTACACAACAATTATAAGAAATTGTTAATAGAATATAACTATAAGAGTTATATTCTCAGAATATTGTCATAAGGACAAATATTCTGCAGCACTTACGAGTAGTTCCTAATTGGTTAATATCGACCATTATATCGACCAACGAAGACGCGCCACGACAGACGCACGCAATGAGTGGTGAGCAGATAGTTGATATGCACATTTGTATTTGAACATAGTTAGATGAGGATAAATAGTGGTTTATTAACAGACATTAAATATGATAAATACAGTTCTACGTTTTACTTTAACCAAGTACTCGCTTCTTCTTACCGTCTTCCTCTGCACGTACGAGTGTACGTGAAGTTCCGAGGCACCGCCTTATCATGTCATCAGAATAAGTAGCTTGTACTGTTACCAGTACAAGCTTCAGGGTGGCCCGTTATAGCCACCGTGTCCAGCACGTGGATGGCGTCCAGATGCATCACAGTAGTTTATGTCTTGTGGCGGTCGAACATGCCACCCGGAATGCAGTTTAGTGAAGCCAAGAAAACAGAACACTGAATCGTACAACTTTGGATACAAGTGACACGTGCCCTACTTGCTCGATGGACGATAACCAGTCCTAACGACGACACGGCTCAATAAGCGCCCCCCCCAGAAAAACTGGCGGATGTTGGCGGTATGATTCCAAACAACACCTCCACCTCCTGTATATTCGCAGCAAGCTACATATGACGTGAGTCCGTCAACGCACACACATGTGCATCGTTCACCGTTGCACAATTGCAATTTCTTCAAGACCTGCCGCTCTTTTTCTGACACGAAAAGAATGTAACGAGATGGTGTTGCGTACAGCATTGTTCTACGTCGATTGGGAATAGTGTTGGGACAATGCGGGTTCAACTGGCGGACGACTATGTTATTACGGATAGTTGAGACACCAAGGTTGCATCTGTGCGAGCTTCTAGATACGATGTTCTAGAAGCTAGTGTATATACGTGTTTGCAGTACTACAACAACCAGCAAGTAAGTGAGACCTACCGAGAAAGCTAAACGATAATTCACCTTTCATTTTTTGCTGCAGAAGACAAGCGAGTAGCTAAGTGCTAAAGATTATGAGCCCAAGCTCGGTAGCCTCAGGTAATATTCTCACCGATGAAAACTACTTCCTCTGGGAATTTACTACTCAAATGGCACTTGCTCGGAAAGGAGTTCTTGAGCACGTGTTGGAAAAGCCAGATACCTTGCAGCAGTCAAGCACATGAAAAGCCGACGATCTAAAGGCTCTGACTATCGTCGTGAAGTTAATGTCTCCCACGTACCAGACTATGGTGAGAACGGCACGGTCTGCGTTTGATGCGTGGGATGCTCTTCGATCATTTTTTGTACAGCAGAACCTTCACAATGAGGTACAGCTACAAAAAAAAGCTGAGCAAGGCACAGCTCGATGAAGGAGGAAACTTAACAAATTATCTCATGCGGTCTAATGAGCTGTGTTTAAAGCTCGTAGCTCTTGGCGAGACGATTGGTGATGATGAGGAATTGGTGATTCTCTTGGGAAGTTTTCCTCAGGAGTACGACATGATGATACGCATCATCGAAGCAAAGAGTGGCGTGACCTTAATGAAAACAACGGAGATGCTCCGGCGAGAATATGAAACACTCCAGAAACGTGACGATAAGGAGATGGTGTTCCAGTTTATCAGTCGTAAGGGTCGTAGGGGTTGTGGAAGCCAGCAAAAAGGCTCAAATCACCGCGCGTGTCATCCCCATGATAGCAACAATTCTAGGCAAGGTGTGCAGCTCAAGGGACGCTGTCATAAATGCAAGCGATATGGGCACAAAAAAATTGTCCAGCAGGAAGGTCTAAAAGCAGTGACGAGTTTGTTTCTTGGCAAAAGCTCGGTCACAGAATAATGAACATGTTACTTGGTTTCTTGATATCGGTGCAAGCAGTAATATGTCAAGTGACAGAAGAGATTTCATAAGCATGGTTAAGATGAATTCTCCACTCTGGATGACAGTGGCCAATGGACAACAAGTGGAGGTCAAAGGTTGCGGCAGTGCTCGACTTTTTTTCGAAAACAAGAAAACTGTCAGGATTACTGATGTGATGTACGTTCCGAAGTTGGACAGTAAGCTGTTGTCGGTGTCAGCATTAGCTTCTCGCGGCGTCGTGGTTCAATTCGATTAAGATCATGTAACCATATCAGTGAAATACTCAGTTGTCGCTGTGATAACAAAGGTTGGACGATTGTTTGCATGGCAAACCGGACGCTCTGTTACGGATACCGCCAGCAGTGCAATGGTCGGTTCTAAAGCCGATAAAATCAAGGAATTATGGCACTCACGACTGGGTCATGTGTCTGATGCTAACTGGACATGATAAGCAATGCATGTTATCGAAAACCGAACCTGAACCAAAAGGTGAAGAGGGCTTCAATTTATGCAGTGGGTGCGTACGTGGAAAGATGGCTGCAATTCTCTTTAGCCATATGTGGCAAAGCGGTCACAAGGAATTCTATTGGCACTTGGATCGGCGATCGCACGGATCGCACGCTTCAGTTAAGCCAAGAATGCTATGATTGGTGGATACAGGACGGGACGGGTAGCTGGCAACAGCGTACCCATACCCCAAGTGGACAGGATCGTCCAGCCTGGGACGAGGCTATAGGGTGGTCACACCCGTTTAGATTACGCAATCCGTCGTGAGACATGGCAAAGCAAGACCCTCGATCTCACTGGAAGAGCACGATCCAAACCCAGGATCGTAAGTCCGATCTCAGCCACGATCCGCTAGTAGGATCACGATCCGCTAGTAGGATCACGATCCGCTAGTAGGACCACGATCCGCTAGCAGGATCAAGGGGATATCTTGGGTGGGTCACAAGAAGATACAGCGGTTAATAAACTGGGTGTGGACCACACAAATGCGAGGGGACGATCTTCCTGGAAAGGCGACGCGTGGCATCTGGTTAGGATACATGGATAGGCAAAGGGGTAGGGTTTAGGTTGGTTGGTTGACATTATACAGATTTAAATTACTTTACTAGGCACACGTTATCTCTTCCTGGGAGGATCTTTGGACCCCTTGTCGAATGAAGAGTCGCGCTAAACGTCTACGCAAGCACCACACCTGGATCGTTTTGGCCAGGTTTGTTCAAGAACTCTCAAGCAACGTCAACTGCGATCGGACGCAGCAAGACACTTAAAGGCAAGGCGCAAGATCGCGAGACGTCTCAAGTGGTCAGAAGGCTCGCGGATTAAGCAATCACATATTGGACAAGGCGATCTCGTTACGATCAGGGTCACTTATATCAGTACCCACAAGTACCCCGTGATTGCTTGAAGATTTCCGCACGATCACAACCCCATCCCCAACACGGTCAAGTTTTCCTTTGACACAAGTCCACCTGGAAGAGTGCAACCCGACCGACCGGCGGCTACACAAGGTGAGGAAGGCAACACACACGGAATAGGAGGATATCCTGCGTTAGTCAGTCGTCCGGGCGCCAGTGGAGAGTTGGGATCGACTCATAGAATGAGCGATCGCCACTACACCACAATGGTACTCGTGCCCGGATCTTCTGGTGACTCGGGATTTCACTGTGAGTCCCTAAGTGAAGAGGAGAAAGTCAAGACTGAACCTATGATGGAAGCATTAGAGGAAAAGGGATCGCCTCCGACGCGTGATTTAAGGATCACCGGATTATCAGAGTTTTGGGAGAAGCTCTAATTACAAGAAAATCAAAGTGGAATATCAATCAGTCGATCTGAAAGATAAACCTCGACTCCCTCATAAGGTACCTTTGGGGGTCATCACCGCGGATCGTGCTGCAGAACACGATCCGCTGGGTAAAACCCTTCAGCAAAAACTGAGCAAAAACTACACAAGACCACTCAGGCAATATCAAAGAAGACGATTTTAAAGACAGATCGAGTGAAGAAAGAAGAGCCTAGATCGGATCAACACGATCGCGGCGTGAAACCGATCAAGTTCGTGGACGAGGCTCTGGATATGAAGATGGAAGGCTGGCAGAAGGATCAAATGGCGCAGGGATTCCATTATAAGGCGCTCAAGAATCAGCCATCGAGCTCCCCCGTGCTACGGATACTTAATTCTAAGCTACACGGAGAGATGCAAGGCCCGATGTCCCGGCCAAAGGTGGCGACTAACGCAGTAGAAGGGATCAGCGCGATCATCCAGCTACTGCAAGATGCTGGATACGTCGCTGGGGCGTTCGATGCGAACGAAATGCTGGAATGCGATCAGGATCAGGTGATTCATGCGTGTCGATCGCTGTATGATAATCTAATGCCTCTGAAGGGAATTTGCGAAAGCTCTGATCAAGCGGTAGCCACGATCGCCGATGTCCCGAGTGGGTATGATACCGGATCTTCACAAAATGCCTTGGCGGAATCAGAGATGGAGTCGGACGATTCCGTCGGCATCCAGCTAATGTCTCTAGGCCCAAGTGGTGCAACACATCTACGCGATCGAGTCGAGTCGGTGAAGCTGAACTCGCGGTCGAAGACCACAGGCGCATAAAAGCAGATGACGACTAGTATGCAAGGAATCCTGCAGACATACCTCGATGAGGCCATGGAAAGTTTTCGCCTGGATCAACGGGAACGAGCGTATCCAGCGATCTACCCTAGCTAAAGAATCAAGCCTGCTAGATCCCGTGAAAGATATAATCCCGATGTAAAGATGGAATCGGTGCAGTCGCGCATCAGTCAACCGGAGGTTTTCGACCCTGACGACATCGATTCCGATGTTTCGGGATAAGAATATCGTAGACACGCTATGGTAACTACGACCGAGACGTTGCAAGATGGTGGTAGCATACCTCAGTACATTCGAGTTTCGGCAATGATAGAGCTAAAAGAATTCAGTGGCAAGGATCGAGATGAAGATCGAGCCAGAAGCTGGATCAGCAAGTTCAAATCGGCCTTCTTGCGCGATCAAGCACCCGATGAGAAAAAGTGTTTGATGTTCGGAGATCTGCTGACAAACCCGCTCGAACCTGGTATAACTAACTAGGTCGATCCACTCGAAAGAAGTGACAAAGATTGCTGGATGATTTTATGGTACAGTATGAAGGGCACTGTGTGTTGCTGGCCAGACAATACTATCTCGCACGGAAACAATCGGAACTCCACAGGAGTACCTACGCTGCCTAATTGTCGCGGCTAAGCATGCTAAGATCGCGATCAGAGACTAGAGGATAACCACACCGGACACACGTCGTAAACATGTGGAACATTCCATTGCCACGTTGGACGATCGCGATATGGCCAAGCAGCTGACCCTTCCACGATTGGCCAATGTCAATGATTTAAATGAGACAATACGTGCATACCAAAGTATGGAGACTCGTCAGTTGAAGACATCGACAGGATCAAACAAGTTTTACCAGCGAGCGAATGCCATCCCAAATCCTACGCCATCCAAGACTGCTCGGGCGATGAGGGCAATCCGTGAGCGGATCGAAAGTAGCGGATCGAAGGTCGGACTCGATAGGATCGGATGAAGACAAGGGTTGCCGCCGAGTTTGTGTGAACACTACATCTAGTCAAGAGAGATCGGATCAAGATCATCGTACGTGGCAGAAAAATACTGGTGAAGAAGATAGACATGGTCGTGGTGGAAAACCGAAGGCATGCACCCACTGCGGATTGACGCATCATGATGATCGTGAATGTTGGCAGAGACTAACGTGCCATAAATGCGGTCGCAAAGGGCATCCATCGGACAAGTGCTTCTACGTATGTGCAGCATGTGGAGAGGTACATGAGAATGGCAAATGCCCCATGAAAGAGTTCTTTAACTTGATTTGCCAGTGGTATGTGCCTACTAAGCATGCGGGTATGTTTCCTCCGAAATTCAAGGAAATGTTAAACTAGAACGCTCGCCAGGTTGGAATCTGGCACGAGATGAGCGTTCTGGTCTATGCGTATAAGCATCTGTTGAGAAGAAGTCGGATGACCAAGGAGTTAAGGATCGGCGCGATCCGATCTCTTAATATATGTGATCGTACAAAACGGACCTCTTTAATTCCAAGTGTGAAGCGAGTGGACTATTATGCCCAATCCCCGGTGGGGATGGAGCTCGATCTCATCCTAGATGTGTGGAGGGGATACTGGAAGTATCGTACTCCGATAAAATGGTATAAACCAACAAAATCAGTGGGAAAGATCAGCAAAAAGAAGGCCAATTTTCAATTTGACTCTGGTGCGGAGATTTAAATTATCAACAATACCTTTGCTCGTAAGGTGGAGTGTGTGATAGACGAGAACCAAACACAAGAATGTGTTGGGTTTGGAGAGAGTACTTAAATGACGGTAGGACGGATCACGATCAAGATCACACTGAACGGATGACTAGTGTAATATTTTTATGTCTGGGTTGGGGATCAAGTCGGTCAAGAAGCTATACTAGGCATGGAATTCATGTTTTCTGCAGGCATCCGTTTGGATTTGGCCGACGGAACCCTTTGCCTGCCCGATGAAGTTCGAATCTGTCTGGCTGGACGAAGACCACCGTACCGATCGACTATATCGGCGGTCAACATTAACGATCAACATATAGCCATCGCGGCCGGCAGATCGGCAGAAGTCAGGGTCGGCTTCAACCCTCCTAAATCTAATCTCTGGGTGCGACGGGATGTGGCGTGGATTCCTACCGTGACGAATGGTCCCGGAAGGATTAAGTTCTGCAGCTTGCATATGTAAGCGATCGTGACTTGATCTTAAACTGCGGGGTCTTTTTAGCGTTGTGGATGACAGAAGACATGATCTCGCGATCTAAAGGATACGTATCTGTAGGATTGCGTCGGTACATGTAATGGCAGACGTTGGCTTTTGAAACCACTACAGATCGAGAAGAAGAAGAAGCCGAAGTCTACACGGGCCCTTTAGTGGATTATCCTACGTATGAGAAACACACCCAATTTTGACACGCTCAAATGGAAATCAGACGACATCAAGGCTTCTGCAGAGATCTCCTTAATATCCGACTTTAATAGTGACTCTAATGAGGAGTTACAGGAAGAATGTAGGAATGGAAAGAATAACGAGGACAAGGATGATATATCGACAATGAGATTGTGTGCGTTCAACGCAGTGCGGAAGACGCCAGACATTCGGGTGAAGAGGACTTGGCTGCAGAGGAGGCTATGATAATGAAACACAACCATGAGATAACTGATCCGCTACAAGGACAGTCCAACTGTCACCCGGACGGGATCAAGGTTGAAGATCGGAAAGTTCATGGCCAGTCTACACGACTGGATGACGACTTGAAAGCTGGAACGATCGACGGCGAAGTAATGGAAAAAATGCACCGGATGAATCCACATACTACCATGAAAGAAGTGAACTGTTCGCGAAAGATGTGGAACAACACATGGCTGTGCTGCCGGAGGTAATTATATCGACGATCGAGATAAATAATAGACGATGTCCAGGTTGGCGATCCTGGAATACCCTTGACAGAGGAACAAGAGGATTTGCGACGACTGATATGGAAGAGTCGCCGCCTGTTATCGGGAAAGGATATGCATTATTCCCTGCAGCACGCGGGGACGTTTGTGATATTGATGTAGGAGAGGCGAGGCCGATCGCTCAACGTGTACGACCTATTGCGCCAAGGTTTCGTAAAAGTTAGCCGATCTGATAAAAGGCCTGTCAGCCAAGATTATCCGACCTTCGACATCGCCGTAGGCATCACCAATAGTCGTGATTATTAAAAAAAATGGAGAAGATGTCCGACCGTGTATCGACTATCGACAAGTTAATTAGCTAACACATCTGATGGTGTACCTTGTACCGCTTACCAGTGAATTGTTGCAGGACATGGGCAAAGCAATGTGGTATTGTTCGCTGGACATGGCGAGTGGATTTTGGGTGGTAGAGTTGATCGAACGAGCAAGATCGGTCTCTGCGTTTACCGCGCCATCATGTCTGTTTAAATGATTGCGGATGCCTTTTGGATTGAAGAACGCCCCACAGATCTATCAGCGTTTAAAAAATAATGCTTTATATGGTTATCTCAAGATCGACGCAGATAAGGATGTGAATGCAACGGATCATACTAAGTTAGCCGATGTTTATTACAGAGGGAGAGCCGGAAACGGATCAGGCGCCGTCAGTGCTGGGTAGGCGATCTATGTTGACGATGTATTGATCCCGGCTACGTCATGGACATCTTTGTACGACAAGGTCGAAAGATTATTGACAGCATGCGATCGATGGAATTTGTCGATCAGTCTGATCAAGCCTTTATTGGGGACGGCGTAAGGTGTATTAATTAGGTCATCAGGTATCTTTGGCTGGGTTGAAGGTCAATCCTAAAAATCTAGGATCGCTGACCGACAATCCTTTCACCACAACTTTGCGATCCATGCAATCGTTCCTGGGTAGCTTGAACTATTACAGTCGTTTTATAGAGGATTTTGCAGTATGTGCGTCTGTGCTGTACGAGTTACGGGAGGCGGATTTTTTCGAGATAAGCCATATGGGAGATCGTGAAGCGATGTCGGGAAGTTGCGATAACACGTTACAAGGGGGTGAGCATGATCCAAATGAGCAATCTCGGTGGGCAAGGGCCTCCATTGCATTTACTTTGCTGAAGGCCACGATCGCTACAACCCCGATCCTCAAACAATTCGATCCAGATCGGCTTCCAGTGATCGTGGTAAATGCTAGACAGTGGGCAGTATCGGCATCTCTATTGCAAAAATCTGACGGCGTATACTGGCCGGTGATATTCACGAGTCGCACACTGAAGCCTAAAAAAGTTAATTATGGTATGGTGGAGAAAGAAGTTGTAGCCCTACTTCGAATCTTGGAAGTGTGCTACACCATGCTTGTATCCCGAGAGATCGGGGTGCTCCCTAGATATCCGACATTAGCTTGGCCGGTTCAATCTTCTGGCCTCAATGAGAGACTGGAAAGATGGGCTGCGCTGCTATCGAATTGGACACTGGAGGTCAAGAGATGTAACAAAGGAGAGGATGAAATACTAGGCGCTCTCTCATCTAGTATAACTCCGCGAGATGAGGTGTTTGATGTGTCGATTGCGATCGCTCCACAGAAGTAACCTAAATAATAGGTAACTATGCTATCCCCCACGGTAGGTACAAATAAATGCCTGTTGGTGGTCAGTTTCGACGGATCGGCACGGAATAAACGGAAGAGCGGGGAATATAATGCGATCGTGTGAAAGCTACCTGAATGGACCATCATCTCAGCCGCTTCAAAATACGCGGCAGATATGACGGTGAATGCAGCAGAACATCGTGGCATGTTGTTGGGTCTCGATCTGCTGGACAACCAAACTAGGGGACTAGTCATTATATGTGGTTACTCAAACCTAGTGATCAGGTAAATGCGGGTAGTAATGGATTGTAATGCACCCTGTCTACAGTTATTACGTCACAAAGCAATGCAGAAACTTAGATCTTCGCCAAAACACGAGCTCCTTCACATGAAGAGGGAGTGGAACCAAAGCGCGGATCGACTAGCCAGTGCAGCTTTGCAGCAAGAGGAAGGTGTCATTGCGAACTTAAATCAAGAAGTGCACAATATCATATCACTCAACAGGCTGCACGACTTGCTTCTGCCGGAAAGGACGGATCGCGTGGTGATAATGATAGCGATCACACCATTTGCGCGGCGAAGGCGTCAACAACCCGAAGTTTTACAAGAAGAAATAGTGCAGCGGATGCGGATCGAGCGGATTAAACAAGCGCAAGAGAAAGAGAGCTGGATCGCCAACCTGGAAAAATACCTTGTGGGTGATCTGACCCAGTTAAACATAGAGGATGCAAAATCAGGTGCTCGGATCGCTCCAGACTATGAAGTGGACGAAAACGGATTGCTGCTCTTCAGCCCCTGATCCGCTAAGGAAACGGACGATCGTATAGAGATGGTTCGTCTGGTTGTACCGGAAAGATTGCAGCATAAGTTTGTGCACAATTGCCACGTAATCTTGGAGGGACGTCACGACGAGATCGGGAGGACTTTTCAGCCGATCAGATCCAATTTTAACTGGAGAGGATTGTATCGGAGTATACAACGTTATGTTGGCGAACGCGTGGACTGTACAACCGGGAAAGGTCTACCCGCGATCCGCGGCAACGTAAAAGCTGCAAACACATTTCAGGTGATCGACAAGGATCATATCCCATCATTGCCGCGGTCATTTAAACGAAAATCAACTGCTGCTGTGGGTAGATATTTTCTAAGGATTGTGATCGCAAGAGCAAGTTCTTCGAGGATTGCGCAAACGATCGCCGAAGGATATGAAGAATGTTTGTTTCGACGATTTGGAGCCAGTGAAGTTATACGTCAGGACAGGGAGCCTGGATTTACGTCCGACTTTTTAAACATTCGATCAGATCGCAAGGCAAAAGCAACGTGCGACCATGGCGTACCGACCGCAAGCAAACGAAACTGCGGAGCACATGGCACAGACGTTGACTCGGTCAATTGAGATTTACGTCACGGACGTAGAACAGAAAGACTGGGATTAATATGCAGAAAGATTGACACTCGCTATGAATACGTCACAAGATCGGATCCGTGAAGACACTCCATTCTATTTTATCCATGGCTGGGATCCAATATCGACAATGGAAGTAATGTTACCGTTGGGGAGCACTAAAACACGCGGTACTGACCCTCGAAGGTGGCGATATAACGTCCAACGTTAGTATCAGAGGGCAAGTGCAGTGGTGAACGAACGTCTCACGATCGCAATCCATGATCTAGTGGATCTGCACAATGACAATATTGTAGTGGTCGACATTAATGATGAAGGTCCTATCTCCTAAGAGATAGACTCGAAACTAAGCCAGTGCATGTTTCATGGCAAGGTGTTTCTTGTCATGAATCGGGTAGTTATGCTCAGCTGCTTGCAGCTGACGCGATTGATAACAGACGACGCGTTTAACACCGTTCGAGTCGTACTGCGTCAACGCGCAGCCGATTGCAAAATCGCTGGCTTCACAGATCACATGAAATAATCTGTCCTGGTCTGCAATCGCCAATACAGGCGATTGTATCAAGCTTTTCTTGATACATTCGAAGGAGTGCTGACAACCAGCACTCCATGACAATCTCTCGTTTTTCTTTAACAAAGGGGTCGATGCACGGTCATCTCGGCGTAGTTGCGCGAGTACTTGTGCAAGTACGCCGCTAAGCCAAAGAACCTTCGAAGTCCATATACGTCGACTGCCACAGGCCAGTCGCTAATCAAATTGATCTTTTCTGGGTCAGGGCGTACGCCGTTTTTACCCCTAATGCAGCAAGAAGTGATATTTCGTTCGCAGCGAGGATACACTTCTTGAGGTTTGAAAGCAATTATTTCTCACGCATAAGTGTAAAAACCTTCCGGATGTGGATTCAATGAACCTCCATGTCCGTCTATCCATCCATAGCCCGGCAATGGACGAAGACATCGTCAAAGTACCTCGGTGCTTAGTTTTGCACCGATCGCAACAGATTCGTAACACATCAGTTGAACATTGAGGGGCGTTACTTAGCTCCTGTGGCATCACTAGCCACTCCCAGAACACACCACTAGGGGTGCTCACTGCTGTGTACGGGATGTCCCGTTCACGCATGAGGATCTGATTGGATCCATCCATCAAGTCCATAGAAGAAACGATGTACTTTTTGCCATACCATCTATGATCACGTCCTTGCTTGGTATCGGCGTTTGAGCCGGTACCGTTGCAGCGTTCAATTAGTTGAACGTGTGCACTATCCGCCACCCTCCTGTTGCTTTTCGCACACAGAAGGTCGGAGAGCTGTGTGGGGATGTTGATTCCCTCACATGACCAGCCGCTATACGATCGGCAAAGAATTTGTTGATCGCTGTGACTGTTCACGAGGCAGTGGCCACTGCTTCTTGACACAGTATTTCGAATCAGGTTTTAGTTCGATCTCATGCCGAATGCCTTTGTCCTTAGGTAGCTCGCATGGCACGGATTTCGGGAAAACATCCCTGAATTCACCCAAATCCTGATATAAAGGATTTGTCTTCAAAGACTAACAAGATTGAGACGTGTATCGCTCAATCCGAGTCTTCTCATCGAGGACACTCTCGTCCACCTATGAGCTACTGAGAACCCGTTCGTTCTCAGCAAACGCTTGTGCCGACCGAATATCGGCGACGTACTATTCCTCTGTGACGAGCACGTAGATCTGCTTGATCTTGTCACTACACAGATCTCGCAATATTCCTAAGGATTCTAGCGTCGGCAACTTTATTCCCTCCGAAGCTGACTTTGGAGGTGTAACCAGATCAAGTGCATAAGCGCCTACACTTGATCCTTCATTCACCAATACATTCACTGTCTCTGGGCTTTCTTAGGAAAACACATCCGCAGGTGGTTGGGGAAACACACCATCAATTTAATCTCCCGGGAGTTATCACTCTCAGGAACGCTGGAACTTTTTCCAATACGTGTTCGAACTGTGGGTGCACTACCACAGTCACGTCCTCTTCGATCGACTCTCTTTCAGTCTATAATGTTTCTTTGCGATCGACTTTCTATTGATCAATCTCGCTTCAACGTGTTGTTCATCCTGAAAAACACTAATCTCTCTTCTTGGATGCACCCTTCTTGGTGTGCATCCGCGTTTCAGTCCACTCGATCTCTTCGAGTGGTGAACCTTCGGCGCAGCCTGTTTCGCTACACAGGTGCCGGAAGCTGGTTCCACAGTGTATTGGCCTTCTATACTGTGATCTTGTGCAGTCTTATTAGCGACCGTACCACAAGTTGGTCGATCGCACTCACTCGTAGTACATCCACACGCTTGTGGACGCTCCAAGACGTTCATCGTATGGCCATCAGATGAACAAACGGCAGGCATCTTCACGGATCGATGCTTCCAGCTGATCCATGGCTCGTATCTTCTGAGACATGACAGACCGAGGATGACATCAAGTTTGTCAACCAAATCTAGTACGATGAAAGCATCATCGTACAGCCTCCCTTCTAGCATGTAATGGATTCCCACTACACGTTTATTCATGTTACGGTGTGCCTGTTGCAAGGCACAACGTCATAATCGTTAAAAGGAACTCTTGCTCAACATAGTGGAGCCTACTATCTTCTAGCGACTATCGTCGAATAAAGCTGTTTGACGCCCCGTAGTCGACTAGGGCACAAAGTGACATTCCACTTGTCACTTCGATCTTCAAAGTGATGAGGGACACCTCATCACTAGGGACAGTAAAACACAGCGACTGTGTGTTGGGAGTAATCTTCGTCAACAATCCTGCAAATTCTTTTGATGTTGCTTTGGATCAGCAGGTTGCTCCGCCCCTACTGAATCTGTCCGCTTTTTGGCGGTCCGACGTGTTGTAGCGGCTTAGCGACATGGTCGGACCCGCGCCTTGAACCTTTCTTCGACCAACTGCGGTCATCACGTCCTGTCTTTGGACGTGATGCAGTGCTTGGGACACTACACTACACTACACTACTCACTAGCTTAGTGTCCAATCTTCTGACAGCGATGGCATCTTGACGATCGCTTGTGTCTCAGAGAGCGAGAGATCTTGCTCTCGATGTAACAGAGTTCCGTTGGTTCGGGACTTCCCGTTTCCTGTCGTCTCGTCGGAAGATAGTTTGACGAGTTAGCCTAAGACTATCTCAGGCTGAAGTCCTCTTGTTCCGCATACACTATCGCCTAGTCCAGCGTATGGAAGTCCTCTTGGAACATGTAGGTCTTCATCGGTCCATCCGCAAGGCCGTAGATGAACACCTTGATGAGCGTGTGCTCATCAACAGGGTTTATCGTGACGCTACTCGCAAGATAGCGGAGGTTTTTTGCGTAAGCGTGCATATCACGCTTACCTCGTTTGAGCCTCAGGAGTACAGAGCGTGCTCTGAACTCGGCTTTTGGCGGCTCAGAAGTTTCTTTGAGCCGAGGCCTTAAGGTTGCTAACGACTCGAACACTTTTGTATCGTGAAGCTAGAGCCCTAAGGCCCAAGTCTTTGCTCCTACTGTTAGATTCGACAGGGCGAAGGTGACTTACATCTCGTCACCTTCGATGTGACGGACCCTTGTGGCGTCGTCTAGCTCGACGAAACATCTCAAAAGAGAATCTTCCTCGTTTCCCTTGTACCTTTAAATATCAATCTTCAAGCTTTCGGGTCGACGCATGTGCATCGGTCCGCCCATCGACTGATGAGAGCCTTGCTGCTGTAGCAAGGCTATCTTCTGTCTTTCAATGGCAAGTTCCCCTTGTAGGAACTTGCTGATAGCAGCATATTGCTGGTCTCTGCTTAGAGACTCCGACATACCACTGATGGCGGGTTCGCCCATGCACACTCATTCGGACGATTAACTCCCACTCTGAGTCACTTAGATGGGTTATCCTTCACGTGTGACGTGAAAGCTGTCGTCTTCTACGTCCAACATGTTCATGTTGGATGGACACAAAGTAGTTGTTGGATGGAGTACAAAGTGCTACCTGGTGTAACGGGGAACCCTTTGTTTGGGTGACACGAAACTTCGTACAGTACGTGCAGAGGATGCTAATCTACTTGAACGACTCGTTCAAGTAAAGGTAAAAAGAGAACTGTATTTAGTACACTTGAGCTATTTAATTGACATCAGTATTTATCTACCTATATCAAACTATGTCGTCGTATGACGACAACCTGCTCACCACTCATTACGCGCATCTAGCAGCGATTGGTGGCATTCTATGGTTGATCTGTTTTTATCAGCCAATCTTAGAGGAGCGCATGAGTATCATCTAAAGGGGATAACATTCCTTCGGTATTACCTATCTCGGATGGTTATGGTAAAATATTGTCATGCTAGACAAAATTCCTATTGACACCGTTTGGTGTCAATATCAAGTAAAGAACTAACCCTTTACAATAACGCTGCAGTCGTGTGTGGTTTACCGCCCACCCATTTTCGATAGCGACACCTCCAGAAGACGTGTCTTGCGCCATCACTTGACTAACGCACCCTCGCATCTTCAGTGTACAGCTTAAACATTCCTAAGACCATGTCCTCGAACTACAAAAGCCACTCCTTCTGCTCGAAGAGTTGGCACCCAACTTGAAATGCGCAGTCAGTCAGTGTTTCCTTAGCACACTACACCTTTGGGTTCAATAAATCATCGCTGATGCGCTGTGCATTAAAATTGGTGCACCTTCGAATTTCCAGTGGGTAAATCACGATTGACCGAAGTTTTACTGTGACGGGCTCTAGATTCTAATAGCCACCGTGTCCAGCACGTGGACGGCATCCAGATACATCACAATAGTTTATGTCTTGTGGCGGTCGAACATGCCGCCCGGAATGCAGTTCAGTGAAGCCACGAAAAAAGAACACTGAATCGTACAACTTCGGATGCAAGTGACACGTGTCCTACTTGCTCGATGGACGATAACCAGTCCTAACGACGACACGGCTCAATAACCACCCCCCTAGAAAACTGGCGGATGTTGGCGCCATGCTACCATTGATACACAGTTAGTATCGAAGGCAAGGCCTTGCGGTACTCCTACGAGCACCCGACACAAAGTCGTGGAAATTTTGAACGTAGCACAAGCAGTCAACAATGCGTGATTTCAAGGCAAGTCTTAAAGAAGCCGCCTCTGATCGCAAATCAAATCTACCGAATTTCACTGAATTAACTTTGACAGTACGCGAAGGTTTTGGCTACAGTGGTAGAACAGCGTCCCAACCGACTCCAAGATTGTACACGCCTGGTGGCGTACTGGTCAAACAAACGGTGTAGAGCACACCACGATCGCTTTTCGTGTAGTTTGACGAAGAGCAATGTCTCCTATTAGGCACAAAAGCTGCACAATCGATTTCACTGCATCTAACTTCCGCACCCATGGCATCCATCGCTTTCGCCTCCGTTTCGCACCAATGCTACCGAGTATTATCACGGCTATGTCTTCTGCGTTCTGCACACAGCGCAGTGCATTCTACCTGCGTGGCGCATCAAGCGCTGTTTCTTTTTTGTACAACGGTGATAATAGCTGATTTAGTCGCGTATTAACATGTGATCCCGCGTGTAAACAGGCAACAGGACCACAGATTGACACCTAAAAGCGCTAGGTCCACCTACGTCTACACCCCACTCACACTATACACGACCTTCCTGAGCTATTCCAACGTCTAAGCATTGGTCCGTCTCGTATCTTATTGAGAAAGACAGAAGCAGCTCTAGCAGCAGCCTAAAAGCGAAACAGCGCTATCGACACGTTTCAAGATAAACAGCTTACCCCAAGGTACGAACCAGGTTTAAAAAAAGTGCGCTCTTTTGTCGCCAAGAGCGGCACGATGCTCACGCCACGCATACTGTAAAGGAGGTACACGTACTTACGTACTCGGTACCCTTTGTTAACACACACGTGATGGTATCGCACTAAAGAGATTGTAGACTACCTTATCGGATTTTTAGAGGCTGACGGGTGTCAGCCACAAGATACGAAAGAACTTAAAAACAACAATATAGGACAAGAGTGCCTAGGCTAATTTAATGTTAGAAGTGAGAAATTTCAAAGCCTAAAATGCAAATAGAGTTCAGCTCCTCTTTGGATATTGTCAACGGCACGTGCCTTGCGAGGCGTCGCTGATATCAGATCCTTAGTGTAAGCAACGCCTCCATGAGGTAGATACTTTTGAGCACTAAATGCTGTCGATCCTCTGGATCGTTTTGTCCCCTGGAACAGGGACCATAAGCTTTACGCGTGTTGACTCATAAAGTCTTGTTCCTTAGAATGAATACAGCTCGTTAAGCACTAAGTCTTCCTCTGAATTAAATAGCTGTGTAGCTCCGCTTCTTGGTAGCACTTGTAGTCGATGTACGCCAGAGTCTATTTAGACGGATCCTCAATAAGGATTAAAAATTCCACTTCCCTCTCTGAGGCCCAAAAGGTCGCACTTTATAAGCTGACCGCTTTTTTGAGTCCAGAGTATGTGGCATTTTGTATCGTAAGGCCCGTAGATGCTGACTGCACGTGTTGAGGGCTTCTTGTAGTTTTAATCGCCCCTTCTATGGCAGGTCCAAGACCAAATGTCTTCGGCTACGTTTACACCACATGTGTCAGTTTTAGACGAGGAGGCTAGGCCTCGTCCACTTGGAGTGGAAGTTACACCACTCAGAAAGGAGGTTGAAAAACCATCCTCTGGATCCGTGAGATTGAGAGGGCCATGAGATCAGGCCTGATCAAGCTTGACCATCAACAGGTCTCGCTGTCTATCTTAAAGCTCGATGGAAAAATCTAGAGAATGGGCCTTGAAGTGTAGCACGTCGGTTGACTTAGCATTTTCCACGTGGGAGTCGTAAAAGTCACAGTTGTTACAGGTGTTCTCACCACCTAACCAAGCTTACCACGTGCGCTGATTCTTTTTGTTCACCCGTCAGGGTAAGAATGAGCTATCGGACTACGTCCAAGAGTCTAAAAATCTAATGGCTGCAATGCAGTCTGACCCTCTGTCCGAGGCAGTCCATGTGACTATCTTCATGGGAGGTCTTTGTCCTTGAATTGACAACACTGTACTTTCTTGGGTTCAAACCTCTACATTCTGAGAGGCTGTGATAATTTCTCTTAGTGGTGATCATAACTTCTAGTTGGCCAGGCTTGGATGGAATGGGTACAACCCTAGCTCTGAAAGAGCAAACTCCACGAGTAATTTGGCCTTTAATAAGCCGGAACCGATAAATCTCATCTCTGGTGAAGATGAAGGTGAAGTTGAACTTTAAGCTGCTGAGCTGCAACGCGTCGTACAACATTGTTTACGTGAGGAAGCACTAAACATTTGCGGTCTGGTTGCCCTTTGCGTAAACAGCGTCAGGCTACAAGCTAACACTCAACCCGTAGCCAGAAGTCTGGTATGGCACGAGGAATGTCTACGCTTAATAGGCGCGGGGCGCCCTACTTGGGACGAACTGTGTTCTTTTACACATTAAGGAGGTACAGTTATATAGGTCTTATTCTTAAAGTGCTCCGTACCTATTGGTATAAAGCGTGGGTGCAAGTCTGGCTTGTTGGTCGCCGAGGCGAAAATAAAAAGAGCTTTGAGAGGTCGTGATTAATAATGATCGACTCTAGAGCATCTTGCAATCATGCTCGACGTCGACCCTTCTGAAAAGTCAGAGTTATGCTAGGACCCTTGCAGCGTATGAGGGTGATTCGATCACGGTTCGTTTAGCGACCGGAAGTCGTGTTACTGTGCCTAAAGTTCCGTTAAACTTAGGTATATAGTTTTAAATTTTGACAGTGTTAAAAGCTGTCTTGTCCGGTATTCGGACTCGAGATATGATCTCATCCTTGGTATGGCCTGGCTTGAACGTCATGAGCCATGGATTGATTGGAGGAATAAGACCTTAGGCGCCACGCGCAACGTTCTTAGCGAAGTTGTGGAGAGTCTTGAACCCACCTTCGCTGGGCGATAGAAGCACTACTGGCGCGAGACTTTGGCATAAGATGTCAATGTGCTGATCATTGGAATGTCTGAGTTGTCTAGCTCTAATGTTGTAAACATATATTCCGAGCGTATCTCGTTGAATATTAGTGATACGGCACGTACTCCGTTTAGTGTTACTCGTTGTGATAACGAGTCACTGTATGCTGAAAGCATGGTTGGCCTCGGGCTAGTTATTTAAGGATGATTTTCCTTTGATGTTTTGAGGTGGCACGTGAAAACTCACCGAGTTGGAAGGCCGTGAGGGCACCACACTTGATGTAGGTAATGACAATGCTGGCAAAACTCATTCAGTTCAGGTCTAGGCCTGCATAATGTACGTGGAGCGGCACGTGTAAATATACTGGGTAAAAAGTTCGAGTTTTGTAACACTTCACCGGATTGTATTCAAGACATCGGCTTCCGTAAAGAGCGAAATACTTTTAGCATTAATAAAAATACATTATTTTTCGACCTAAAAGGGTTGTAAGTAAGGTCTCCAAGAGACGACTTGGACGCCAGGTGGCAACTGTAAAGCGCTAGGCGTCCACACAGTCCCTGAATGATAATGAGATACACTACACATTCTTGTTAAAAAGTGCTTGTTCAGGTTAATGGCAACGGTAGCCTTAAAAATCTTTCATCATCGGGGAGTAGCTCTGTGTGAGCTAGACGAAATGTCCGATGGCGAGTTTTGCTAGACCTTGATGCAGTAGATTTATCCGAATTAGTGATCATTAGACCCGATCTTGAGTTGAACCAGTCCGCATTAATGGATGAGTCTGTCCTAGAAGACAAAAAAGCGTGACTTAGTGCGCGAAGTGGATCTTCGATCCTTAAAGATCCTTAGGATCCATATTATGCTTTGTTTAAAGAGATTCAAATGGGGTGTGTCACAAAACACCATCAACCTTACCACCTGATAGAGGTGTACGTCGTGAAATTGACTTAATTCCAGGAATTGAATACTGCTGAACAAAGCAATGACCTTTACCTAAAGAACAGTGTGCCGTCGTTGACGATTTCTTTTGTGCTAATTACGCGGCTCGGGATGGTATGTGAGAGTAAATCTCTCCTTTCAACACCTAAATTTTGTGTCAAGAAGCCAATTGGCAAGTCGCGAATTATGCATTCTCACAGTCAGCTCAAAACATACACTTTACCGGCGCAGTCGCCTATTCCTAGAAAGGATGTTCTTCAGAAGTATACGGTAGGGTGAATTGTACAGCACACTCGTTTTAGTCGATGGTTTCTATCAGCTGCTCATGCGAGCGAGTGATATTAAGCTAAAAGCTGTGAGTGCTCCGAGCAGTTGCTCTGGGAGTGGCTCGTTATGCCACAAGGGCTGTCTAATGCCCCGGATACGTTTCACCGTCTGTTGAAGCGATTGTTTAGACTTCATCGAGGTTACGCACAAGCTTACTTTGAAGACAGCTTTGCCCATAGTCGTGCAAAAGGAATGTTCGATCAGAGGTGAGTAATCACGTTGATCATTTAAGAGTAGTGCTAGACTGCATGCGCATTAATAGATTGTACGCTAATGCATCTAAGTGCATCTTCGGTGCAGAAGAGATTTCCTTTCTGGTGTATTTCATAGTAAAGTGAGGGATTTGAGCGTACCCCGCTAAGGTAAGGGCCATAGTTGATTGGTCAGTCTCAAAAGAATTAAGACGATCGACGTAGGTGCTTGGCCTCGCCATCTACTTGCGTAAGTATCGTGTGAATTATGCAGACATGGCTTGGACATTGTCCAATCTCCTGAAGAAGGATGTGGTTGGCGTTGGGGTCATACCGAGTACCATGCTTTTGAAGCGGTTAATTAGAGTCTCCTCCATGCGCAAACATTAGCTTTGCCCGATCCTGATCGGCCCATCAGTGTCGTCTGTGACGCATCTGACTTTGCCATTGGAAGTACTCTGTTATAAAAAGACTTTAATGAACATGATAGCGTCATTGCGTTTGAGTCTCGCCAGCTTAAAGACGATAAAAGTGCTATCCAGTTTATGACAAAGGTCTACTTGCTATAAACTGCGTTTTTGTCAAATTCACTGATCAGTTGCTTGACTTATGTCCAGTTGTGATCTATACAGATCATGCATCATTGCGCACTGCGAGACAGTAGCCGCATCTCTCTCAAAATAGATTGTTGCCTTTCCTTCGTTGCCAAATGTAACTTAGAGGTGAAATATAATCCAGGAAAGCAAATTGCCCTGGCCGATTCGCTATCGTGTCAACCTGACTATGAGCTTGCTCATGTTACGACATTGCAGATATCAGTCCCTGACTTAATCCGTGCGGCTTATGCCAAGAATGAACAATGTGTAGCTTTGCTACGGAATCTTAAGAGCGATGAGTCTAAAGACTCGGACATAGAGTGGTCGGCACGTCACGTGCGAGGCTGCATATAAGGTCATTTTTAATGGCCTGTTGTGTTATCTTGCACAGATATTGAGGATACCCCTCGTATCGCTGATCCTCATGATAAGGAGCTGAAGTGTGAAATCCTTTATGAGGCTCATAATACTGCTTTAAGTGGTCATCTGGGTCGTGAGAAGACCTATGGCTCGGTGAGCCAGGCTTATTGGTGGCCTAAGATGCATAAAATGGGTGAGCACCTATGTGCGTACGTGCGAAACGTGTCAACGGGCCAAATCCTCAGCACATGACGCTGCGCCAGCTGGCTAGTCTTCCTGTACCTACTGGGTGTTAAAATTCCATAAGTATGGGTTTTGTGTTTGGACTATTGAAGAATTCGGAAGGCAACACTAGTATTGTGGTCTTCGTTGACCATTTGATCAAGATGGCTCATTTAACGGATGTGCCAGATGCGATCGGTGCTGAAGGTACAACAAAGCTGTTTATAGATCGCGTGTTTCGACAGCATGGCTTGCCTGTGGCAATTGTCTCTGATAGAGATCCTTGCTTTACTAAAAAGTTTGGAAGCCTATCTACAAGGTTCTCGGCACCCGATTGGACAAGTCCACGGTGGATTATCCGTATACCGACGGTCAAACTGAGCGTGTTAATCGCGTCAATGATTACATTCGCGCATCGTTTGCGCTTACACGCCACGGCGTTTAGGCTCAATGCTCCCTGTTGCTGAATTTGCGTAGGAACAACGCTGTTCATGCCTCCACAGGATGTACTCTGTTTACGTAAATGAAATCACCCACCCTTGCGTTCCATTAATACTACCACTCTTTGATGTAGGGCTTGTGGGGGAAAGGTTGCCGATCGCCTTGCTGATATCAGCCCTGCTACTGTTTAAAAACAGGTAGGTGAGTTTCTCGCAACGCGATTATATGTCTTACGACCTCTGCGCGACGCAATCGCTGATATCCAAGATAAAAATAAGCAAGAAGCGGATGCCAAAGGCAGGGATTGCATTGAAAAATATAACGTCACAGACCAAGTATTATTCAATGCCAAAAACCTGCCTACAAGTGTAGTGTCTGCTGTCTATAAATAAAAGTTGCGTACACGCTTCATTTGACCGTTTACGTTCCCTACCAAGAAGGGCCTTGCGTATACGCTTAACCTTTCACAAAATTGCGCACGCACCCTGTATTCTACGTAGGCTTACTTAAGCCGTACCGTGAACCTTCCCATATGAACTTTAATGATCTGGCGCCGACGATGAGGGCGGTGCCCCGGATTGCTGAAAGTGACTCAACAATTCCAACAGAGACTCGCTCCGAGTTCGAGCATGCTCCGTCGCCTGAAGGCGGCTCTGCATCACATCAAGCATGCATTAAGTCTTACCCAAGGTCTCTTGAAAACCTTTCGCTTCGAGAACTTGTTTCTCGTCGTGGAATGCCACCGGTCACCACCGACGCTGCTCGATGAGCAAGGGTGTCGTCATTTTAATGTCGAGAGATTACTGAAATGACGTTGTAGTCATGCCAATTCAAGTATCTAGTAAAGTGGCAAGGGTACCCTAAATCTGAAAACTCATGGGAATGCGAGGTACTTCTAAGTCAAGAAGGCCCTTATGCTTTGTATGTTTTTAATAATCTTGGCCAAGGTCATTTTGATACAGAGGCCGTTTCCCTTGATGGTGTGAATGGCGGATTGTTGGTGATCTTTTGACCAACACTCGCGACTACCGTAGTAGCCGAAGCCGATCGAGTGTAATTATAAAATTGGCCTCCGGCCTCAAGCTTTGCAAATTCATACCGATGCTTGCGTTCGAGATGCACATGAGCCACATTGGCACTATCTCTTAAAGCATAAAAACGGCTGAGGCGACTTGTGCGGTGCACTCAGCAAACGAAGGCATTGTCTTCTCGCTCTCTGTTTCGCATGCAAACATGAGAATGGGTGTAACTTTATTCGGTAAAACCGATGCATCACGTGCTTGCATGGTAAGGCGTGCCTTGTATTGACCTATGGTCATAAGATGAGGATCCAGGCGTCTCTCGCGAAGATCCTGGCAGATCGCCAACTCCTCAAAAGACCTAAGCCTGTGGCTAATGATCCACGTTGCCAACGTTTGGCCGGCCGCTTGACGTAAGCGTTCCTCCACACTGGTTGAAGTGAACATATGGTCTTGTTGGTGCTCGAAGGTTGCGACCATTTGCGCATGGCGCCGAGATCTTTCTCCTTGTTTAGCAAGTATCCGTTGCTGCTCATCGAGCCGTTTCGTGATGATGATATCATCCGAACCGAGTGATGAGCGTGGCGCCCATGGGATTCTTTATTATCACGTTCAGGAAACGGACAGGGGGCAGTACGAGGTTGTACCTCGGACATGGGTGTACCGGACATTTTCCCTGCATCACCCGGGACACTGGTATCACTACCATAGTCCACTACCTTCTCATGTCAAGGTAATCACTTAGAGGCTTTGAATTGTCAGATGAGGAGGACATCGTGCTAAGCTTTACGTTACCGTGAGGTGAACCGCAAGAACACTGACCTCGTGGAAGAACAAAGTTCATTTGGAACGTTCGATTGAAAGAAGCTTTGATTGACGTTTAGGTAAACGTCAATCTGGTCGGGGAGGGTGTAAAGGCGTTACACGTAGTTGGATACCTGGTACCCTGTGTCTTGGACACACAGATGATATCCCACTGAAAAAGACATAGAATGTCTTATCGGATTGAAGAGGCTGAATGGTGTCAGCCACCAGATAGGAGAGATCTTAGGTTTACTAACTTAAGACATAAGTGTCTAGATTAGTTATTGTTAGAATATTTAAATTTCGTAGCCTTATAAGCAAATATACTTCAGCTCCTCTTTTGATCTTGTCTACGGCACGTGCCTTGCGAGGCGACTTTGGTCGTCGATCACTGATCACTAAGAGTTAGCGACACCTCCTTCAGGTAGGTAGTTACGCTTGAGCACTATGTGCTGTCGATTCACTGGATCTTTTGGTCCCCTGGAACAAGGGCCATAATCTCTACGCTTGTTAATTCATTGTGTCTAGTTCTTTGAAACTAAGTTTCTCGTTGAGCGTTTAGTCTTCCTCTAGCTTAAGAAGCTGTGTGGATCCGCTACATTGTACCTGACCCGTTTCATGATATTGACACCACAGTGGTGTATTAAGTTTCACAATCGTTGATGGAATGCGAGCGATGTGACAATCGATCTCGCCTGACTAGGTCGACGCGAAATTAGATGGGTTGTACACGCAACGATTAACGATATGTTGAGGCTTCCTGTTTCATGACATTGACACCAAACGGTGTCAATAGGAATTTTGTCTAGCATGACAATATTTTACCATAACTATCCGAGATAGGTAATACCGAAGGAATGTTATCCCCTTTAGATGATACTCATGCGCTCCTCTAAGATTGGCTGATAAAAACAGATCAACCATAGAATGCCACCAATCGCTGCTAGATGCGCGTAATGAGTGATGAGCAGGTTGTCGTCATACGACGACGTAGTTTGATATAGGTAGATAAATACTGATGTCAATTAAATAGCTCAAGTGTACTAAATACAGTTCTCTTTTTACCTTTACTTGAACGAGTCGTTCAAGTAGATTAGCATCCTCTGCACGTACTGTACGAAGTTTCGTGTCACCCAAACAAAGGGTTCCCCGTTACACCAGGTAGCACTTTGTACTCCATCCAACAACTACTTTGTGTCCATCCAACATGAACATGTTGGACGTAGAAGACGACAGCTTTCACGTCACACGTGAAGGATAACCCATCTGAGTGACTCAGAGTGGGAGTTAATCGTCCGAATGAGTGTGCATGGGCGAACCCGCCATCAGTGGTATGTCGGAGTCTCTAAGCAGAGACCAGCAATATGCTGCTATCAGCAAGTTCCCACAAGGGGAACTTGCCATTGAAAGACAGAAGATAGCCTTGCTACAGCAGCAAGGCTCTCATCAGTCGATGGGCGGACCGATGCACATGCGTCGACCCGAAAGCTTGAAGATTGATATTTAAAGGTACAAGGGAAACGAGGAAGATTCTCTTTTGAGATGTTTCGTCGAGCTAGACGACGCCACAAGGGTCCGTCACATCGAAGGTGACGAGATGTAAGTCACCTTCGCCCTGTCGAATCTAACAGTAGGAGCAAAGACTTGGGCCTTAGGGCTCTAGCTTCACGATACAAAAGTGTTCGAGTCGTTAGCAACCTTAAGGCCTCGGCTCAAAGAAACTTCTGAGCCGCCAAAAGCCGAGTTCAGAGCACGCTCTGCACTCCTGAGGCTCAAACGAGGTAAGCGTGATATGCACGCTTACGCAAAAAACCTCCGCTATCTTGCGAGTAGCGTCACGATAAACCCTGTTGATGAGCACACGCTCATCAAGGTGTTCATCTACGGCCTTGCGGATGGACCGATGAAGACCTACATGTTCCAAGAGGACTTCCATACGCTGGACTAGGCGATAGTGTATGCGGAACAAGAGGACTTCAGCCTGAGATAGTCTTAGGCTAACTCGTCAAACTATCTTCCGACGAGACGACAGGAAACGGGAAGTCCCGAACCAACGGAACTCTGTTACATCGAGAGCAAGATCTCTCGCTCTCTGAGACACAAGCGATCGTCAAGATGCCATCGCTGTCAGAAGATTGGACACTAAGCTAGTGAGTAGTGTAGTGTAGTGTAGTGTCCCAAGCACTGCATCACGTCCAAAGACAGGACGTGATGACCGCAGTTGGTCGAAGAAAGGTTCAAGGCGCGGGTCCGACCATGTCGCTAAGCCGCTACAACACGTCGGACCGCCAAAAAGCGGACAGATTCAGTAGGGGCGGAGCAACCTGCTGATCCAAAGCAACATCAAAAGAATTTGCAGGATTGTTGACGAAGATTACTCCCAACACACAGTCGCTGTGTTTTACTGTCCCTAGTGATGAGGTGTCCCTCATCACTTTGAAGATCGAAGTGACAAGTGGAATGTCACTTTGTGCCCTAGTCGACTACGGGGCGTCAAACAGCTTTATTCGACGATAGTCGCTAGAAGATAGTAGGCTCCACTATGTTGAGCAAGAGTTCCTTTTAACGATTATGACGTTGTGCCTTGCAACAGGCACACCGTAACATGAATAAACGTGTAGTGGGAATCCATTACATGCTAGAAGGGAGGCTGTACGATGATGCTTTCATCGTACTAGATTTGGTTGACAAACTTGATGTCATCCTCGGTCTGTCATGTCTCAGAAGATACGAGCCATGGATCAGCTGGAAGCATCGATCCGTGAAGATGCCTGCCGTTTGTTCATCTGATGGCCATACGATGAACGTCTTGGAGCGTCCACAAGCGTGTGGATGTACTACGAGTGAGTGCGATCGACCAACTTGTGGTACGGTCGCTAATAAGACTGCACAAGATCACAGTATAGAAGGCCAATACACTGTGGAACCAGCTTCCGGCACCTGTGTAGCGAAACAGGCTGCGCCGAAGGTTCACCACTCGAAGAGATCGAGTGGACTGAAACGCGGATGCACACCAAGAAGGGTGCATCCAAGAAGAGAGATTAGTGTTTTTCAGGATGAACAACACGTTGAAGCGAGATTGATCAATAGAAAGTCGATCGCAAAGAAACATTATAGACTGAAAGAGAGTCGATCGAAGAGGACGTGACTGTGGTAGTGCACCCACAGTTCGAACACGTATTGGAAAAAGTTCCAGCGTTCCTGAGAGTGATAACTCCCGGGAGATTAAATTGATGGTGTGTTTCCCCAACCACCTGCGGATGTGTTTTCCTAAGAAAGCCCAGAGACAGTGAATGTATTGGTGAATGAAGGATCAAGTGTAGGCGCTTATGCACTTGATCTGGTTACACCTCCAAAGTCAGCTTCGGAGGGAATCAAGTTGCCGACGCTAGAATCCTTAAGATTATTGCGAGATCTGTGTAGTGACAAGATCAAGCAGATCTACGTGCTCGTCACAGAGGAATAGTACGTCGCCGATATTCGGTCGGCACAAGTGTTTGCTGAGAACGAACGGGTTCTCAGTAGCTCATAGGTGGACGAGAGTGTCCTCGATGAGAAAACTCGGATTGAGCGATACACGTCTCAATCTTGTTAGTCTTTGAAGACAAATCCTTGTATCAGGATTTGGGTGAATTCAGGGATGTTTTCCCGGAATCCGTGCCATGCGAGCTACCTAAGGACAAAGGCACTCGGCATGAGATAGAACTGAAACCTGATTCGAAATACTGTGTCAAGAAGCAGTGGCCACTGCCTCGTGAACAGTCACAGCGATCAACAAATTCTTTGCCGATCGTATAGCGGCTGGTCATGTGAGGGAATCAACATCCCCACACAGCTCTCCGACCTTCTGTGTGCGAAAAGCAACAGGAGGGTGGCGGATAGTGCACACGTTCAACTAATTGAACGCTGCAACGGTACCGGCTCAAACGCCGATACCAAGCAAGGACGTGATCATAGATGGTATGGCAAAAAGTACATCGTTTCTTCTATGGACTTGATGGATGGATCCAATCAGATCCTCATGCGTGAACGGGACATCCAGTACACAGCAGTGAGCACCCCTAGTGGTGTGTTCTGGGAGTGGCTAGTGATGCCACAGGAGCTAAGTAACGCCCCTCAATGTTCAACTGATGTGTTACGAATCTGTTGCGATCGGTGCAAAACTAAGCACCGAGGTACTTTGACGATGTCTTCGTCCATTGCCGGGCTATGGATGGATAGACGGACATGGAGGTTCATTGAATCCACATCCGGAAGGTTTTTACACTTATGCGTGAGAAATAATTGCTTTCAAACCTCAAGAAGTGTATCCTCGCTGCGAACGAAATATCACTTCTTGCTGCATTAGGGGTAAAAACGGCGTACGCCCTGACCCAGAAAAGATCAATTTGATTAGCGACTGGCCTGTGGCAGTCGACGTATATGGACTTCGAAGGTTCTTTGGCTTAGCGGCGTACTTGCACAAGTACTCGCGCAACTACGCCGAGATGACCGTGCATCGACCCCTTTGTTAAAGAAAAACGAGAGATTGTCATGGAGTGCTGGTTGTCAGCACTCCTTCGAATGTATCAAGAAAAGCTTGATACAATCGCCTGTATTGGCGATTGCAGACCAGGACAGATTATTTTATGTGATCTGTGAAGCCAGCGATTTTGCAATCGGCTGCGCGTTGATGCAGTACGACTCGAACGGTGTTAAACGCGTCGTCTGTTATCAATCGCGTCAGCTGCAAGCAGCTGAGCATAACTACCCGATTCATGACTAGAAACACCTTGCCATGAAACATGCACTGGCTTAGTTTCGAGTCTATCTCTTAGGAGATAGGACCTTCATCATTAATGCCGACCATTCGTCGTTACGCACGTCCGTAAACAGTCCACATCTCTTGCAACGAATGTCGACGTGGATGTCTTTCTTTGCGGAGTACAACCTCTCCGTCAGGTATAATCCAGGACGACTTCATGTCGTCGCTGATTCTCTTTTGCTTCGGCCCTATGTGGAGCCTACTGCTTTACCTAACAGTTGGGGTGATCCCACTGTCGCAACACCATCAGTGAGTATTCCGTCGTCAAATCTGCTCGGGGACGTGCGGAAAGCATACACAGAAGTTGAGACTTTTTTGCAGCTAATGAAATATGTACCGAATCCATGATGTCAAGATTTCAAAAGCTTGACGTCCCAATACCGCTCTTTAACCGAACGGTTTTCGGTTAGTGATGGACTGCTGTACTATACAGCAGTAAACGGCGACACAACTCGTGTTGTCGTTCCCGCTCATGATGATTTGTGATTGCGCATCATGTTTTAGTGTCACGATGCTCCAGCAAGTGGGCACAGCGGTTGGTACCTCACGGTAAGTCGTGGCTTCTACTGGTCTAGCCAGTTTAAGTTTGTGCAAACACATCACCCTTGCAGCCTCTACCGATCCCGGCAGAGCGCTGGCAGTCCGTATCGATGGGATTCGTCTTCGGATTTCCCAAAGACACTCACAGGAATACCAGTATTTTTGTGTATGTTGAGCGGTTCAGCAATAGGTGCATCTTGTTCCTGTACCGGAGTCAGTTACAGTCCAGGACTGTACTCGTGTCTTCATTGGCACTATCTTCCGACTTCACGGGTTACCCCACGAACTGTGGTCGGACAGATACCCTTCCTTTACAGCGGAGATCTTGCAATTCGTGTTCCGTTCCCTTGAAATACGTTAGAACATGTCGACTTCTGACCATCTCGTTCAAGATGGTCTGACGGAACGCGTCAACCGCATACTCAAATGGATACTTTGAGG
Source organism: Peronospora matthiolae (assembly GCA_921007115.2). NCBI lineage: Eukaryota > Oomycota > Peronosporomycetes > Peronosporales > Peronosporaceae > Peronospora > Peronospora matthiolae. The sequence goes on along the minus strand of CAKLBY020000024.1, from coordinate 507,321 downwards.
GTATTTCCACTCGTTCACGAGTTAAAGTGAGTTTTTGCCGATGGCAGAAGTCGCCATAAACAACTCGGTGCATGCGCCGACAACGCATACACCGTTCTTCGTGAGTTGCCTAAGCCATCACGTCTACTTGCCTTCTTAAAGTGTGACTTTAGTTTAAGGGAGGGGTGGACTCGCTCGAGCAAAAACCGATCTGGTTCTTGCTCGTCATACGTCGAGAATGGTGCCGACGTGATGGATGCCGATGTCGATCACATCAACATAGATGATGACGATGAAGACGACGATGCTAGTATATTCAGCATCGCCAATGACTGCTAACGTGAGGTCTATGACTCCCTCACGGAAAAAGACAACGCTCTTTCAGCGGTGCACACAAAGCGCACTGCTGTAAACAAGGATAAGTCAGCAGATAAATTTCTGCTGACTTGCGAAGCGGCCGTCCGCTTCGTGTAAGTCTCTATTGCAGATGCAATTTAAGACAAGCAGAAGAGCAACGCAGACAAATATGAAATGGCAAGTGTTCTTTCATTTTATAAAGGATACCTAGTTCTACTGTCTACAATTAATCTACCAAAACACGCAGTGACAAACGTGGGCAGCAGTTAAATACTGCCCAAGTACATCGGTCCATTTCTTGCATTGCACCGCATGGGCAACGCATACACGACCGAACTGCACCATAGATGCATAAGAACCCTAAGATATACGTTGGGCGTCTCCGCCCGTACTATCAGTACGAGCCCGTTTCGAGAGGCGAAGAACACCTCCGCGGTCAAGGGCCGAGACCACCTTCGAGTGTTCCCGTTTCAGCAAGCTTGTCTGGTTGACTAGCGAAGCGACCTGCTCACGAAGTTGAGCCATGTCTAGACGTGTTGCAGTCAAATCGTCACGAAGAGAACGAATCGAAAGTTCGTTCTCAAGTTGTGCGAACGCAAACGCGACACGACCGCTCAAAACGATCGTGCACTAAGAAATTGTAAATATCCTTTACAAGGTCATAAATTTTATAACGCCGAGTCCGTTTTTGAGCCAAGTCATCGTTTAACTGATCCGTTACACGGTCAAGCTCTTGAACATCAAGCTGATCGGACCCTCGATCCGGATCAGGTGTTCCCACCACCACAACATCTTTCGTTGGACTCAAGCGGTGGTCAGCGCTTTCTGGTGGAGCGAATTTTGAACCACCGCGACGTGAATAGCTTTCGGACGAGTTACCTCGTCCGCTGGCGTGGCGATCCACCGGCATGAGACAGCTGGGTGCCTCGCGCTCAGCTGATTGTTGATGTTCTGGGTCTCGTCGGGCAACATGACAAGACTTATCCTCCGTGTTTGAAGAAGGGCCGTCGGAAAACAACTTCCCGAAACTCGATGTACATGGATTGAAAAGTGTCAATCCCCCCGGCCTTCTCAAAAGAGATGCGCGCCCTCCAGTAGGGATCATTAAAAAGGTTGGTCTACCTAGGGGCAAGGTTCGATTGCTCCGGGCAACTCGGCTACGAATAACCCCACGAGGGACAAGGAACCCTGCTTCTCTTGACATTCGGTGCAACTTGTACTGTACACCGACTGGGTTACGCTTTTTAAATCTGATGCGAGCCGCATCAAATTTACCGAGCCAGGCCTCACAGCCAATACACTCGATGTTATGGATAAAGGCATTCCATCCTTGCACCACGGCATCAATGGCTTGACCACGATTGTAATTGTACCACCGATGTTTGAAAAACACATGGTGAAAAACTCTTCCTCAGCACGAACGTTTCTGTGCTGGAGTTAGGAGGATAGATCCTCATACAGTCAAACAACGGGATTCGATCCCGTTCAGTAGTCATACCGACCGCTCTATCTAACTCCTTGGATGATGGCATCCAAGGAGACTCCATTTGAGGAGCATGGCGCAGGACATTGCGGTTCCTGGTCTCTTGAGTGGTGTCAGCATGAGCACTTACACCAGTGGCAGCTCGATCCCTCGAGTTGCTTCTCTCGTGGTGACGCATAGGCGCATCACCACCATCATGACGCGTCCTATTGTAAGATGGACTTGCGTAAGACGAGGAATCGTCAGCCGAATCGCTCGGTCCGAAGATCTCGAACATGATGCCGCCACATTCCCCAGAGACAGTCAACCTGGCTCTTGCAGTGCCCGCCCCGGGTGATCCGGAGACCTGAGGTGTCGCCTTCGAGTCAGATGCTTCATCCGACTCGCCAGAATAGATGAGCTCTATTTCAGGCTCATCCACATTGCGAGTCTCATCACCCGCTGTAGACGCAGCGGATGTATCTGTCGCGCGTGGTGACTCACCACATGGACTATTCACAACAGGCCCCGCCTGTTGCCGAATCCCAACGCAGGCAAAGGATCACCTGCTGCTGAAGCAAGAGAAAAACTCTCTTCGATTGCACGCATGCAATCAAACGCCTTCCTGGCTGCTTCGGCAGCAAACCACATGGACTTTTACACCATGCGATGATTAGGCAAATGAGTTGGAATTCAAGCAACAAGTGCTCCTCTTCCCAGAGTGATTTAACAGTGATCACCCTGTCCCAATCAGTTATATTCAAACAAACGGATGATTGATGTTAAGGGGGGTTATGTAACGAGGTAGCCCGTTACATGATATTGACATCAACGGTGTCAGTATGGAGATCGTCTAGCGTGACAATCTTCTGATAATATTACCCGAGACGGATAATATTGGAGGAATTTTATCCCCTTACTATTATAATATTCATGCGCTTCTCCAAGATTGATTGATAAAGACTTATCAACCAAGGTTACCGCCAATCGCTGCTAGACGCGCGTAATGAGTGGTAAGAAGGTAGTCGTCATACGACAATGTAGATTAACATAGTTAAATGAAGACTGAAGTTGTATTTATCGCTTTACAAAAAACAGCTCTTTTTTAACCTTTACCAAAACTAGCTGTTTGAGTAGACTAGCTTCCTCTGCACGTACGAGTGCACGTGAAGCTTCGTGGCACCCAAAGCAAAGGGTGCCCCGTTACATTACAGGGGAACATCTTCTAACCTGACGGGCCTTCTAACGCAGACAGGAAATCCTCTCTATCAGACCACAGATTGGCGGTGTGTTTCTGCCCAGCGCCTCTGCTCGATTTGAAGGTACAGTAAACAGCCGAACGCCGATGCTTCGTTTCTTGATGCCTAGAATTCTAGCGTAAATCATCACCTGTACCAAATCGATCGTCATTCTATCCGACGTGTCTCTTGTGAATTATGCGTCACTGCCTTGCTGAAGTAGTTCGTTGCAAGCCTTTGCACACCAGGAAACCCCCAGAAGAAATGACTTGTTGGAACGGAATTGTTACGGTCACAAAGCCGATGAAGACACGGTATGCATTGGTCGTCCATTAAAAATATGTTGAATTTGAATTCGTATGCACGCCGAAAGAAAATGTCGCCCGTTCCTGCCGGACCGCGCCCCGCTCGAACAAATCGGTATCGGTAGATAGTACTTATAATCCTGGTCTCGCTACTCTCTTACTACGTCGTTGATCGCCCATTTTAAAATAGGACGTAGTATCGCCGTTTTTTTTTACCTGTCATCGTTATGGACGTCATCTTCTTTAAAATTGGCAGAACATGGTCCACCCGATTAAAGTCGGGTGAGCTTAAGTGATCCGGATTGCTGCTATTTAGGGTGGCAGAATTTAGTGTGGCAGTGCCTAGTTACAGCCGTTGTCTGGTATTACATACCCACTGCGAAGTGAAACATATAGGATCCATCGGTGCTAAAAACCCTGTCATTGTGTCGGTGTCCCGTAGCCGAGTTTGACATTCACGCCCCCGGTTCATTTGCTTGAAACATAATCGATGGATGGTTTACGCTAGCATTCTAGGCATCAAGAAACGAAGCATCGGCGTTCGGCTGTTTACTGTACCTTCAAAATGAGCAGAGGCGCTGGGCAGAAACACACCGCCAAACTATGGTCTGATAGAGAGGATTTCCTATCTGCGTTAGAAGGCCCGTCAGGTTAGAAGATGTTCCCCTGTAATGTAACGGGGCACCCTTTGCTTTGGGTGCCACGAAGCTTCACGTGCACTCGTACGTGCAGAGGAAGATAGTCTACTCAAACAGCTAGTTTTGGTAAAGGTTAAAAAAGAGCTGTTTTTTGTAAAGCGATAAATACAACTTCAGTCTTCATTTAACTATGTTAATCTACATTGTCGTATGACGACTACCTTCTTACCACTCATTACGCGCGTCTAGCAGCGATTGGCGGTAACCTTGGTTGATAAGTCTTTATCAATCAATCTTGGAGAAGCGCATGAATATTATAATAGTAAGGGGATAAAATTCCTCCAATATTATCCGTCTCGGGTAATATTATCAGAAGATTGTCACGCTAGACGATCTCCATACTGACACCGTTGATGTCAATATCATGTAACGGGCTACCTCGTTACATAACCCCCCTTAACATCAATCATCTGTTTGTTTGAATATAACTGATTGGGACAGGGTGATCACTGTTAAATCACTCTGGGAAGAGGAGCACTTGTTGCTTGAATTCCAACTCATTTGCCTAATCATCGCATGGTGTAAAAGTCCATGTGGTTTGCTGCCGAAGCAGCCAGGAAGGCGTTTGATTGCATGCGTGCAATCGAAGAGAGTTTTTCTCTTGCTTCAGCAGCAGGTGATCCTTTGCCTGCTTTGGGATTCGGCAACAGGCGGGGCCTGTTGTGAATAGTCCATGTGGTGAGTCACCACGCGCGACAGATACATCCGCTGCGTCTACAGCGGGTGATGAGACTCGCAAATTGGATGAGCCTGAAATAGAGCTCATCTATTCTGGCGAGTCGGATGAAGCATCTGACTCGAAGGCGACACCTCAGGCCTCCGGATCACCCGGGGCGGGCACTGCAAGAGCCAGGTTGACCGTCTCTGGGGAATGTGGCGGCATCATGTTCGAGATCTTCGGACCGAGCGATTCGGCTGACGATTCCTCGTCTTACGCAAGTCCATCTTACAATAGGACGCGTCATGATGGTGGTGATGCGCCTATGCGTCACCACGAGAGAAGCAACTCGAGGGATCGAGCTGCCACTGGTGTAATTGCTCATGCTGACACCACTCAAGAGACCAGGAACCGCAATGTCCTGCGCCATGCTCCTCAAATGGAGTCTCCTTGGATGCCATCATCCAAGGAGTTAGATAGAGCGGTCGGTATGACTACTGAACGGGATCGAATCCCGTTGTTTGACTGTAGGAGGATCTATCCTCCTAATTCCAGCACGGAAACTTTCGTTCTGAGGAAGAGTTTTTCACCATGTGTTTTTCAAACATCGGTGGTACAATTACAATCGTGGTCAAGCCATTGATGCCGTGGTGCAAAGGATGGAATGCTTTCATCCACAGTATCAGTTATTCGGTTTCACAACGATCACCACTAGACGGAGTACGGGGGGCTTCACTAATTGTAAACGAGATTGGCTCGTAACTAATGTTTTCGACATCGTCCAACTCAATGAGATCCGCCCTATCGATGTCCAGCACGCTGACTGTCTCAGTCCATGGCTCGCGCCAATTTCTTATCAGTTCCCTAGCAGAGGTGGGCTCATGACTCTCCAAAGCTCCACTAGGGACAGTGTACTTTTCGCCTGAGGTCTCTGACCTCCAATTAATCCATGGTACGTGGCGTTCTAGCCAAGCCATACAAAGGATAAGATCATACCTCTCATCCAAGTCAAGGAGTAGGCAGCGTTCGATGCTGTCAAATTTCGAAAACTAAATGCCTAAGTTCATAGGTATCAGGCACAGTGACGATTTCATCTGTCGCCAAGCGAACATTAAATAGCACCATTTTTTCGCACTTTCAGCGCCTCAGCATACTGCTTTCTTCCTTCCAGGAAACAACTTTGGACTATAATTTTTGACGTCCTGGAGTCGATCAGTATCGACCATGGATTATCAAAGCCCTACACCGTTGCTTTTGCTGTTAAATTTCTAAATTGTCGTGAACGTTTAAAAGAAGTTACTTGTGGTTGAAGCAGTAAAACCAAAATAATATAGCTTTGTGTGTTTACCTTTTCCTACCGTTAGACTCATTCTTGCTACCATTAGATCTTCTGCGCTTCGTCGCCAGTCGTCTCATCTGTCCAATCATTATTCGCGGTTATACCTGCAGACCGGTCAATTCTAATTGACCAATCACACGTCGTTGTCATGCCCCTGTCGCAAAAGTAGGGGGCGTCACTATCTGGCAGGACAGTGCTGGCGAACCCTAGACACCAGGACCCAAAGGCTTAACTTTGTAACTTGTCCCCACTGGGGATCAAACCAGTGACCTCTAAGATTTCCGCTGGCTTGCCTTCCCGACTGAGCAACTGGACGTTGTCAAGTCACCGTGCACCTTTTCCTACCATACTTGTACTAACTACTAACTAGTAGAATCAATAACACGCCTAAATTAAATGAACTTTCTATGCAACTGCACAAGAAGCACCACCTTCCACCAACATTTGTAACTAACAAGCCTGGCTGGTACTCACGCTTCGTGTCATTGCTCACGAATCCACCTAGGGCTACGCCCGGTTCTCTTTTACTCTCCAGAGGTACAAAAGAGCCTAAATCCTCCCCAGTAGGGCGCCCCGCGCCTTCTTGGACTCGACGTTTTCTCGCGCCTACCAACTCGTTGAATAGCGACGGGAGATCGGCTCGAACGAGACTGTCTGGTCCTTCTCAAAGGACAATGGAGGCGAAGATGTATGATGCTTCCTCACGTAAACATCTACGGATGTTCAAATACTTTTTAAAAGTGTAAAGCTCAGCTTCTTCGTCTCTCTCAGAGAGACTAACGTCCAAGATCTCTGCCATGTCCATGAGATAAGCATTTCACCACGAGTTTAATTGGAACGCATGAGTTCCGTAGAGGGCACCTATGAAGTAGAACTCTGCGTTTAACGCTATGTCTACTGCACCCTCAAATGTCTAGGGTTGTGCACGAAACACTTCTGTTCTGGCAACGCCAGCGATAAAAACTTTCCATAAAAATGGTTACCAGAAGCGTCTAAGGTAAAGGGTCAAGTTGCGTAGCAGTAATTTGAGTTCGCAACTCTTGGACATAATCGACTGAGTCTTTTTTACCCTAAAAGGCGATTCCTTGACTCAGTGCCCGGTATTATAACATACCCAGTGGGCATGGCAGATGTCAAATGGTTATGGACCCGTCCGATCAATGTCGACCCATGTATCGAGAAGACCCCGAGACGTGCACGAAGTGCGTCCGGGCCTTGCGCTACTATAAGGGCCACTTGATCGTGCCCGATCAACGCCTTGAGCTTCTCAAGCGTGATCTGCTGGCCCTCAGAGAGGTTCATGGCCGTTTCCATCCTCGCAGAGGATTCAGTCTGTGAAGACTCAGGTGCAGATTGACTACAAGTGCTACCAAGTGTAGCGAAGCTACCTAGCGCTCCTTAACAGAGGATGTCTTCGACTCAAAGAGTCCATTAGTTAGAACAAACCAACTACGGCGTACAGTCTTTCAAGCGTGCAATCTTAACAATCCTGGTTCCAAAGGGATTAAGATCTCAGAATCACACGCTGACTAGTCACTACCAGTTAAACAACAGTAAACGCCTTGACAAGTCTCATGCTCTAAACAACACACTACGTCTTGACTAGGCATTTGTTCCACGATTCTAAAAGGAAACTGAACTTTATTTACCCTTTTAATACGGTAACAGAACCTTGAAAACTTGTCGGATTGACTTGTACATTGCGATCCTATGACAGAAGTCTTATCCCTTATTTCTACCCGATAAGGTGTGGTATTACCGTAAGTATGTGGCACCAAAACTGTACCACTCAATTTTTCAACCTGTATGTGGTGTGGACACACAACACAACCGGTTCAATAATCGCCGTGTAACCCCGTTACAAGAGGCGTCTGATCTTAATATGATCCCTCTGAATCCAATACTTATTTATGCACAGGCATAAACAGGAACAGGAAGTGCGTCATCTCCGGTATCATTTTCGTGGCGCCCCCACCTATGACTAAATGCCGACTGCGCACGTGGCGCTTTTAATTCTCGAGCATAAGCTTCTCAATTGTCATTCCGCATTTTTCTTCGAAGCCAACGGATCATTTCTAAGGTTACGCCAGCATGCGCTTCCACGGCTTCCTCATCACTGCAGTTGTCAATGCATTTGTCTCAACTCAGGCACTCGGACCCGATTGTTGCTGCTCTCCACCTTATGAAAGGTGATGTCGATGTGGGATATACGACCAGGTGCTCAGCCTATTCGAGGGCTGGCCATAGTTTTAAGGACTGCTGTTGGGACTGTTGCGCTGGCCGGCCATGTCCAGCACCATATTTGGTAGGACATTGAGCGGTCGTTGTAAACGGTGCGGACAAGAGCAATCAGCTTGTTGTCATCCTTCTTCGCGCGTGCGGCATCATCCTGGTCCAGTTTCATGCGAAGAGTCTTAGCTTAAGTGCAACAAGTCAACAAAGTTTCCCAATGTCGTGTTTTCAATGATTTTGTGTAGTTTTGTTGTCTAGGACGGTATCAGCAGTCTTTGCAAATGTGTAACGGGGTGAATCGTTACATAACAATTTATAAGAAATTGTTAATAGAATATAACTATTAGAGTTAAATTCTCAGAATATTGTCATAAGGACAAATATTCTGCAGCACTTACGAGTAGTTCCTAATTGGTTGAGATAGGTCATTATATCAACCAACGAAGACGCGCCACGACAGACGCACGCAATGAGTGGTGAGCAGATAACTGATTTACACATTTGTATTTAGACATAGTTAGATGAAGATAAATAGTGATTTATTGCAGACATTAACTATGATAAATTCAGTTCTACTTTTTACTTTAACCAAGTACTCGCTTCTTCTTACCGTCTTCCTCTGCACGTACGAGTGTACGTGAAGTTACGAGGCACCGCCTTATTCTGTCATCAGAGTAAGTAGCTTGTACTGTCACCAGTACAAGCTTCAGGGTGCCCCGTTACACCTGGTAGCACTTCGTAGTCCGTCCAAGGACCACGTTCACATCTAACATGAATATGTTAGATGATGAAGATGACCAAAGCTTTCACGCTACGCGTGACGGCTACTCCCATTTGAGCGATGTCGAATGGGATGCGGTTGAACGAATGGGTTCAACCATGGGCACCCATGCTGTTAGCGTCATACTAGAGGCTCTCAATAGAGATGCCGAACATGCTACTATCGCCAAGTTCATTCAAAATGAACTTGACGCTGAACGCGAGAAAGTAGCCTTGCTTCACCAACAAGGTTCTCAACAAGCAGAGTTGTTGAGAGAACAGGGTGCTCAACAGTTTGAACTGTTGAGACAGCAGCAGGCTGCTGCTGGTGGTTCGATGCACTCGCGTCGACCCGAAACCTTGATGATTGACATCTCCAAGTATAGGGGAGTCGAAGAAGACTCCCTCTTGAGATGGTTCGTCGAATTTGGATGACGCCATAAGGGCGCGTCGCATCGACGACGGGGAAATGCAAGTTGCATTTGCCCAGTCAAATCTGGCAGGACGTGCCAAGACTTGGGCACTGGGGCTCAAGTTGCACGACCCATATGCGTTTGGGTCGTTGGAAGTCTTCAAGTCGCGGCTCAGACAAACGTTTGAACCGTCTAGAGCTGAGTTCAGAGCTCGAACCGAACTCTTGAAGCTCAAGCAGGGTAAGCGTGATGTGCACGCTTACGCTCAACGTATACGACATCTCACGAGTTGTATAAGTTCCAATCCGGTGGATGAACACACGTTGGTTTCGGTGTTCATGCAGGGTCTTGCGGATGGTCCCGTCAAGACTCACCTGTTCCGGCTTGAACTAGATTCACTAGAACAAGCCATTTCCATTGCGGAGCAGGAAGACTTCAGTCTGAGACAGGCTCGCGCCAGCTCGACATCATGTCGTCAATTGAGACGATATGACAGCGTAGGTCCAGAGCCGATGGAACTCTGTTATGTAGAGAGCGAGAAGGCTCGCTCGACAGACTACAAAAAGTTGCAGAGATGCAACAGATGTCAAAAGACAGGACACTACGCTTACGAGTGTAGTGCCCCTCGTCCAGTGTCTCGCAACACTGGGCGTAGTGACCGTCCACCCATGATAAAGGGGCAGGGACGAGGGTCCGCTGTTGGTGCAAGGACGCAACAACGCGATGGACCGTCAAAAAACGGACAGGATCAGTAGGTGCGGAGCACCCTACTGGTCCAGCAACGTCAAGAGAATTTGTAGGCCTCTTGATGAAGGTTGCTCCCAACACACAAACGTTGTGCGTTGCTGCTCTAGGTAATGAGATCTCACTCATTACCTTGAAACTCGGAGTGACGAATGAGTTGTCCCTTCGAGCTCTAGTCGTTTGTTGGGCGTCCAACAATTTTGTGCAACGCCAATCGCTAGAAGATGGTCACTTTAAGTTCAGTGAATGTGACACACCTCCTACGAGGATGACGGTACGTCTTGCGACAGGCGCATCCGTAACCGTCATGAAGCGTATAGTGAAGATCCACTACACGCTAGAAGATACCCAATATGACGATGACTTAATCGTATTGGATTTGGATGACAAATTTGATGTCATTCTTGGAATACCGTGGCTCAGAAGGTACGAACCACGGGTAAACTGACAACATCGAACAGTAACGATGCCTGCCGCTTGTTCATCAGATGGCCATCTGATGAACGTTTTGGAGCGTCCACAAGCGTGCGGATGTACTACGAGTGAGTGCGATGGCCTCACTTGTGGTACGCTCGTTAGTACGACTGCACAAAACCTTAGTGCAACAAATGGTTACACTTCGGAGCAAAGTTCCGGCGGCTGTGAGGAAACACAGGCTGCGCCGAAGGTCCACCACTCGAAAAAGTCGAGTGGACCGGGACAAAGATGTATCCCTAGCGGGGAACATCTAGAAGAGAAACAATCGATCGCTCAGGTTAAGCGAGACGATAATCCTATCGACTGGAGAGTCTTTCGTAGAGGATCTCGCTGTGGTTGCGCAACCCCAGCTAGAGGAAGTAAAGGGAATAAGCCCCAAATTTACAAATACGGCGGAAAAAAGTTCCCCGAAACCCGAGGGAATAAGTCCCCGGGAAGCCGAAGGAATAAGTCCTTCGAGGCCTGAGGGAATAAGTCCCCAGGAAATGACAGAGACATTGAATGTCCTAGTCAATCACGGATCAAGCGTAGGCGCTTATACACTTGATCTGATTGCGCCTCCGAAGTTGACTTCGGAGATCACTCAGTTGCCAACGCTCGAACATAAAAGGTTCTTGCGTGAACTGCGTAGTGGCAAAGTCAAGCAGATCTGCGTACTCGTCGCTGACAACGAGTGTGTAGCCGACATAAGGTCAGCAACAATGTTCACTGAGAACGAGAGAGTTCTCAGTAGCTCATCTATGGACGAGAGTGTCCTAGATGAAAAGACACGAATTGAGCGATATGACTCCCGATCATGGGAATCGCTCAAGACAAATCCTCTCTATGAAGATTTGGTTGAATTCAAGGATGTATTCCCTGAAACTGTTCCGTGCGAATTACCGAAGGATAAAGGTATTCGACACGAAGTCGAGCTTAAACCAGGCTCGAAGTACTGTGTCATGAAGCAGTGGCCACTGCCTCGTGAACAAGTACTTGCGATCGACAAGTTCTTTGCCGATCGTTTAGCTGCGGGCCATGTGAGGGAATTAACTTCCCCACATAGCTCTCCAACCTTCTGTGTGCGAAAAGCAACAGGAGGGTGGCGGATTTTGCATGCATTTAACAAATTGAACGCTGCAACGGTACCGGCTCAGACGCCGATACCGAGGAAGGACGTAATCATTGATGGTATGTCAAAGAGTACCATCTTTTTGTCCATGGATTTGATGGATGGCTTCTATCACATCCTTATGCGAGAACGGGATATACCCTATACCGCAGTTAGCACGCCTAGCGGCATGCTCTGGGAATGGCTAGTAATGCCACAAGGGCTTAGTAATGCCCCTGCCACGTTCAACAGATGTGTATCACATCTGTTGAGACCAGTAAGAGAATTCGCGCCGAGTTCTTTCGATGACGTATTCATCCATAGTCGAGCTATGGATGGAAATTCGGACGTTGAGGTCCACAGGTACCACGTCCGACAGGTTCTTACAATCATGCGTAAGCATCAATTGTATGCAAACCTCAAGAAGTGTATATTTGCAGCAAGCGAAATACCACTTCTTAGGTGCATCGTTGGGAAGAACGGTGTACGTCCTGATCCCGAAAAGATCAAGGCGATCACCGACTGGCCTGTGCCGGTCGATGTCAAAGGTCTTCGAAAATTCCTTGGGCTAGCGGCGTATTTGCATAAGTATTCACGCAATTACGCCGAGATGACTGTGCACCTCTCTCGTTTGTTGAAAAAGAACGAGAGGTGGTTATGGAACGCTGAATGTCAACGCTCCTTTGATGGTATCAAGCAGAGCTTGATGCAATCCTCAGTCCTAGCAATAGCCGATCAGGACAGGCCATTTCATGTGGTCTGTGATGCCAGCGATTTCGCAATCGGCTGTGCATTAATGCAGTACGATCTTGAAGGCGTTGAACGCGTCGTCTGCTATCTGTCGCGTCAGCTGCACCCAGCTGAGCGGAACTATCCAGTGCATGACAAGGAACTCCTTGCCATGAAGTATGCACTCGCGAAGTTCAGAGTCTATCTATTAGGAGATAGACCCTTCATTGTTTACACTGACCATGCGTCATTACGCACGGCAGTGAACAGCCCGCACCTTTCACAACGAATGACGCGGTGGTTGTCATTCTTTGCAGAATACAACTTTACGGTCGAGTACAAACCAGGACGACTCAATGTCGTCGCTGATGCACTCTCACGTCGTCCCGACTTTGAAACAGTCGCGAAACCCAACAGTGAGACAGTCACTGTTGCGGTTATGACGTCCTCAGTCCCATCTACAACGTTGTATGATGATGTGAGGCGGGCGTAGGCCCAAGATGGTGAGATAGTGAAGTTGTTGTCACATCTCTCCCAACCATCTCGAGAATCGTTGAAACGATTGTCGTCTGCGTATCGATCTGCATCAGATCGATATACTACTCGTAACGGTTTACTGTATTATACAGCCGTTTCTGGTGACACACCACGTGTTGTCATTCCAGATGATACTGATCTGCGTTTGCGGATCATGTTCGAGTATCACGATGCTCCTATAGGAGAACATCGTGGCCGGGAGAAAACATATATCACGGTAAGTCGAGACTTTTACTGGCCCCGCCAGTATCAGTTTGTGCGAAAGTATGTTTGCGCATGCGAAGTCTGTCAACGAGTGAAGTCAAGTCCTTCACTGCGTACACCTTTACAGCCTCTACCGGTTCCGGCTGAGTGCTGGGAATCCATCTCAATGGATTTCGTCTTCGGGTTACCCAAAGACGCACGCGAGAATACGGGTATTCTCGTATTCGTTGACAGATTCAGCAAAATGGTACACCTTGTGGCTGTGCCAGAGACAATCACGGCTAGTGGCTGTGCTTGTGTCTTTATTGACACCATCTTCCGACTTCATGGGTTGCCCCGTGAACTCGTATCAGACAGAGATCCACGATTCACTGCTGATTTCTGGCGTTCCGTGTTCAAATCACTCGGAACGCGCTTGAAGATGTCAACATTTGATCATCCAGAGTCAGATGGTCAGACGGAACGTGCCAATCGTGTCCTTGAAGAGATACTTCGAGGATACGTACGCTCCTTTAAGAGTTGGAGCGAGTTTTTGCCAATGGTAGAGTTTGCCATCAACAACTCGGTGCATGCGTCCACGACACATACACCGTTTTACGTGAATGGCTTGCGCCATCCGCGTGTACCCACCTTACTAGAGTGTAACTCTGGTTTAAGGGGGGGAGGGACTCGCGCGAGCAAAAACCGAATTGGTTCACGCTCATCACGCTCTGACGAAGAAGTCATTGCGTTTGATGCCGATATCGATAACATCGATATCGAAGAAGATGATACCAGTGAGAGTGCGGAATCCCTCACTGAAGAAAAGATTGATGTTGCTGCAGTGCACTCACAGCGCACTGAAGCTAACGAGTCATCAGATGATTTCATACTGGCTCGTGAAACGGTAGTCCGTTTTGTGCAAGACTCCATCGCCGAAGCGGTGGATAAGCAAAAGCAAAACGCTGACAAGAATGGAAGGGCAAACACTCTTTTATTTAATAAAGGTGACTTTGTCCTACTGTCTACGGTTAATATACCAAAGCATGTAGTGACTAACTTGGGTAACAGTAAACTACTACCCAAGTACATCGGCCCATTTCGTGTATTGCACCGCCTAGGCAATGCATACACGATCGAGTTGCCACGTAAGATGCGAACGCATCCCACGTTTTACGTTGGTCGGCTTAAGCCGTACCATCAGTACGCTGCTTCTTCCGATGAAGAACGCCCTTGCACTCAAGCATCTCGCAGAGAGCCTTGTGCTCCCGATGGTGGGCATCGACAAGGGTCTGAAGAGCAGCTATCTCATCCCGAGCCCGATCAACAATCCCACGAGCTACCCTTAGCTCGTCACGAAGAGATGTCAGAGCTCTCTCGTTCTCAAGCTGAGCAAAGGCAAACTCAGCTCAATGCTTCAAGACAGTGTCCGCCATTTGGAGACGCCTATTCCGCTCATGTTCGAGATCGTTGCGTAACCCTTGCGTTACGCGATTAAATAAGCTCTCGGGAACACACGGATCTACATGATCGTGTGGAGAGCGTCTTTACTCCTCCCCCACCTCCATTATAGGACTCTCGCGGTGGCCAGCGCTATCTAGTTGAGCGGCTGTTGAATCACCGCGACGTGAACGGACGTCGGACGAGTCATCTCGTCCGGTGGCGCGGCTATCCCCCGTCCTGGGATTCTTGGGAGCCCCGCTCCCAACTGATGATCGACGTACTGGGTCTGGTTGAGCAGTACGACGCGGCACATCCTGTGCCGCAGAAGGACCGCCGGAGAAAGTCTTCCCGGCACGGTCGTAAAGGGATTTCAGGTTGTCAATCCCTTCGTACATATCAATAGAGATACGTACGCGCCACCACGGGCTGGTAAGGAGGTAAGCCTCCTTAGGTGCTCGTGCAGAGTTGTTCACACAACACGGGCACGAGTCTCCCCAAGAGAGGCAGGGTAATCCTTTCTCCCTTGACAGACGATGCAGCTTGTAGCGTGCACCTGTCGGGGTTCGCTTTTCAAACTTATCACGAGCTTTGATAAGTTTGTCGTTCCAAGCGTCACGACCTACATCCTCAAGGTTATGGATGTAAGCGTTCTACGCTTGAAGTAGTGAGGGACCATCACGCTTGTGATTCCCACTGTACCATCGATGTCTAAAGAAAGAATCGATGAAGAACTCATTCTCAGCGCGATAGTTTTTCGCGCTGGGGTCAAGGTGATGAATTCTTGACGAATCGAACAACCGTGTTCGACAACGATCACTCGTCGTCGCCGACAAGTGATCCATGACAGATTGGGGAGGCATCCATGCCTTCTTCTCAGGAGCGAGACGCAAGACATTGCGATCCCGCTCTTCCTGCGATGTGCCGACAGAAGGACTGGTACCTCGCTACGAAGTGGTGTCCATAGGAGAACCGACACCACTGTTAGCGCCCGAGTCTCGCGACCTCGAGCGTCTTCGCTTCGGCGATGGTTCATCTGATGAATCAGATGAACCAAAGATGCTACGACGCATAGCATCATCCGTGCCACGCTTGACAGGCGGCTTGGATTTGATCGCCGTCGATACGGATCCGTCTTCCGTATTAGGAGAGTATGAGACACCGAGCTCATACTCTGTGAAGACATGAGTGTCTTCATGACCAGCGCCTGCATCACCAAGTGACACAGGCTGAGTCGCTTCAGCAACCGATGAGACATCAGATGCTGTGGTTTTTGCATCGGCGTCCGCACAGAGACGTGCGGACGCGCTCTCGGCGGCCTTGCTCTCGCATCGCATGGGCTTGTCAACGATGCGATGAAATGTTGGAAAGTGGACTCGGACCATCAAGTGCAAACCCTGTCCCAAATGATTTAGGACGAGTATTCATTTAGTCAATCAGTCACTAAAGTGACTAATAATTAAGAAGGGGGGTGATGTAACGGGGTGAATCGTTACATAACAATTTATAAGAAATTGTTAATAGAAGATAATTATTAGAGTTAAATTCTCAGAATATTGTCATAAGGACAAATGTTCTGTAGCACTTACGAGTATTTCCTAATTGGTTGAGATAGGCCATTATATCAACCAACGAAGGCGCGCCATGACAGACGCACGCAATGAGTGGTGAGCAGATAGTTGATATGCAAATTTATATTCAGACATAGTTAGATGAGGATAAATCGTGATTTATTGCAGACATTAACTACTATAAATACAGTTCTACTTTTTACTTTAACCAAGTGCTCGCTTCTCCTTGCCGTCTTCCTCTGCACGTACGAGTGTACGTGAAGTTACGAGGCACCGCCTTATTCTGTCGTCAGAATAAGTAGCTTGTACTGTCACCAGTACAAGCTTCAGGGTGCCCCGCTACAAAATGACTGTACGGACTCTCGTGTACCTCTCTTTGCATACTCGTACACCGTTCAAACCTCTGAGTCATGATCTGCGAATCACTATTTGCTGCTTGGTGTATCAGACACGTCCCTAAGCGGGTATTGAAGAGTGGGGCATGAAGTCAGGATGCTGATCCTGAGCTTACACCGTTTACTGGGGACGAAAGAACCTTGGTAAAAATGTGTCCTTTTGGTAGTGGCTACTTGCTGCTAATCAATCGCATTTCGTATTCCATGCCGATTGGGGATAGCACGCCACTCTTGTCACCTCCTCTGCTTTGTGTGTGTCAGTTCACTTCATAGCACGGTGCCTGAGCGAATTGCTGGTGCTTCTAATTGTGGCTGGTCCGGCGAAGGAGGTGCTGATCTCTATATTATGCCTCCTACTCATGAAGTTCGCTGAGCAACAGATGATTCTCTCTGAAACAGATTTGTAGGCGAAAGCCGCGGATGCAGGAATATCGGCGCCAAACTAGGAGTCCTGTTACCACTGCGGTAGTCCCAGTGAGCCATCCTGAGGTTATCCCTGGCCATCACCTCGTAGTCGACTTCTTGCTCTTCAGGTCGGCTCGGGCTCACAACGTGCTCAAATGTGCCCAAACGCACCACTGGACGAAGAGTATCTGGCTCGGTGCTACTGTACATAAACAACCGGTACTGGATCTCAACGAGGGTCGTCATGGTCTTAAGGGAGTTTTCTTCGTGAGACCGGCCTCATCCTCAGCGAAAGTGTCGGCGAGTTGTAGGCAGACCGTGAAGGGTAGGAACTTCTTCGTTTCGCGGGGTGATTCGATCCATCTTAGACGTGTCCTGCACAAGGGTATCCTGCAGACCGCTTCTCTCTCTATCTCTCTCGAGTCACACGTTGCGCTGCCTCCCGTATCGCACGCAGCGAGAAGAAACCTTCCCGCCCTTTTTACATTGGCCCAGCTATGGGAGACTGCCACCCAAGGAAAGGGGGCCAGTTTCCTGGCTCATCGGAGGGTCTCGTCTCTGTCCGTCAATGCAGCTAGCTGCCGATTGGGAAGTGAATCGTCTCACGATCTATGTCTCAGCATGCCTGCGGAAGTTCAAATACTGCACTTCGGCAAAGCAAAGCGATCCACGCACATGGAGGATGACGAGCGCAATCAAGCCATCAACCACTTTCCAAACTTTATATGCTGCTGCTACCTCACGGACGAGAAGTCTGAGATGAATGCTTCAAACATCAGAGGCTATTTACATTCCCCGCCCTTGTTTTCCCCGCCCTACGTGTACATTGAACGAAAACCCACACAAACGGGACGATCTTTAATCACTCGATACGGACTAACACGGAACAGGCAAAACAACCCTCCTTTGATAGACTACTCTCGTATCCCCAAGTACACAAGTGTACTCAGATATTGCGTTTGAGTCACGACTCTGCGATCCCGCCTGCCACCCAGACACAAAAAATCACTGTGTATGCCTGAGGTAATCGTCAAGCATCACGATTCACCGTTAATGATCGAGTTTGACATTGCGATCGTGCGAGCGCTTGGTCAACGGGTTAGTATCGTGAAGATTATTGCACGAATCGTCAGCTGCTACTTCGTGCGCCCGTAATTTTGTAGTCGCCTTGCTCCTCATTACTAACATAGCAGTGCAGTCTCCCACATTTGCGACATCAAGCACCTTGTGAGCGAACAACGCCATGAAGGCGCACGACTCAACGTTGAAGTATCTTTTCGACATGAAGATGATGAGAGCAAGAGCGACTGCTTTACTTCTTTTTCAGAGCGAGAGAAAGCGCGTCGATGATTGCATGGGCCTCATCACTATGCTGAAAGAGGTCATGTCATCAATCATATCCTGACAAATGGATGAGAACGGGTGCACAAAATACATTGACCATATCAAGTAATTGTTATCTCAGGGCAAATAGCTTTCATCCACTTTCTTCACAGCTCTCGAGCCGCCAAGCCTGTCGAAAACCGTGTTGATTTGTATACTAGTCCCGTCGTCTTTACAACGTTCACACCACGGTCTTCGCTCGGATTATTGGTCTACACCGTTAACATGCTTAGCTCAGCAGCAGTTTATGTCTCATTCGCGGCAATACCACCGTACCTCGTGCTCAGATGTGCAATCACTCGAAATACGACAAGAGTTCGATTATCTGTAACAATTCCCTCAATTTTGACGCTTTTTCTCGCTCCTTGTCTGCTGCAAACACCAAAGCTATCTAAACCGATACTGAAGTCAAAGCCTGTCACAGCCATGTACCTCGCCTCACGTTTCACAAGCAGCAATAAGTCACTTGTGCTCAATATTTTGTCACGAGCCCGAAGGATGAAGCTATTAGCGACTGTGTGCAAGGTTGAATGCCGAACTTGTAAATCGTACTGATCAAATTAGGTCAAATCGACGTTGATAAACCGGTTATGGTGATGTAATACCGTCACGCTCACTGTCTTTTTATCCAATCAGCTAGCTTCAAGCAGGTCACGAACCGACATCCAACGCACTAAAAGTTCCGTAATGTGTGCGGCGGGCGCGTCACGCAGCAACAGGAAGCAACGTCCCGGCAGCTTCTGCTCTATCAGCAACGAGGCATCACTTTTCTCAGCGTTCTTCTGTATTGTAGTTACGCCGTGTACAGATGGAATAAGGGGCCGTCACATGATCAAGAGCCGGTCCTCGGTCGAAGAAGGCGATTTGTACAAGCGGCAACAATAGCGACGTCTGTCCTACCCCCTTTGTCAAGCGCACGGGATTCTTGTTCGAAGAAGTGTTGGAGCAGGGGTGACTTCATGACGATATTGCACAAGGAGGAGGGGCAAAGAGCGCTCTCTCCGTGATCAACTGGTCGCGAATTCACTGGTCGCGTTCACTTGAATCAATGATCAGCGATTGATCTGCACGCGTGACGTGAGAAACATGCGTCCATGGCTGTAAACGTGCGTGCTAGTCTTGTTTGACTCACAAGTGGTGCTTTGGGGCGTGTTGTTCGCATCAAAGACGTGTTGTTAACGTTGAATTTCGAATCTTGGCTGCTGCTTCTGGTTCTGCTGTTGCTGCAACTTTCTTATAATCAGGGCGACAATAGACAGACTTATGCATTTTTTCGTTAGAACAGCCCGAAAAGTGATGTACATGGTGTGAGTAAGGTTTCGCATGGGGAAGGTGTAGATGTGGGTGAACGTTGTGCATGTAGAAGTGAAGTATGTGATCCTGTTGCCTGGATACACGCTGTACTACATACCGATTTGCAATCAAGCCGATAGCAGGCATTGTCGTACGAGAAGGACACGCAGATGATGCGGCGCTTATGCGTTTGCACTCAGGTAGAATGCAATGCATTACGATAAGAACGCAGGATAAGACCGTGCCGTGACATACTCGGTAGCTTTGATGCGGGAAAGAGAGCGGTGGCGAATTGATTGTGCAAAATATTTGTTCATGATAGGAGATATTGCTCTTCCACGAACGGATGCTGGTGTGCTCTTCCTGATTCTGGAACAGCAGATATTGCAGGCGTGTCCGAGTATAGAGACTTTCGGGACGCTACTTCACTACTGAGCCCAAAAGTTTCACGTATTGTTAATGTGAATCCGGTGAGGGTTAGCAGACCTGTTTTGCATTAAAGGCGAGGTCTCTTTGTCTTGCTATGAGAAACCACACATGGTTGACTGTAATATCTACGGACGCAACTTCCACATCCTCGATTAAAGGTTCTTGAAGTAGTACCGCGCGACCCTGTCTATGTAATTACTGGAGCTGAAAAATAGCATGCAAAATTGTGTTAACTGAAGCAGACGGACTCTTGCATTAGGTGCTTTGCTCTCGATGCCTGCAACTACGGATACCTTCTGTTCAGCGTGTCAGCGTTTCATTATCCGAAGAACCAACGTGTGGAGATTGCGCGACTTCTCTGCAGCTTCATTGCATTTACGATCGTGATTCTTTGCATTTTTGGTCTCTTGTTGAGCAGGTCTTGAAGCAGTGCTGATTGTGTGACAGTGCATGATGTACACACGTGTGCTTTGAAGTATCCACGCCAGATGCAACTTTTTGCAAAGCTCCCAGCGGTAGTGCCTAGTAGCACCGCACGTGCCAGTTTCCTCGGAGAGCGGTAGTTTAACATTTTCCGTTAAAAGCTGGTGACCGTCCATCTAGCACGCAGTTGGCACGTGACGCTTTCATTCGAAGTTTATAGTCACTACCCATTTTTCTCGTAGATATGCCAAACAGCATTCGGGGCGTCATCTCTGATCGCTACAAGAAATCACACACTACGATCAATTTGCGAGGCGTCCACGTGCTGGACAAGGTGGGGTTGAGAATTTGAAACCGCCATAGTATGACTTCGGTCAACTGTGCTTTACATACTAGAGTAAGAAGTGCGCCACTTTTTCATGCAAAGCGCATCAGCAGTAGGTATGTTGGACCCAGATATTGTTTTCGGGGTCCAACTTTATTCGCACGAAGCGGAGACCGACTGACTATGTATTCCAACTCGAGCATCACCTTAATAAGCAGGATAATACGTTGTTCGAGGACGAGCTCCATATACTGTTTGAACTGTTGACCAAAATGGTAAGTGTGCGGTCGTACCGTCTAATGATGACGTAGTTGCGAACGACATGTTTTGTGGTAATGCTGCTGTCGGACATGGGTGGGCGCTTAAATTACAAACGACAGCAACGTTTCACACAACAGAAAGTGGCTCTCTGCTAAGAAGAATCTTGGTGTATTGCCGGCGTGTGTAGCAACGATGCGGCCACGGAAGAATGGTGTTCGCATGCTACCGTTGCAGCTTGAACAGCTACAGTCGTAATAAAAAGGCCACGTAAATATTTCCTTGTCGATGTCCTGGAATGCTACACCTAAGAGCAAACATGTTGCTGAAGTTGAGCAACAAATGCAACATTCAGCAGATGCTGTGTTGCACGCGCTGGATCACGTTGGCAAGGACTTTTAGATTTCTGTGAACAAAGTGAAGCTTAGAAGTGCGATCATGGTGCCTTTGGAGTTTCTGCTGCGGTCGTTATCCCTTTCAGTATGTCGAAAGAGAAATGGTGTGATTTTACTGCTGGAGGACGGTGGAAAGTAGTCCACGCGACATTGTGTCAGGAGAACCTGGGCGGCTGTTCACTGGTAGTGTGTCATCAGCGATCGCGATGTGGATACAGAGCGCAACGGCCGGTGACCATTGTGTACAGGACAGCGCGACTTCATAGTATAAAATCAGTAATAGTATCACAATTCCACTCAAAGATAGCGAATGGTTTGTTCTTTCGGAAGTGCATTTATGCACGAGATAGGTGCATTTAATCAGCCACCGATGAAATGAGCTGACCTCTAGTGTGTGATGCGCGCGGATCGCGTAGCGCGCAAATCGTTCCGGAAAGCTTGCGCCAAAGTACAAGAAGTCTGGACATATCAAATGTTCCATACGTCTCGATGTCATTTCGATGCAGTTAAGAATTTGATGTACGACGTGGAGGCTTAAAAAGTCATGTCGATGTGCATAGGTGGCAGCCCTCGAGGCAGGACGGTTGATAACGGATAGGAGCATTCTCGTCCACCCGGACCCGCCTGAGCTCAAATAATTTTCCGAGTGGTAAACACCTATACCATGCAGCGCTGATCGAGCATGCTGCCCACAAACGGGTATCACTGCTACAAAATATGATGCAAATACCGGCGCGAGTCAAAGCAGCACCAACCTTCTATACAAACACGCGCAGCGTATCCTGCATCCACCTGATTGTGATGAATTAGTAATGCTCGTGTCCTACCAAAACGCAGGGCCAGTACGCTGGTAAAGCAGAGCGAAAAACATGGCAGCGGCATGAACAGAAACCATGTTGCATTTATTCAGACGGAACGTTCACAAGTGGCGCTGACAGCAGAGAGTATTTGCCAAATGATTTCGGAGCTGCCATTCATCAGTAAATACGCGGAATAATGGGAACTGTCCAGCGCCTAGCTGCTTTACGAGACCTGGGAACGCCTCGCTCATTGCAAGCGTCCGTCTTTGACATCGTGTGTAAGAAAGAATGCAAGCACAAGACGCGCGTGTCTAGCTCCAATCATCAGTTGCTGCAGCCGGAGACATATGAACATCTCGATTGTCCATCACAAGCTATGAAAGGAACGTGCTGGTGAGTTGCAATGCCGCTTGGAAGATCTTTTTTGTTTGCATTAAATTACAGCAAAGTGAGAACGGTGACGGTAATTGTGTCAGCTCACGCTGTGTCACTGACAGCGCTGGCTCGACCTCATCACAACTTATCTCGGGCAGACAAAGGAAGCGAGCGTAACAATCACGGTCTTCACGCGATGCAGTAGCAGTAGCAATAGCAGAAGCAGGAAAAGAGCGGTCTATGGATGCTTAAGTGTTGCAGCTGGAGAGTCCACGAGAAATTGTGTCGGCAGTCATTTCTAGCGATGCTGCATTGATTCTAAGCAACCACAAATGCCAGGATCTGTTTCATTTTGTGACGGTGTGATCCTTTTTAATTTTTTAACGGTGCGAGTCTTTTTATTTATTTTACACCTCGTTGCTGTTATTGGAATGTAAAATCGAAAAGGAACCGTTCATCTCCCCTCAGTTTTCCGGTAAATCTCCTCAGCTTAGTATGGCACTACATGATCGGCTAATTTATAGACCCGCCTTGAGGGTATTGTGTCACCATAACCGGTTTTCAACATCTAGCTGACCTAATTTGATAAGTACGATTTACAAGTTCGATATTCAACCTTGCACACAGTCGCTAATAGCTTCACCCTTCGGGCTCGCGACAAAATATTGAGCACAAGTGACTTATTGCTGCTTGTGAAACGTGAGGCGAGGTACGTGGCTGTGACAGGCTTTGGCTTCAGTATCGGTTTAGATAGCTTTGGTGTTTGCAGCAGACAAGGAGCGAGAAAAAGCGTCAAAATTGAGGGAATTGTTACAGATAATCGAACTCTTGTCGTATTTCGAGTGATTGCACATCTGAGCACGAGGTACGATGGTATTGTCACGAATGAGACATAGACTACTGCTGAGCTAAGCATGTTAACAGTGCAGACCAATAATCCGAGTGAAGACCGTGGTGTGAACGTTGTAAAGACGACGGGACTGGCATACAAATCAACACGATTTTCGGCAGGCTTGGCGGTTGGAGAGCTGTGAAGAACGTGGATGTAAGCGATTTTGCCCTGAGACAACAATTACTTGATATGGTCAATGTGTTTTGTGCACCCGTTCTCATCCATTTGTCAGGATATGATTGATGACATGATTTCTTTCAGCATAAGTGATGAGGTCCATGCAATCATCGACGCGCTTTTTCTCGCTCTGACAAAGAAGTAAAGCAGTCGCTCTTGATCTCATCGTCTTCATGTCGAAAAGATACTTCAACGTTGAGTCGTGCGCCTTCATATCGTTGTTCACTCACATGGTGCTTGATGTCGCAAATGTGGGAGACTGCGCTGCTGTGTTAGGAATGAGGAGCAAGGAGACTACAAAATTACGGGCGCACGAAGTAGCAGCTGACGATTCGTGCAATCTTCACGATGCTAACCCGTTGACCAAGCGCTCGCACGATCGCAATGTCAAACTCGATCATTAACGGTGAATCGTGATGCTTGACGATTACCTCAGGCAAACACAGTGGTTTTTCGTGTCTGGGTGGCAGGCGGGATCGCAGAGCCGTGACTCAAACGCAATATCTAAGTACACTTGTGTACTTGGGGATACGAGAGTAGTCTGTCAAAGGAGGGTTGTTTTACCCGTTCCGTGTTAGTCCGTATCGAATGATTAAAGATCGTCCCACTTGTGTGGTTTTTGTACAATGTTGCGTAAAGTGGAAAAAATTGGGGCGAAGAATGTAAATAGCTTCTGATGTTTGAAGCTTTCATCTCAGACTTCGCGTCCGTGAGGTAGCAGCCGCACATAAAGTCTGAAAAGTGGTTGAAGGCTTGATTGCGCTCGTCATCCTCCATGTGCATGGATCGCTTTGCCTTGCCGAAGTGCAGTATTTGAACTTCCGCAGGCATGCTGAGACATAGATCGTGAGACGATTCACTTCCCAATCGGCAGCTAGCTGCATTGACGGACAGAGACGAGACCCTCCGATGAGCCAGGAAACTGGCCCCCTTTCCTTGGGTGGCAGTCTCCCATAGCTGGGCCAATGTAAAAAGGGCGGGAAGGTTTCTTCTCGCTGCGTGCGATACGGGAGGCAGCGCAACGTGTGACTCGAGAGAGATAGAGAGAGAAGCGGTCTGCAGGATACCCTTGTGCAGGACACGTCTAAGATGGATCGAATCACCCCGCGAAACGAAGAAGTTCCTACCCTTCACGGTCTGCCTACAACTCGCCGACACTTTCGCTGAGGATGAGGCCGGTCTCACGAAGAAAACTCCCTTAAGACCATGACGACCCTCGTTGAGATCCAGTACCGGTTGTTTATGTACAGTAGCACCGAGCCAGATACTCTTCGTCCAGTGGTGCGTTTGGGCACATTTGAGCACGTTGTGAGCCCGAGCCGACCTGAAGAGCAAGAAGTCGACTACGACGTGATGGCCAGGGATAACCTCAAGATGGCTCGCTGGGACTACCGCAGTAGTAACAGACTCCTAGTCTGTCGCCGATATTCCTGCATCCGCGGCTTTCGCCTACAAATCTGTTTCAGAGAGAATCATCTGTTCCTCAGCGAACTTCATGAGTAGGAGGCATATTATAGAGATCAGCACCTCCTTCGCCGGACCAGCCACAATTAGGAGCACCAGCAATTCGCTCAGGCACCGGGCTATAAAGTGAACTGACGCAACGAAGCAGAGGATGTAACGGGGCACCCTGAAGCTTGTACTGGTGACAGTACAAGCTACTTACTCTGATGACAGAATAAGGCGGTGCCTCGTAACTTCACGTACACTCGTACGTGCAGAGGAAGACGGTAAGAAGAAGCGAGTACGTGGTTAAAGTAAAAAGTAGAACTGTATTTATCATAGTTAATGTCTGCAATAAATCACTCTTTATCTTCATCTAACTATGTCTAAATACAAATGTGTAAATCAGTTATCTGCTCACCACTCATTGCGTGCGTCTGTCGTGGCGCGTCTTCGTTGGTTGATACAATGACCTATATCAACCAATTAGGAACTACTTGTAAGTGCTACAGAATATTTGTCCTTATGACAATATTCTGAGAATATAACTCTAATAGTTATATTCTATTAGCAAGTTCTTGTAAATTGTTATGTAACGATTCACCCCGTTACATCACCCCCCCTTAACCATCAGTCACTTTAGTGACTGATTGACTAAATGGATACTCGTCCCAAATCATTTGGGACAGGGTTTGCACTTGTTGGTCCGCGTCCACTTTCCAACATTTCATCGCATGGTAAACAAGCCCATGCGATGCGCGAGCAAGGCCGCCGAGAGCGCGTCTGCACGTCTCTGTGCGGACGCCGAAGCAGAAACAACAGCAACTGATGTCCCATCGGTTGCTGAAGCGACCCAGCCTGTGTCACTTGGTGATGCAGGCGCTGGTCATGAAGACACTCGTGTCTTCACAGAGTACGAGCTCGGTGTCTCGTTCTCTCCTGATACGGATGACGGATCCGTATCGACGGCGATCGAAACCAAGCCGCCTGCCAAGCGTGGCATGGACGATGCTTTGCGTCGCAGCATCTTTAGTTCATCTGATGAATCAGATGAACCATCGCCGAAGCGAAGGCGCTCGAGGTCGCGAGACTCGGGCGCTAATAGTGGTGTCGGTTCTCCTATGGACACCACTTTACAGCGAGGTGCCAGTGCTTCTGTCGGCACGTCGCAAGAAGAGCGGGACCGCAATGTCTTGCGTCTCGCTCCAGAAAATGAGGCATGGATGCCTCCAAAATCCGTCATGGATCAATTGTCGGCGACGACGAGTGATCGTTATCGAACACGATTGTTCGATTTGTCAAGGATCCATCACCTTGACCCCAGCGCGAAAAACTTTCGCGCTGAACATGATTTCTTCATCGGTGCTTTCTTTAAACATCTATGGTACAGTGGGAATCACATACGTGATGGTCCCTCACTACTTCAAGCGTGAAACGCTTACATCCATAACCTTGAGGATGTAGGTCGTGACGTTTGGAACGGCAAACCTAGCAAAGCTCGTGATAAGTTTGAAAAGCGAACCCCGACTGGTGCGCGCTATAAGCTGCATCGTCTGTCAAGGGAGAAAGGATTACCCTGCCTCTCTTGGGGAGACTCGTGCCCATGTTGTGTGAACAACTCCGCACGAGCACCTAAGGAGGCTTACCTCCTTACCAGCCCGTGGTGGCGCGTACGTGTCTCTACTGATATGTACGAAGGGATTGACAACCTGAAATCCCTTTACGACCGTGCCGGGAAGACTTTCTCCGGTGGTCCTTCTGCGGCACAGGATGTGCCGCATCGTACTGCTCGACCAGACCCAGTACGTCGATCATCAGTTGGGAGCGGGGCTCCCAAGAATCCCAGGACGGGGGATAGCCGCGCCACCAGATGAGATAACTCGTCCGACGTCCGTTCACGTCGCGGTGGTTCAACAGCTGCTCAACTAGATAGCGCTGGCCACCGCGAGAGTCCTCTAATGGAGGTGGAGGAGGAGGAAAGACGCTCTCCACACGATCGTGGGGAAGCGTGTGTTACCGAGAGCTTCTTTGATCGCGTAACGCAAGGGTTACGCAACGATCTCGAACATGAGCGGAATAGGCGTCTCCAAATGGCGGACACTGCCTCGAAGCATCGAGCTGAGTTTGCCTTTGCTCAGCTCGAGAACGAGAGATCTCTGACATCTCTTCGTGACAAGCTTAGGGTAGCTTGTGGGAATATTGACCGGTCTCGGGCTGAGACAACTGCTCTTCAGACCCTTGTTGATGCCCACCATCGGGAGCACAAGGCTCTCTGCGAGATGCTTGAGCGCAAGGGCGTTCTTCATCGGAAGAAGCAGCGTACTGATGGTACGGCTTAAGCCGACCAACGTAAAACGTGGGATGCGTTCGCATCTTACGTGGTAACTCGATCGTGTATGCATTGCCTAGGCGGTGCAATACACGAAATGGGCCAATGTACTTGGGTAGTAGTTTACTGTTACCCAAGTTAGTCACTACATGCTTTGGTATATTAACCGTAGACAGTAGGACTAAGTCACCTTTATTAAATAAAAGAGTGTTTGCCCTTCCATTCTTGTCAGCGTTTTGCTTTTGCTTATCCACCGCTTCGGCGATGGAGTCTTGCACAAAACGGACTACCGTTTCACGAGCCAGTATGAAATCATCTGATGACTCGTTAGCTTCAGTGCGCTGTGAGTGCACTGCAGCAACATCAATCTTTTCTTCAGTGAGGGATTCCGCACTCTCACTGGTATCATCTTCTTCGATATCGATGTTATCGATATCGGCATCAAACGCAATGACTTCTTCGTCAGAGCGTGATGAGCGTGAACCAAATCGGTTTTTGCTTGCGCGAGTCCCTCCCCCCCCCCTAAACCAGAGTTACACTCTAGTAAGGTGGTTACACGCGGATGGCGCAAGCCATTCACGTAAAACGGTGTATGTGTCGTGGACGCATGCACCGAGTTGTTGATGGCAAAATCTACCATTGGCAAAAACTCGCTTCAACTCTTAAAGGAGTGTACGTATCCTCGAAGTATCTCTTCGAGGACACGATTAGCACGTTCCGTCTGACCATCAGACTCTGGATGATCAAATGTTGACATCTTCAAGCGCGTTCCGAGTGATTTGAACACGGAACGCCAGAAATCAGCAGTGAATCGTGGATCTCTGTCTGATACGAGTTCACGGGGCAACCCATGAAGTCGGAAGATGGTGTCAATAAAGACACAAGCACAGCCACTTGCCGTGATTGACTCTGGCACAGCCACAAGGTGTACCATTTTGCTGAATCTGTCAACGAATACGAGAATACCCGTATTCTCGCGTGCGTCTTTGGGTAACCCGAAGACGAAATCCATTGAGATGGATTCCCAGCACTCAGCCGGAACTGGTAGAAGCTGTAAAGGTGCACGCAGTGAAGGACTTGACTTCACTCGTTGACAGACTTCGCATGCGCAAACATACTTTCGCACAAACTGATACTGGCGGGGCCAGTAAAAGTCTCGACTTACCGTGAGATATGTTTTCTCTCGGCCACGATGTCCTCCTATAGGAGCATCGTGATACTCGAACATGATCCGCAAACGCAGATCAGTATCATCTGGAATGACAACACGTGGTGTGTCACCAGAAACGGCTGTATAATACAGTAAACCGTTACGAGTAGTATATCGATCTGATGCAGATCGATACGCAGACGACAATCGTTTCAACGATTCTCGAGATGGTTGGGAGAGATGTGACAACAACTTCACTATCTCACCATCTTGGGCGTATGCCCGCCTCACATCATCATACAACGTTGTAGATGGGACTGAGGACGTCATAACCGCAACAGTGACTGTCTCACTGTTGGGTTTCACGACTGGTTTAAAGTCGGGACGACGTGAGAGTGCATCAGCGACGACATTAAGTCGTCCTGGTTTGTACTCGACCGTAAAGTTGTATTCTGCAAAGAATGACAACCACCGCGCCATTCGTTGTGAAAGGTGCGGGCTGTTCACTGCCGTGCGTAATGACGCATGGTCAGTGTAAACAACGAAGGGTCTATCTCCTAATAGATAGACTCTGAACTTCGCGAGTGCATACTTCATGGCAAGGAGTTCCTTGTCATGCACTGGATAGTTCCGCTCAGCTGGTTGCAGCTGACGCGACAGATAGCAGACGACGCGTTCAACGCCTTCAAGATCGTACTGCATTAATGCACAGCCGATTGCGAAATCGCTGGCATCACAGACCACATGAAATGGCCTGTCCTGATCGGCTATTGCTAGGACTGGGGATTGTATCAAGCTCTGCTTGATACCCTCAAAGAAGCGTTGACATTCAGCGTTCCATAACCACCTCTCGTTCTTTTTCAACAAACGAGAGAGGTGCACAGTCATCTCGGCGTAATTGCGTGAATACTTATGCAAATACGCCGCTAGCCCAAGGAATTTTCGAAGACCTTTGACATCGACCGGCACAGGCCAGTCGGTGATCGCCTTGATCTTTTCGGGATCAGGACGTACACCGTTCTTCCCAACGATGCACCTAAGAAGTGGTATTTCGCTTGCTGCAAATATACACTTCTTGAGGTTTGCATACAATTGATGCTTTCGCATGATTGTAAGAACCTGTCGGACGTGGTATCTGTGAACCTCAACGTCCGACCTTCCATTCATAGCTCGACTATGGATGAATACGTCATCGAAAGAACTCGGCGCGAATTCTCGTACTGGTCTCAACAGATGTGATACACATCTGTTGAACGTGGCAGGGGCATTACTGAGCTCTTGTGGTATTACTAGCCATTCCCAGAGCATGCCGCTAGGCGTGCTAACTGCGGTATAGGGTATATCCCGTTCCCACATAAGGATTTTATAGAAGCCATCCATCAAATCCATGGACGAAAAGATGGTACTCTTTGGCATACCATCAATGATTTCGTCCTTCCTCGGTATCGGCGTCTGAGCCGGTACCGTTGCAGCGTTCAATTTGTTAAATGCATGCAAAATCCGCCACCCTCCTGTTGCTTTTCGCACACAGAAGGTTGGAGAGCTATGTGGGGAAGTTGATTCCCTCACATGGCCCGCAGCTAAACGATCGGCAAAGAACTTGTCGATCGCAAGTACTTGTTCACGAGGCAGTGGCCACTGCTTCATGACACAGTACTTCGAGCCTGGTTTAAGCTCGACTTCGTGTCGAATACCTTTATCCTTCGGTAATTCGCACGGAACAGTTTCAGGGAATACATCCTTGAATTCAACCAAATCTTCATAGAGAGGATTTGTCTTGAGCGATTCCCATGATTGGGAGTCATATCGCTCAATTCGTGTCTTTTCATCTAGGACACTCTCGTCCATAGATGAGCTACTGAGAACTCTCTCGCTCTCAGTAAATACTGTTGCTGACCTTATGTCGGCTACACACTCGTTGTCAGCGACGAGTACGCAGATCTGCTTGACTTTGCCACTACGCAGATCACGCAAGAACCTTTATGTTCGAGCGTTGGCAACTGAGTGATCTCCGAAGTTAACTTCGGAGGCGCAATCAAAGCAAGTGTACAAGCGCCTACGCTTGATCCGTTATTGACTATGACATTCAATGTCTCTGCATTTCCTGGGGACTTATTCCCTCAGGCC
Organism: Peronospora matthiolae; assembly: GCA_921007115.2. NCBI lineage: Eukaryota > Oomycota > Peronosporomycetes > Peronosporales > Peronosporaceae > Peronospora > Peronospora matthiolae. The sequence goes on along the minus strand of CAKLBY020000024.1, from coordinate 476,511 downwards.
TCGAATGACTTATTCCTTCGGCTTCCCGGGGATTTATTTCCGCGGGTTTCGGGGAACTTACTTCCGCCGTATTTGTAATCTTGGGACTTATTCCCTTTACTTTCTCTAGCTGGGGTTGCGCAACCACAGCGAGATCCTCTTCGAAAGACTCTCCAGTCGATCTAGGGTTACCGTTGCGCTTAACCTGAGCGATCGATTGTTTCTCTTCTAGATGTTCCCCGCTAGGGATACATCTTTGTCCGGGTCCACTCGACTTATTCGAGTGGTGGACCTTCGGCGCAGCCTGTGTTTCCTCATAGCCGCCGGAACTTTGCTCCGAAGTGTAACCGTTTGGTACACTAAGGTTTTGTGCAGTCGTACTAACGACCGTACCACAAGTGAGGCCATCGCACTCACTCGTAGTACATCCACACGCTTGTGGACGCTCCAAAACGCTCATCAGATGGCCATCTGATGAACAAGCGACAGGCATCGTTACTGTTCCATGTTGCCAGTTTACCCGTGGTTCGTACCTTCTGAGCCACGGTATTCCAAGGATGACATCAAATTTGTCATCCAAATCCAATACGATAAAGTCATCGTCATATTGGGTATCTTCTAGCGTATAGTGGATCTTCACTATACGTTTCATGACGGTTACGGATGCGCCTGTCGTAAGACGTACCGTCATCCTCGTAGGAGGTGTGTCACATTCACTGAACTTAAAATGACTATCTTCTAGCGATTGGCTTTCGCACAAAATTGTTGGACGCCCCACAATCGACTAGAGCTCGAAGGGACAACTTGTTCGTCACTTCGAGTTTCAAGGTAATGAGTGAGATCTCATTACCTAGAGCAGCAACGCACAACGTTTGTGTGTTGGGAGCAACCTTCATCAAGAGGCCTACAAATTCTCTTGACGTTGCTAGACCAGTAGGGTGCTCCGCACCTACTGATCCTGTCCATTTTTTGACGGTCCATCCCGTTGTTGCGTCTTTGCACCAACTGCGGACCCTCGTCCCTGCCCCTTTCTCATGGGTGGACGGTCACTACGCCCAGTGTCGCGAGACACTGGACGAGGGGCACTACACTCGTAAGCGTAGTGTCCTGTCTTTTGACATCTGTTGCATCTCTGCAACTTCTTGTAGCCTGTAGAGCGAGCCTTCTCGCTCTCTACATAACAGAGTTCCATCGGCTCTGGACCTCCGTTGTCATATCGTCTCGGTTGACGATATGATGTCGAGCTGGCGCGAGCCTGTCTCAGACTGAAGTCTTCCTGTTCCGCAATGGAAATGGCTTGTTCTAGTGAATCTAGTTCAAGCCGGAACAGGTGAGTCTTGACGGGACCATCCGCAAGACCCTGCATGAACACCGAAACCAACGTGTGTTCATCCACCGGATTGGAACTTATACAACTCGTGAGATGTCGTATACGTTGCGCGTAAGCGTGCACATCACGCTTACCCTGCTTGAGCTTCAAGAGTTCGGTTCGAGCCCTGAACTCAGCTCTAGGCGGTTCAAACGTTTGTCTGAGCCGCGACTTGAAGACTTCTAACGACTCAAACGCATATGGGTCGTGCAACTTGAGCCCCAGTGCCCAAGTCTTGGCACGTCCTGCCAGATTTGACTAGGCAAATGCAACTTGCATATCCCCGTCGTCGATGCGACGCGCCCTTATGGCGTCATCCAATTCGACGAACCATCTCAAGAGGGAGTCTTCTTCGACCCCCCTATACTTGGAGATGTCAATCTTCAAAGTCTCGGGTCGACGCGAGTGCATCGACCCACCAGCAGCAGCCTGGTGCTGTCTCAACAGTTCAAACTGTTGAACACCCTGTTCTCTCAACAACTCTGATTGCTGAGAACCTTGTTGGTGAAGCAAGGCTACTTTCTCGCGTTCAGCGTGAAGTTCATTTTGAATGAACTTGGCGATAGTAGCATGTTGGGCATCTCTATTGAGAGCCTCTAGCATGACGCTAACAGCATGGATGCCCATGGTCGAACCCATTCGTTCAACCGCATCCCATTAGACATTGCTCAAATGGGAGTAGCCGTCACGCGTAGCGTGAAAGCTTTGGTCATCTTCATCATCCAACATGTTCATGTTGGATGTGAACATGGTCCTTGGACGGACTACGAAGTGCTACCAGGTGTAACGGGGCACCCTGAAGCTTGTACTGGTGACAGTACAAGCTACTTATTCTGATGACAGAATAAGGCGGTGCCTCGTAACTTCACGTACACTCGTACGTGCAGAGGAAGACGGTAAGAAGAAGCGAGTACTTGGTTAAAGTAAAAAGTAGAACTGAATTTATCATAGTTAATGTCTGCAATAAATCACTCTTTATCTTCATCTAACTATGTCTAAATACAAATGTGTAAATCAGTTATCTGCTCACCACTCATTGCGTGCGTCTGTCGTGGCGCGTCTTCGTTGGTTGATATAATGGCCTATATCAACCAATTAGGAACTACTTGCAAGTGCTACAGAACATTTGTCCTTATGACAATATTCTGAGAATATGACTCTAATAGTTATATTCTATTAACAATTTTCATAAATTGTTATGTAACGATTTACCCCGTTACAGAGGAGGTGACAAGAGTGGCGTGCTATCCCCAATCGGCATGGAATACGAAATGCGATTGATTAGCAGCAGTAGCCACGATCAAAAGGACACATTTTTACCAAGGTTCGTTCGTCCCCAGTAAACGGTATAAGCTCAGGATCAACATCCTGACTTCATGTAACGGGTGAAATGTTACATGACCAATTACAAGAAATTTTTAATAGATTATAACTATTAGAGTTGTATTCTCAGAATGTTGTCATAAGGACAAATATTCTGTAGCACTTACAAGTAGTTCCTAATTGGTTGATATAGGTCATTGTATCAACCAACGAAGACACGCCACGACAGACGCACGCAATGAGTGGTGAGCAGATAACTGATTTACACATTTGTATTTAGACATAGTTAGATGAAGATAAAGAGTGATTTATTGCAGACATTAACTATGATAAATACAGTTCTACTTTTTACTTTAACCAAGTACTCGCTTCTTCTTACCGTCTTCCTCTGCACGTACGAGTGTACGTGAAGTTACGAGGCACCGCCTTATTCTGTCATCAGAATAAGTAGCTTGTACTGTTACCAGTACAAGCTTCAGGGCGCCCCGTTACACCTGGTAGCACTTCGTAGTCCGTCCAAGGACCGCGTTCACTCCCAACATGAACATGTTAGATGAGGAAGATGACCAAAGCTTTCACGCTACGCGTGACGGCTACTCCCATTTGAGCAATGTCTAATGGGATGCGGTTGAACGAATGGGTTCGACCATGGGCATCCATGCTGTTAGCGTCATGCTAGAGGCTCTCAATAGAGATGCCCAACATGCTACTATCGCCAAGTTCATTCAAAATGAACTTCACGCTGAACGCGAGAAAGTAGCCTTGCTTCACCAACAAGGTTCTCAACAAGCAGAGTTGTTGAGAGAACAGGGTGTTCAACAGTTTGAACTGTTGAGACAGCACCAGGCTGCTGCTGGTGGGTCGATGCACTCGCGTCGACCCGAGACTTTGAAGATTGACATCTCCAAGTATAGGGGGGTCGAAGAAGACTCCCTCTTGAGATGGTTCGTCGAATTGGATGACGCCATAAGGGCGCGTCGCATCGACGACGGGGATATGCAAGTTGCATTTGCCTAGTCAAATCTGGCAGGACGTGCCAAGACTTGGGCACTGGGGCTCAAGTTGCACGACCCATATGCGTTTGAGTCGTTAGAAGTCTTCAAGTCGCGGCTCAGACAAACGTTTGAACCGCCTAGAGCTGAGTTCAGGGCTCGAACCGAACTCTTGAAGCTCAAGCAGGGTAAGCGTGATGTGCACGCTTACGCTCAACGTATACGACATCTCACGAGTTGTATAAGTTCCAATCCGGTGGATGAACACACGTTGGTTTCGGTGTTCATGCAGGGTCTTGCGGATGGTCCTGTCAAGACTCAACTGTTCCGACTTGAACGAGATTCACTAGAACAAGCCATTTTGATTGCGGAACAGGAAGACTTCAGTCTGAGACAGGCTCGCGCCAGCTCGACATCATATCGTCAACCGAGACGATATGACAACGGAGGTCCAGAGCCGATGGAACTCTGTTATGTAGAGAGCGAGAAGGCTCGCTCTACAGGCTACAAGAAGTTGCAGAGATGCAACAGATGTCAAAAGACAGGACACTACGCTTACGAGTGTAGTGCCCCTCGTCCAGTGTCTCGCGACACTGGGCGTAGTGACCGTCCACCCATGAGAAAGGGGCAGGGACGAGGGTCCGCTGTTGGTGCAAAGACGCAACAACGGGATGGACCGTCAAAAAATGGACAGGATCAGTAGGTGCGGAGCACCCTACTGGTCTAGCAACGTCAAGAGAATTTGTAGGCCTCTTGATGAAGGTTGCTCCCAACACACAAACGTTGTGCGTTGCTGCTCTAGGTAATGAGATCTCACTCATTACCTTGAAACTCGAAGTGACGAATAAGTTGTCCCTTCGAGCTCTAGTCGATTGTGGGGCGTCCAACAATTTTGTGCGAAAGCCAATCGCTAGAAGATAGTCATTTTAAGTTCAGTGAATGTGACACACCTCCTACGAGGATGACGGTACGTCTTACGACAGGCGCATCCGTAACCGTCATGAAACGTATAGTGAAGATCCACTATACGCTAGAAGATACCCAATATGACGATGACTTTATCGTATTGGATTTGGATGACAAATTTGATGTCATCCTTGGAATACCGTGGCTCAGAAGGTACGAACCACGGGTAAACTGGCAACATGGAACAGTAACGATGCCTGTCGCTTGTTCATCAGATGGCCATCTGATGAGCGTTTTGGAGCGTCCACAAGCGTGTGGATGTACTAAGAGTGAGTGCGATGGCCTCACTTGTGGTACGGTCGTTAGTACGACTGCACAAAACCTTAGTGTACCAAACGGTTACACTTCGGAGCAAAGTTCCGGCGGCTATGAGGAAACACAGGCTGCGCCGAAGGTCCACCACTCGAATAAGTCGAGTGGACCCGGACAAAGATGTATCCCTAGCGGGGAACATCTAGAAGAGAAACAATCGATCGCTCAGGTTAAGCAATCCTAGATCGACTGGAGAGTCTTTCGTAGAGGATCTCGCTGTGGTTGCTCAACCCCAGCTAGAGAAAGTAAAGGGAATAAGTCCCAAGATTACAAATACGGCGGAAGTAAGTTCCCCGAAACCCGCGGGAATAAATCCCCGGGAAGCCGAAGGAATAAGTCATTCGAGGCCTGAGGGAATAAGTCCCCAGGAAATGCAGAGACATTGAATGTCATAGTCAATAACGGATCAAGCGTAGGCGCTTGTACACTTGCTTTGATTGCGCCTCCGAAGTTAACTTCGGAGATCACTCAGTTGCCAACGCTCGAACATAAAGGTTCTTGCGTGATCTGCGTAGTGGCAAAGTCAAGCAGATCTGCGTACTCGTCGCTGACAACGAGTGTGTAGCCGACATAAGGTCAGCAACAATGTTCACTGAGAACGAGAGAGTTCTCAGTAGCTCATCTATGGACGAGAGTGTCCTAGATGAAAAGACACGAATTGAGCGATATGAGTCCCAATCATGGGAATCGCTCAAGAAAAATCCTCTCTATGAAGATTTGGTTGAATTCAAGGATGTATTCCTTGAAACTGTTCCGTGCGAATTACCGAAGGATAAAGGTATTCGACACGAAGTCGAGCTTAAACCAGGCTCGAAGTACTGTGTCATGAAGCAGTGGCCACTGCCTCGTGAACAAGTACTTGCGATCGACAAGTTCTTTGCCGATCGTTTAGCAGCGGGCCATGTGAGGGAATCAACTTCCCCACATAGCTCTCCAACCTTCTGTGTGCGAAAAGCAACAGGAGGGTGGCGGATTTTGCATGCATTTAACAAATTGAACGCTGCAACGGTACCGGCTCAGACGCCGATACCGAGGAAGGACGTAATCATTGATGGTATGTCAAAGAGTACCATCTTTTTGTCCATGGATTTGATGGATGGCTTCTATAAAATCCTTATGCGAGAACGGGGTATACCCTATACCGCAGTTAGCACGCCTAGCGGCATGCTCTGGGAATGGCTAGTAATGCCACAAGGGCTTATAAATGCCCCTGCCACGCTCAACAGATGTGTATCACATCTGTTGAGACCAGTACGAGAATTCGCGCCGAGTTCTTTCGATGACGTATTCATCCATAGTCGGGCTATGGATGGAAAGTCGGACGTTGAGGTTCACAGGTACCACGTCCGACAGGTTCTTACAATCATGCGAAAGCATCAATTGTATGCAAACCTCAAGAAGTGTATATTTGCAGCAAGCGAAATGCCACTTCTTAGGTGCATCGTTGGGAAGAACGGTGTACGTCCTGATCCCGAAAAGATCAAGGCGATCACCGACTGGCCTGTGCCGGTCGATGTCAAAGGTCTTCGAAAATTCCTTGGGCTAGCGGCGTATTTGCATAAGTATTCACGCAATTACGCCGAGATGACTGTGCACCTCTCTCGTTTGTTGAAAAAGAACGAGAGGTGGTTATGGAACGCTGAATGTCAACGCTTCTTTGAGGGTATCAAGCAGAGCTTGATACAATCCCCAGTCCTAGCAATAGCCGATCAGGACAGGCCATTTCATGTGGTCTGTGGTGCCAGCGATTTCGCAATCGGCTGTGCATTAATGCAGTACGGTCTTGAAGGCGTTGAACGCGTCGTCTGCTATCAGTCGCGTCAGCTGCAACCAGCTGAGCGGAACTATCCAGTGCATGACAAGGAACTCCTTGCCATGAAGTGTGCACTCGCGAAGTTCAGAGTCTATCTATTAGGAGATAGACCCTTCGTTGTTTACATTGACCATGCGTCATTACGCACGGCAGTGAACAGCCCGCACCTTTCACAACGAATGGCGCGGTGGTTGTCATTCTTTGCAGAATACAACTTTACGGTCGAGTACAAACCAGGACGACTTAATGTCGTCGCTGATGCACTCTCACGTCGTCCCGACTTTAAACCAGTCGTGAAACCCAACAGTGAGACAGTCACTGTTGCGGTTATGACGTCCTCAGTCCCATCTACAACGTTGTATGATGATGTGAGGCGGGCATACGCCCAAGATGGTGAGATAGTGAAGTTGTTGTCACATCTCTCCCAACCATCTCGAGAATCGTTGAAACGATTGTCGTCTGCGTATCGATCTGCATCAGATCGATATACTACTCGTAACGGTTTACTGTATTATACAGCCGTTTCTGGTGACACACCACGTGTTGTCATTCCAGATGATACTGATCTGCGTTTGCGGATCATGTTCGAGTATCACGATGCTCCTATAGGAGGACATCGTGGCCGAGAGAAAACATATCTCACGGTAAGTCGAGACTTTTACTGGCCCCGCCAGTATCAGTTTGTGCGAAAGTATGTTTGCGCATGCGAAGTCTGTCAACGAGTGAAGTCAAGTCCTTCACTGCGTACACCTTTACAGCTTCTACCAGTTCCGGCTGAGTGCTGAGAATCCATCTCAATGGATTTCGTCTTCGGGTTACCCAAAGACGCACGCGAGAATACGGGTATTCTCGTATTCGTTGACAGATTCAGCAAAATGGTACACCTTGTGGCTGTGCCAGAGTCAATCACGGCAAGTGGCTGTGCTTGTGTCTTTATTGACACCACCTTCCGACTTCATGGGTTGCCCCGTGAACTCGACTCAGACAGAGATCCACGATTCACTGCTGATTTCTGGCGTTCCGTGTTCAAATCACTCGGAACGCGCTTGAAGATGTCGACATCTGATCATACAGAGTCAGATGGTCAGACGGAACGTGCTAATCGTGTCCTCGAAGAGATACTTCGAGGATACGTACACTCCTTTAAGAGTTGGAGCGAGTTTTTGCCAATGGTAGAGTTTGCCATTAACAACTCGGTGCATGCGTCCACGACACATACACCGTTTTACGTGAATGGCTTACGCCATCCGCGTGTACCCACCTTACTAGAGTGTAACTCTGGTTTGGGGGGGGAGAGACTCGCGCGAGCAAAAACCGATTTGGTTCACGCTCATCACGCTCTGACGAAGAAGTCATTGCGTTTGATGCCGATATCGACAACATCGATATCGAAGAAGATGATGCCAGTGAGAGTGCGGAAGCCCTCACTGACGAAAAGATTGATGTTGCTGCAGTGCACTCACAGCGCACTGAAGCTAACGAGTCATCAGATGAGTTCACACTGGCTCGTGAAACGGTAGTCCGTTTTGTGCAAGACTCCATCGCCGAAGCGGTGGACAAGCAGAAGCAAAACGCAGACAAGAATGGAAGGGCAAACACTCTTTCATTTAATAAAGGTGACTTAGTCCTACTGTCTAAGGTTAATCTACCAAAGCATGTAGTGACTAACTTGGGTAGCAGTAAACTACTACCCAAGTACATCGGCCCATTTCGTGTATTGCATCGCCTTGGTAAAGAGTGCACGATCGAACTGCCACGTAAGATGCGAACGCATCCCACGTTTTACGTTGGTCGGCTTAAGCCGTACCATCAGTACGCTGTTTCTTCTGATGTAGAACGCCCTTGCGCTCAAGCATCTCACAGAGAGCCTTGTGCTCCCGATGGTGGGAATCAACAAGGGTCTGAAGAGCAGTTGTCTCAGCCCGAGACCGGTCAATATTCCCACAAGCTACCCTAAGCTCGTCACGAAGAGATGTCAGAGATCTCTCGTTCTCGATCTGAGCAAAGGCAAACTCAGCTCGATGCTTCGAGGCAGTGTCCGCCATTTGGAGACGCCTATTCCGCTCATGTTCGAGATCGTTGCGTAACCCTTGCGTTACGCGATCAAAGAAGCTCTCGGTAACACACGCTTCCCCACGATCGTGTGGAGAGCGTCTTTCCTCCTCCTCCACCTCCATTAGAGGACTCTCGCGGTGGCCAGCGCTATCTAGTTGAGCAGCTGTTGAACCACCGCGACGTGAACGGACGTCGGACGAGTTATCTCATCTGGTGGCGCGGCTATCCCCCGTCCTGGGATTCTTGGGAGCCCCGCTCCCAACTGATGATCGACGTACTGGGTCTGGTCGAGCAGTACGATGCGGCACATCCTGTGCCGCAGAAGGACCACCGGAGAAAGTCTTCCCGGCACGGTCGTAAAGGGATTTCAGGTTGTCAATCCCTTCGTACATCTCAGTAGAGACACGTACGCGCCACCACGGGCTGGTAAGGAGGTAAGCCTCCTTAGGTGCTCGTGCAGAGTTGTTCATACAACATGGGCACGAGTCTCCCCAAGAGAGGCAGGGTAATCCTTTCTCCCTTGACAGACGATGCAGCTTATAGCGCGCACCAGTCGGGGTTCGCTTTTCAAACTTATCACGAGCTTTGCTAGGTTTGCCGTTCCAAACGTCACGACCTACATCCTCAAGGTTATGGATGTAAGCGTTCCACGCTTGAAGTAGTGAGGGACCATCACGTATGTGATTCCCACTGTACCATAGATGTTTAAAGAAAGCACCGATGAAGAAATCATGTTCAGTGTGATAATCTTTCGCACTGGGGTCAAGGTGATGTATCCTTGACAAATCGAACAATCGTGTTCGATAACGATCACTCGTCGGCGACGACAAGTGATCCATGACGGATTTTGGAGGCATCCATGCCTTCTTCTCGGGAGAGAGACGCAACACACTGCGGTCCCACTCTTCTTGCCACGTGCCGACGGAAGGACTGGCACTTCGTTGCGAAGTGGTGTCCATAGGAGAACCGATACCACTATTAGCGCCCGAGTCTCGCGACCTCGAGCGCCTTCGCTTCGGCGATGGTTCATCTGATGAATCAGATGAACCAAAGATGCTGCGACGCATATCATCATCCATGCCACGCTTGGCAGGCGGCTTGGTTTCGATCGCCGTCGATACGGATCCGTCTTCCGTATCAGGAGAGTATGAGACACCGAGCTCATACTCTGTGAAGACATGAGTGTCTTCATGACGAGCGCCTGCATCACCAGGTGACACAGGCTGAGTCGCTTCAGCAACCGATAAGACATTTGTTGCTGCGGTCTGCTTCGGCGTCCGCATAGAGACGTACGGACGCGCTCTCGGCGGCCTTGCTCGCGCATCGCATGGACTATTTTACCATGCGATGAACTGTTGGAAAGTGGACTCGGACCAACAAGTGCACACCCTGTCCCAAATGATTTGGGACGAGCATCCATTTAGTCAATCATCACTAAAGTGACTGATGGTTAGGGGGGGTGATGTAACGGGGTGAATCATCACATAACAATTTATAAGAAATTGTTAATAGAATATAACTATAAGAGTTTTATTTTATTTACAATAATTTATAAATTGTTATGTAACGATTCACCCCGTTACAGTGAAGGTGTCTGATTGTGAACAAAATTAACCTGTAAATCGCAAAGAAGGTGTTAAAACATATAGCAATTCCAAGAAAGCATGTATAAAGCCCGTCGCGGGAACAGTGGGCCTCAATACTGATGCGTAGATGACAGGCCACGGTTCCTACCCGTGCCGAGTCTCCTTCTTTTTTAAGGCTAGTCGGTAACGGGTGGGCGACGAAATGTGGGGGTGGCTGCAGCACAACCTCCCATTCATACCCTTGACTGAAAACACGTAATTATTGGTAAGAAGGCCGTTTGTAAATGGGGCCATGATTTTAACGTTTTTAACGCTGGTACAAAGCAAAAGGGTTGTGAATAGGGACTTTTTATCTAACATCCCTAGTCGTGCCCCCTAAAGAATCAGTGCGAACCGAATAATGATGACAGCAACGTCTGAAGTTATACCGGACGCTACTGCCTGACACTGTCGTGGCGATTTGCGGTAATTTGTCGCTGAACGAGGCCTCGATTCGCTTGAGTTCCATCGTTTTTGTGCTCCGTCCTTCGGGATTGTCCAGGCAAAGCAAACCCCTTTGCACCGCTGACAGCTGTGGTAGCTGAAAGGCTCGGCGAGACATCTTCGAAGTTGACAGCGAGCACATTTTGCATAAAAGTACGGATTTTGATCGAATTGAATGAATGACCTTTATGCGTCCTAGCTGCTAGACCTCTCACGTGCTTGTACATCCCCTAAAGTGTAGCGGTTGGAGTCCACCAACTCGATTCCGCAATGTGCACAGCTAATATCGATCTTCGAGACTCTTTTGTTTTTGGGTCAGGGAGTACCGTACATGGATTGCAATCATTAAGTGTGACGCGACTTCTATACTTCGCTAGGCCAGCTGACTACAGCCTGTAGCCACTTGCATCCGAACTTATTCACTGAGCCCCTGTGGCAGCTCTCTTTCCCAATTAATTTGATGTGGAAACTTTCCTTGTGATTCATGATGCCGTTGTCATATATCATCCAAAAATATTGCCTCGTCTGTGACTATTGGCTTGATCGGAGACCGACGGTCCTTTCCATGCAGTACATCTCCTGCTGCAGCTGTCGGCAGCTCGTTGCACCCCACATTTCGTTTATGCTACCGGAGATCCATGGACGACTCCTAACTTGCTGCTCGCCTTTCCATGGCCGTCCGTTTGCTTCTGTAGATTACTCACTTCGTTGGAAAAATGATAGCATTCTACAATTTTTCTGACAAGAAGTCATTTTGTCTACCTTAGAACTTGGTTGTCGAATCGGTTCCGTAATCTTTGCATGTTACTCTGACTTTCGTCTCCGTATGATGACCGCTGGAGCCTGAAAAGGTCAATGCCTTTTCAGGCTTCACCATTGAGCTGATCAACGATGTGTCCATTAAATGAATTTTTGGATCCAAGACGTGAAAACGAGCGCTCAAGAAGCTTTTTGACGGCATCTTGCTTTGATTGCAGTTGGAATCAACGAATCGTCTCCGGCTACAGTAGGTTGAAGTATGGGAGAGAGAATTCACGACCGTCTTTTAACACATAATTGTGCACAAGATGTCGAAAAACTTTAAGCCAGGACACAACTTCCGGAACCGGTAACATGTTGTGGCTGTCTTCTAAAGATATCGACCCGTCTCGAGGTTCGAGAGTAAAGAGGTCGATTCAGGTATACATGATATCCCCGGCTACAGCTGTGTCGGGACCGCGATGTTCGCGTTTCGCTAACGCTGTAAGATGTCGAATTCCGAGCGCCCAAAAACGCGCGGCGCCGGAAGAGCCGTCGACTGCACATCTCGAAAAACCGCGTCGTCCCGCTCACTCCATAAGTGCGTCAGACAAACGCTGCTCATAATAAACCAAAGACGCTTCCAAACCGCGTCACCCGCCTCCCAGTCCTCTGGGAGCAGATGATGGATTCGAAGACGCTGCTTGACCGGTAACACAGGCGCTTGACGATTCACACTCCCGAGGAAGCTGCGCGCTCTAAACGGCCACCCAGCCCGTACACCTGTCCAATGACTAATAAGTTTACCCCAGCACGCGCGCGCCTTGGGGCAGTCCCAAAAGATGTGAGCCGACGTTTCTTTGTGATCGTGACACGTCGATAGCGCCCGACAACTAACTAATGTCCGCCTGGCGGCCGGCATGATACAGGTTGATTTGCTTGGTGGCGATTCGGTAATTCGTCCAGACCTGATAGCCGGAAAGGCCATTAGCATGCTTCCACCCGTGTGACGGGCCTTAGGTTGAAGTATGGGAGAGGCGGGGCTGAGCCCCAAATAAAAACTGAAAGGTCTAGAGAGAAGGATCGAAATGTACTTGTAGCTGTATGGAATTGCAGCTGACCATAGTGACACCATACAGCTTAGCATGATGCAGAGCGATATCAAGTTATAGAGACTACCGTTGACAGCTGATGGGAATCCATGCGCAAGCAGAGCCGTCTGATCACAAAATGATCCTTCTGAGCCTGATACCTGTCTACGCACCGGCATAAACAGGCAGTGAGAAGTGCGTCATCGCCGGTATAATTTTTATGGCACCCCCCGCCTGTGACTGGATACTGATTGCGCACGTGGCGCTTTGATTCTCGAGCGCTGCCTTCTCAGTTGTCATTCCGCATTTTGCTTCGGAGCCAACGGATCATTCCTAAGTTTGCGCCAGCATGCGCTCCCCCAGCTTCCTCTTCGTCTCCATCACTGCAGTTGGCATTGCGTTTGCCTCTTCTCAGGCAGCCGAATGTGAGTGCTCTATCGATTTTGGACGTGGAAGTGTCAGTTCTATGGCTTTAGAGACGTGCGAAGCCTATGCGAGAAACGGCGGCGATTTTAAAGGCTGCTGTATCACTTGTTGCGATCAAAGCGAATGCCCACCACAAGATGAGTCATGACTTTGAGCGGTCGTTGTAAACGTTGCGGACAAGAGCAATCAGCTTGTTGTCAACAATCTTCGCGCGCGCGGCATATCTATGGACAGTTATAAGCGACGAGGCTTAGCTTAAGTGCAACACGTCAACAAAGTTTCCCAATGTCGTGTTTTCAATGATTTTGCGTCTTTTTGTCGTCTAGGACGGTATTAGCAGTCTTTGTAAATGACTGTGCGGACTCTCGTGTACCTCTCTTTGCATACTCGTACACCGTTCAAACCTCTGAGTCATGATCTGCGAATCACTATTTGCTGCTTGGTGTATCAGACACGTCCCTAAGCGGGTATTGAAGAGTGGGGCATGAAGTCAGGATGCTGATCCTGAGCCTACACCGTTTACTGGGGACGAAAGAATCTCGGTAATAATGTGTCCTTTTGATCGTGGCTACTGCTGCTAATCAATCGCATTTCGTATTCCATGCCGATTGGGGGTAGCACGCCACTCTTGTCACCACACCTCCTCTGCTTTGTATGCGCCAGCTCACTTCATAGCCAGGTGCCTGAGCGAATTGCTGGTGCTTCTATTGGTGGCTGGTCCGGCGAAGGAGCTGTTGACCTCTATATTATGCCTCCTGCTCATGAAGTTCGCTGAGGAACAGATGATTCTCTTTGAAACAGATTTGTAGGCGAAAGTCGCGGATGCAGGAATATCGGGGATGTATGGCACGGGGCTAACCTTCCGTACCTTTCGGTCTTAAGACGCAAACTTGATTTCCGTAGGATATCGTCTCGCGACCTGGAGGCTCAGACTGTCTATTATAGCTGCTTACCACTAATAAGATGTCTTGTTTTTTAGTTACCCCCTCGTGTCATCTACCGTGACACAGTCTTACTACTCCTAGCTTTTCTCATTCTGCTGGCTCAAGACGTCGAGCGTCACGGCGGGGCACTCCCAAAAGGGCCTGAAGAACCGTCCGTTGACCAAGTCCGGGATTAGATTCTTGTGTGCACACTACCAGTGGCGGAGCTGCTCTCGCGCTTAGAGTAATTTGATTCAGGGGACACAAAGCACTTGACTAGGAGTCCTGTTACCACGGCGGCAGTCCCAGCGAGCCATCTTGAGGTTATCCCTGGCCATCATCTCGTAGTCGACTTCTTGCTCTTCAGGTCGGCTCGGGCTCACAACGTGCTCAAATGTGCCCAGACGCACCACTGGACGAAGAGTCTGTGGCTAGGTGCTACTGTACACAACCAGCACTGGATCTCAACGGGGGTCGTCACGGTCTTGAGGGAGTTCTCTTAGCGGGACCGGCCTCATAATGCAGCTAGCTGCCAATGGGGAAGTGAATCGTCTTGCGATCTGTGTCTCAGCATCCCTGCAGAAGTTCAAATGCTACACTTTGGCAAGGCAAAGCGATCCATGCACATAGAGGATGACGAGCGCAATCAAGCCTTCAACCACTTTCCAAACTTTATGTGCTGCTGCTACCTCACGGACGAGAAGTCTGAGATGAATGCTTCAAACATCAGAAGCTATTTACATTCCCCGCCCTTGTTTTCCCCGCCCTACGTAAACATTGAGTGAAAACCACACAAGTGGGACGATCTTTAATCATTCGATACGGACTAACACGGAACGGGTAAAACAACCCTCCTTTGATAGACTACTCTCGTATCCCCAGGTACACAAGTACACTTAGATATTGCGTTTGAGTCACGACTCTGCAATCCTGCCTGCCGCCCAGACACAAAAACCGCTGTGTATGCCTGAGATAATCGTCAAGCATCACGATTCACCGTTAATGATCGAGTTTACTGTTACGATCGTGCGAGCGCTTGGTCAACAGATCAGTATCGTGAAGATTATTGCACGAATCGTCAGCTGCTACTTCGTGCGCCCGTAATTTTGTAGTCTCCTTGCTCCTCATTTCTAACACAGCAGTGCAGTCTTTCACATTTGCGACATTAAGCACCTTGTGAGTGAACAACGCTATGAAGGCGCACGACTCAACGCTGAAGTATCTTTTCGACATGAAGACGATGAGAGCAAGAGCGACTGCTTTACTTCTTTGTCAGAGCGAGAAAAAGCGCTGTCGATGATTGCATGGGCCTCATCACTTATGCTGAAAGAGGTCATGTCATCAATCATATCCTGACAAATGGATGAGAACGGGTGCACAAAGCATATTGACCATATCAAGTAAACGTAATCTCAGGGCAAATAGCTTGCATCCACGTTCTTTACAGCTCTCGAGCCGCCAAGCCTGTCGAAAACCGTGTTGATTTGTATACTAGTCCCGTCGTCTTTACAACGTTCACACCACGGTCTTCGCTCGGATTATTGGTCTGCACCGTTAACATGCTTAGCTCAGCAGCAGTTTATGTCTCATTCGCGGCAATACCATCATACCTCGTGCTCAGATGTGCAATCACTCGAAATACGACAAGAGTTGGATTATCTGTAATTCCCTCAATTTTGACGCTTTTTCTCGCTCCTTGTCTGCTGCAAACACCAAAGCTATCTGAACCAATACTGAAGCCAAAGCCGGTCCACAGCCATGTACCTCGACTCACGTTGCACAAGCAGCAATAAGTCATTATTTGTGCTCAATATTTTGTTGCGAGCCCGAAGGGTGAAGAAGCTGTAAGTGACTGTGTGCAAGGTTGAATACCGAGCTTACAAATCGTACTTATCAAAGTAGGTCAAATCGATATTGAAAAATAGTTACAGTAATAGTAGACCCTCAAGGCATGTCCATAAATTAGCCAATCATGTAGAGTGTATCAAACTGAAGGGATTTTACAAGAAACTGAGGGTAGATTAACCGTTGCCAACCCACAATTGCAAATTCTGATCATATCGCCGATCATGACTCATACATTATCAGCTATTTTCGTAGCCAGTGGTGAATGCCATTAATCGAACTACCTACTGGTCATGCTGCACACAGCGTTCGTCAATTACCAATGATCCTCAGTGCAATGGTATCTTTCGATCCATCTTTGACAAACCTGTCATGAGTACAAGAGTCTGCTTGTCATGCAAACAATTGACTAGCACGGCTCTCCCACTTGTTGCCTACTTGGACTTTTTAGTCTCCTCTTCGTCGTCTTCTTCCTTGTCCTTCACACTGTCGCTCTTCTCCTCCTCTTCTTCCTCCTCCGAGTACTCAAACAGCTCCTTAAACTCGCCACGAACGAACGCAGTAATCAGCGCTGAGCCCAGACACGCCGGCACAAGGTACAGCAGTGCTGGCTGTGCTGCATCAAAGAAGTACATGACCGCAACTGTAGCCACTAGACCCAGCACATAACACAGCATGTTCACGTGGAAAAACGGCTTGGGAAACGACTGGTCGCTTCTAGTTACGTTCGCACGGTGTGCGTCGTATCGCAGCAGCAGTGCCACAAAGATACCGGGAATCACAATGTCTCCGAGGCCCAAGATCGAGTTCTTCTGCTTCTCCGTATCAGTGGCAAACTCACGTGGGAAGATCAGTTTGATCGGCGCATCGAACGACATTGCAACCGTGACCATGACATCCGTGCCAAAGACCCAGAAAATGTCATAGAAAAAGAGTCCACAAAGCAAAATCGCGCCCACTTTGAAAGTACCGAGCGAGAGCGATTCGATCCCCTTGATCGACAGAGAGACACCGAAAATGTTGTTCAGCAAGTAGTGTTTGGTTTGAAACCAGGCTGCTGCAAAGACGGAAGCCAACACGAACGTGAGCATCCAAGCTTGCGACAGCACGAGCTTGTACGGGCCGTAGAACGGCACTTTCAAAACGCGCGTGTACGTCTTCGAGCTGCCTTTGAACAGTAGCGAGAGCACCAGTGGACTAAACGCCTCGGTGAGGCTATAGGCACCAATGAGTGCAAAGTACGACGTCAGGAGGAGGTTCACAAGGTCCTTGTCGAACACCTTGAAGAGGATATAGAGTCCCAGCAGCACGCCTGAGCCCATGAGCGGGAACATGTAGGCGTCCTCGGCCTTCATGACTTCCTCGTTCTTCTCGCCACTGGCGACACGCGCGTGCTGAAGCCTCAGCGAGAGCGTCGAGCCAATGTAAACGATGGCAGAGGCCGACGTAATGAGCTGGAGAGGCACGGGGATGAGCACGAAATTAGACGCGAGCATGAGCGAAATGAGCGCTGCGTAGCAGCCGCCCTGGATAGAGTCGATCATCACGGCCGTGGCAGGTGAAGGTACGAGAAGAGAATGACAGCAAGGGGGAAGGAGCTCCTGGGTCAAAAGGTCGCTTCGGCTCGGATGCCACGTGGAGACTTGGCCCGAGTCACTAGATGTCACTACGACGAGTGGACAGCTGGCCAACGGCGGGTAGGTGGGCTGGTTGGATTTTGACCAGTTAGACTGTTGCTAGGAGATGATTGACTGATAGTAGGAAGCTGCGGTCCCCGACGGCGGCGAGCGATTATAGCCAATAGCCGATCGCTGCTGCAGGCCCGCCGCTCGCTTGATACCGCAGAGCATGTTAATTCATCATTCGTGACATTTATCTTCTAGCTACTCCGGCTCTTTGTTACGTACACGTGATTACTGCCACACCGCCATGCGTCGCTCGCTACTGTGGTGGACAAGACACGACTTTAAGATAGACAGGTTGAACAATGGACATCCGAGGAATGTCCCGAAGCTTCGAGCGCTGCTTCGTTTACTACGCTAGGATGAACATTGAGGAGCGGTTCGACAACGCTGGCTCGAGGTTGGAACACAGCTGTCCGCACATCTGCTTCCATGTGCTATCCATCTGCAGTCTTTTTCTAGACGACAACAGCTGCAGGCGGACCGTCCGATGTATTTATTATCACTTTACTGCCCTCTCGTGAGCTACTTTTTCTCACTCAAGTTGGTACGGGCGCCGGTCACAAGCACCGAAAGAAAGAAGCAAAAAAAAGAGAGAGGAGAGTTGTGAAGTGAAATGTGGACCGCTCACGGTTATCCCATGCACTGGCGTTTTCTTCCGTCTCGTGCGCGGCAACGTCGTCCGTCGAAAAAAACCAAAAAAACGACCGTCCTAACGAAAGACAATTCACTCCATCCGACGACCCTCCCCCATGTCCTGCGACGCCACCAACGCATCTCTTTTGCGCAGAAAGACCCCAAATTCAGTGACCCAATCCCCAAAATAGCTGCAACGGACGACAAACGCACCGTCATTTGCGAAAGGCGCAGTCCAGCAGGACACAACCAAACAACGAACCAATCAAACCAACCAACCAATCAAACCAACCAACCAATCAAACCAACCAACCCGCCTCTCGTAAACACAGACACCCCTCCTCACCTCCCCCCAGCCGTTTCAGCGGCAAGACATCGTACGTCCGTCTCTTCTCTACCCTGCCCCTCGCTCGTCGTTTTCTGCACCCGCCGCCACCGTATCCGGCAGAGGCGGTCGCTGCCATCGTCTCTGTATACTTTCGTCTCCTCCTCCTCCTCCTCCTCCTTCTCCCTCCTCTGTCACTCCCTTCGAGCACTCGAGCAATAGCGAAAACTAAACTCACGACATCATCATCGAGCGCCTTTCCACCACGAGACGCGACCGCATCAAGTCCCGCCCAACCCCGTGATGAAGTCAGCGCCTGCGTCCCCTCCGCTTCTCAAGCCAGCGCCTTCTCCCGTCCACGGAGGAGAGAGCAGCAGCAGCGACGACGACGACGACAACCAGAGCGAGGGGTACGCGACGCTGGACGAGAGCGACTGGCGCGCGTCCAGCTCGTCCGACTCGGCTGTCGCTGCTCCAGCGCCGCGCTTCTCCTTTGTCGTGGGGCTCCCGTCGAAAGTGCGCGACTCGGTCTTCCGTCGACCGCTGAAAGCGCACAAGCGGCTCCAAAGTCCGGTCCCCAAGACGAAAGACCGCTCGAGTACAGCGGATACAACCAGGACGTCGTCCTCAGCGGCCTCGACGCCTCGAGAGGCTGCGCGCGGGTGTGGCAAGTTGCTGGAAGCGCCCCAACACGGAGACCAAGTCGAGCACTTTCGAGTGTTCTGGGACGAGAAACTGCGGACGACTATGGACAAATTCACGAGCACTCGCACGTGTCGCAGTGACGCGGCCCCGACGCTCGCGTTCCATCTCTTGCTGCAGCTCTACGCCCACCAAGACGTCGTGAAAGAGCTCTACAGCAGCTACGACGCCCATGCTGCCGAGTTTGAGTTTTACATCCCGCAGCTCTGCACGTTCCTCATGCACGGCAACTACGACAAACAGCATCAGCTCGAGTGTTTCCTCATGTCTCGCAGTGGCGAGTCGCTGCCGTTTGCCCACCGCTTGACGTGGTTCTTGCGCTCGTTCTGCGACCATGCACGGACGTACCGCTCGGAGTACTTGAGTGTCACTGCAGCGCAGGACCAGGACAATGTGGATCTGCTGACAGCGATTGGGAGACGAGCAGGAGTGCCGGCGCTGCTCATGAGCAGCGGTCTCTGTGTAGAAGAAGTGACGGCGGCAGTACCAGATAATTTGGAACGGAGACGGTGGACGAATTTCCCGACGGATGATAATGAGCTGGACATCACGACATTTGAAACCGATGAGACGTTTGCAGGACATTTGATGCGCCGGAGGAATTCCGTGCAGGATGAAGCGAGGACAGAAGAAGGCAATTCGCAGCAGATCTCGCTGTTTCGGCAGACGCCAAAGTTTGTTGAAGCGCTTACGGACCTGGCTGAACAGCTGATTCCCACACCGCGTCATCGACGGAACAGTGAATTGCGCAAAGAGCTTGTGGCTATTCATGAACAAATGCTGCCGTCGGACGTGATTTACTTGCCCATCGGCAACTCGTGTCATCGTGTTAAAGGCATTCGGGTCGACGAGTGTTTCACGTTTTCTACAAAAGAGCGAGTGCCGTATTTCCTCTGTGTCGAAGTGCTGGATTACTCGGTGTCGGCTGTCGCAGACTCTAACGGCCATCCAGAAACGAAAAAGTCAAAGGCGAGTTGTCACCAGACGCATGTCTTTAATTTGAAATTGCCATTCAACAAGGCCGATGCGGATCTGGTGGCAATAGGAAATGCGGCAGATGACTCCCCCATGTCGAGCAGCACCTCGCCCGAAAGTGAAGTGAGCCTGGTAGCGTCACCAAGTGCTGCTTCTCCGTTGTCTGAGTACGAGAGAGGAAAAGAAGGCGTTGCTGGTGTATTGACCTCCTCCGAGGAAGATGATGATGCACTAGCCGGGAATCTAGTGGACGACAGAAATGACCAGGACGGTGATGACGAGAAAGAAGGAGGTAACTGGAAACCGAGAGCGGTCTTTGCGGAGAACGAAGAGTTCCAAAAAGCTGAAGTGGAGCAGCAGGATCGGCTTGGTCAATGGAACTTGCCGAGACCTCGACGGCGCAGTATTAAAGAGTACTCGTCCAGCGCATCGGTTCGGTCAGGAGGACAGTTTGAAAGCTTCTATTCATCCTGGTTTTTGAAGAAAGCTCAGCAAGATGCTAAAGGGGACGACAGTATCGCACGGAGTCACTCTGCGTCCAACGGGTTGAATGACGGCGAGGCTGCTGAGAATTTTTTCGCAGCAGCTTTGACACAATGTGGAGATCCCTCTTACGTTGATGAGGGAACTGACAGTGCTGTCGACGGAGAAACTGAAGTGCAAAACAGTGACATAGTCGAAGGGGTTTCTGCTCAACCTAGTACCTTAGACGCTGAAGCGGCAGCTGTGACCGCGACTGGGAACGTCAACGTGCCGCTATCCTTGAAAAATGCGAGCTTTGAAGTCGCCGGCCAACACGCCGATGCAAAAGCAAGCACAATGCGTCAAACAGAGCCTAAACGAGAGGGTGTGCCGACCGATGACGAGTTGAGGGTAGGTGATGCTTCGAAGATTGAGGATTCTGTGACAGGTGCTGGTCTTACTGTCCCTGCTCATTCTTCGGGTCTCTTTTCGTCCGTGTTGTCGAAAAAGCCGACGGATAACCTGGCGCCCACTCATAATTCGGATGAGGCAACGTCGTTGTCCAAGAAGGAAAAAAAGTGTGGAGCGACGAGTACATCGAACGGCAGAAAAGCCGACGCAGTCAAGTCCACTGCGTCTGCCGGTATTTTGGGGTCTTTCTTTGCAAAGAAGTCTCAAGTAAACACGAAAGCTGCTACCGTAGCGCCTGATGAAACGGACAAAGCATCACTTTTGCCCAAGGCAAGTGCACAGAAGATTTGCAGTGAACATAACGCCCAGCGGACGAACGGAGGGAAGTCTGAGTCAATGGGGGCACTTTCGAGCGCCAACAAATTTACTGATAGAACGTCAGAGCTCAGCGAGGGTGGTGTGACAGATGATTCTTGTGCTCAGGATGCGGATGACGAGGACACTGACTCGAGCCGTGAGCTTGTATTGGAAAACGACATTGCTGTGTGTGAAATGGAGAAGTCTGTAGTAACGTCAAAACCAGCAGAAAAGCAAGTGCCTTTTGCCTCGTGGTTTTATCGGAAGCCGACACCAGCATTGGTTTGTCCTGCTGAAAAGTCAGACGGTGCTACGCCTCGCGCAGGTGACAATGCTGCATCTTCTGTAATTGTCAGCCCCAATGTGTCTACGTCGGAACCCTCAGAGTGTGTTGTGGAAGGCGAAGTCATTTCACAGGAGGAGCTTCTATTTCATCAAAGGCCGCGTGACCTGAGCGTGAGCCTTGACTTTGCTGATCCGACGGCATGGAAAGAGAAGTTTGACCTGGAAGATAGTCTTACCGATGACGAACCAGATGAAGAAACGGTTGGCACTTCTGCATTGTATGACGATAAAGAGGGTGAGCAAGAGGCATCTGACGAAGAGGACGAAAAGCCGATGATCGTGTTTCGTGAGCGCTGGAGTGAGAAGGAAGCACGTATTCGCCAAGAATCGCCATACGGTGACCACCCAGGTTGGCGACTGCTCTCTGTTATCGTGAAGAGCAACGACGACTTGCGCCAGGAACAGTTTGCAGCGCAGCTGATTGCCCAGTGTGATCGAATCTTTCGCGAGTACTCACTTCCTCTCTTGCTGAGGTAAGTTTAGCTGGACCTGTTCGCTGAGTATCTGCGGGTGTATGGCTAACGCTGCTCCTGTTTGTTTCTTACTGTAGACCGTACAATGTGATCGCTACGTCAGCAACGACTGGTCTTATTGAGGCCGTCCCTGATACTGTTTCTCTCGATTCCCTCAAGCGGAACGACCCAGGTTACACTTCGCTTCTGTGAGTCCGTCCATGTTTCTTCCATTGTGTGTTCGATTCCAGCACTAATCATCCTTTTTCTTGCAGTGACTTCTATACTCGCCTCCACGGCGACAAAGACACCGCTGGGTTTGTTCGAGCTCAACGAAATTTTGTGGAGAGCCTCGCGGCCTATTCTATGGTCTGCTACGTATTCCAGATCAAGGACCGTCACAATGGCAATATCTTGGTGGACACTGATGGACATGTGATCCACATTGATTTCGGTTTTTTTCTCACCAACAGTCCCGGTAGTAACTGGAATTTCGAGCGGGCTCCGTTTAAGCTGACGGATGAATTCGTTGAGCTGATGGGCGGACCTCGCAGTTCGGCCTTTCGCTACTTTAGGTCGCTCTGCATTCGTGCGTACTTGGCGTTGCGCCGCAACATGGATCAGATCGTGCTGCTTGTGGAGATGATGCTTGTGGGAAATGCCGACTTGCCGTGCTTTGCTGGCGGGAAAAAGGCTGTTGTTGAGGGTCTTCGCTCGCGTTTCAAACCGGGCGCTCGTACGAGCACGTGTCAAATGTTTGTGAACCAGCTGATCGACCAATCCATTAACAATTGGCGGACACGCTGGTATGACAAGTACCAACGCGCTTGTCTCGGAATCCTGTAGGCAACGTGATGTGTAGCCGCGAAGTCTCCATTTTTGATTTAGTAGCTATAGCGTAGCATTTGGATTATAAACGACTAGCTTTGGGGAGGCATAAAAGTATGAGGCGCTCTGTTATCGGTGGACTTGTACTCCGGTACACTACTAACCAAGCATGTGATCAAACGATGTACAACAGGCACGACGCAGACAGCATACACGTTTTGGCAGCATACGATCAATGATCTATTCAACATAAGTGCAAAATTCTCGTCAGTGAGGATGCTTGTTAAACCTGTGCAGGTGTATCGTACAGTCTAGATATTCATGCCCTAGGGACTAGCCCCTCGTCAAAGGACAGCGACAGCCGTGCCTTTCAATACTATCTTTTCTGAAGGCGAGCAAGATTCTGCTGGATGGTCTTCTTGAATTGTGCCAGACTGTTCGTCATCGTCTTCCAAAGCAGTGCGGCTTGACGTACCCAAATCGAGCTTCTCGATGATATCTTGCGGGTCGGAAGACGGTATCAAGAAGAGGAAGAAAATGGGCACCACTTTGAACGCACTCCGAACCACGATGGCAATACCCAGCATTTCGTACTCGTCCTTGGTGATGCCCACCCAGTCGCAAAGAAGAGCGCCCCAGAACTCACTCACACTGTACGAGACATTGGATATGGACATGAGTAACGCAAACAGCGTACCTTCAATGCCTCTGGGGCACAACTTCGCACAGAGAACCACGATAGGCATGGTTTTCAGCCGACCGATTACATCAGCGACCACGTGGTCACCGAGTACAAAAGCCTTGTCAGGAATACCAAGCTGCAGATTCGTACGCGTCACGAGGATGACATCCACCAGCGACACGAGAGCCAAACATAGCTGAGAGACGAGGAAGATGCGGCGGAAGGACACATTCGTGAAGAACGAATTGTACAATATCGTTGCAACCATCAAGAAGATAAAGCCAATGGCCGACACCGTGCCCATGAACTCGGGAGTAAACTGCAGCACGTCCGTTGAGAAGTAGAAAAGTACCTGCGTGTACGCTGGACTGAGTGCATGGGAAATGAACACCCACAACGCACACTTCCAAATCACAGGGGTACAAATGGCAACCCTGAGCTGTCGTAGCTGCTTTGTGGCCGAAGAGACAAACTGGCGCTTGCTCAGCGTACTCTTCGATTCCTCCATGTAGATGGAAAACAGCAACGTCGTAAGCGGACCCAGAGCCGACACGCCAAAAACACCACGAGCGCCTAGTTTGTCCGTGGCAGGACCCGACAAGAAGGCTCCAAGCATACCACCCAGTGACCCTGATATCCACGACAGTGACTGTAAATCATTGGCCCCATTCTTCGGGTCTCGTCTCGAGAATTCCACAACCCGTGCATCAACCACCACATCAATCACGGCAGACGACAAGCTTTGCAGCATGAGCACTAGCACAGCCACCGTTGGCGTCGTGACCACGTCTGGGTGGGCCAAAGCAAGTGCTGCAGCGATACCCAAGATACTGCAGAGCACCATGTAGGACTTGCGGTGATAGCCGCACAGTGGTAAGCTATCCGATAGAATACCATAGATCGGCTTTACACGCCACGGCACTTTCATTAACATTTGCAGCAGCTGCGACTGCGTCGGCTCCAGACGCAAGTTCTCCTTGAAGAAAAAGTTGATCGCCAACACGGTAAAGCTGGAAAACCCCTGAGCGATATACACGATGTTGATCATGATCAGAAACGACGTGCCAAAGGTCCGACGAAGGTGCTGGACCCAACCCACGAATCGCTCGGCTTTCGAAAGTCCCGTAGTATCGCGATTCTTTTCGTCCGAGCCACGGGGTTTCGCCGCCACATCCGTGGAATTCGGGAGCGAAATTAGGGACGTCCCCCCTTTGCACTTGTCCAAGGGGTCGAGCTCAGGTGCCGGGTGCGACGTCGTTGAGGCCTCGACCACCTCCAGGTGCACGTTGTCGAGACCGAATCGGGGCAACCGCTCGGCCAGAGGCGACGCAACGGTCTCGAGCCCCATAATCGACAAGTGTGCGGAGAGCAAATCGAGCCAGCGATATCCCCACCCCATCCCATCCCCTCCACGTGATAACAAGGCGGATTTGGCGTGGCCAATCGGGTCGCGAGGGTGGGTGTGCGCGCACGTTTTTCTCACGGAAGGAGCCGCGAAGGGGCGTTCATGTGGCTTGGCTATCTGCACTGTTTGCATCACGTAACTGTTGACTCGATGCGGTTGCATCGGGAAAGCGACGAGGTTTACCGTTCAACAGGTGCATGAATAGAAGAAGTAGAAGAAGAAGAAGGAGACGAGGGTCTAGCCCTTGTGCTGTTGTTTATGATGTCGTGACGAGCACGAACGGCCTAAAAAGCGACGGAGATCTGCACCGAGTTTGAGTGGATGGAGAATACTGCACTAGAGGTGGCGATTGTCGATGCCGTATCGAACCTTTGCGTCGATGGATCCGTACCGACTCGCCGTGAGTTGTCAGGTCAGCTGTGTTAATGAAAGTGGTCAATAGCAGGTGATGAAGGAGGTCAATAGCAGGTGATGAAGGAGGTCAATAGCAGACGGTTATAGCAACTGCTTTTTTTTTGGATGCAACATCCGCGCGTCCGAACGCTCTGGTCAGTCGTATCGGATATCGTCAAAGAGCAACGTCGAGCCAAGCAGCTCGCTCGTTCGCATCATTCAAAACAAAAATGGACGGACCGACGAGTTGCCGGTTGAAACGCGTTTCGACAATTGCGTCACTCGTGTCGATGTTAAAACGCGTTTTTTCATCTTCTTCTTCTTCTTCTCGACACGTCGAAACGTGGTTCATCCATTTTAAAGCGCTTTCTTGATTTCTTTGTTTTGCAAAAAACGCACACGAAACAGTGTAAAAGCAGAATAGAAGCGCTGAAAAACACTCGGTGCACATTGCACTTGACAACAAACTAGTCCCCCGTACCCCAAAAATAGTCCGTCCGCCCGTCCGTCGACAACAAAACGAGCACACAAATTATCGTAAAAAACCCGCTCCCCCCGGGAAAGAATACCGTTTTTTACCGCAATGGCTTCGATTGCGGCGTCTCCAGGTACGCGATCGTCGTCGCTGTTCCCCCCCTCCTTCTCCGTCTTCCCCCCCCCGCTTCTAACCCCCGTCTCTCTGTCCATCTCTATATGTTACCAGTGTTTCCCCCCAGTCTCAAGCGCTCGCGTCTCGGCGACTCGCTCGACCTCTCGCGAAAAAAAACGCCAGCGACGAGGGAGCGATGCCATTGGTCAAAATGATGCCATCGACGAATCGGATGTCGCCAAGTACAGTCAGCGCCATGTGGAATACTTTGAGCAAGTCAAACAAGCGGAACTCGCTCGCGTCCGAGCCGAGTGCGAGCACCTGAGGATGGCCAAAGACGCGGACCTCCAGCGCCTGGGCCACGAGCTGCAGCAGACACAGGAGCGGGTTGCGCTGCAGGCCCAAGACGTGGCTCGGATCCAAGCAGAGAACAAGCTGCTGAAACGGGCTGTGGCCATCCAGAACCAGCAAAAGGACGAGGTCCTGCAGGAGAACCACGTGCTGAAACAATTGGCCACGCAGGCTGCGGAGCACATGCGGCGTCTCGAGCAGGCGAACTATACGCTTCGAGTCCATTTGCAGACGAGCACGAGTGCCGTGATTGGCCACCGTCAGCCTCCGGACGTGTACTAGTGTGCTGCTTTTGGATGGACAAGCACGGCCACGAGGTTTCGGGTGGTGCTGCAGGAGCGAAGGCCGGGCTCTAGTCGACGAGGTGGAGAGGCTGAAGCGAGCGGGGCGGGTGCTTTTTCTCTTTTGCTTTTACATTTATTACGCGTAAACTAACAAACAAACGCGCCAAGTGGACGGCGCTCGGATGTATTGGTGTTGCCTCGTATTGGTTTAATGGGCTGGGCTACGGCTGCTTTCTCTCTAGGCTGATGGCAGAGGTTGACTGGGCTAGGGCGGGTCTATGAAGAGGTAGTGGTGGCATCGAGTTCGCGGTTCTTCGATGGCTCGTCACGCCCTTCGACCTCTTGCTGGAACTCCTGAGCGAGTTGTGAAGCAGACGCAGCTCGCGCCCGAGCAATGTCCTGGAAGCCAAACATCGCACGGAGTACGTTGCGACAGACGAACGCGAGGAGCAGCAGGATCGTCACTGCAATCCAAGCAGCTACTTGACGACGCGCCTGTGCGGCATGGTATTCGTCAATGTGCGCATAGCGATTCTTGAGGTGATACGGCAGCTCAAACTGCGAACGTTTGGGCCAAATGGACAGAAAGAGTTCGTGCAGGATCTGACTCACTGCTGTCGACGGATTCTTCATGTCGTCATTAATGCACACGAACTTGGTACGACGAGCACGTGTGCCCATCATTTGCTTCCACGCAAACTTGTAGTTGTCACTCAGCATGTGGAATGTCACTTCGGTCTCTGGCATCAGCTCCACCATCGATTCGTAGCGCACATTCTTGATCAAAGCATCGCGTACCTCAGGACATCGCTCAAGGTTTTCCAACGTGATATGCGGAGTCAACGTCTCAGTAAGTCGAAGCGTTCCCTCGGCTGTCAACGTCTCACGCGCCTTCTCGCGCTTTTCTGGTTGCACACACTTGCGCACGTCCGCCACAAAGGCTTCGGAAGGTGCATCTCCGTGTGCCAGACTAGCAGCAGTCAACACCTCGTCCTCGTCCAGGATCCCGTTCCGGTTTGCGTCGATATATTCGTGCCAGACCTCTTCCAGCGTATGTGGATGGATCTTGGCACGATTGATCAAGTAGTGAAAGTACGAAAAGCTGAACTGCATATCCTGCGGGTGTCGGAAACGGTGCGCCGACGTATCGTTCACCTCCTTCGTCCAGTAGTCCTTGATTTCGCGAATCATCGACTTCTGCAGCAAGAACGGCATGTGTGATGGTACACGGCGTCGATCAGACGTCGTGGGCTTGCCAAACACGCGATTATACAGTTTGTTCACAAAACGTAGTGAATCGCCAAACGTGTCCTTCGACAGGTGCGCTTGTGCATTCTCTAGCGTCACCTCGTGCTTGTCCTCGCTTGCTGGTACAGATAATGGTCCACAAACGTCTGCGTACTCAACTTCAGTCAGACTGTCAGTGGTAGGCACCACATGTCCAATACCAAGGGCAAGCTTGATGTCCTCATAAAAGGAAGCCAATGTACCGAGAATCCCATCTTTAGCACGAGCTTCACGGCCATCCTGGTCATGCTCCTTGTGCTGTGCCAGTCTTCGTCTCTGAGCCTCACACGCAAGTTGACGGCCGTCTGCTTCCTTGTCTAGTTGATTCTGCACGTCCACCTCGCTAGCCTCCTTGTCGGACGGGTGCAGGACAGGCTCTTCATTCGGGTAGCAAATTGGCGGCCGAACCCCAATGGACCGTGTGGTACTGTCAATACACTGGTCGAACAGCTCCAATAGCGCTGGATCATCTCCCATGTAAGGTGTGTAAACCACTTTTGGCTTGGGCGGATGCAGCAGAGCCCAAAGCGTTGGTTTGTGCACTATTTCCACTTGTTCGGAGTAGAAGTGCCCCATCGCCAATGCAAAACAATAGCGGTAGCGTGACGGATCAGCGTCGTTCGTGTCAAAGAAGCAGATATGTCCATCAGTCACCAGCAGGTCAACCTTCCCGCCCTCTTCCATCGCAACGTCCGTTTCGCTACAAGTTCTGGCAGCATTGTCCATGACCGAGCACATGCTACTATCTTCCATGCCTTGATACGTATCATCTGCATCGGCCTCCTCTTCTTCATCTGCCTCCTCGTCCTCCTCGTTTTCCTCATCAACCTTACTGGTCGCCAGAAGCAAAGAGTGCGCATGAGGTGGCAGCATGCGCACCGTGACGATAATACCCTTGTTATCACTGGCAAGACGACATTTTGCTATTTCGCTGTCTGCGTCATAGAATGCAGCTTCAGCGTCCCCATTTGCACTATCCAAGATTGCATTACGTTGCTTGCAAGTCTTTTCATCCTGTGACTCTCCAGTGTCATCGTCGGAAGAACAAGTAGTGTCAGACTGCATTTTCGTTCCATCAGATGAAGAGGCTCGGCTGCTATCTACGATCACATCCACCTTTTCAGTTCCATCACCAACTACGTTATCAGACGCACCCGGT
The DNA here is from genome assembly GCA_921007115.2 of Peronospora matthiolae. NCBI lineage: Eukaryota > Oomycota > Peronosporomycetes > Peronosporales > Peronosporaceae > Peronospora > Peronospora matthiolae. The sequence goes on along the minus strand of CAKLBY020000024.1, from coordinate 447,285 downwards.
ACGTCTGTCGGATTCTCCATCGTCGGAATCCAGAGCTGACAAACGTCTTCATCGCGCCAATGTATATCTTCTTCGTCATTGTGCAGGCGTACGTATGTATGCCATCCGAGGCTGAGAATATCTCCGTTTCTCAGTTCCTTTCCTGTCACATTGAGCGGCAGAAAAATCTCGACTTGTGGCGCATCGCCGAACAACCCTCCGTCAACAACAGCAGCATCCTTGCTCTCGACTGTCTCTGTCGTCATGGTATGCTCCACATCGTCACCGGGAGACTGGACCGCAGTGCAAAAGGTAGCTTGCCGAAACTCGAAAGGCAGCCGAACGGTGTTCGGCCGGATGCTTGTATTCTGATAGGTAAACATGCCTCCAGAAATGTCAAGAGTAGCCAGCCCCACTTGCGCAGGACCAAAAGACGGCTCAATGCGTTGTTCTCCTCGCACAATTAAGAACTTCAACTCGACAAGGTTTTCCTCTGCGTCCTCACCAACAACTGATATCTGAACACTACTTGTCATCGGGTGGGCCTCGCTGTCACGGCCAAACACCAGCAGCAAGACCATTTCCGTCTCGTATACTGACGCGAAACGAATGAGTTTTTCATTATCATGAGCAGCACTCCAGATACTTCCATTCACGCCAAATGCATCCGTAAAGTTTAAGTACGTAGAATTGACATCCAATGGCACATGTACAAGCGTGTGGCTTGTTGAAATATCCGCTGACCAAAGTTCCTTTACAAGCGGCGACAATCTTTCCTCATCTTCCTCCACGCCACCATGAGCTTGTGACTGGTGACCATGATCCTCGTTCTGCACTTTACAATCCCCTCCATCGAACGCGCACGAACTGACATTGCAAGGCTGGTTGCACACACCGTTCCCCAGCCATTGGTAATTACACGCTCCTTGGCACAAATACTCGCTCATCTTTGAAGGTTTTGGCGAGTCTTCAAGTATTTTCGCAATCTTCTCAGCGTCACACGTCACCGCCCCATCAAGCGGGTTCACATCACATCCACAGTCACCCATATCGAAATCACACGCCGTCACATTACAACTCGCATCACACCTCCCATTGGCCAGTCTCGACTCCTCACACCTTGTAGCACAGAGTGGAATCTCCCAAGCAAAGTACGCTTTTTGCACGCCTGCTTGGCTCACAAAGTCTTCCGGGCGTACTGGTGCGCCCAGAAACACGTCGTCGTTGAAGTAGAGAAACATGTCACTCAAGCCTGGAATATTGTCCAAGTTCCACTCAATAGCGGGCGACGAAAACACCGGCAAATGACTTGGATCCATAAAGATGTCACCGTGCTTGACAATGCTGATTTGAGGCGACTCAATGTCTAGCCACGACGGGATTTGGCCGTCAGTGACCACGTAAATGTGGCGCACCCACGGCGCGTACTTCTCCAGTGACCGCAGCGAGTACCGGAGCTCTTCATTGTCTCGGAATCGATTGTCCGCGTTCGAATCGTCGTGCCCCTTCACGTCCGCGTCTTGTCCCCACACGGGCAGCGGTTGACCCGTTAAGGACGCGATCCAGTGCTTGTGCCAGAACTCCTTCTCTTTCTTCCAGCGCGGGTCCGTGCCGTTGACCCACGTATACACGACGTCGATTGGTCCATACGCCAAGAACTCGGACGACGGGACGTTGCCAATGTTCCTGCGGTCCACAGGCTGCCAATCGCTGACGAGGAAGACGACGCATGTAGCCAAGACACCAGAGAAGAAGATGACGAGGAGCGGCCAGCTGCTGCGGGGCGCGAAACGGCTGGAAACAGGCGTGGCGACGTGCGACTGGGGCGCCGTCATGGTTCGACGCTTGATGGGTGTGGCAAGTCGCGACGTTGGAAAGTAACGGCTATGTGGCAGAAGTAACACGAGGGAGTGGTGATTAATGCTTGCGGTGGTGTATCGTGTTTAAAAGGCAAGTGAAAAGAGGCGCATGCGGTCTGACAGGTCGGAGCGCCGCGCTAGTTGGTTGGAGGACTTGGGTCAGGCACGGGTTTGAGCTCAAAGTCGTCGAGAGTCAACTTTGCCGTCATTTTCTGCAGTCGCAACGAGATCGAGACGCACACAATACCGCAGTAGGAGTTCAGTATCAATGCAGACTGAAAGCATCGGTCCAACCTCTGGCTCTTGGCAAAGAGTTGACATGGCTAAACTCCGTATGTTCTGCCGGGTCCGTCGTCACCTCCGTAGAGAACACACGAGCAAGTACCACTAGTACATCAACCACCGCAACGAGAGAGACGCACCTTGTGCTCTTCCTCCAGGTTGAAAATGTGCTCCGACTGACTTTTGACCACGTGATCTCGCGCCTCGTACTTGCCACTGACAAACTAGACGGTCCAGCACAACAAAACAAAACCGACAAAAGATCAGCAGGGTTTGCGATGCCAAAAAGACCACTCCTACTGAGCATTCTATCCACTGAACCTGTGTCAGGGCCACGTATCCGCCGACGATAAAGAGAACAAGCGGAAGTCCTGCAGTAGCAAAGTGGTTTTTCTTCTTGTGGTGCTTCTTCTGCGCCGTGGACGTCGCCGTTGTGAAGGCCCGACGTAGCGTCGACGTAATCATTTTCGGCCCAAAGGTTCTGCTCATTCGAGTCCCACGTAGCGCAGTTGTTCGTGGTGGCGCTTTTCCACCAATCAGCAGTCGGATCGTCGACCCCAACGCGTCCAGCTTTGCCTGAAATCGCGATGCCGAAAGTAACAGCCAAGCAATATCTGACCCTTTGTAGCGCCACTCTGGGGTCCCTCTTTGCGGGATCGAGCGCCATGCATGCAATTCTCAAGCCAGATCTGGTGAGCTCTTAATGCGGTATATTCTCCACGATGGTATCATCCTCACTCGGTGATTAACGAACTGGTACTTGATCTAGACCATTCCAGACCTGAGCGATGGGGAAAACCGCATGAAAACTCCTTCAGAAGACGGTGGTAGCCACTGAATAGACAACGGGTGGAGCATCCACGACCCCGCGAGTAGTTACGTGACACACAAGTGCTTCGGACCACCGTATGACTTTTCTCTCTTTTCTCGCACTGATAGAATGGCGTCCTGCTCATTTTAACGGAGTTCGTAAATGAATATCCGACGACGATTTGGAGTAGTAAACGTTAGTGAACGTGGCAGGACCTGATGCGGTTCAAGGTGTCGAATGTCGTCGGGATGTGGTCTCTGACGATCGATGCGAGACCCCGTCGATGTGCTAGCGGCTAAGCGATGCTGCGTAAGCAAAGTGGTCGCTGGGTGATCTTTTTCTCGACCTCGGCAAAAGTCAATCGTGCCACTTGTTCAGCTGTCGGTATTCTCTGTCGCTCATGCATGCTGCTTGCACCACATTCATCACTCCGGTAATGGACAGGAAATGCGTGCTACATGTCCTGGTCATAAGCTTTGTGATCAAATGTGTCAGCGTGAGGTGGGTCAACACACCCCTTGTCAGATATAGAATCCATCATTTGCAAGTCTGAGCACAGACTGCTCTTTTCATCGGCCCTCCAATCGCTTCCCAAGCATTTATGATGATCTATCTCGCCGCAGTCGCAATCGAGGACACTGGCGAGGTCGACCAGGTCGTTCGTGCAGTTGGCGTCGAAATGTCTTCCTTGCCGCATCTCGTTGCAGGCAATCGAAGATGCGGCGCCGACCATTTATCCACAGCAGAGTTGGCGTTAACGAGGCAGCCGGGGCGAGAGCGTATTGACGAGCTTCAACTCGATGCATAACTTTGGTCAGAAGTAACGCTTTGCGCATCCACCATTTGGTCAAAAAGTGAGTCCTCGACCTGTTGGTATTGATGACCATCCTGTTCAGTGTATTCACGGTCAATGTCTCCTTGTCCATCGTCCCTGGTGTTCCACCGAGTAGTGACAGCTGCGGCCTCTAATTGGACAGCAAGGCTAGACACATTTGACTCGACGGAAACGTCGGACATAACATCGCGTTCATACCGTCGAGATTGCCGATTCACAGGTAGTGGACGAATATCAGCCTCAACAGTCTCACTTCGTTCGATCGGTCCAGTCTCTGTGTGCCGTCGTACGCATGGCGGACCAGCTGACGCATTCAAACTCTCGGCGTCTTGTCCGCAGACGGAAGAAGTCGAGGAATTCCATCCACTGGATAGCACAAAATCCCTCTCATCAACACGAGTCGATGCATGTTCACCAGTTGTTTTCCGAATCCCACTCGCAAATGCTTGACAACGTGAATATTCAGTTGCAGCAGCCTGATGGTCCTGGTAGCTTGGACGTTGTCTACTTTTTCGTCCCGAGGACGCAAGCTGCTCAGCTGTTGATCTTCCGCTATTTTGTGCTTCAATCAGCTGATCTGAAAGCTCCTCTGACACTTCGTTACCCTCGTCGGATGAGTGCGAAACTGATGGCGACACGAACGTAGGAAGGAACGGGACCAGTTCATTTACGAAGCTATCATCAGTGGGATGACCAGGGTGCACTTGATCTAAGCTTTCATCAAATGAGCTTTGTGCATCTGAAAGTGGTAACGAGTACTGGGTGACAGACGCAGCTGAAGTACTATGTCTCCGTGCTTCTCGATACATGTCTCGGTGATGCGGGTGGGAAGGATAGAGAGCCACAAAAGAGTGCCCACTGTCGCTATCGAGAGGAGGATAACACGATTCAGTCTCAGAGTTTCCCTCATTCGTACTAAGGTCCTCAGACTCCGAGAAGATCGTCATGTTTGGATCTGCAAAGCGATGACCCAGCGTCCTTGCCCTTCCATTTGCCACTTCGGATAGTCGCGACAACGATATCTGGCTGACAGTACCAGACGAAACGGATGATAACAGCTTCCACTCCACATCCATAGCCAGATGATTCGAGTACCTCGCCCTGTCATTGACCATTTCATCGAGTCGCGATAAAGATTTCTGGCTGACAGAACCAGATAATGCAGACAATGACAACTGCCCTTCTGCATCAAAGCTTTTTTCATCAAAATCGGCACCCTTGTCGCAAACTTTCTTTCCATGCGAATTTCTCGATTTAGAGATAGCTGACCGACATTTTTTGTCATGCTCAGCAGCAGATGCACGGTCAGCTTCTTTGTAGGAATCGTTCGTTGAAGCCGTACTTTTGTTTTCAGCAGAATGCATGGACGAGCAAGCTCTACTGTGCTCTGTTCTGCATCGAAGCGCTTTTTCGTCTCCTTCGCCCCTTGCTAAATGCTGCAGTGAGACACTCGGATCATGGGATGTAGAGTGGGTCGCGGCTAACCTTGACGTGGGTAAATGTTCAGGTCGCTGTCTTGCCTTGTCGATATTATTTCGGTACGTTTCGATGCCAGACGAATGCCGATCACTTCTAGTCACGAGCTCATTCCATTGCGCATCAGGCATCTCCAGGAACGGTCGATCACGAACGTTCTTGTGCTTTCCCGATTGCCCTGTATTCAACGGTAGCATTTTCTTGTGATCCCTGGAGGGAGCAACGAAAGACGTAATGCCGTAGCACTCTGCAGCCTCTTTTTCTAAACATTCGGTCTCCACAAGCCTGCCCAATCTGTTCTCGCTTTCTTTACCTTCGAGCCTTCCATATTCTTTAGACATGGAGCAGCATCGGCGCTGTTTCGTGCGAGGTGCTAAGTTTTGATGATCTCTTACAAGTTCATACCTCTGCAGCTGTTGTGTCTTAATCAACCCGTTACAACCGTGCTCACTGCAGCCCCTACTCACTTTTGTCTTCAAGATGTCAGCCTTGTTCTTCAACTCGCTGTTTCGGTACCCATCAAGCGGTTCTAAAGGTACGATGAAATCTTCTAGTGCACCTATGTCGCGTCTGTCCATCGACGTCACACGTTTCCCAGTTTCTTCACATCGCAAGCCTCCCAATGTAGTCGTAATCAAGTCCCGTTCACATGCGGGGCTCGATCGTTCATCATGTCCACCATTTGTGGCCAAAACACCAGACTTTATCTCGCCATTCATGTCAATAGAAATGCTGTGCTCAGGAGCTTCAAGCTTACCGCTGCCTCTTGACTCACCATCTACAATCATATCACCATTCGAGCGCTTGTTTTTGGAATCAGCCAAAGTGACGGATCGAGTATCATCCGCATCACTCCCCGCTCGTACTTGAGCGAGTTCCTGCTTCGCCTGATCTCGAGAACTAGCTTGTCTTGTCTGCAATCTACTCACAGTCTTTCCTTTCGCATCATTCTGCTTCATGCGCCGCCGTCTCGCACTTTGCACGGCCAAGTCGTCTTTCAAAACTCTTTGCGCATCATAAATTGTCCACTCTTTCCGTCTGCCACAACATTTCTCCACCTGATTGCCATGTTCGATCTTTTGTGGCTCGGATTCCACCTCCTTTTGCAACTCAAGACTTTTCCAGTGCTGCAGTTTTTTCAGATTATTGCGATAGCGCTGCGTCACTTGCTGGGCTAAACGTCGCTCCTCCTCTCGCATTGCCAAGAGACGACGGCGGCGACGCGTCATCTCATCTTGACGCGCGTACAGCTCGATCTCGCCGGCACTGAGCGGGATTGGACCCAGAGCGTGGGTCTGCTGCCGTCGATTGCCATTTGCCATAGCGCGTCCAATTATGACGTTTCACTGAGCTTGTGGCTCTTTTGCGGAAATATTGTGCTTGAACAATGGACTATCGTGACTTTTATTGGCATCATCCATCTCGCTAATGATCCGTCTGTCTACTGTGTATATTCAGGTTTAGGGCAATAATGGCGACACTGCAACTGAAGTAACGAAAGATACCCTTGTTTCATAGAAATTGTGCCGGTTCGCCGAACCTGCACGATAAACCACACTCTGAGCGGCCGCCTGCCCTTATAGCAATCCATATAGTCGTCACTGATCAATGTAGCTTTATTAATCAGCTTATACTACTTCACAGCCACTGATTGCCAAGTACAAGCTATGGGACCACGATCATTTTCATACTGGGTATTGTAACCGCTTGTAAAGTAGTTTACTGTGAAATGTGCATCGACCAACTCCATCTGAGCTGTATTGAAAGGCGTGGCGTCCTATCACGTAGGTATGAATCTAGTCCATTGGATCGTAGTCTATGATTTGCACATCGCAAAGGTCATGCAAAGGGGACTGCATGTTGAAGCTCTATTTTTGCTGCTCGGCGGCATCGTCTGCGGTTATTCATGTCGAAGAAAGCTATTGAGTTGCTCAAAAGCGCTACTGGAACTAGTGCACGCATGATCTTGCTGCGGCAGTCATGAAATCTGGCAGGAGGATCGCTGGATCGTAAGCCTACCGCATGTATAACTTGCAAGTGCATAGCGGAAGTGGTTCAGTAATCGAATGTCATTTTACTGCCGTGTCCTCATGGGCGCGCCGCGAGGTAGATCTTGTGTTGTTGACATCGTTGTCTAATGCATGATATTTTGGAGCTAAAGAGTAGACGCCATTGTCTCGAGAAGAACGATGTCAACGATTGTGCATGTTGTTGGTAAATGCTAAAGTAAGACTGAAAAACTGGTTGCAGGCAGTTAGTTGCGTGCGTTAGTCTCTGCTGTCAGTATCTGAAGGAAATGCCATCATTACAAAAAGCTGAGCGGATGAAGCGGGTTTGACGAGACCAATCACTTCGTCGTGTCTTCGTCTGCTTAAGCTTATTGAGATGACGTACGATGGTTTGCAAGATGGCAGGAAGTCATGTGGAAGGTCCTGTAGATCACATATGGTCGGTGGGACTTCACCAGTACTGCAAACTGTTCAGGAAATCGTGATGGACGTGATAATTTATCATCGGTGGCTAGTGCTAAGCTCTTGCAATTCTATCAATACACTTCATCCAATACGTTGTAGCATGCTTCGTGCGACGCAGATATTGACGGTGAGGTGGTCGATAAAAGGATAGGGAAGGTGTCGATACCAAATAAAGTTCAATGAGAGAATTGTCGGGAACGTCCAAGTGAGCGAAGTTTGCGTCATTTGATAAGCATTGAAGGAAGTGCGTTAAGCACCACTACATAGATCCTCACAAGCTGCAACAGCACAAACATACAGAGCGCGTTTTAGTTACTATGAGAAGTTGCATGCAATTGTGCTGTAATACCAAACTGTGCCGAGGCAATGGTGAGTTGAAACACTATGAACAACATTTTCCGATATAATAAAACGGGGAGCTTCTACTTCACAGAGAGAGCGTCGAGATACCACAAAGCTAAACTAATAATGACTTGTCAGTGTTAGCTCATAGATGAAGCATAAATTGGCGGTGCGAAGAAAATGACGACCAAGTATTCATGCTAAACAATGCCACACGAAAAGAGCTATTGTTACCTTGCATGTGATGTGATCGCTGTCGAAGTCACCAAATTCTGTGCAGGTGGAGCCGGGATAGTTGCTAGAAAAACCGTGTGATGAGGTTTGTGAACTCGATGCATGAGGGGAGAAGAATGAATCTCATTACCATGCCATCACCATTATGCATCTTCTCAAACTCGCGTTCCGAAGAGCGCTTACTGCAAGAACCAAACAGTCGTGGCACTCGCGTGAGCCGGTAATGTTAGTCGGGTACTAGTGGGCGTTATACAAGGCAAGACTTGTAGAGCGACGGTCTGGATGAGGTCAAGCCAAGTGTTGATTGCGATACTGCACTTTGGCATCAGCAGTTGAAGCAGGTGGGAAACAATACACGATCAGCGAACCATTCGTGATGTAACTCATTGCGAGTGGTGCCTGTGCGAGAGCTACACAAACACACAGACAAGCAGGGTTCGTTGACTGCAGCGGAGGTGCATCAAAACGACTTTCCCACGAGCGCTGCTTTTGTGTTCGTAATCAACATCGGCACGACCGACGGATCAGCCAGCGTCGATACATCGCCTAACGAGTCCTCCTCACCATGTGCAATCTTGCGCAGCACGCGGCGCATGATCTTGCCACTCCGCGTCTTTGGCAGGCCAGACACCAGGACGATCAGATCAGGAGCCGCAAAAGCACCGATGTGCGCACGGACTTGCTGCACCAACTCGTTCTCCACGTCCTTTGACGGCTTCATACTGTCCACTAGCGTCACAAAGCAGCAGATACCCTCGCCCTTGATACCGTGCGGGATCCCAATTACAGCTGCCTCTGCGACAACATTGTGTGCTGCCAGCGTACTTTCGATTTCTGCCGTGCCAATACGGTGACCGGACGTGCACAGCACATCGTCGATACGGCCCGTGATAAAGTAATAGCCGTCCTTGTCGCGACGACAACCATCGCCAGTAAAGTACAGTCCCTTGTGTGTTGACATGTATACCTGCAAGTAGCGGTGATGGTTGCCATACACAGTACGAGCTAAGCCCGGCCAGGGTTTACGGATGCAAAGCTGGCCCTCGACGTTGTTGCCCTTTATCTCGTTGCCATGCTCATCAGTAATCACGAAATCAATACCGAAGAACGGCTTCGAGCACGAGCCTGGTTTCATAGGAGTGGCGCCTGGGAGGCCCACACCAATGTGTCCTCCAGTCTCCGTTTGCCAGTACGTGTCGGTGATGTAGCATTGGCGGTTACCAACAACTTCGTAGTACCATTTCCATGCCTCTGGGTTGATTGGCTCGCCAACACTGCCCAGGACTTTCAAGCTAGACAGATCGTAGTTGGCAATTTTATCATTGCCGCGAGCCATTAACGCACGGATGGCCGTCGGAGCAGTGTAAAACTTGGTCACCTTGTGACGCTGAATGAGGTCCCAGTAACGACCGCAGTCGGGGTACATCGGCGTACTCTCGAACATCACAGTCGTCACGCCATTGGCAAGTGGTCCGTAGATGATATAGCTGTGGCCGGTGATCCAACCCGCATCAGCGACACACGCGTGTACATCGTCCGGCTGCAAGTCGAAGGTATATTTGCAAGTAATCATCGCATACAGCAAATACCCTGCTGTCGTGTGAGCGATTCCCTTGGGAGAACCAGTTGATCCCGATGTGTACAGGATAAACATCAGGTCCTCCGAGTCCATGCACTCGGCAGGACAGTACGGACGGTGTCGCTGCATCTCCTTCTCCATGTCAATGTCAATCTTTGTGTTCATCTTTACTTCCGGATTCCGCGTGCGCCTGAAGACAAACACGTTGCGCACAAACTCCAGACCGTCTACTGCAACATCAACAATCTGCTTCAGTGGCAGCGTGCGGCCGCCACGCTTGCCTTCGTCAGAAGTAAAGACCCATTGGGTCGAAGCATCAATGAGGCGGTCCCGCAGAGCTTCAGCCGAAAACCCTGCAAAAACGACACTGTGCACAGCTCCAATGCGCGTGCAGGCCAGCATGACAAAGGCGATTTCAGGGATCATTGGCATGTAAATAGCCACCGTGTCGCCCTTCTTGACCCCTGCGTGCTTCATAGCATTCGCTACTCGACACGTCTCTTCCAGCAGCTCTGCATACGTAATCTTGCGGCCCTGACCGACCTCGTCAGCTTCCCAGATAATTGCCACCTTGTCCGCGTGTTTCCGGACGTGACGGTCGATGCAGTTGACACTGACGTTCGTCTGACCGTTGAGAAACCAGGCCACGTCCCCCTTTTCCATACTGCCGGTGACAGTCTGGTCAAAGCCTCGGAGCCAGTCCAAGTTCTCGCGGGCGAGCTCGCCCCAGAAATGCTCTGGGTCCTCGAGCGAACGCTTGTACATGGACTCGTAGTGCGCCATGCTCTGCACGTGTGCGGTCTTGGTCTGGTGCTGAAGGGGTGGGTACATATCAAGTTCGTCAACGTCAGTGGGACTGGTCACCGTTGATTGCGGACTCATCGAGCGACGGGGAGAGACTGGACGCATGTGCGCAGCTTGAAGCAAATTCGATAATGAGAGAGTGGCCGGCTGGTCGTGTTGGAGCTGTTGGGTGGATATGACGTCGATGTGAGTCAGGGACTGAATAAGATCGTTTCGCAGGAGTGCTATGTAGTCATTGCTATGGAGAGTGGATCTTCTTGGCCAATGCGCATGTTAATGTGATGGGTGGGTGATGATATGATTCGAGTAGAAAGGTCGTGGTACGTTTACGTGGACGAGAAGCTCGAAACCAATGTTGAACTTCACGCGATTCGACCAGCTTACATATCATAACGGTGATCAAGGCCGCAAAATGAACCCGGATATGCTCTTTTTGTCGACGTGAGGTCAGGATACGCCCTTTACGTAAAACGTGGCTCATCATGTCATTTGTCACTCTCGGCCCTTCTATCCTCTACAAAGGCACAAGCCGCTTCCAATGATTGTCCAGCGCGCTCGCGTTATATTGCACCGTCGTTACTGACGTTGCAACGTTAGTACGTTGCTTTGTTTGGAATCCCGACGTTTATAACAACTTGCCACGTTGAGAAATATGTGGGTAAGCAGACGAATGCGTAGGCGCCCACCTCTCAGCACCAAGAGATTACATGTGTGGGGTACTTGACATGTGTCAACCGTCTGGATATAAAGACGCACGACGGCTAGACGTCACGGCTTTTGTGCAGCTGCGTTAACTCACAGCTGCTGCTGTGGTGGCGTTTAGAGTGTGCTTTCCCCTAGCAACAACATGATAAAACTTGAAGTTGTTGAGGTTGCCACGAGCTTAATCTGCGTGTACAACCATCTGTCTTGACGCTCTGTTGCATCTGCACACTGGGTACGCATTCATTATTCATGTGTTCGTCCGTCGTGCGCTCTATCTCGTGGCTACACTACGTGGAACAAAAAATGCAACCTGGAGTTGTTTTATGATATGCTAATTTAGAACGTTCAGAATGTTTAACCACTCTTTATTATTCTCTGTTTTAGATCCCGAATTAAATCAATGGTGCAGTCGGTTCTGCCTAACGTAAATGTCTCACTTTGAATTGAATGTCCGAGAAAAAAGGAAGTGAATCTAACCGAAAACGACTGAATCAATCATTTTTGCTAAAAAAAAAAAGGTGCGGTCGGCTTGACAGCCGTCTTGATAATAGTATCGAAAAAGGCCAACAGGACTTTTGGGGTTTACTGACTGAATGCAAATTGATTAAACCTTCGGCGAAGTCAGTGCCACGAATTTTTTGCTTGCGCTACTGAATCGTACGAGTGGCTAAGGGTAAAGTATACATTACGTGAATTCCACGGAAAGTTTTTATTGTAATAGTGCTGTTAATTTCCTGTTGCATCGCAGCCTCGTCTCGAGCAACTGTCACCGCTTTGGCGACGGCGGCCTACCACGTCCATACCCACCACGTAAAGCGAGAAACAGCAGACCATACTAGGCACAATTTCACAGCTGAACTGGACGCGACGGCCTATTTATCGCAGAATCTGCGCTTCTTGACTAGCGTCTCCTACTACAGAAACTTCTACTTGTTGCAGCTGCGCATCGTAAAATTGACCGATGAGGTCCACAGGTCTAGCCCATCGATCCGACATTGCGAGTCCGTCTACTTCCTTTCACTGTTTCAGCCATTTAGCAGTTGTGCAATGCCATCCGAAATTACCAGCATGACTGGCGGTACTGATGCTGTACAATAACAACGTCGAAACGTGCGAAGTCAAGACACTCGCTAAGTTCCATTCACGCAATTTGCCATGTCAATGTTCTGCATGATTACCTCGAATCCATCGGATGGCAACATGCAGCCGCCTCATTGTTGCAGCTGTCATAGGTGGAACAAAACCCAGCGCTGTGCACCAGTTTACTCGACGCAAGTCCACGTGACGACGGTGTGCGGCCGTATTTAGTCGCCTTTACTCGTCATTGCTCGACTCTTGACTGTCGCGTGGCGTGCTGACTTGGCAGCGTAACCACCGTCAACGAGACGCCGTGTGTATAGAAGATCATCCCAAGCAGATCTTTTCTACCGTCAATACAGGAACGTACAGAAGCAAAGCTCACACATCACATGCCTCTAGTTTTCATCAAGTTTCACTTAGTGTGTACCAAAATGATTAGCACTTACAGCAAACATGCACGAGCGTACCTGGTACTAAAGGACTACAATACGTGCAAACAAGCACACATTGTAGTTAATAGGTTGTTCGTGCACCAATTGACAGTCCACCTACGAGCCGTAAACTCCATCTGCACATTGCGCTGACAAAGTGCTACTCAATGGCCACGGTGACCGGTCGTATTCCGTGTCTCCAGTGTCGTTATCGATCGACGATGCTGCGATTGTATCATGACTACCAAGAGCTAGCTACTGGTTGTTCAAAGCTTTCCAACGCTTCTGTCACGAATAGCCAAGTCATCGCCCACTACAGTTAGCACGACAACGAATAACAAAACAAGTTCTCGTACGACCGTACATTCCTGCCATCATACATTGCCATGCACCTACAAGTTCCTCAGTTTGCTGGCGGTGCGACTGGAGCGGACTTGCGACTCAACTGTTCGTACAGCTCGGCGATCTGTAGCAGTAGCCAGATTCAAACCAAAAGAACGCCCACGTCAGACACAACCCGTTCTCTCTTTCTCTCTCTCTCTCTCTCTCTCTCTCTCTCTCCCGCTCCTCTTCTTTTCAATGCAACGCCCGGACGCACGTCCTTCAAGTGGAGCTCGGAACGATACAAACAGCCGCCAGAGATGGAGCTCACTCACCTGGGCTATAAATCGCTTCTGCTCTTTCAAGAGCTGCGCGGTCGTGTCGACTCCAGTGGTGCGGACGCCGCGTCCTCGACGGTTGGCCACCAGCGCCGCCGCAATCTTCTGCGCGTTGTTGTCCACGCACTCGACGAGCTCCTGCACGCGCTGCACCTCGTCGGGCACAGCGTCGCCGCGTCGTAATAGCGCAGTTAGCACGGTGCGGCTTCCCGTGACGTACTGGTCCGGCGGCCCCACAGTAGCAGCAGCGTCCACCATAGCAACAATGAGGAGGAGGAGGAGGGTGCAGAGTGATAATATTATTTAACTTCTTATGCTTTACGTTTTATTTTTCAGGTTGCAGAGTAATCATATTATTTAACTTAAAATGCTTTGAGTTTAATTCTTCGGGTTTTATCGACTTTACTACGTATGATCGAGAAACCTTCTGGTCGAGACGTTTTCTGTCGCGAGATGAATATTTTGTCGTTTTTAACAAGTTTTTCTGCGTACTTGCTCTTTTGGACACGCCCGAACTATTCTGGACCGGTCGAGGACTCTTTTATGCAGTTGGTCATGGAGAGTTGGTGGATATTAGAGCTTTTGAAGTAAAATCTACGGCATCGATACCCTCCTCTGTCATTCTTTCTCTCTCGGTTCTGCTTAGTGTCTTTCGTTAATATCAGTGCTGTTTGAAAAGGGCGGCGTAGTACGTTGCCTCATCATGGTAGCTAGTACGATGTCCATTCTCGCTGAAGTTGGTGAAGGTGGTATAAGAGCAGCGATCGAACTGCATAGGATGACATTCAAAAGCATGAGGCTTTCAAAAGCACTCCAACATCACTATTAACTCTTCACACTATTTGGATTTTATCTTGTCCGCATTCGGAATCATCGCTTGGTGACAGTTGGTTTACAACTTCCACTTCGTACAGTCCTGTCCAAATAATTTGTTCGTTCCAATTTGAGATGCGGTACCACGCTCCATTCCGTACTGACTGATCTACAGATAGATCCACAACTCACGTTGTTTTTGCCGCTGTCACTTCAATTTATGTTGACATCCAAATCCAATACGATAAAGTCATCGTCATATTGGGTATCTTCTATCGTGTCGGTCTTTATAACTCCGACACTGTTGCTATGATATCATGGTTGATCTACTGCCGCGTTGTCCTCATCACATTTCGTAAGAAATATTGCGTGCACTCATCAATGCGAATGATGAGACCAAGCTACACACTCTCCCAAAAATATCATGGATGCTATAATCAGATCAATCAACCACGTTATCATCAAGTTCCGACCCCACTTTCGTCTGCAACTCAAGCGGGTATTTCATCGGAGTGCGCGTGCAGGGAGCACACAAAAGTGCGCCACTGCATTTTCCCAAAAACTCAACAAAAAAGAGTCCGTTTGTACAGGTCTCACCTACGAACTGACGTGCGATCATTCTGTGCATATGCTCGAGCGCTTCGTTTGCTCGCTCGCTTTCGTTCTTTCTCGCCTCGTCTTGCTGTAGTAACGACCACGTCATCTCAATGCCGACGTCGTATCGTATCGCTTACAAGTCGGTTCTCAGCTCGTGAGTTTGTTAATCAGCCCTTTACATCGAATTTTTTTGACGAAGCAACGAGCGAGCTTCCTTCAACATTTTCGAGATGTAGAAGGAAGCTTGTTTACTAGCAGAGCGAGAAGCGCGACCTGCTTTTTGTTTGCTGGACTGTGATACATCAAAGTAGCTTGCTGATCATCAGGAGCTGCAGCTGCCTAAAAGATCAATCGGTCTACAACATAGTAATCAAGGAGTGTCAGCATCTGCTGAAAGGTTGCTACCAGTGCGGGATAAGTTTGCCATCAGTGCAAGGTCGTATCAGCTACTTGTGTATGGTAAAAACTCACGCAAAATACACACTGAGAGTGCAAGACGTGCAGTATAGACGTCTGGAAAACTATCATAACTCTTGAAGGTTGAATCCCCTTCTTTCGATCCGAGTACATGTTACGTACTGGTAAACGCAATGAAAGCGTCTGTGAAAATGACTCAAGCCAGCGATGGACGGCTCATTAGACTACTGTTAAAAGAGAAGGTATATCGGCTGACAAAGTCAACGTTTACGTAGAGCATCAACCAGGGATCCACGGTTGGTGCATACTTGTCGATTCTGCTTGATTTGTCAAAATGGTACCAGTCGATTGTTTGAGATGTGAGAGATTCAGGCTTTGTATCGGCATGCACCAGAAGTCGCCAGCCCAACTCATACTGTTGCCCATGGAGAAGTAACATGAATCCGCTGACCGTACCCTGCACAAATTGGAAAGCCATGATATGCGTAAGTACGGGATAATGGCAAGTGGCAAATTGCGTGCAATCTACCTCGTGTGGGACCAACTGACGCCATCCACTTTTCTAGCTTACCAAGTATTCAGCTTATAAGAGGCATTCATGCCAAAACCTTTACTTGGTAGCAATGGCGAGCCTAATGACACGCAGGCGTGAAATGACATGATGAAAGTGTCGGCAGTCACAATGCTGCAGCACAGAAATGCATTGACCAAAAAGATCAGTCGACCAATTTCGATGTGGGTCTTCCGCGTACATCTCCTAGAAATATCCTTGTCGGGGAAGCCGTTATCCCGCTATAAGTTTGTGATCATTGATGTGCGCGGCAACGAGACTCGTCCCAGTATCATCGAAAAGCAGCGCTGCATCCTAGTCAAGCTTAGATCCTACTGCGTAGTGCACCACCATCCGCTCTGCGAAAGCATACACATCACGAGTAAAAACAGGACTTTGCGTATTAGTGATTGTCGTTGCGACCAGGACGAGAACAACTTCATGCAGGTCCGTACGGCCATCGATTATTTTTTTTGCGTGACTGATTTCCGCATCGACAAAGCGAATTTCTACAAGCGCTCGAGACACACACGCAATCGACTCCTACTTAACGCCAAATAGATACTTGGTACTTGAGGACGAGGGCATTTGCTAATTTTGTGACCCTCTAGTATCAGATAGGCGACGATGAGACGACAAAGGATGCGTGCAAGAGTCTTCCAGTTGTGACACCTTTCAGATCACACTCGAATAACACACGATAGAGTATCATATTCGGACTCTATCTTACCGTGTTCGGACTCTATATTAGCGTCCTCTTTGTTAGAAACTACCGTAACGACTGTATTCGTTAACGTCCCTTAAACGCCATCGACTCGACCGAGTCGTCTGCCATGATGGCCGCCTCGGCGAAGCGGTGCCGCGCCTCGAGCAGCGGTGGCGACTACGCACCCGCCGCCCATACGCGCCACTCACCGCCAATGAAGTCGCTCCTGCGCTCAGCTCGACGCGACTTTTACCTGTCGAGCGTCTCGCATCACACGTTAGTGGACAAGTGTCCGGACGAAAGTGTCGCATTCGAAATCGAGACCAAGCCGACGGACGATTTGGACGCAAAATGCCGAAAATTAGCAACTTTGATCGCTAATTCTCGGCATTTAGTAGCGTTTACAGGCGCTGGGATCAGTACATCCGTGGGCATTCCTGACTACCGCGGGGAGCACGGAATCCGTACCAAGCACATGGATCAAGGCAGGAAGAAAAAGCGGCAAAAGACGGTTGAAAGAAGCAAGAACAGGAACGTGCACAGCACGAAAGGACATGGTGAGGCTGCATTTGAAGCAGAGCGAGGTGACATACCCGATTTCAACCTGCTGGTGCCGTCCAGTACCCACATGGCGTTGCATGAACTGCATCGATTGGGCTTTCTGAAGCACATTGTGTCTCAGAATGTTGACAATTTGCATTTAAAAAGCGGCGTGCCGCTAACTGCGTTGACGGAAGTGCATGGGAATGCGACACAAGCCAAATGTGAAACATGTGAGAAGATTTACGTGCATGAGTTTCCCTGGACGGGGCTCTGCATTGATTCAAAGTGTGTGAGCACGAAGAGGCCAATGACGCAGCGACTGAGGGCACGAACACGACATGGCAACGGCAGGTTGAAACGGAACGTGGTGGGATTTGATGAACCGCTAGGAGATATTGACACGGCTATTGACGAGTGTGAAGCTGCTGATGTGGCGCTGGTACTCGGGACGTCGTTGCGCGTGGAACCCTTTTCGGAAATGGCTGGAGAGTACGCAGGCTCGTTGTGTATTGTCAATTTGCAACCGACTATGCCAAAACTGGATCGCCGAGCTGAGGAAACAGGGGTGCGGTTGTTTGAAGAGACGGATGTGGTGATGGAGAAGACGATGCAGTTTTTGATGAATGACCCCACGTACCGCATTCCAAAGTGGACTGGTGAGCACCCGACTTGTGTGTTTGCTCCAGAACATGAGAGTTCGAATCTCGTCAACGTTCTTGCTGGTCGCGTTCTCTCCTGATGTCGAGGTGGAAGCCAAGCGCCGGTTGTTAATTTAAACGTGAGATTATCTCCTGCTTTCGCATAGGTTTGTTTGCGCAGTGACCACCACTTTGTAATCGCGGAGCAGAATGAGTAGATTGACAGGCTATGCGTTTTAGCACATGCAATCACAATAGCTACGCCTCATTCATGAGCGCTGTAATCTCCTTGTAGTCAGTGATAAGAGCATCGAGTTCATCTGAATACTTGGTGGTGACGATAATGTCTTCCGTCGGGGCAGCTACATCCGATGCCTTCTTCAAACAGATTTTATACTGTGGGTACGTGCCACCACAGTATGCGATGTCCGCGTATTCGCAAAAACTCAGCATGGAGCCGTCACGACCAAGAATATGCATGCCATAGCCGTTCACAGCGATAACAAAATAGTTTGGCAGTTCGATGCCCAAACAGTAATTGAGCCCATTACCAGAGCCATCGCGCTTCGACCCGCGGTTCACCAACTTGGAGGGAAAGAAACTTGCACCGTATAATCGGTGGCGCGTCACTTCTTCAATGTAGATGCGCTGCATCTCGCTAACGGGAAATAGAGCGTCCTGCTCGTCAAGGAAGTTGTCCGTGATCGCGTCTAGCACCAGCTCAGCCCATTCCTCTTCATCGTGCGCCGTTTGCCACTCCTGCGGAATGTAGTCCAAAACACCCATTCCCAACATTTCCTCTACTGAAACAGGTGGGACTTCTTCGCAGTCCACAGCGATAGCCAGTGCCGTGAGCCGAAGCAGAGACTGCTCTTCCAGCACTGGTAAGTTTCCTTTAACGATTTCGTCCTGCACCTGAATGTATACGAGACGATCGTACATTTCATCCGAGTACTGCAGCATATAGACAGGATTCAGCCGGATCTTAAGTAAGAACCGCACATCGCGTCCACGGATTAATTCTTTCTCGAAAATATCACCAAGGTACATCCCAGCGTTCAAGAAAGAAGGGGCTGCGATAAATTTGTGAAAGTAGCTCGATGGGAGTGCCGAAGAAGTAGTCGACGACGTTGACAGATTCACACCAAGAGCTGGCGAGGATGGTACTTCCTTAATACTGCCATCATTATCATCAGCAGCAGCCGGATCGTTGTTATCGACATTAGCCGCTGCAAACGAACTGGTCGTCGACATCGCCACTGAGCTCGTTGATCCATTCTTGCCATAAGCTACGCGTTCCGATATCACAGTGAGGCCCAAGAAGTTGACAACATGATCTTCTAGGCCGAGGAAGTGGGAACATATTTCAATAAGCTGTGCCACAGTAAACTCCGGTGTGACCGGGAAGGCGTCTGCTAACGGGGTGCCATCCAGCAATTGAATCGTTGCAAGAAAAGGTGGTCGCGCTTCGTAGCCACGGATCTCGTCAATGCTGGGAATAAAACCTGTTGCCCCATTTTCAAGCAGGTTCTCTAACCTTTTTAGCGAATACGCTGCAAAGTTGCGCACAAGTCGCCAGAAACTATTGGATTCGGCAATTTGTGCCTTCAAGAACATCAGCACATACTTCTGGAGCGCCATTGATGGCGGAAAAGAGGTCGTGCACATGGCAAACAGCGACCAACCGCGAATGCTGCTGTCTCGCTTGGGATTCTTCGTCAGCTGCTTCATCAGTTGCAAATAGATTTCATCCACGAGGCAGGGCTTCATCAGCCCAATCTGGAGGATATAATGCGCAAGCATTTCACGGTAAAACACGATACGATCGCGCATGTACCCTAAAATACACCGATTTATCGAAAGCGCCATTTTGCCAGCAGACGCAGATGCAGACTGGGATGCGACCCCGTCCGAGTTGTCATCAAGCACCGACAAGCTCTGCAAGATAGCACGACTTTCCCAGTATAGTTTGTTGGCAAGAAAACGCTCCGACTGAGCGTTAAAACCACGCAAGTTCTCGAAATGGCAAAATGCCAATGCATCCTTCTCCCCGCTCCGTCTTTTGTCACGCGAACTGTCGGCGCTCTCAACTTCACCGGAAGCACTTGGCCCCTCCAATGTATCGCAGGGTGGACACTCACCACCACCTTGCATACTGCTACTTGGACAATCGTTGTGAGTAGGAAAACCATGCCCATTAGTCTGCGGACGCTCACCAGTAACTCGTAGTCTTCTTCGTACTGTCACCATCTTGTCTTCAGCTTTCATTAGGAGGCGCTCATGTACACCGACCTCTCTTGCAGCTTCAATACTTTGTTCCAGCGCTCCTATGGACGGTTCAATAGTGGGAAGTGCCAGGATTGCTTCCAAGCGGGTAGCAGCGGCAATGCGAGCCTCTAGACTCTGTCGCATTTTGCCTGCTATATCGAGCACACGTTCACGTTCAATGCCATCGTATTCATCTTCATTTTCACCATTCGACGGACTCGAGAATTCATCAATCTCAGTAGACAGGAGCTGCATAGCGTCTTCGCGAATCTCGGCCTTTGCCTCTACTCGACGAGTCAAAAACTGAATAGCCGCGTGCAATCCATCCTGGACAGAAGTCCCATCAGCAGCACTTGCGCCGTCCCTCGCTTTTTGAAGCAGCGAGTACCTGTCAAACAACACAGGAAACAGCGGCGAGCAGAATCCAATACTGATAGATTTTCCTAGTTCGTGTTCCACAACCTTAGGATCATCAGCACCGATTGCCTGACTCAATGCATCTTCGACGCCAGCCACTTGCTGCAATCGTTCCATCTTAGCTTCATATGCAGCTTCTAAGCAAGGCGAAATAGAGGTTCGCGCCTGGTCCAACTCATCAATATGACGAGCCTCCCAAATCAGCAGAAATCCTTTGATCGATGCAAGCCCCAACGCATTTTCCTCGTCCATTGTAGGAGTGCTCGGCTTTGTCGATAAAGGATTTGCTGCTACAACAGGAGATGGAGGAGGCATGTCTTCTTTGTCAGCAGCAGCCGCAAGCAACCTGTCCCGCTCACGTTCGGCATTTTTTAAGTTAAAGTCCCACTTTGCTAAACCAACTTCGACTGCAGCCTCAATCGCTTCTGACAGTAGATCGATATCCTGTGAGATCTTTGCCACTGCCAAGAACTTCACCACTTGCTTCCGTTCTGCATGGGAACTTGCAGGAACGATTTGAGAATCTACTAGACGCTCGGCATCCAAAATTCGTGGGTCCCCATCAGGAATACCAAGCAACTTCAGTCGGACCAAAACCCTTTCCACTGCAATCAAATTTTCATCATCCAAAGCTTTTTCCAGAGCAGCGAACAAATTTGTAGTGTCATCGCATTCAGTTGCAGGTTCTCCTTCAATCGTTACTTCTACCTCCTCTACTTTCTCTCGCACCTCCTCTTTTTCAGCAATGCCATCGGCGTCAATAGAAATTGCGCGCAAGGTGTCAACAAGAGTGGGTAGTTTGGCCTCAACGCCCAGTCTCAATGCTTTAGTTGCGGGTCCCAGCAACTTGTTCAGAACAACAGAACTGTCGTCACTTGCCACAATATCCGAGAGAGCGTGCGCCACGGCCTCCGTAACACTCTTCTCCTCAAGAGCTCGGATGATCATCATCGTAGCAAGTTTCCTTTCCAACGACTCCACCGAAGGTTCATCTAGCGTAGCCAGGTACCCCATGAGTGCTTCTGGGTCATTAGCAATCATTGAGGATTGCAGCTTCTTGTTGATCGCTGCAATTTTCTCTGTTTTCTGCTTCTGAAGTTCTACAATGCTTTTGCTTTTCCTACGCAAATGGTCGACAGCTAACCATGGAGAACTCTTTTCAGCGACCCGTACGGCATACTCGATCAAGGCGGGGTGCCCGATTCGAGTAGCATCGGAAATGATAGAATTCACATATTCTTCCTCGTCGAGGCGTGCAATCAGCTTCCGAGCCTCGTTCAGCGCACGAACGTCCTCTGACGCGCGTTTCCCTATAATTTGGATACAGTTCGCAAGATGCTGGATGATATCATTCTGATCACGCTGAGCTATGGCTTCACGCAAACCCCGCATAACATACAGTAGTCGCGCAGACTTTTTGCGGAATCCGCCACGAAGCATGTTTCGCTGAATCATTGTCGCGCACGCATTCAGATACAAAAATCGAGCCTTTTCCAGTTTTTTCCATTGGTGGCTTGTCAGATACACCTTTTTCGTTCCAACCACAATCTTTTCCTCTTCCAATACACCGATAGCGGACAACGAACGCAGAAGAGACTCCAAGGTGCCACGGTGGCCGCACACATTTTTGTACCGCCTGAAAAAGTGACCATACGTTAAGTGCACAGTGAAAACAAACCGACTTGCTTGCATTAGCTCTACCAAGTGGTTATCGCGAATTTGTTTCATCACATAGGCGGAGTCGAACACACCCTCTTTCAGCTCTTCGTTTGGCTTTACGCAAACAAGAAAGTTCTTACCAGTGTGATTCAGCGCATGCAGCAGGGCATCTGCTTGATTGCTAACATTTGCCACTAAGCTTTCACCAGCAACTTTGGCTTCTTTTGCTGAGCTGATCGAGTTTCTAAACTTGGACGAAGTGCTCCCTCGTTGAGCAGCTTGTTTTGACGCCTTTTCAACGGAAGCTGCAGCCATTTGAGCCGCACCGACAGCATGCAGCACAGCATTCTTCGACGACTGCATTATTGCTGCACACGTTGACGATATGCCGAGAGCGTTCTTAGCAGAGAGCCCCTTCCCGTTATATGTAACCTTGCCACAGTGGTGCTGAATGATGAACAGCAGACGCCAGTCTTTTGATGGTGCCAAGTAGTCGTTTGTTGTATGGGCGCCCGTATTCGGCCGTGACAACCCAGCCAAGCCTTCATTTCCGGAAAACAGTTTGTTCACGAAATCCTCATCATTTGGAGATCGCACCGATGCGTTTTCGGTCAATAGCTCAAAAATGCCAGAGGGCTTGTCCTCGAACAACAAAAGACATTTCTCCTGCTCACTCGTTATTTCCACGTTGGAATGCACAGTCAATCGGTTCTCCACTTGCTGCGACTCCTCTTCGAGGTCCGACAAACTTATTGCTAGTGTGTTTTGCACATAAAAGTGATGCACCTTTTCACTCCAGTAGTTGAAGCACAATTGATCGAAGCTGTTTTGTGACGGCTCTAGATTCTCAAACCCGACCATGTCCAGCACGTGCACGCCTTGCGAATTGATCACAATATTTGATTTCTCGTAGCGATCGAAGATGCCGCCCAAAATGCTGTTTAGTGTGTCCACGAGAAAATTGAACAGTGACTCGTATAAACTTCGAATGAAAGTGTCGCGTGCCCTGCGTGCCTGGTGAATGGTAACCACCTTTAACGACGACACTGTTTTACCACCATCCTTTGAGAAAAACTGGCGCGTGCGGAAATAGTTATCCAACACCACTGGCTCCACCTCCAGAAGCTTTGCAGCAAGCAAAATCTGAGGCGGATCCTTCAAAGCACACGAATGGACGTCACTCACTGTCGTACAATTAGCACCGCCTAACGACTTGCCACCCTCAGGATCGAGAACGAAATCCACGTTGCCGAGGTGCAACAACGCTGCCACAATGCGCACAATCTCCACACGTTGGTTCTTCCTAATGCGCAGTGCTGAAAAGCTGGACATAAGGTCTCGGTAGTCGCGGGCATCAAGAGCAAAGTTCGTAAGATTTGAGTCCGTCCGCTTTAGTAAATCAAATTCATCCAAGCTCTTATTCAGCTCCAGCATATCGCGAAGTGTAGGGTCGTGTTGCACTCCTGCTAGCACCTGGTATAAAATGTGAAAGTTGCGTTCGTGGTTCTTGCAGTCAACGATGCGTGATTTTTCAAAGTAATGCGTCGTGAACCCGCCTCCAATCACGTAGCCATGCTTGCTAAACTCCACTGAGATCATCTTGGCAAAACGCGAAGAGTTTGGGTTCAACAGTGTAGCAGCATTTCCGAAAGCTTCCAAAATCGTAAAAGCATGTAGGATCTGCTGGCCAATGGGGTGTAGCACACCGGAATCGCTTTCCGAATCATTCCGAGGAAGAGCGCTGTCTCCAATCTCACACAAGTATTGCACAATCAATTTCGCCGCCTCTGACTTTCCCGCACCCATATTACCAAGTAAAACCACGGCTTGGTCTTCTCCCGCGTCTTGCATACAACGCAGTGCGTTCTGCGCGAGTGCAAATACATGAGGTGGTGCGTCATTCACCGTGTCTTTCTCGTAAAATGCCGTCTGCTCTCTACTTTTATTGTACGCCTGCATATGGTCTGGTGTGTAAATTGGCAACGGAACTACGGGGTTCATTCCTACAAGCACTCGGTCCACCCACGTGTACACCTGCTCCATGCGATACCTCGCTCGCAATGTATACAGCACGACATTTTCGAGCTGTTCCGACGTAAACGTCTCGGTCCGTCCTGTATCCCCCTGCACACGACCCAAAATACAAAAAAAGAACCGCAACAGCAGCAACAACAACGACATTTCCTTGTAAGCAAAGCATACTTGAAAGAATCAGCTGCGAGCCCAAGAAAGACACGCACGTTTGTAGCCATGAGCGGCACAGTGCTCAAGTCGTGTAGCTCGACCGCTAGCAATTGTTTCGGGTGATGACAAGCGGGTAATTTCACGACTGCACGGCCACGGAGCGCGCGCTCCTCGCCGTCCTCCGTGTGCACGACCGTCATGTGCTGCTCTTGGTCCAGCTCGTCGTCAAACACGAACCCCGTACGCACGACGACAGCTGACGTACAGACGCCGCTCTCGTCGCCGACCCATACAAACTCGCCTTCTTCGATCGCGAAAGGGCTTTTGACGCTGCGGCGGCCGCTTGCTCCCCCCGTGGACGGCGCACGCAGTGGAGAAGAAGAGTGGAGGGACGTCCGGCCGTCGCTACTATGGCAAAAGCTGTCGGGACGTTGCTTCCCGTTGCTGCGGGCCGCGTCCGCCGCGCTCATGCTCCGACTGCTGACGCTTTGGGTGTTGGTGTGTGTTGACTGCTTCGAGGCTGCTGATTGGATAAAATGAAATTCCGCAGCCAAACGAGCATAACGAAAGAGGGATGCACATGGCTACAGCTGGTGCGAAAGAACACACAAAGCACAGGGGATGTGTGGATGTTGTGTGAGAGAGAGGGTACGGATCTTTGTACCTACTTATCCAAGAAGTAACGCAACGTCACTGAAGTGTCGCGCGTCAACCTGACTGTCGTTGCCAGCGATTCGTCGAAAAGCGCGCTCGATTTATAGCGAATGAGCAGCCGCGACCGGGTGAGCTCGACGCGCTGCTGACGTCAGCAAGAGTATCTCCGCCTCGTCCCTATTTGGTGGCCCATCCAGTCAGTTTCGAAAAAGCGCAGAGTCTTCACTATTGTCGAACATGGCGATTGCAATCCAAACACCAGAGGAGTTTCACGCCGCTATTGGCGAGAAGCAGCTGACGGTTGTGCAGTTTTCGGCACCGTGGTGCGGCGGGTGCAAGATGGTGGCGCCCAAGGTGACCAAGTTAATGGAGTCGGAGTTTTCTCATGTCAAGTTTCTCAAAGTGAGTGCAGAAGAGCTCGAAGAGTTCTGCGAAGAGATCGATGTCGACAGCTTTCCGACGTTCCGCGTGTACAAGAATGGCGAAGTAGCGGCGTCGTACGTGAGCTCGAAATTCGAGAAAGCCGAGGAGTTCATTCGTAACAATGCGCAATAAGCGCAGGGAGCAACGACTGAACAACGATCCGCTTTCGGCTAGTGGCTATAGAGCCGCGTGCGACTTGTGGTAGATGATCCATTGAATTTCGATGATGTTGGGCGGCATGCATTGTTGAACGTTGGTGCTGTCGTTGATTGGAACTCCTGTAACAGGAAACACTTCTTTGCGCCATCCGGAAACTATGACAAGCATACCCTTGATAAATCAGGATCAATTCATATTCTCCATCAAACATTTACTAATTCCGCGTCTTACTGACTGGCACATTTACTTCGATTGCGAATCGTTACTGGTATATTATGCAATAGTAATATATTTGTCAAATAGTAATATATTCTTGCACTAATGACAGTTCAAATGGTTTTACAAAACTTTTATGATTTAATACATGTAATTTCAGGTGAAAATGAGTTTACAAAGATGTAGACCCTGGGTCAGACCAAATCAAAAGCAAAAAAAGAAATTTATTGATTCAGGTCTCTACTGAATGTTCATTTTAAAACTACAATATTGACTTATCTAAAAAACATCAAAATGACAAGGAGAACAATGCATCAAGGATTTTAGCATGCGCTCGAAAAGAGGCACGAAGGATTGATACTGTACGCACGATATGTACTCTGTGTCTACGCCACTTGTCAATATTTCAAGAACTACACTTGCTTCACTTAAAGTTGTAAGGCTACTGCATGAACACATCAGTGTGGGGTCGCATACGTAAGTAGAACAAAGCATCAAGATCTGAACAATGGATGTAGATGCTGACCCGATAGATGATAGTGGCAGTCAGGTACAGGGTTTAGCATACCTATCAATACATACACATATTCGATATAGCTGGCCAAATGCTTCTTAATTGGTAGGAGGCAGGACACCGATTGGATATCGACCTGACAAAGTCGAACCAACAGATCGCGTAAGTATTACAGCCTTACAGAGTGATCATAGGCTCAATAAAAAGGAACACATTCACTCGTGACTCTATCGGACGTGCAGCATAGCACACAGACGATTAATAATGCTACATTCGTGAGATTGTCGATCTCCTTCGTAGTAACAGTTAAACTAAAATACGTCATCATAGCATGGGTCTGTATCCGACCACAAAGATACTTGCTTGACAAAATTTGTTATGGTGTCCAATCAAGTGCCCGAAGAATACAATGGCCGACCTGATATCATCAGCCACCGCGAGCTCCATTCTCTCTCATTTTTACTTTTCACTTGAGCGATGTCGACATATTGTAGCTCTTTGGATTCGGACCAGGCGTCACGGATGCGGTGAAAGGATCGTCCTCTACACTCTGTGAGTTTAAGTACACCATGTCATGGTATCGTTGTCACCGGTTGCTTCCAAGCTGCCCTAAGTACCATAGACATAACGGCGACCGGAAAAGTCACGGCCGACCTTCACTCGTAAGTGATGTATCTATATTTACGTTTAGTGCATCTCTTGGTTCACTTTATTTCCTTTCAGTTTTCAGCCACAATTCTAAGCTATAAACTCAAATTTTCTCATTTCTGATTCTTTTTAGAAATCCAATTTCTATATTCACTTAATCTGGTAATGTTTCGTTCAATTCTTTAGCTTGTTATTTATTCGATTTTTCTAGAGAATGTTTCATAAAATATTGCTAGTTCCACCCTAAACATTTGCCATTTCTACCACAGTGCCCACCATTTACACCTAGCGATCGCGGTATACGCGATTCAGTGATGATCAAAAACAAAAAAATTTAGCAAAAAAATGTAGCTTTGCCTAACCACACACAATTTGTTTTCGGCTATCCATCAGTCTTAATTTTTATGTCAACTATCATTTTAAGAACCCCCCTTATCTGAATTATTTCGGTGTTCATTGACATCTCTCACAAGTGTCAAATTGATGACAACGTGTTGGTGCAGTGTGCAGATGGGATGATTGTGGTGACAAAAGGTGCACCACATGGGTAAGGACGACACAACGGGATTGTGCGTAACTGTTGATGGTATAGAAACGTTTCTTTACCATACACAACATAGGAGAGAGTACACAATGGGATTGTGTGTAACGATGAAGTACATCTCATCTTTGGGTAGTTTTATCGTAGAGTCGATATGAATGTGCTTAGAAGTAGAACCGTTGAACTAAGGACCTAGCTAACAATCATCTACTTATCATTCTATCCTCTTCTTGTTGCATTAGCGACAACAGTACCCTTGGCTAACCTCAAAACACAAAACCACGTCACACCTCTCATCCGATGGTGTGGCTTCAGCTAATTCACGTAATGTCACAACTGTCCCTGCCGCTCTATCATGAAGCTTCAAGAAGATATTTTAGCCAAGATTTTCAGCAATAGACGCCGGAGCAGCCATTATACAGTACTAGCTACGCCTATGCTTTGTTGTAAGCATCTACTTTAACGGTGCACCCTTTGTTTGGGGTGCCATGAAAGCTCACGTACACTAGTACGTGCAGAGCTAAATTAAACTACGTCGTCGTATGACGACAACCTGCTCACCACTCATTGCGCGCGTCTAGCCGCCATTGGTGGTAACATTGGTTGATATGTCTTTTATCGACCAATCTTTGAGCAGCGCATGAATATCATCCAAAGGGGATAACTTTTCTTTAAAATTATCCATCTACTGTAATATTGGCAGGGAATTGTCACGCTAGACAATCTTCCTATTGACACCGTTTGGTGTCAATATCATGAAACGGGCTACCCCGTCACATCTGCCGCAGCTTTCGAATCAAAACAACGCACG
The DNA here is from genome assembly GCA_921007115.2 of Peronospora matthiolae. NCBI lineage: Eukaryota > Oomycota > Peronosporomycetes > Peronosporales > Peronosporaceae > Peronospora > Peronospora matthiolae. The sequence goes on along the minus strand of CAKLBY020000024.1, from coordinate 418,977 downwards.
TATATTACTGCAGGCGAGGAAAGCATTACAAGAAATCTCGCGGCCGAGCTATGTCATCGCTGACTAAACACGTAGGCACCTTATACGAGCTTACGATCATCTGCAACAAGCACGCGTCAAAATAAAGCGTGTGGTCGACGCTTTATTAATGAATTCTGTAATGGCCACATCCAATGCATTATCAAGATTATGCTCTCGACTTTACCATCGACAGGTCGTGATACAAGATGCGGCAAGGATTTCGATTTCAAGGTCATCCAGATGCATAAAATGGAGCTGATCCACGAGTATGTGCTCATCTTTTATTCCTCAGCAATTTTGCTATATTCACTCAATGTATTTTGTTACAGACTAATGTCAACCAAGGTTTTAGGAGACGGTCGCGGCGGAAGAAGAAAACCACGTTGGCATCGCTTTTGGCCGCCAATACTGCCGAAGGAGTTTACTCTGCGTAACCGCAAAAAATTTTCATCGATTGCAACTACAAGACGAACTCGTACAGCTTCCCAATTCGTGCGCGTCACGTGTTCATATGTATATAAACAACTTTCACTGCAGCCGTAGAATTCACGTACGATGAATAATCTGTAACAAAGTTTGGATCATTAGCGCTAACCACAAATTTAATTTTGCGACACCCGAGAATTCTCGTCGTATAATTACGACCTTGGACTAATGAAGTATTTTAGAGGGGAATGGCTAAGCGCTTGAGTTATCATCTGCCGTTTTTTATATTGTCAGCCACATCATAATTCGATGCCAAAGAAAGAATTACGGATTCTGACAAGAAGATCTGGTCAGCATATATGGCCCACTAACACGATGTCATCCTTGCTCCTTCATAGACCAAGTTTGTGGAGAATGACAGCAGCTACCAGATTGCAGTAAGGTTTTATCCACCCTCGCTTCTGTAGTTGATTCGCAATATGTAATGTTTGTCTTATATAGGACTACAGGACAGTATCATATCCGAATGTGAACAAGCTTCCTTTGACCAGGTCTTTTACACCATGGACTGGTTACAGCAATTTAGATACCTGCTACGTCTCGCGTGAAAAAGCTAATCATAAAACATCAAAATTTGGTTCAACAGCGCCGATGGCACAACTCTTGATGTCTACGAGCACATATCCAGAGGTGTCAAGCCAAAGAACAAGAATATCAGTGAAACGATTAATAAGTAGAGATACGAGACATTTACAAAGTTGTTCGGCAACCTTTCTCACAGCTACACCGAAACATTTCGCGTTTTGCTTTAGTGCTTTGAAGAAGCAGTACCGGCTCAAACTAGATCGTTCGATTCTTCAAGGATGCACGAGTTACTACGTAACATTCCATTTAAATGTTAACCTCACGTCATCCGCAGGTAGATCGAATAAAAGCAACCGACTAAATTGAGATTTTATCGACACAGTGGAATATGTACATGGACAATAATACAAATTGCCTCAATCTAGAGATGTAGCATCTTGCCACCCTTACGTATTGAGAGAGTAAAATATCACCAGCGGTTGCACTATAAATTAACCTAGCGGTAACCTTTGTGCTTCAAGCGAACCAAGCGATAGATCGGTGGCAAGATTTGCCCTCCCTCTCGTTACCTTGGTCACGTCAGGCGGCGGTGTCCATCTCGTGCTTTTATCAAAATTGCATATCCACCGGCGTACTATCCATCGTGATAACAGCCCAATTGCTGCATCCGTCTCAAATCTTGGTCTTCTACACACCGCTACAGCCACTGTTATCATCGTCGACAAACCTCCGTCCAAGCATTCTGATAAAACACGATATTAACCCACAGTGATTCACTACAGTCCATGCTTCTTAGCTTGATGTTTTAGGGTTCAAAAACCATGAGGTCCTTCACTTCATGCTTCGTTGCCCCCCTCACGATTGTATCATGCATCGTAATCTTCTGCGTCGTTGGCCACGACATTTCAACCCACCCAATTCCTCCTCGTCGTCTATTCTCAAGTATGCAACGTCATACGATAGACAGCCACGGTTTCTCTTTTTATTCTCCACCTGTCTGATAATGCTCGGATACAATTCCGTAATTGAACCAGAGTTACCAGAAATCATTAGGACTAATGAATAGTCGTTGAATCAAGTGTAAATAGAACACAATGTTTTCAGCACAAAACAAATTAAGTTTTCATATTGTCCCCTTCTCCTTGTTGTCCATCACACTTAAAAACAATGAATACATGTGCACATTCGATCGCCCCAAAACTTGCATATGTTTTGGGACGATTGGCTTCGAGTGCTGAATACGAACCACCTCGTTGTTGTTTCAAGTCACTTAAGAAACTTTTGCGGGGGTAAGCGTCCATACAATGATTTTTATAAGGTAGATTTACGCCGCGGAATCCCACGACCATGACCCAGGAATAAACATCAAGGCGTCACTGCCTCAGCCGACCCGACGAAGCTAAGCTTTGTAAAGGGGGGTGGCCTTAGCAAAATTTGTATAAATGGAAAATATATCAATATAATATTCTGTTAGCAAATATTCGTATATTATCATACAAATAACTTACAATTAGAGAGCGCGATTCGTCCATAACATTTTGCTGTGTTCTTAAGATCGAAATCAACTTAAAGGACACAACTTCGTTTCTGTTGGAATATAGTCAAATAAAATCTTTGGGAATATTCTAAAGGAATTGAGCAATTGAAACAAGTTTCTAGGAAAGTAAGATGTGAAGAAAAATGTAGAAATCTAAGTTATTTAACATATTAACTATCAGTTCCATTTCCGCGTGCTATTAAGTAAGTGCTGTTAGTTTCAGTATGGACCACCGAGCTTACTTTTTCCAATAAATAATCATTGATTTGCTGCTGGTGCATGCTCTGTTGAAGCTGTTAACGGCATTTCTTGGTCAGCAGTTGCATCCCCACAATAATAATCTTGTGTGCAATGTCGATCTTGTGTGCGAATAGGTACATAGACAATTGTATTGCAGCATTCAGCGCGTCGCGATGAGTGAAGATGGGATTTTCGTCTCCGTCGCTGTCGTCATCACACAAAAACGGTTCAGAGGTGGCAGTTGCATCGGAGTCTGGTTCCCATTCTTCCAAGTTGTTGTCACACTCCAGATAAACATCTGCTACCATTCCATCAGATAAGGATAGTTTGTCGATTAGATTTGCCAGGATTGAGATATCATTGGGACGGACCGGCTCGTCTTGCCTACGGAGCACTGCCGCCATAACTCCAGACACGATTCCTGTGTGGATCTAACAGTGTCGAATCGTTTCAGGGCGCACCTCAGCCCACAGCTTTACCACCATACGGATTGCGCTAAGAACGTCGAGCTTCTTGTCGTCCGTCCCCGCCGTCACCATGTCCGGTAGCCACTGCACGAATTGGGTCTTGTACTTGAGCTTGAAGTTGCGAATGATGCCCGCGTCCATCGGCCGCAAATTGGAGGTGGTATATGGCGGAAGGAAGTGAATGTGTACGTTTGAGAGCTGCCAAACTGTCAGGTGATGTCGCGTTGTCGAGCAGCAGAAGAACGTTTCGCCTACTCATATTGAGATTGAACGCTTTTAACCAATTTGCAAAGACGCCGCCAGTCATTCGTGCCTTTGTATTTGCATGGAAGCGGACGGGTAGCTTGGAAATGTCGATAGCTTATAGCAACGGGGGTTGAGGGACTTGTTGATCACGATAGGGTCCAATTTTTTATTCCCATCCATGTTGGAGCATAGCCCTACCGAAATGCGCGACTCATCTTTCTTCTTGCCACTAAAAGGCATCGTTGCCAGAGCCCGCGAAGGCATCATGCGATAAATTAGACCGTTTTCATCCATATTTAAAACATCGTACGCCGCGTAGCCGTCGAGAAGGGTCCGGAGTTCCTGGCGCCGCTGGTGAAGGGTCTCTAGCTCGACTGAGGCCGCCTCGCCATGCAGTCGGTAAGACTTGATGTTGTGTCGGGCTTTTAATCTCGACACCCACGAAAGCGAGAGCGTCGTCGTTACACCTGCGTCCACGAGCAGTTGATTGGCCTTTTGGTGGAAATTGAAGTCGGTCAACGTGACTTTACTTTAAGTGTCGAGCCCGAAATGGAACAGCGCTTTCTCCACCTCGGCATGTCTGCCCTTCTGCTGCCGTTTGGCTCTCGGATTGAGGGTGACAGGAATGTACTCGCTCAGAATTATGCTGATCGTGGACCGTGCAACATGGACTCCAAACTCTCCCAACGACCATCGACAGAGATCGGCTTGCGTGAGTCCAGGGTTCTCTCGCTGGTGTGTCTGTAGAGCTCTCTTCTGGACGAAGTAAAGGTGCGTGTGGAGCGCTATTCGCACGTCGTGTTTGTCTGTGGAGGTGTTCAGAAATTGCGTATTGTCCTTGCGTGGGGAGAATAGATTGGGTGGCGGGCGTCACTACGTTCTTTTGTCCAATAGCTGTGCGATAGAATCAACAAACTTAAAATTTGTATGTGTTTTTTTGTCCAGTAAAATGCGGTTTTAATAGTGTGTTGGTCCTTCAACCGTGGTTATTTAACTGTATTCTAACTGTGAGCTGTCTGTATCAGCATATAATATGTACTTAAGATGGCAGTACTATGGGCGCTAGTTAAAATAGACCATGATGTCAACCAACATTGCCGAGTACGAAGGAGAGCACATCTCGTTACCAGTACCACCTTAATGCAAAAGTCACAAAACCAGAACCATGTGTAACACAAGTGTAAATTAGACGAACAAATAGTGCTAACCACACTACACTCAACTGCATCATGGGATAAGAAAATGCGGGATTGCTAACGATTATTTTCATTTTGTAGACAACTGTCATACGAATGGTTGCGCGCGCTCCATTTTGAAAAACATTTCGTTCACTTATCAATTGCGCTCACAGGTTGATCTTCCCTCTTGCAGTACGGTCACTGCGAGCGGCCCGGTCACACCAAGTGGGCTCGTGGACTTGATGAACCCGGTGTGATCAAGTACCGTTTGTTTTGATAGAGTAACCAGCAGGTGAGTTCACGGTGGGAGTTTAGTGTGGGTGTGCTGTTTAATTGATGTGTGCTATGTCTGAGTGGACGTACAAGGCGTACAGCTTATTCATGACAGGCAGATGACTATTTCAAGTAGTGCATAATCCGTAATCGATCTCAAACAGTGATACCAGCAGGTCATTTCTTGCTGTGTTTGGTGCTGATTACTTGACATGACTATTTATGTACATATGTGACGCGCGGTAATTCAAGTTAAAAAGATGTTTTGAAAGTTTTAATGCTAAATTGTGGTAAACAAGTAAATTGTTACACAGCTCGCGTTAACTTGCTTCTTTTCCCATCAGCATGTTATTGCAAGCCGCACCGTAATCAATCTGCATTGTCTGCACTGAAGTTGCTCTTCAGCAGCTAAAAATTTGGAGTATGTACGATTTATGTCCAAAGACTTTGTCGAACCTGGAAGTGATTGTGCATTGCATCGATGAAATATTACCATGATCCATAAGATCCATACAATGCAGCCTCAATCGAGTATGGATGCAATGGATCCTTCAGAGTGGTACTTATGTGGCGTGGTGATGGGCATCACAATACATGTCGTGACTTGCAGTACCAAAAATAAAGAATCCAACATGTCGCCCAAGACGATCGGCTGTGCAGTACAGCATCATTTTTTCTTGGCGGTCGTATTCGTGCGGCTGAGACGTCCTTAAGTGTTGTACCCCGCTTGTTTCCACGGTCGGCACAGGTACTTATTATAAATTTCGTACATACTGAGCTGCCATAACGCATTTTTTTCCTCCTCATGAAGCTTTTCTTGAAATTTCTCGCAAGGTCAACGGATGAAAGCCGAAGTCGTGTCGATTGTATGCCGAAAGTATGCAACACGGCGGCTTTGTAGCGGTAAGGCAATCTCAATTGATCAAATTTAAAGTACGAGCACTCAAAGCTATAGTCTTAATGCGCCGATTCTTTGCATATCGTTGCTTTGAGGCGAACCATACTTCAGAAAAAGATCGTAAACTTCAGTATCGCCCGTAGAATTTTGCTCTGACGTCCATAGATCTCGCGCAAAAGGAGTCAATGTAATCTTTTGTGCTGTCCATTACTCGTTTCTTCTTGTCGCATGCCAAACTTTTCCATAGCCGTCTTCGTCGACATTTTGGTTGCCTTTAGAGCCGTGGCATCACGAACACCATTAACAAGAAAAGTATTGTAATTGCTTTCAACAGCATCGGCGGTGCGCCATCCGAAAAGTAAAAATGGTTTTATCGGCGGCAAGTTAGTATCTTTAAAACGCATACTTGTAATCTTGTTTGTGTGTTCACCAATAGCTTCACTCCAGATCGTGCTGGCCTCCGCTTGCATCGGTATGTTTGCAAACAATACTCAGTAAATCAAGTCAATGTCTTTAAGATAAGTGTCCACATCGTCTACCATAAATTGCTTGAATTTTCGTAAAGGCTTCATTGTAGGCAACAACAGTCTCTTCAAATTGAAGTTTCCATATCAGAATCCCAATCTTGGTTAAAAAAAACCGCTTAAGTTTCCCCTTACATTATGCAGCATGTGTATAATAGTAACAAATTTAAACGCTAATACCTTTCCTATTCAACACCAGTTTCACGGCTTCGTGAAATCTTACACGATCGTAAGGGACATCAACACTTAAAATTAATTCCAACGTTCATACACTTTATGGAAAATCACGCAATATTATCCTGGTTTCCACGTGAAAAAATACTATGGGAAGCTTGACGTTCTGTCCGTTCCCATCTTGACCGATTTAAGAACGTACCACACCATTCAGCTTTCCGTGACGGAAATGTTCGCAATCAAATCCGGCCACAAAAAATTGAAAAGGTTGGCAGCTTACGGCCACACCGAAAACCTTGAACGTAAATTGATTGCATTGGTCTACGTCAAGTGCAACGGTGCTACCGGGATGACGCGCCTTGACCTCAATAAGTGTGGGGTAAGGAGCGGGGAAGATGGTTTCTGTTCTCTTTCCATGCCATATACCACCGCATCTTAAGCCCTGTGAATCTTGTTTTAATACTGCTGCACATAAGTGTCATCATGATCTTGCACGGGCGCCACAATTGACTTACACTTTATGCCCTTGTCGCCTCGAACAGCGGCATCAAAAGTTGGCAGTAGTTAAAGTTGTCGTGCTGATTATTAACGACGACTAAGCACACATCAGAGCGGCTATCGATAAACACGGAACCACGAAACCAGAAGATTCACCCTTCAGTCTCGCTTCGTCATAAGTAACTCCCACGGGCCTCTAAATTGTAGGCATACACATGTCTTGCTTCTGCAACTGCTCTTCTTTACCTTGCGTTGTCGATTTTAATGAAAACAGTAAAATTTATAAACGGTAATGCAGCAACGCCGGTACGAAAGGTCAATCCTTGAGTCAGGTCGGTGGTACCCTGAATATTGCCCAATTTTTCATCACAGTTTTTCGAGACACCTTGCTGATATTTTTTGTTTAACATCTTCGTACGCTTACTTTCAAAGTCTCAAACTAACCATTTTTAACAAACAGTATTACGTAGTAGAAACATCTTAATTTTTGTAAGTATCGCTGTTGAGACTAGAACTAGTTTCGTAAAAAATGTTCCTATTTGATACAGTCTTCTGCATTTCGTGAATAAGATGTACGCCTTGTACGTCCACTCAGACATAGCACACATCAATTAAACAGCACACCCACACTAAACTCCCACCGTGAACTCACCTGCTGGTTACTCTATCAAAACAAACGGTACTTGAAAACACCGGGTTCATCAAGTCCACGAGCCCACTTGGTGTGACCGGACCGCTCGCAGTGACCGTACTGCAAGAGGGAAGATCAACCTGTGAGCGCAATTGATAATTGAACGAAACGTTTTTCAAAATGGAGCGCGCGCAACCATTCGTATGACAGTTGTCTACAAAATGAAAATAATCGTTAGCAATCCCGCATTTTCTTATCCCATGATGCAGTTGAGTGTAGTGTGGTTAGCACTATTTGTTCGTCTAATTTACACTTGTGTTACACATGGTTCTGGTTTTGCGACTGTGGAATAAATATTAATATGGGGTATGAGATTTTTCCTGCGGAAAGACGTGTGCAATGAGTGGTAAAAAGATCGTTACAATGCAGATTTGTACTGACACATAATTTAAAAAGAGGTTACTATAATTTGTTGACAGTGGATTTATAATAATCGATAAATTCTTCGTTTTACCTTCATCAAGCACGTTTACGCCGTTTACCACCTTCTTCTGCTCGTACGTATACACGCAGTCTTGGAGCACCAAATGACACTCCTTTCAGCGTAGGGTTGCTCGCATTGTGTCAGTACAAGCGTTTCGGTGCCCCGTCAAAGGTATACAAACATTAAGGCATCGAGGTTGCATTGATCAATCGATGGATTGCAACCTCTCGCAGTGTAGGACATGGACATATTGAGGATCAATACGTGAAAGATCTCACATAGATATCTTATCAGCTTTTCAGGCTGATCCACTAAAAAAAACTAGTAAATTGCACGTTTAGGACTCGATCGATGCATACTTCTCGAAATCAGCACCAGTCTTAAAGTCATCACTACATCGATAATTGCTAGTGTAAGGAATAAATTACCTACTGAAACATGGGTTAAAAAATGCGAGGATGTCAACAAGGTATTTTTTAAATTTAGATGTTAGACTGGTCGGATCGCGCATTCTTTACCTTGACAAACGGCTTCTTAAATTACAGCTTACTCTCACACGCACTCGCGATTACAGCGATATGCATCTGCATCGACAGGGCACAAGGCTCTTTCTCAACGGGGACAGTACAAAGTGATTGTTAGGCAACATCCTGTGTGTTTCTATATGCTGTGCTAGATATGGGGACAAAAGTGTGCCTTTGACAGAACTGCTAGCATACCGAGATGTGGTCTGCTTTCGATATTTGGTTGATATTCCTAGCGCTTAAGCGAGTTCCTAGATTTGCCTATCAAACCCTGCTTGACACCCCGCTTGCTATATGAAGCATTAGTCCCTTGACGAAGACCCAAAAACGAGGACCTTAAAACGAATCAGTATCAGTTGTTGATGTATGTAAGCAGTAAATAATCGATTCATTCTTTTAAAAATTTTTATATCCTGACGAAAGCGTACTTCTTCCGGTTGAATGCGCAGAATGAAAAGTTGTAAGAACGATCATTCGCAAAACAAATACTTTCTCTTGGTGGTGCACATGGACAAATTTACATTATGATATAATATGATAATCAGCAAGGTGATATAAGCAAGTCTACGTCAACGATTAGAAAGAACAATTGGGCAAATTTACTGCACCCTACAATAGATTGATCAGAGCGCATGATCACTGAGCTACTGAGATTCAGAGCCCCCACAAATTTACCACCACAGACTTTTTCGACAAGAAAAATCACATTTCCTATAGGGATTACTGCGTGTAAAATTCGGATTGTTAGACCAGTAGAATGCGACAGTGAACATGCGGAAATTCGTATCGTGGTAGACGTCCGAGAAGTTTTTCATGTACCAAATGTCTTGCTTTTATCATTAATTTTGTGCAAAAAGATCTTTTAAAATCTCTCACAGAGCTTGTTGATGGTCGCATTATTTAAATTCCCAGAATTCAGCGAAATAACTTTTATGATAATGCAAGTAAAATGTGCTTGCTGAATTTCTACTCGAGAAATATAATTGATTAATCAAATATACGGTACGTGCACACACTTCAAAAATGACAGAGCTACATCAAACCCAGACATTATTCGTGCTTCGAAAAGAGACGACGCTTTTAAAATTCTAGAAAACTCATCTTCATTTCATACGAAAATTAATAAGTCTTTTAGTAGCAACGATCTTACGAACGATAATGTACTCGGCACAAGTTGTGACGAGTGGCACTAGAATCAAGTATCAACTCACCCCCCTAATAGTGTTGATTGTGCAGCAAATACTTCTTACTTTTGTTAGTGATCGGGTTCGATTGGCGGCTACAAGTCGTTTGTTGTGTCCCAATTGCACGCAACAAAAGTTGTATGTAGCTCGGGGTTTTTATCCCCTGAAATGACGATATGTGTGGTTTTCCGGCACCCGACCTGCTTTTGATATGGAGGTGGGAGAACTAATACTATAGGTGGTTGTACAGACATCCACTAGAATTTCCCTCCCCACAAAGCTTACATCTAATTCTTCACAAGATTCGATGGATATAAGGTAAAGTAACGTCCTTTTTAAGCCCAGTAGCATTCAGCTCGAAGATGGTTTGGCGGCAAGACAAGAGTAGCTTTGCTTAGATTGTAATTGAGCACTTCTGGTATCATTTTCGATATACCTGTACCCATATGTGAAATTTCTCTAGAAAACAGCGAATTCACATGATCACCTCCCGCGGCATCCTGTACTGAAATCCAACGAGCTAGCGCAGGAAATATCGCTGTACTATTGTGTTGTAGATATATTTTATCTTACTGTGTAAACGAAGATGTCCACAGCAGCCCTCACCAAAATTTGATTGCCTCAAGGCGCTTTATAACGAACACAATTAATGGGTATTTTAATTTAGTCTCTCCCAACGAAGTAGGTTGTCCGTTACATATAAAGCGGACGTGGTGTCACCAATAGTATGTAATTAGCTTAATGGCGCATTATAGTTGACGTGCTTAGAATCGGGTTTGTGTTTTACTCTGAGGCTAGGCAAATTTGGGAGCACAGCAGGGGTTCAAGTTGATTTCAGAAATGTTATTAGTTCGTTCATGACTGACAATCAGCAACAGGGTTTATTTTATAAAGGTCTCACGATAGATCATTACTTGAACGATTACACTGAGAATTATTCCTGATTCATTCAATTTTGTCATCGCTTCTGAAGTAAAATGCCACGTGTTCGTGACTAAACTAGGACCAGACCGCGTTAGTTCGCCAAAATGAGTGTAGATTTTGTGTCAGTCTTGGTGTCAACAGATACTTCGAAGCTGCTTAATGTCGTTTGCGATGCTACGATACCATTAAACTTCGAATTTGTGCTATTCATATCAACTTGCGATCGTATCTGACAAGAAGGTGCCCGAAATAGAAACTAGTCGACACTCTGTGTTTAGACAGCTATCAGGCTGACCACCTCTGGTGTATAACTAGCCAGCACTATCATCAGCGTGGCACCTACAACCCAAAGAGTACAATAAAAAGCTTCGATTGTCTGGATGCATCAATATGGAGCTGCTCCACTGGAACGTGCGCACATGTGTGATGTAAGAACAAAATCATACGTGTGTTGCATCTATTTGTGATTTTGCACAGGACATACTGAACCTCTTAAAGGAAACAACTGTCATTATGAAAGCAAGTGATGTCAACAAAATCTCCCTGAAAGCAATTTATAAAGGCTCTGTGTGGGAGAGCAATCGTGTAAGCTTTAATTTACCAAGCGAACGACGGTTACTCCCATACAGTTTGTTGCAGAAATTACCGTCATGCTGCCAGGTTGCCCTTGCGCTGTTGCTGATGGACAGTTTTTTCAAGTTTAAAAGTAAAAAGATGGAAGTTTGCGGATTATGCTTCATAAAGGAAATTTCGTGTACTGTAAAAAGCAAAGAGATACCTTAAAAGGGGACTGACTAGGTAAACACCCCCTACTGACTACGTAGACACCACTTGGATAAGAATTACAACGATTATCTTGCAATAAAGGTTCCTGTAGTAGGATAAAAACATTGGAGACAATTACAGTGCAATACAGGATGTTAGACCCTCTCCCAAATTTCTCCTCACCTCGCCACACCTCACGTCCTTTGTACAACCTTTATTGTAATCTCATTTTTTTCTGGCACAACCTTTCTTTCTGATCTCTTATTCCAATCGATATCTAGAGACATACACGGCTAAAGGTATGTAACCTCGAGAATTAGTTCGTAATAGTAAAAAATTCTGGCAATGGAGTACGAAAAAGGTAAAAATACGCACCCTAAACACTTGTCCAAATTTGAATTTACTAAATCTGTATTATAATGGCTCTATCCACTATTTATGTACGTGGGTCATACAGCGCAGATGGTTATGCCAACTCCTATTAATACAATCTATGAGTCAGTAGAGGCTGCAGAAACTCGTGGGTCATTGTATATCTTAGATTTACTCCGTAATTGGAGACACTGAACTAGCGTTCTAGAACATTCAGCATAATTGTCTACATCTGTACTGCTGATACATAAAGTATGGGGAAGTAGTTGGATATCTGCATCAGTGTAAGGTTTCTCATTCATTTATTGTACCGAGATCTGGAGTTTGTAAGCCTTTAATGCCGCATGCGATGACACAAACGACATCAGTCCCTCATACGCTTTGATAAAAAATGTATCTTCTACACCGAGTGCGAGAGGAAAGAACACGATTACGTACATTGGACGCGTCGGCGCAGGCACTGCAGCTTACAATTAATACCACGTTAATAAATCAGGATTAAAATATAATCAATTAAATTTCAGGAGGCACCAGCTTAGTAAAATAAACACTATATTTATACAAGGGTTGTCCACGTACTAGGTTGGGGGCGTACATGAAGTCAGTCCGTATCAGAATGGATGATCTTCTTTTAAATGATGTATGTTCTCATGTTAAGTAGTGGATGTTCTTTCAGCACTTGTTAAAATAGTTTGTTCGAATCAAATAGATAGCCCAAGCGGCACGTAGGTGTATTTTTAGCGATGCATGTAGGCGAATTTATAGTTTCCTCTTGCTGAAATGAATAAAAATCGTTTCTCTTGTTAAGTGTAAATTTTTATCAGTGTTTATTGAAATCGTTTACTAAAGTCAACGATAGTCGAAACGGAACGTAGGTGCATTTGGCTACAGATGTAGGTGTATTAGCAATAAAGTTTACAGTTCCCCTCAACAAAACCACGTGCATGGGTGGGCTAGGGTGGGAAGTAAAAATGGGTTCTCGAAAAACACCAGTGCACTCATCAGGAAGATCATTTTATGCCTTACCTTTGTCATACCTCTATCTTCTCTTCTTCTAGGGCTAAGGCAAACAGCGTAAACAACTCATGCAATCGATCACCCCTTGCTTCTGCCGGATCATACAACACCGCGAACAAACTCAGGCTTCCTTCGTAATGCTCCTTGCTGGGTCTCGATAGTGCGTACCTCTTATGGCCACTAAACCTGATAGTGCAGACATTAGAGCTCTATAGAGCGCAAAAGTGCGTTCATTGAGCATATGGTTTAGTTAAAGAGGCACGCCAGAACTTGCTTTGGGAGCTCGTTCCATCTCCCAAAGTGAATTATGACGTGCCTCTCCAACTTGGAGTATGCGCTTAATGAACGCAACTATCTCGGAACAAAGCTCTTTGCGGTTCGTAGGAGCGAAAAGTGTTAATTCGAACAAGCGGATTGAAAGGTTTTTATCGAAAGATTAATCGAGTCAAGCTATTTGGAACGCAGCTCATATTTCCTAAATTAGAAGGCTACGCGTTGCGAAGTCTTTCAGTACGCAGCTGAAAGCTTGCACCAGAACATCACACCCAAAACAATAGGCCGTCGATTGTGCGTTTCGTCGACGTGACCCGCTGGACCAAGTAGTGACAGAACACGATACGACAAAATCACAGCGTCGACGTGATACGCTGATCTAAGTCGTGACAGAACAACATGCGACAAAATTACAGCCCTACAGACCAAGTGAGGCTGGAATTACATGCTGATTTCTCTTTGTTTGGATTCATCGCTGTTGCCTTTTTCTGACTTCCATGTGATCGTGCGACAGGTTTGTAGCGTGTGTATTGTGTCTTTCATGTACGATGTCTACCATCCCGGTCGTCCCATCATTAGTTGGACTTCTTGCTGTCTTGGTCGACATAATGCTACTTGTGCGCAATAACAGCAGCCTAAACAGGGGGAGATTGTTACTCGGTTGGGGCAAATTTCGCCGTAGACAAGGAGGAGGCCAAACTATATTAAGCACTAAAATCAGATGACCAAGTTATCAGTTTGAGGGTGCAAATCTCTGGGCTTAACATGCAACTAAGGATTAGCAATGATACCGCGGGTGGACCCCTCACCACATAAATTGAGTTCAAGAATATACAGATTCCTGACCCGGATGGGAATACTCCCGAAGAGGTGGACCGGCTGCGACAGACAAATGAAATACGAAATCTGTCGATGGGGATGGGTAAAGCCCTACCACCAACTACCCATGGGACTATATGTGCATCGATGTTGTACATGCAAAGTTGCTTGTGCAGCGTGTACATACTGCATACTTACGGAATGGTACCCTGATGTCACGTATGGACCTTCCATACCTTGTGTAACCGTCAACTGGCGGATCGAACTCCTCGTAATTAATTGAAGAGGATATGGATGTCGGCCTTGACAGAGGTCGAATTGAGGGACTTCGAGTGGGTATGCTTCAAATCGGTGGGCCGATAGGTGGCCACTCGATGGACGTCGTCAAAAGTGGACTCAAAACCGAATAAAGGAAGCTTGTCGCTACTTGGTCGTATCCTTGTTAGTCTCAAAGATTATTCTCACCTGTCCTTTACATAGATCCCGAACAACTACATGAAGGAAGGTCCTTTTTTTAAACGAATCTTTGGGATTGCTACACGAGTCGAATCTTAGGCTAAAGACTTCCTAGGGACCTATTCGCACTTTAATCTTCCTACGCGACTATCTTCGTCGGGAGATTAAAATATTTCCCTTCCCGGAACAGCGGGTGGCAAGACCTTTTTTACGCACAACGAATTCATGGCACGTGGATCGCATATTGAGTAGTGTTTATTATGGCCCTATCCTTTTACTTCATAATTCTGTCCTTCACAATGCCCTAATATCTCTTTTAACTGGCCAGGAATAATTGATCTCGAAGGACAAGGTCCACAGATGACGGCAAAGGTCTACTGGCGACGGACCGAGATCTACTAATGAAATACCAGGTCCCCTGATGTACAGCCTCTCCATTCCGAACGGAGGAAGGAAGTATCCATGAAAAGGTCGCACCACTTTCAATCGAAAACTTAATGGAGTATCTCTCTTCGTCTACGAGGGACAAGAGTGCCTTAAAGAACGACAAGACAAATCGATCCGCTGCTCAAGACTCATTTCCTTAAAAGCAGTTTGCTTTTGCGAAGTCACGTGGAAGTACTGTAGAGTGTTTTCAAAATTGATCTTTTGAAAGCCTCGCGTCTGATAAAACAACCTCGACCAGTGCAATTGGAAGGATTATAGAAGAGCAAGACTCGATTGACGGTCGCTCTGTTGTGCAACTCTGATTGATCACGACATCTTTGAAGACTATGCATTATTCCGCTCGCGTCACGCGGAGTGAACAGCAAGCATATGTTAGCTTATGTCTGCTGCCTGCCGTTAGGATATATGATGCCAGAGAACTTGCTATTGAAGGTTGTGCGATTCTTTCATGCCTCACTGAAAGTTTTGATGACAGCTGCTGTTAAGAGCACATCAGGAACCACGATACAATTGAGCATCAAAACTCGGACTGCGACGCTGATTGAATTACTGACCATTCCGGCTAGCCGCTTTCTGACATTCCGGACCCTTCATGCTCAGTTGGCGTCGACTAGGTCACTGGTTCCTACTTGGATATCGAGAAACGGAGTTGTATGACCCAGTTAAAGTACCGGAATCACTTCATACCTCTTGATCCCCACCGCTTCTAACAAAATTCTGGCACTTTTTTCTAGTTGAACAGACAGCCCCTACAGATCCCCGAGTACTCATCTGTAGCTGTTATGGAATCCTTGCCAGTCCTACCAGCAAGCAGCACTATGAGAAATCAAGCATTTGTTAGCGTTTCCTTGACAAGTGCCAAATCCTCCTCGAGTATGTACAACACCTTGCAATGATCAGCTCTAGACAATTATTTAGATATTTGATGAATGTATCGCCAAGAAACGTTCACGAAACCGATGACCGGATAGCGCGTGTTCATTAACACAAAGGCAGTTCGTGCATTTTGTGGACTGGAAATTATGCACGATGTGGAGTAACAATTACTGTCGCATCTGACTTCATTCATACTTACAAGGCCATTTTTGAGTTTTAATTTCTTTCGCTGATACTTTGACAATCGTTGAATTAACCTCTACGGTCCTAACACCAAAGGAGACAAAGCATTTAGTAAAAAGATGGGCTTGCTCCATCAAAACCCACCACTCTGCAATTTCTGCAGGCCCTTCTCACGCGTAATCAGGTTCGACTGCAAGTATTCCATGCTGGTCGCCGCCACTATGAGACAAACCGGTTCGAGTCACTACTGAAGTAATGTAAAGAGGAAGCCGCTCGTAAAATAATGGTACGATCGTAGATAAGAAGGGGGAACAAGCTTCTGACCAAAGTCTTTGCAACTCGTACAATGGATCATTACGAAATTTGCCATCTGCGTCACACAAGCAAACAACCGACCTACCGTCTGATCCCGCGTTTCAAAATGCGCATCTACTCCTCTAAGCTCCTCACCTTGCCACAATTGTTATGTGTCTATCAAGATAGTCCGCCTCAGATTCAAAGACGGTGCAACCCGACAGCCCTTAATCGATCATTACGCGAGCACTAGAGTCTTGCAATAAATTCGTCTTGATCACTTCGTCGACGCGCACGAATCTGAAGACAATTACCGTGGGGTGACTAAGCACAAGAAATAATCTCAACTGATCCAGATAAGCGTGCTTACACCATGTGTGATACTTTCCTTACCGCTGGTAAAAGCTACCCCTTGCTAAAACAAACATAGTGTATGAAGATACACGTCACCGACATGCTCGAGTGTTGATGGTGTCGGTGCTGACGGATTGATCTCGCATCCTTCGAATCTACAACATCCTTCTAGTTTTGCGTCTGTAGCTGGCTGACGATCAAGAATCTCGTCTTTATCGTCCGATTCCCAACCTTGTCTTCCCACGATGCAGCCCAGTACAGGCATTTTGGGGACCTTTAGGACAGAATTTTGCAAGCTGAAGTACGTTCAGTGCCTCCTATAGTCAGCACTACGACGTACGAATGACGAGTGTGACAATCGACCGCTCAGATCGTCCTTGAACTTACAATAAACGAGCACATGGTCAAATTAATGGGGTGAGTAGGCATTGTGTGGACGCATCACATGACGACCACCCGGCTGCTCTTTTTTGCTTTCCAGCACGGTATATGAATTCAGAAATGTATACTTATGATACAAATCACGCTTTCGTCTTACGCTCGATTCTTAAAGAAATATGTGAGTGTAGAAAATTAACCGAATCTCGATGCGACATAGTAAGATTAAAAAGAAGGCGGAATGTGCGGGACGCGCGGTATGGTATCGGCTTACCAGCATCCTAATCCGCGCGGGATGGGGCATAAATATACGTAGATAGCGATGCAATCTAATAAGAAAAATTCTTTACTGGCTACACTTAACACTCACAGGTGGACACAACGCATTCACAACAACCCATATGTCGATCGGCAGCTGATACGCTAATCTATACTTCCACCGGTTTATTTCCAGCTGACTTATCCATTTACAAAACTACTTGAGATCTGAGGAAGTCAAGAGCTTGATGCGGGGGTTTACATTGAATGGCTGTCCCAGTTTGGAGTTAGCCATCCTCAACGGTTGTTCTCCTAGGCCGAGGTCTCCTGGGTCGTACTCGCATGAGCCGACCGACTCCATTTCGACATAGGGCATCGTATGATGTCTCGAGGCATGCACTCTTGGAATTGGAATAATTTCTGTTTGCGTCGTTTGTCTCCCTTTGACCATTCTTTCGTTGGGGTGTGTTCGGGGTAATTGGAGCTCCTAATAGGTTTCCATCGCCGCGTTTAACCATGTCATTAACCTGCTTACTGGGTTGTTAGTGTTTCCCCCAGTATATTCGCAGCGTGGCGGGGTCAAGGTCTCTGTAATTCCTGGCCGATCCCCTTTTGAGCAAAAACCATACCATCAGGAGCCTCTCATACCTATGCGCGTGTCCGTTGTGTACCCACAATAAAAATTGGGATATTAAAAAGTGAACAACTCGCACAAAAACACAAGTGGAAAGCCGCAATTTAAGGGATAGACTACAAGCGTGAGAATGGTTGCACAAAACGTGGAATGGTACGAGTATTTTACTTAGCTAGAGATGGCTAGAAGATATAAAATGCTATAGAAACTGATCTAATATAAATATTTGAGCCAGTAACTGGATTTAGTACGCCATTGTGAGCGTTATCAGTCGCAGCCCGCGGCAAGAATATAAGCAATGACGGAAATAGCCTCTATTAAACAGCAAAGGTAGTGGAAAATATGAACAGCGATACGATAGTAGATGAGGAGCCCTCATCGAGGACACATTTAAGCTCAAGAATCTTCTGGCTTGGGCTTTATAATAAAAACTTAAATACGTGGTCGCCGAAGGAGTGGTCAATACCAATCGCACTGATTCTACTTACACATATTGAGTGTAACTTAGCAAACCGGCGAGAGTACCGCGCATCTGTACACTTAAATTTACGCTTCGTATTCCACGTTTTGTTCTTAAAAGAGGAAAGAGCACGTGAGGACAGCAGGCTATATATGTAAACCTTATATGAAAGGTTGTTCTTTCCTTGATTGGATGCGACGATCTCCTTCCTGCGCACAGAGCATACAAAACCTCATTTTATTTGGATGGTAACTTATCCTGCCCGTCTTTTTACATCAATCGCAAAGCCATTCTCCTGTGCACAGGCTTGGGCAGCTTTCTTTCCGAGATGTTTTGTAATCGATTTTGCTATAAAAGGGGTGGCGAGGGACAAATCTAAATTCCATCATTGTGGTTAATTTAAATAATGGTTGTCTAAGAAAGGGTGTGTGGAGGTAATGGTGTACAAAATTTCTAAATACAGGCTGCGGTGCAGTATTTGCTTAAAAATGTGTTATAGGAAGATTTGATTTTGGGGGGCCGCTCACACGTTTGTAGAGTATCCACTTATTTGCGGCTATCTACTTATTATTTTAGGCGATTTGCTTGTTTTTTTAATAGTAGCCGATTAAACGGATACGTTATATAGCCACCACTCTTTCGTTGATAAGACATCACCCACCAATAATTATATGATTATAAACTCATTCTGAAAATGCTTCATCAGGTAAAAATATGGCTGAACAATTACAAGCTCAAACTTTTTATTGGGCCACAAAACGTGACACAGTCTTTTGGAGTCCTAACACAGTCTGATAAAAAATGACTAATACGAGTAATCATTTGATTTGATCATATTGGTGACAAAGGGGATGAGGAAGTGAAGATATGTAGAAAAGTAAAGTATGTGGAACAGTCTAAGCACCCTCCTTAAAAGACAAGAACATCTTTATAATAATCCTGTATTGTGCAATTGCATGTAAAATGGTACTTTTGAGTTGTGACACGCGGTCATATTGATCATTCAAGTACAAAAATATTGTATCTGTGTAGGTCAACCTTCATTCGTCAAGACGCAGTGTTGTAGGTACCGTTTCACGTCACGTAGATGCGACAACGAGACAAGCACTGACGAGGTTGGTCTAGTGATGTGTGGATATAAGTCTGACTTCGGAAAGAATACTTTCTATTACAAAGCTTATTCTGGGCACAAGTAACTTATAGCTCATCGTAGCTGTAAGTCGTAGTGAAAATATGCGTCCGTCGGTGCTATCGGCTGATGGCTTCAGTAATGAAAAATTGATTTATGGTGTTTGCCACTGAACATGAGTGAGGATGCATCAATGAGTTGTGGGTATGTAGTGATGCATATATCCTAGCTCATGTGACATTAAACTATTGCACATCGGTGTACAAGGTAAAAAAGATAATGGAAGGTGAGGAGACAATGACTTTGCTAATATAATCATGATGATGGTCTGGACCAACAGTCCGAAGAAAGATTATCACTTGTATGTTGTATAGACGATGTCTGCTGATATTAAAATCAACGCGGCATCAGACGGGCACCGCCGGTCCAGAGCAGTAAAGTAAGTTAAAGCAAATTAGGTATCAGTAGATAAAGCATACTACGAATGGTCAATGTGATCAGTAAAGTCAACTCTAATTAAAATTAGATTAGATTACACCTACTCACTGTCTCTACCAGCTCCATTGATGAGGTCCCTGCAATCGTCGATAGCGCTTTTATTGCTCTACCAAAAACGAAAAGGCTCTTAGATTCTGCTCCCAGCATCCTCTTGTCAAGAGGATACTGCAACACTAAGTCGTGCGACGTCACCGCGATTTTTTCATAAGGTGCTTTTTGTCGCAAGTCTGGGCGACCGTGCTGCTGTGAGGAAAGGAGAACAAGGGTACAGGAGAAGTACAGGCGACTACAATTCCCAATTTATTATTGCGTCAATTCGCAAAAGATTTAATGTTGATCTAGCGCTCGTACGATCACGACGCAAAAACTCTGTCGTCAGTAGTGTAGTATGATGCTTGATACTTAACTCACCACCGTAATATGATAGCAAATTACCTTTTAATAACTTATGGGAAAGTGCGTGCACCGAGACTAAAAGTTAGCGGAGGGTGGAATGAATGGAGAATGCAAGCGAATAATGGCACTTTTAAGGGGCGGAGTTCAGACCGTCCCACACACCCCTCTTTTTTTCCTCTCTTCACTTCCCCAACCCCTTAATTTTCAAATGGACGAATTAAATAATTGCATGTATTTGTCTTTTTATTTGAACTGTGTCAGGACTCAAAAGGGCAGTGCCACGATCCATAAACTTTTTATTACCCCAGTAACGTCCAAGGATTTTGTGCTGTTATCCAAATTTTAGGCACATTTTTACATCGCTAAATACGATGGAAGGTCTTGATCCACCGCATAGATTATGTACAATTATTTAGGTAGAAAGTCAAAGGCAGCAATTAAAGTTCATACACAAGAAATACTATTTTGTTGTAGCCGAACGCACAAAGGTTAGGATCTCAAATGATAGTGCCGTGAAATATTTATTCTTGTTCTCCTCCTAGTCCGCCCCTCAATACGAAAGGACCTCGCCATCGTGCTGCTTTCAACCGTAGCACCAGGTGCTTGTTCAGGGTCAGGTGAGCTTCGACATCTTTGTCTCGTGCCACACTAATCACACATCATAAGTTAGCTAAACTAATTGTTGACATAATCATCCTCATTATTTTACTTGAGATGCCGAGTTCTTGACATAAACGAGCACACCCAAATACTACACCCTTGATCGTGTGTAGATATGCTTGTTGTTTTTTGTAGATAGCGGTCCGCGAAGCAATAAACTAGAACCATTCATATTGAGCTTACGTGCCCACGCTGAATGATACACGAGAGAATCCCTCTTTATCATGCTCTGAAAGGAACTATCCATACCATCCTTATTCGTCATTTAGCTAAAGTTTGAACAACATAAGTAAATGTATGTTGGCTGCTATCTGATTAAGATCAAACACAAGGTACTCGTCCAGTTTTATAGCACCCGACTTGATTTATTGCGAAAAATCTGTCCAATGGCTTTTGTAACATTGTCTTTTTGCGTGACCAACTAAATGATTATGTTGAAAGGGAAAAATAAAACGCCCCATTGTATCATGAAAATATAAATCCCCCACCTCCCCGTATGCTTAAGTTATTTTGATATCGATAAAAACAAATCTTTTTTCATCTATCAATTTTCATTTAAATGGCCACGCTTAGCCACCGCCCTGCAGGTTGAACCGCGTAGGGGGTTTAGCTGTGAGCAGTCTGGAAAAGAAGACACAAAAAAGATGTGATAGAGTCCTTGTATCGTGGTCCGCGGCTGTAAATGCAGACAATCAGTGCTGGTTTCGGAACAATTGATAGTATAGTTTATGCTGTCGTTTTTGTTTTCAATATTTCTGTTTTCTGATGTCACATTTGTTATAAATGCAATATCATTGCATCTGCTGCTATTTAATTGCCATTGTCGTTGTTGCTGCTTTAGCTGTGGCTGTAGCCGTCGTAGTATTGTTGTAAGTGATGCAAGTCGTTTCTGTTGCTTTTGATACTGAGTTCGCTAAATTTGGTGTAGTTGCTGCTGATGGAGTTTCTTTTGCTACTGCTGTTTGTTTTAATGGCGTTACTACTGTCCTGTGGTGTTGTAGGTACTACAGTTCTGCTGTTGTGTTTTTTGTGGGATTGGAAATATTTCCTGCTCATAAGATACAGTTACCTTGTCTTTTTAATCATCTAATAGACTTTCATGAATTAACTCTTCCTTTATAAATCATATACTGTAATTTCAGAAAAACTTTATCAGTGCTGATGGCGATGTTTTAGTGTTGCTACATGGATTAGTCGGTACTGTTATGATTTCTATCCAAGGACACAATATGGGATTGCAAAGTTCATGAGGTGATCACAGCACATATACTACATTCAATTTGGTGGAAGCATTTTTAGCCCATTTCAGTATGCATGTTATAATTGAAACAAACGAAAAAACTCTGTTTTAAAAGTTACAATACAAGCTTTAACAAGATTTTGTTGGTCTGTATCCTCCAACACTTGACACACGGCTCTCTGACGGTCACATCTGGTACCCCCATGCTGCGTTGTTTCGATGAGCTACAAACTACTTACCGTATACTTTTCGCAAGCCGAAGGGTAAAGCTATTAGTGAGTGTGCGCAAGGTTGGACACCGAACTATTAAAATGTACTTATCTGTCTTTGTGTCTGCGAATAACGCGGCTCGGTGTACCTCATACGTACTAAATAAAACCTTGCCTGTCCCCCTCATATGCCGATTAGCATGATAGGTGTCACTCTATGACTAGGTCAATACTGTGATGCACGCACCTGATTGGATTAAAAACGATCAAAGGTAAATATGATCACATAAGCAAATAATAGGCGCTCATAAGAAAAGGACGATCGCTTTGCCCATGTACAATAACTGTAATGTGTCAATACATACATTAAAGCATCATACTTATTCTTCAGTCACTGCTGTCGTAAAGTGTTCAGCGAATTGGTTCAGTTCTCCAAACTGAATTACTGATATCAAAAGGAGAGCGAGCTCTAGTGTATTGGGGTTACAAAAATGGTTGTAACAACCTGATTTATTGGTGTGGTACACACAGAAAGAGATTAGTATCACTGATAAGGCGTACTTTGGTGTCACATACGCCAAGCATTAATTCCGTCCCCATCGGTTATGTTTGGAAGATGTCTATCGTAAATGGGCCTTCATAAAGGCGACGTAGTTCTGATGTGGTACACAAGAAGAGCTACGTTGAAGACTATTCGATTAGGTGGTATCTTTGTAAGGCTAGACGCAACGAGGTTTATTGTTGCTATAAATAAGAAACTATATTCAGTTCCCCTTTAATCGGGTTTGGACACGTGTCTTTTTAAGACGTCTCTGGTCGTAAGAGTTAAGTGCCTGAGTCAAGGCTAAGTACTCTTGGGCATTAGTAATACGTGATACCTTAGGAGTCGTAGTCCCATGTACCAGGTAGAGAATCTTGAGAGCTTGTTCATACACTTAGAGTCAAATCTCACTATGCAGTGGAGCTGTACAGCTCTTAGTCAGAGAAAGACTTTTGACCCTAGAAGTCACTTAATTCTACGGAACTAAGTACCACTAAATACAAAGAGTCTCTAGCTCTTAAAACTAGTCAACAAAGACTCTTAGTGAATTTACGCTCGTAGAGCTTCTAGCCCTGGTTCAAGGGACTAATAACGGTTCTAAGGAATCGCTCGCACAAGGTGCTCTGTAGTCTACGCTACAAGATGGCTCTGACTCTATGTGATCTTTAGACGTCTGAAGGAGACACGTGGCAACAAAGAGGAATTGAACTTTATTTTCTGAGTTTTACCTGTAATTAACCTCATTTAACTACCTAATACTCAGGTTAAACTGATTCGCATAGTAATCTTCAGTCCATTACAGATGGAGATATCAATCAGTCATCTATTGATGATTAATGTCATCTACCACATCAACTATCACACAAAAACTTGGGAGGTATCTAACATATAAAGAGTATATCTCTTTAGGGCAAAACGGGCGCGTGACCCCGTGACACTCTAAGTCTGCAAGACTTGAGACCCTATAAGTTTATACCCGTCTAGTTCGATATACTAAGAGACTCTACGAGTCTAGGAGTCCTCTTCTGACAAAGTAGTCAGAGTGGCTCTTCTACATCCAGAGCTTGCTTCTCTAATTTGATAGATTAAGTCCTTCATCGAAGCATAATGTCTGTATACGTGTACCAACTTGGAATACGAAGACGATAAGCATTTTTCATATTTCTGATTATCTGAAGCACTTTTTAATTTTCCTTAAATTGGGCATTTATGTTTCCTTTAAAATAAATATAAAACAGTATTAATTATTCGTGAGTGATGGCTTATAAACGAAAAGGTGGTGACTGAATGACGTTTTCCTGATTAAAACCCAAATCCCAGCGCATGGGGTCTGAAATGCAGGAGGCTTGTGTCACAGCTAACACGTGCCAGGCGTTGCCCTCGGTGTTGCTCTTAGATGCCGCTTTCCATTGTCTAGAATCATTGCAAGACCTAGCAACTTCTTGTTCGCTTGACATAGAGAAGAAGGCTTAAGCACTGTAATTAAAGGATTATGTCATTACATGTTGCCCTTGTGCATCTGTCATACCTCTCTACAGCTCATGTTCATCTAAGCAGTTTCTTGCAGCCGAAGCTGACCAAAGGTAATAACACGACAGGCCCTAAGTCGTTGGCCGCCACTTCAACCACCGCAGCACGCTTCTTCATGCACATACGTACCTAGCATGAAACGACTAACCAAATCAGAAATAATGCAATTTCAGCACTTCTTATTTTGTGTGATGAATAGTTTACCACTGTGTACGACGATCCCGAATTTACCTGAGCCATCGGCACACTAAGCAATCGACTGGTGCGGGTAGCCACAACTTGCTCACACACGGATGCTGTGCGATCATCCGATAGTATTTCGCAGGAAACCGCGTTTCATGTACGATCGAATCACACAATTTTGCTGAGCTGGACAGATGGGTACAGGTCATGGTGCATGTTCTTAAGACGCCGCTGTCCACAAGAATAGGTCACAGCAAAGAAGTCGATCACAACAAAAGGGCACCATCTGAACAAAGTAAGCACCGCGTCCGAATCAAAACGACCAACGACCAAACATTCTTGCTGTGTATCCATCCAAACGGAGCACAGAAGGTGCTTCACACGGGTTGCACCTTGCCGCACACTGAACGAGAAGCTCCGCGACACATTTTAGTTCACACTTGGCGGTCGCTGAAAATCTAGTAAAACGATCGAATTCGACTGGATGCGTGATCAGACAACTCGACGTTCCAACGACGGTATTAACAAGTACGCTTGTGCAGTACGGAGATCATACGAGTCGCCGTCAGATTGCACCACCATGGATGGCCGGTTGTACAGAAGTGCTGTTCCGCGCCTTTTACTTCATCATGATGGGCAATGGCTATTTATAAAACCTGGCTGCCCTCTTTTTACTCAAATCCGCCGCTTCCTGCTATTTGCAGGATGATTTAAACACGTTGGCATGCTTGAGTCGCCAGGCGACGTCGCACAAGAGAAGAGCAATGAAGCCTGGTATGTCTGGACCGCAGACCAAGTCAAGCTTATCACGACGTCTCATGTCACTCCTTCTTGGGCTTCTGCGTTGACAACGCATCCAGCTCCTTGCCTCTCACGTACATGAGCAGCAAATGCCAGTCCATTACAAATAGTCCGAGTGCGATGATCACACCGGACGTCAAGCGCACAAGTATAAGTACCACGTTCAACACAACTGCAAGACCCAATTTCCACTTCAACGGAAGACTACGCAGGTCTGGGAAACTCTCAATGGTGCCAGTACAACTGTGCTCCGGTACAATAGTATCAAGAACAGGCTGAGCATCTTCAACAGAACCACCATCACAAACCTCGTCTCCATAGTCCGACTCCAACTCTGACTCATCATCGTCGTCTTCATCAGAGTCGCTGCCTTCCCTGTTGTCGGAGTCACCGTCAGCGTCGTAAGTCTCAATCGAGCTTGGCGGCGGTTGATCAGGTTGCATAGATGAAGAAGGCGTATCTACAGATGTTCCATTCACATGTGTTGTTTCACCAGACTTTGGCGATTCGTCTTCAAATTTACTGGAGTGCAAGTCCTTTCGTATTGCTGACGATTTTGCAGCCTTAACCATTGCTTTCTTGCTCTTGCTGCCACGCCGAGAAAGCTGCGCAGCCAAAATAGCAGTAGAGACGGCACTTTCCCACTCGCCGTACTCCACTTGCGACGAGGCGCAAATCTTCCAGCACTGTTTCTTAGTGCGAATGAGAAACATATACGACGTGGGCGCCGCATCCAAATTTAGACAGCTAGTGATGGCCAAAGAAGCGTGCTTGCTAGTCAAGTTTAGCTTTGCTGACGACAGCCCGCGATGAGCTGCAGCCTCCGAGTCGTAGTAGCGCAGCATGCACTTTCGTGGGTCCAGCACAAACCACTTCCTGTACCAATTTCGTCCATGGAAGTTCACACAGCGCTGGATAATGAGAAACCCGGCCTTTACTGGAAGGATGCCGCGACCAGAGTCTTGTTGTCCACTTGGGATTGACACCGCATGGACCGACATCCTGCGAGGGATCAAGTTTCGAGTTTTTCCATGCACAACGCCCTCCTCCTTGCCCCCATGTCCATGCACGAACGGCTTCGAAAGCAGTGAAATTGAAGAGTTTACCAGACGTCGCGGATCCATTGCATTGCTCCGTGTATGCTCAATAAAGCCCATACGACGAGTCTCCCCATCCCCGACACAAAAACTCGACCCGTCGCCAGCAATTTCCTTCAACATATAATCACGACTTCTCGTCCCACCCTCCTGATCGTCAAACGCAACAGCTTTCCGCCTCCGTTTCGTCTCTACCGTTTCCCGGTGCGGCTCCACCTCAGCCCAGTACATCAACACTTTGGCTTTGCTCCACGTATACGTGTTATCCCACGTGAGTGTGCACGTCCCAGGACGTGAGCAGCAATAAGAGCCCTTTACAAACTTCACGTCGGCTCCTTCGCGCGAATACGCGCGAATCACTTGTTCTTGAAACGTCGCACTGAACCCTATGTTGTGTTTCTTGGTCGCAAACTGCCACGACGCGACGTCACCCGCAGCTTCAAGAGGCAGCGACACCGAAAACGACTGACCAGCTCGGACAGTCACGGCCGTGCCCGGGCTTCTCTCGAGCCTCGTGGACGGCATGACCTCGCCATCATCTTCATCTTCGTCTTCGTCACTACTATCGTCCACGGCATGGCTCGTCTCCAAGAACTCGTGCAGCACCTGCGACGTCTTGACCTCTGGAATCTGCAGTAACCGCGTTAAGTACGACGTCAACTCGGTCCCTTTCTCGTCAATGTACTCGGGAACGAGTTTCTTCGTGCGCATGGCGGGGAACGGTCGTGGTAAGTGCGATTTCGGGTACGTCTTGACCAGCCGCGCGTGCATTGCCGACAGCTGTTTGTAGCTCCGGTGCACGAGATGCCGACGGGTCGTTGTATCTTCGCTAAAGTACGCTGCGATCGTAAACAGCACGTAGCAGCCGTTGCTGTCGGGGAGATAGCGCAGCGGATCGAGCGCTTTCTTCGTGGACAGAAGTCGCTTCTGGAGCTTGTGACCTTCGATACAACATGCGACAAGCTCCGGCTTGTGTCCCCTTGCTACGTCGTCAACCGTCATGCCGCACACGCGCTGGTTCGTTTCCCTTGCAGTTGATCCGTGCGCGGTGGGTGTTGCAAAGTTATGTACACGTGGCGTGGCAGGACCATCACTCTGTGTTTGTTTTCGGAATGCCAGAGACGTGACAGAAAGAGTCGGACCTGTGATAATCGCCTCGTTTCTTTTCTGGTGACCGTGGCGGTCCTGGCAGCAGCGGATGAGGTTTCACGCACCATCATTCCGCAATTTCCTTCGCGCGCCACACTTCAACATTTCCGAAATCTACTTTCGTGTGTCAAAATGATAGCCATCCTTTCGGCCGCCGACTTTCACGCCGCCGTCGCAGCCGCCACAGCCAAGCCTCTTGTGGTCTTTTTCACGTCTACGCAGTGCAGCAAGAGCGAAGATCTAGCGCCCAAGGTGGCAGCGCTCGCAGACGAGCTGGCCAAAAGCGCCGCGTTCGTCACCGTGAGCGCGGAAGAGCTCGACACGCTCGTGAAGGAGCTCCAAGTGGACAGTTTCCCGCACTTTCGCGTGTACAAACACAACAAGATCGCGGGCGACTCTGCGAGCTCCACGCTCGACGAGGTGGACGCGTTTATCCGCGGGCTCGTGGCGGTAGACACGCTCGGGACGGACGATGCGTCGTCCGTGCCTGAAAGTGCAGAGCAAAAGACAGTAGAGGAGGAGGAGGGGATCAGTGCTACGACGAAGGAAAAGGACGGGGAGGAGGAGGTGAATGGAACGTGTGACGCAGAGGCTGCGAACGGCTCGAAGAAGCGACAGGAGCGCGAGGAACTGGAGTCGAACGACGAGCACGAGGCGAAGAAGATCAAGACGGACGACGACGGAGAGGCTGAGACTGTTGAAAACGACGATGCAGTCACTGAAGAAGCCGAGACAACGGACGTGGCGCCGGAAGACGACGAGGCGCCAGATGGGACCGAGAAGAAGCGGGAAGAAGCTGCAGCTGTGGACAAGATCGAATCGAGTGCCGTGGCTTCTGCGTCGGACGTTGCTGCAGCCTAAGACTGGAGGAACGGACCGACAAAGTCGTGTGCCGAACGAGCCAGAAACTGGGATTGCGTACGCAGGACGCTCGGGTCTGTGGATGGCTGCATTGGTACATTACGAGCGTCAAGTTTAACAAAGGAAAGCAATCTACAATATTCGATGGGGTAGGGGTTTCCTTTTCACTGGTTACTGGTGTTCAGTACGTACAACATCCGGATCGCAAGTGCAACATTGCCCCTCGCCACCTCATCATGGGGGAACTACTACAGACGCGCGTAACTGTCGGTTTTTGTCCGTCTTGCTGTCGGCTCTCTTTGACCTCTAGGCGTCGACGTGCTTGAGGCAGTAGCTGTCGTACTGGTCGACCACGCTACGATACTTACTGAGCAGGCCTTGTTCTGTGAGTCGCACCTCAATGTCTTGTCTGGATTGGCCGTTTCGCAACCAGCTGTTAAAGGTTGCCTCGGCATGGCCCCGGTTGTGAAGAATGTCCTCGAGCACCTTCGAATCGATGGACTTGGAGTCAGACGTCTTTGGCTCGACCGCCCGCAGCAGTCGATGGCCTGCTGCTCTCGTTGTTGCTGTCTTGCTCCTTAGAGACTGCACGTTCATTCGATCAGCACTTGGGGCAGTGCCCAGTGAAGGAATCAGACCGGTAGACGTTGCCGTAGACTCGACGGACTGAATACCACTTCCAGCAAGAAGGAGAGCGGCTGCAGCGGGTACCCAGAAGACGGAGGTCGTCGCGCGCATGTTGACTGACGATGCGGTCGTGTGACACAAGAATTGCGGTCTGAATGTCTGTGACTCACTCGATGTCTGTGTGACCGACTAAGTACGACTGGCAGGAAAGAGAGTAAAAATAGACGCACTCGAGTGGAGTCAACTCGTGTCAAGCTACCGTTTGCTCGTACATAAGCCATCGCAGAGCTACTCCCGAACCTGATACCAAAATGGATACATACAAACGCGAAATGCATGGGTTAAAGCGTCTGGCTACACAATGATCGTCGATGTGATCATGTACCAGCTCATTGTTTCAGACGGACGACTTGGACCTGCACAACCTTGTCGCTCTCCTTGATAGCAGCGTTCACCTCCTTCTTTAGTCTCTTGTCGCTCTTCATCGACAACTTCTTGTCCCGAATCTGTTGCAGCACCTGGTCGACCAGGGTTTTCAGCTCCAGCTCTCCACCCGCGCTTTTCAGCGCACCTCTCACCAAATCGCTCCACTTCATGGACTTCTTGTTGACAGTCTTCCCTTCTTTTACGACGGTGTCGTCACGTGCCACTTCAGCAAGCCGCTTCTTGCCTTCGGTCTTTCCTTTTTTCACGACGGTGTCGTCACGTGCTACTTCAGCAAGCCGCTTCTTGCCCTCGGTCTTTCTTTTTTTCACGACGGTGTCGTCATGTGCCGCTTCAGCAAGCCGCTTCTTGCCGTCAAGCTCTTGAGCTACTGGACCACTAGCACTTGCATCGTCCTGTCCAACTGCACTGGCAGCAAGCGCCGTCTCGTACATAGTCCACACCTTTTCAACGAGCTTCGAGCTGTACAGGTCCAAGCTATTCTCGACAAAGTTGACAAACTTGTACTTCTTCCGAGGCACGTTGTCGTAGCCAGCGACGCGCGTCAAGACGTTTTGCACACGGCGATCCTCTGGACAAGTCATTGACTGCACGATCTCCATCCACCGCTCCTGTGGCGTCTGTTTCGTGTTGTGCTGCTGCTTGGGCGTGTTGCCTGTGAATAGACTCTTTTCATACTTCTCCGCCTCGGACACGCAACTTGTATGTGCAGCGTAGTCGTTGCCTTCAAACACGACGCTGCAGTCTACGCAGCTCACGGCCCAGCAGTTGCGACAGCGACTCGCGTGCATGTCCACCTTGTTCTTCTTGACCGTCTCATTGCAGCCTTCGCATACGAAGAAGACCATCTCGTTGCAGTCTCCGGCAAAGACAACCACCACCACTTGAGCTTTCCAGCAGCGCCAATGGTATAGATACCTTTGCGAAGAGAGTATACGTAGGGTACTTACCTACACACGAGCAAGATATCGCGGTATAGTTAAGCGAGGTCCACCAACGAAACAAGCAGGTGGTGCAAGTCCAAGCGAAAAGCCGCAGCAGCAGCAGACGAGCGGAAGATATGCCTGGAGAAGAGCGTGTGGACAGCACTAAAGGGATCAACGGAGAAGACGAAGAGGAGGAGGAGGTCGTGACGCTCTCGGATGTTCTCAAGCACAACGAGCACATGACCGAGACAGCAGACGCCGTGCTGGGCGACGCGAGCGACACGCACTGCAGTTACCCTATGGGGTACATCCGTCAGGCGGTTTACGCCTGTATGACGTGCACTCCTGAAGCTGTGGAGAGACCTGAGACACGTGCAGGAGTGTGTTTGGCTTGCACGTACAGTTGCCACCACGACCACGAGCTCGTGGAACTTTACACGAAGCGCATGTTTCGCTGCGACTGTGGCAATGACAAGTTCCCGTCGAGTAAGGACACGTACTGCTGTACTTTGTTGCTATGATGCTTGTTGTTTGTTAGTGTTGATATTGATGTTGGTACTATTGTCATGGTTGTTGTCGATGTTGTAATGTGTGGTTGATGTGCTGCAGCCATGTCGTGCAAGTTGGAAGCCGAGAAGGCGCCAGCAAACGAACGAAACACTTATTCCCAGAACTATGGTGGACTCTACTGCAATTGTCATCGACCGTATCCCGATCCGGAACGTACCACAGCAGATGTTATGGTACAATGCGTCATTTGCGAGGACTGGTTGCACGAGGAACACCTGACTGATGGTAGTAACGAGGAACCTGCAGCTGAGAAAGATGCCTCGGAGTCTTGTGATAAAGAGTCGACGACTGAAGAGTCGCCCACGAGTGGCGATGCCGACGGCACTGAAGATTTAGAAACCGCCATGTTGTGCGAAACGTTTGACGAGCTTGTTTGCCTCGACTGTATGAAAAAGCACCCGTTTCTCATGGCATATGCAGCGGGTAGTACGGTGGAGCGAGCTGTAAAGAGAGAGAACACTGATGAAGGCTCGTCCGAGGCGACGCCAGCTAGCTCGAGTGAATGTGTGCTCAAGCTGAAGCAGCAGCAGCAGTTGGAAACGAAGAGCTCAACAGCTCTGCGACCGACTTTCTGGTCGAGTGATTGGCGCAGTGATCTCTGCCAATGCTCGTCGTGCGTTGCGTTGTTTGAAAAGCATGGCATTGCTTTTCTACTGGACCCGGACGACGCGTTGCACGTGTACGAAGCCAGTGCCAGGGAGAAGAAAAGTGCGTCGGATGAGGAAGTCGCTCAGCGTGCATTTGCGAACAAGCTAACACATGAACAACAAGTGGATGTGGCCGTGGGCTACAGCGTCATGAAAAACAACCTTCAGCAGTATCTCGCAGGTTTTGCTGCTGAAGGCAAGACAGTGCGAAAAGAAGACATTCAGCAGTTCTTCGCGGGACTGCGCCAAATCAAGCGACAGAAAACGGAGTAAAGGCTAAGGTCACCAGGAGATGAAGACTCGTTCAGTTACCGCATTATCAATTGCATCGTGTTGGGACGTGCAGCCCTAGTTACTTTTGAAACTTGCTCAAGAACTCGAAGACCTTTGCCGACAAAGGAGGTGTAGCCTCGAGCGAGTCACCGGGTTTCGCCGTTTCAATCGTAGCTGCCAGACGAGCGCCTTGGTCGATTGCACGCTTTGCATCCAGCTCGCCAGCCTCATCGGCACCACCGATGCGGAAGACAACGATGTCCTTTTCCTGCAATGGCTTTTCGAGCTCGCGCAGCGGCACTTGGCCAACACAAACCACCACATTGTCCACATCCAGTACCTTCTTCTTGCCATTCTTGTCAGTGTAGTGGAGACCTGCATCGTCCACCTTGTCATACGACACACCACCAATCATCTGCACGTTGCGGTGCTTGAGCGAAAGTCGGTGGATCCAGCCCGTCGTCTTGCCGAGATCCTTTCCATGCTTTGTACTCTTTCGTTGCATCAGGTAAACCTCACGTGATACAGGCAGAATGCTAGGTTGGATACCTGCCACACCACCACGGACTGTATTGCTTGTATCGATACCCCACTGACGAGCGAACGCATCGACACTCGAGCTGGAAGACTCGCCTTCGTGAGTCAGAAATTCGGCCACATCAAAGCCAATGCCGCCTGCGCCGATGATCGCCACCTTTTGTCCAACAGGCGCCTTGTTCTTTAAGACATCAATGTAGCTTAGCACCTTCGGATGGTCCGCTCCCGGTATCGACAAAGAACGCGGTAGTACACCCGTTGCGATTACCACTTTATCAAAAGCTCCGGACATCAACTCTGCGGCCTCTACACGACGCCCAAGTTTCACGTTCACGCCCCTGAGCTTCAGTTGTTTTTCAAAGTAGCGAAGCGTCTCGTAAAACTCCTCCTTGCCTGGAACAATCTTAGCCATATTGAACTGACCACCAATGGCATCAGCTTGGTCAAATAAAGTCACCTCATGGCCACGCAAAGCTGCTGTCGTTGAAAATGACAACCCAGCTGGACCGGAGCCCACAACGGCTACACGCTGAACATCTACCTCATCAACAAATAACCTTTTTAGCACCCTTGAAAACGTATTTGCTATAGCTACGACTTACCATTCGTAGGCGTATAATTCAGCAAGGTCTCGTATCCCGAGCGTGGATTCACAAGGCAGCTTGCCGTGATACCTTTAAACGTGTGATCTAAGCACGCCTGATTGCAGCCAATGCACGTATTGATCTCATCCACTCGGTCTTCCTCAGTCTTGCGTACAAACTCTGGATCTGCAAGAAATGGCCGTGCCATTGACACCATGTCTACAACACAAAAGCATGTCAATCAGCAATGATAGTCCGAACCAAGAGCTGCCGTAAAAAATCGCAACCTGCTCTGCCCTCGGCAATGATTTGCTCGGCCACATCCGGCATATTAATGCGATTCGTCGTAATAAGAGGAATCGAGACTTCGCCTTTCATCTTTTGCGTCACCCACGAAAACCCGCCACGGGGCACACTCGTTGCAATTGTTGGAATGCGTGCTTCGTGCCACCCAATGCCTGTATTGATGATCGTAGCCCCTGCCGCTTCAATCTGCTTTGCAAGCATGACAATCTCGTCCCACGTGCTGCCCCTCTCGACGAGATCCAGCATCGAGAGGCGAAAGATCAAGATGAAGTCGTTGCCAACTGCAGCCCGCACAGCTTTGACAATCTCAACGGGAAAGCGGATGCGATTTTCGTACGATCCACCCCATTCGTCCTTGCGAGTGTTTGTGTGCTCCACAATAAACTGATTGATCAGGTACCCTTCGGATCCCATGATCTCGACTCCATCATATCCTGCTTCACGAGCCCGAGCAGCACAATTTGCATAGTCCCGGATGGTGCCTCTCACTGCTGCGCTCGATAGCGCCTTGGGCGTAAACCAGCCAATTGGGGCCTTAATTGCCGATGGAGCTACAGTAAACGGATGGTACCCATACCGTCCACTGTGTAGAATCTGCATTGCAATCTTGCCATCGTGGTCGTGCACCGCTTTTGTCACTTCTCGGTGAGCCGTGACTTCTCCCTGTGTCGTCAATTTAGCAGCTAAGGGACTGACGCGACCCGCACGATTCGGTGCGATGCCGCCCGTGACGATTAGACCCACATTCCCTCT
The DNA here is from genome assembly GCA_921007115.2 of Peronospora matthiolae. NCBI lineage: Eukaryota > Oomycota > Peronosporomycetes > Peronosporales > Peronosporaceae > Peronospora > Peronospora matthiolae. The sequence goes on along the minus strand of CAKLBY020000024.1, from coordinate 384,616 downwards.
GGCTCTGTACATGTCACAGCAGACATACCGAAACAATAGGTCCGATTAGTAACGGGATGAGAACAAGGTCCGGACGCTCAAATCAGGGCACGTTTTGACACTTTTGCAAATGAACTACTGACGACATTGCAAAACAAGCACCTTTCGGCGAAAAAAGCAGCGAGGCGAGTGAGCGACTTGCCCTCCTCAAGGCCCGTGTGCATGGAGCCCATGAGAATGCGGTTCTTCAGCTGCGTGAAGCCCAGATCCAGTGGCTGAAGAAGATGCGGGTACTTGCTCATGATGGGTACACTGGAAACAAAGACGAGGTCTTCACAATCAGACAACGATCAAGGACCTTTCGGTTCTTGAAGTCGCTTTTTGCCCGTCGCGAAAATTGACAAAACGTGGGCACCCACTGTCGGCGACCTCTCAAACTGACTGATGACGGCTTTAGAAGTATACACGACTTCTCGTATACCCAACCACTTAGAGGTTTTGTTGCGACCCCAATCGAATCGAACGATAAAGTAACCCAATTGAAGTGGCTCACGCGACCAAATTGAACCAATCAGCTTCCTTCTCCTCCCAGCCGCCACCCGCCGCACATTTTCGTGTCCCGGACTCTCATAACTAACAAACAGACCACGTATCAACTTAGCGAGGAAGCGCCCCCCCCGATCCCTTTACCATCATGACCACGGACTATACGCTGGACGAGATCCGTCGCTTGGCCGACACAAACCCCGACAAGCTCGCGCAGGAGTATCAGGCTTCGCGCGCGGCTACCGCGAACTTGGCGGACCGAGCCCGGGTTGGTATTGCGGCTCGAACGGCCAACCCGCCCACGACCAAGTTCCAAGCGTGGGCGCAGGGCTACGGCAACCGGTTCATCTACAGCGGCAGCTTTAAGCCAATGATGCACATGATGCTGATTGTGGGTGGGGCTGGCTGTGCCGTGGAGTACTGGTGCCATCACCGTATGTTGATTAATTATGAGAATCTCGTGCTTTGCCACGTGGTTTCTGCTTTTTCTGCTACGATAAAAAGTGATTTTTAGTAAACGTGTTTCGTGTTCTGTACTCATGACTGCTTTTTTTTCTTTCGACAGGACACGCTTTTGCGGACAAGAAGGAGGACGAGCACCATTAATTGGACCGAGCGTCGTGTTGTCAAGCTCTTGCTGCTGCTGCTCTATACTGGACCAATTCCATTTATAGTTGGACCATATCTGAGTACAGGAGCACGTGGAGGCAGACGAGGGAAGTCAGTTAGGTGGTACTCGTTTCAACACCAGTGCTAGCCAGCCAGCTATTTCTCGGACGGAGTGAGGAGGCAGTGCTTAAACGAAGGACTTCTACAGCCTCAAGCAAAACAAGTAAAAAGTGTGAGCGTGACAACTTCAACATGTTGATCGTCTCAAGTGTTCTTACGTCACACCATTCGTCGTGTCTCTTTGGTTCAAGCACGACAGTGTCTCAGGTCCTCCTTTCAGTCGACGCAGCAGTTTGACGATCACAATAGCGACGCAATTGTTTCCCGGGAGAGACAGAGCTCTCGAGTGGGGATCTTCCCGTAGCCTTGTACGACCAATTTGTCAGGGAACACATGCACGAGCGCATGTGCAGTCTCAGACGGCGCACACTCGAGGATGGCGTCGCACACGACAAAGTGCACTCCTCGAGTGCGTGTCCCCTCTTGAGCGTAAACGTATCCATCCCCGTGTGCGTGACCGGAAAAAACTGCGTCAACGCAGTCATACTGCTCGATGAGCTTCAGCACTTGTGGGTAGTTCCATAGCAAACTAGAGAGTGCAGGCGTTGAGCTCGGGTGGACTGGAATGTGCGTGAAAAGCACCACGTGTTGGTCCTTGGTTGTGGCTTTCACGAGCATCTCTTCCAGCCACAGCATCTGCTGTTGATCCACTGCTCCATTGTAAGCAACAAACCTCCTTTGCTCGTTGACAAGACCCGTCGGAGAATTGAGGTTCTCGTTTGGGTTGACACGACGAAGCAGAGATAGGGCTTCCTGGTACACTGGATCACTCGTCTCCCGTCCGAGGATCGATAACCCGTAGCAGTCCAGCACTATGAAGCGGAACGTTGGTGCCTCTGGAACTTGAAAGTCGTAATAGCGGCGTTGGTGATAGAGAAGGTCGCGCTGAATCGCAGCAACTGAGAAATTGTAGAGCTCGTGGTTGCCAATCAAGTGGTGCACTGGTCCAACATTGTCTTGGAACGGTGTCCACGCTGCTTTCGTGGCTTCCAGAGCCTGTCGAGACGTCGCAGCGGGTCGGTTCTTGCCATCAATGAGGTCTCCCAGATTCACAGCAAAGCGGAGGTTTACTGCGCAGTTTTCTTGGCTCTTGGCTACACGCAGCCATTCCGCGACCAGCGCTTGTAACTGAGACAAGGCACTCCGATAGTACCGCTCTGACGTGTGGTGAAAGTCCCATCCGTCCTCGACGTCGGCGTATTGTACATCGGCGACTAAGCCAAACGACACGAGCGGTGGGGTAACATCGTGTGCTGACGTCATGTTTGCCATGTTTTCACTTGACTTGACTATGCACTGCAGAGCCTGGACGACACGTTTGCTAAAACCAATGACCTCAAACCAGCTTGAAAGTAGCTACCGATAACAAAGTGGAACCGTATGGCATAGCCTGTCTGACGTTTGCTGGATGGACTTGTGTATTAACGGATACCGGCATCGATTCTTTTCTAAATTTGACACTCTGAGGGTATGGGACCTTTTTCGCAAAAGCACGAACGGAGTACCATGTGGTACACATTGGTGTTTTGTGCGCAAGTTGGCTCGGAAATTGATAGCGTTGGCTACGAATTGAATGGCACGCACTGCAGCGTGGCTGGTGTCACGTTTACAGTTTCCGGACCTAATTTGTCTCGATTTGTGCTAACAAGCGGTCGAAAACGCAGCAGCGTTTAGGATTTGGTCCTACCGTGTCACATTTTTAACTCAGAAACACACCTGTCGGAACGTTGTTGCGTGCACGCACGACATTCGTGCGACATTTGCCGCCCTCGCCATGAATCCGTTCGTAGAAGCGCCCGAGAGGCAGTTCGACCCGGAGTCGTACATCCACACGTCCACGGGCAACAAGATCAGTCGCAGTTGCACATTATGTGGCGCTCAGAACATCCACCTCCGCGGCAAAGTCAGATTCCGCGTGCTACATGTCGTAATGTACCCATGATTCTAATCAGACCTAGAGAGAAATAACATAGCGACTCGGTGTTCTATTTTTAGACAATTATTGATCCGGGCACAGTTGTCCGGGCAGATTTGGCCCGAATCTCGCTCGGGAAGCAGTGTATTATCCGGGAAAAGTGCATTGTGAAGCCATCGTCCAGGGTCTTGTCCACGTACGATCGAACGTTAGACTATGCCTTGATTAGTCAGGTTTGTACGAGATCAGTGGTATTGACAGGCATGTCTTGATGTGTTTTTTACTTGTGAATAGGGGGCTCGCCTTTATCCCTATCAAGGTGGGAAACTATGTGTACATTGGGGAACATTCAGTGGTGGAAGCTGCAATGATTGGATCCTACGTGCAGATTGGCAAGAACTGCGTCATTGTGCGTGCTTCTTTCTCCATAATTGTTGGGGGTTTATGATGTGTGGGAATAGTTAGCTTGAGCTCATCCTGTATATTGAATACGTGGATAGGGCAAGCGGGCTATCATTCGAGACTGTTGTCGGATCGAAGACAATACGGTTGTACCTGCTGACGCAGTTATTCCGCCGTTTTCGAGGATTAGCGGTATTCCAGGTATGATTTTGGATCGACTTTGGTTGTGTTGACATTTTTGTGGAAATCTGACTCGTGCATATGCTTGGTATCGATAGGAAAAGTGGTCGAGGACATGTCGGAAGCTACCCAGGAATTGTGCATCGGACAAATTAGCCGATACTTTGACAACTTTACACCGCGGCAAGCTTAGCTGGCGTGCTGAAGTTGAAGTCCTAAATTTGAAGGACGACAAATGAGTGGCCACTAACGTCGTGGATGCATTTTAGAAGAGCCATGAGTTGAATAGCGACGCATGCGAGAAACGTTTGAATGGCAAGCGGTGCTTTTGATCAAAGGTGTTAACTCTTCTGGGATTCCAAGCATAGCTAGCGCTGAAACTCGAGCTGATCCTTCGTATTGTTGTGTTTGACCGAGAACGGAACGCGACAAGCCGATCGGCGACAAACCGAACAGAAATACGGCAGTGACCTAGGAATGGTGCTGTTTATGGAGATCTATGAACCATGTAAGCGCACTGGAAGCTTACGGGTAAGTCTTAATGCGTGGACGGCGTCGACAGTATGCACCGAAAGCGCCCACATGCGCGCTTGACGACAGACCACAAGCAGTCTCGGCTGTTTCGCCTGTACATAGTTGCAATTACACTTTGTGCTCTAAAGATGACGCTAAGTAGCTGGCAGTGGAAAGCAAGGTAGGCATCATTCTCTGTGCTTCTTGTGTTCAGGCTTGCCATGATAACAGGTCAGCGTCGCTCGATGAGCTTCCATTGATCGACTATCTTGGCAGTATGGCAAGGGTTGCGGCCTCGATGGGTTGCGAAGATGATCGCATACCCGCGATATATACAAGATGGACGAAGACAGGCAACGTTTGTTGCTAGCACTTTCGCATGCAAACCCGATGAGGTCGACACCACATTCTACAACTAGTGCTCATGAACAATTCGGTAGTCACTCATCGCCACTTTCATCTATTCACTACTCTGAAGAAGTCAATGTTCCAGATAGATAACTACTGATACGTGTCTTCTCTAGCTCAACTCTGCAGCAGTTTTGCGCTCTTTACGTTTACATGGTTGCATCCTTTGACAATCTATGCCTGTAACATTTCTAGGATGGGCTAGACCGTCTGAGGGAGGAAAAAGGTGAAAACATTCTACGAGGAGCCCTATCAAAGTAGCTTGTAATCGCATTGTGAAGAGGTACTTTTGTTGAGACCTTTTCCCGTTATTTTTACCATAGCTTTGGATGGATCGATCGGTCTGGAGCGCCCAGAGCACCTAAATCTGCAGTTGCGCTTGCATAACCGATTCAAGTGCTTGTGTTGTAAGTGCATGATGCACTGGATTCGACTCCAGAGATTCGACCCATGATAGGGTATGTCTAGAATGTTCTTTAGGGTTCTATGCATTATTATAGGTCGTACAGCAGCTAGACGTATGGATAGTTCTCACTTGTAGATTGACAAACCACTGATGAGGCCCCGGCGGGGGGGCCGAAACGCGTCTGGTGCGCGGTAATATACAAGTCATTTACTTTACTTAATTCTTACTTCTTACAGGTTATGAGCCCAAATGCTCGCTGCAGACACCTCACCAAGGACCAACTTGTGCGAGGGACACCCCGTCAGAGAAGGCGCTCGATGCACGAGTAAGGCGCCGAAGAATTCATCGACAGGGATCGTTGACGGTGCGCGTGCAGTCGAAAAGGGTTTGTGCAAGGGTGGTGACGCGAGATGGTCTGAATGCGCGAGTGCTATCGAAGGAAGAGTCAAGTCAAGTGGTGACAAGTGTATTTGTGGTCAAGAAGAAGTGGAAACTACATGCAAGGCGAACGACGACTACGAGATGTCAAGATGTGACATGGTGCTGGACGATGGGGGAGCTGGAATACCTGGAACGCTCGGTATCATCGAGGTTGGCTGGAGCGCAGGGGCAAGACTCAATCAAGATTTCCATGGTGCACGGATGCAGCAGTGAGGATTACAGGCGGGTCGATACCAAAGTGGTCTGCATCTCATGTCGTCGAGGGGGAGTGTTGTAAGTGCATGATGCACTGGATTCGACTCCAGAGATTCGACCCATGATAGGGTATGTCTAGAATGTTCTTTAGGGTTCTATGCATTATTATAGGTCGTACAGCAGCTAGACGTATGGATAGTTCTCACTTGTAGATTGACAAACCACTGATGAGGCCCCCGGCGGGGGGCCGAAACGCGTCTGGTGCGCGGTAATATACAAGTCATTTACTTTACTTAATTCTTACTTCTTACAGCTTGTATACGACATCGCCAAGGTTCTGTCTTTGGTTGTTATTGCGAAGTGAAGTTGGATAATTGCTCTGCGTTTGCGGTCTTTGACGAGCTCCGAGGTATACCACGCGATATTCATTTCGCACTGGAGCATTCCCTCATTCGCACTGTTTCCATCTTCTAGGCAGTTCCCCACACTGATTGTCGTGCCCATGTAGCAAGAAGACGCAAACGATCATGGTTTTTACTAGCTTACGGCGATTTGCGCTCTTCCATACGAGCCGTAACGTTAGTATCAAGACGCAATATATTGTCGACACTGCGTCTTCGGGATGCTGGAAATTACATCGCTGCTACCACGTCTACCACTGCTCTGTTAATTATGAGTTCGTGGTCGGTTTTCGATGTTAGACGCTTAGATCTTTGGCCGATCTTCGGATTGCATGAGGTGGCGGTGAGTATGCATTCTTCATGGACCGCTCTAACAAACGCGTGGCCTGCCTCATAATAGTTTCCTCGCTCGAAGCGACTCGAAATCTGAGCAAAGGAGTGACATCACGCAACAAGCTTGTGTGTAGATTAATCCCCTGCATATCTTCTTGACCTGTAGATCAGGCAACACACTTTTCGCATCTATCGCGTAGGATGATGATGTACTGATGCCTGCCAGTGGAAAACCGTAGGTACCACCAGCATCAACTCCAACCCTCTCACTTGTCTGCAGTTATGAAAAGCTTCGTCATTACAACCGCAAACATGGTAAAAGAAGAGATAATAACACTCAACGAGCAAGTCAACACACGGATGTGTACTGAAGAGTTGCACTGTGATCAACATCGTAGCATTACTACACCTCAGCAAGTCATACTCACAGTTTCTTATCGCTAATGCTTGCTCCGCTTGGTCGGAGATGCTCCGCGGTCTTCCGGATGGAATCGACGATCTTCGTCTTGTAGCTCCAGCACTCGCTTGCCTCGGAAGGAACCCTTTGCGACACGACTCGAAGTAGAAGAAGAAGATAAGCTAGAACTTCGGTGTAGTTGACTGTTGCCCAGTGGCGATCTCCTCACGGGATCGCTGCAGCATCCACTATCACTTCGTGGACTTGGCGAATGTTGTAGATCGTCACTGCAGCTGCACAGTCTCAACACTGCACTTCCTCTCAATGGAAGCGCCAATGCATCAATAAACGCTGGTACTTGTGAAGTTTCTGAGAACTTTCGTCTTGTCCCTGGTACTGCTTTCGGTGTCGGGGACAGTCCTGGACTCATGCAACAAGATGCTGGAACTCCTGATCGTCCATGACTGCAGTCGACATCATGTCTTCTGGGGCTCATCTTGGTCGCGTGCTGGCGTAGTCGATTGTGAGGGTTCTGAGTTGGCGTGCAGGGTCTGACATCCGACCGTACTGCTCCTCCTTGGAAATGGCGATTGACACCGAGAGGGCGAGGACAGGCAATTGGCAGGAGCGTCATGTTCATCTGTACAAAGCTCCAGGTCGAGTGGTCATTGCAAGAGGGACGTGAGGTCCCGATCACCTCCGTGGTACCAGGTTGGATGGGGTTGTCGCCTTTTAACTTCAATGCCATGGTCGCAGGTCTAGCTGAAGGAGGTCTGAAGGACATGAACGGGTTGGGTCCTCGTATTCGTGGGTAGATCGAAGGACGGATAGCAGCTGGGTGAAGGGTGATGAGGCAAATGCTCTTCAGGCGTGTGGCTCTCCAAGATCAAAGACTCGACGTTTGGTGTCGGGTTTTCAGATCTCAGGGGGGCGGAGCGCACGTTGGTTATGCGTGAGTTGTTGGCTTTTGTAGCTACGAAGAGCGAGTAACGGGGATCGATAGAGGGTGAGGATAGCGTTGTGACTGTTGTGGGACGGTGGTGGAATTCGATGATGAAGGAGGGAGGGAGAAAGCAGCTCAAGAGGTCGCGCGACAGCCGTCTGGAAGGTGTAGAACGGGCGACGACTTTCTGCGTCCGGCTGGGACTCACCGCATGGGGTTTGACGTTAGTCCTGACTGACTTTTGCGGGCGGTTGGAGTGCGCCGCAGTCATGATCGGTGGACAGAGGCAGTTAGTTGGTTGCCTCCTGGTCTTGGACAGGCTGGACATCGGAAGCAAGAAGAGCAAGTTGCGCCGTAGGGTGGAAGAAGACTGACTTCCAAGAGGAGTTTCAACGTCCATGAGGTCGTCGCTCGATTGTAAACTGCAGCGAGACAGCAGAGTCAAACGAGCGTTGATCGACTGCCGCGGAGACCTGCATCGCTGCGTGCACTCGGACGCCCGGTCGTACACTTTTGCAAAGCTCATGTGTACGACGAATAGAATACACACATGGAGCTTCCCCGTCCAAATCGTCGTGCGCATGGGAGTGACATCCGTCCGCTACTTACGAACAGCGACCGACTGCAACGTCGTTGCCCGTACCACGCGACGTCACGCGTCGTTCGTTGCGTTGCCATGGACAGCAATCGAGCCAGCAGGCTGGACGTTATCGCCACATTGCGTCATGATAAACTGCATGTATCCGAGTCTTGTGTTCATAATCATCGTTATGTATTCGTACGCACGCCTCGTCGCCCCCTCGCCGTCTCCTCATCGTACAATAGAACGATCAACCGCCTCACTCACTGACTTGTCATCATTGCGTGTTCGTAAAAAAACGAAAAAAATCCTCCTCCCTCATTCCAAGATCCGACTCCATTCAGCGAACCCACGAAGAAGACCGAGCAATCCGCGAGCCAGTCAGTCAAGTCACAAGTCAGTTAAGTCACAAGTCACAAGTCCAAGCCTTTCGATCTCCAGGCAACCAAAGATGAGCGACATCGCAGCGATTATCAACGTCGTCAACAAGTTCGCCCTCGCGTACTCACTCGAGGACGCCGACGCGTCCATCAAGACGCTCCTGTCGCTCTTCACAGCCGACGCGACGTTCGTAGAGGAACTCGTGGGCGGCAAGTGCTCGGGCAAGAGCGAGATCGAGGCGGCGCTCAAGGAACTGGCCGAGCTCAAGTTTGTGGCGGACACGCGCCACTTGCCCAGTGGCCACGTCGTGGAGCTCGTGGACGCCGACAACGCGACGGTCTCGAGCCACACGACGGTCTTTTGGAAGTGCACGCCCGTCATGGTTGTCGCCTGGACGGACGTGCTGGTCAAGAGCGCGGACGGGCAGTGGCTCTTCCAGCAACGAGCAGCCGACGCGGTGCAGAAGAACCTCGAGATGATTGGCGAGATGCAACTGCGGGGCAAGAAGCAGTACGCGCACAAGGACGAGTCTTGAAAGCCGAGGACTGGACTTGGACCTCGTGGGGGTTTCTTCTTCTTTTGCACGCACTTGTTCCGTTTTCCTCCTCCTCCTTTCTCCATTGGGGTCTTCATGTAGGCTGATGTGCGGTCTCACTGCTTCCTGTGTTTTCGAAGTGTTGGACAAAAAATATACAAAAAAGACTGGAAAAATACCGATCTCGTGTCATGTGATGTTCTTGGATCTTGACTGAAACTGAAGATGAAAGAGACAATACCTGTGGGAAGAGATACATCTGGTCACGACGGGGTGAGCAGCTGGTACACTGCAACTTGAAGTAAGCAGAACGAAACAAATGTGAGACTGGAATTGACGGGTCTCATCATAATGCAATTGGTGCCAAGTGTAGAATTTTGATCCTCGACTGAAGAGCTTCGCATTGCGTCGCCCAATCCGAGCAAATTGCAGTCATGACTATCGAAGATCTAAGTCGAAAGCGCCGACACGGCAGCTAGCGCTTCCTTGTCTGCAAGTGTCAGTTCCGGTAGGATTGCCTGAAGCAAGTCGGGGTTGGCCGTAACATTGTGCAACGCCCGAGGGATCGCGTCCTGCCAACAGTAACAACGAGAAAAACACCAACGGCAAGTAAGTTACCTCGAAAACCCTGCACTGACCCCGAAAATACGAAGCGATCAAACTCGCATGACGTACCTTCAGGTCCAGCTCGTCCAACGGATCAAAGTTCGCCTCAAATTCTTCCTCCGGCTCCTCGCCTTCACACATGCCTACAGCGCCATCGGCAGTCAAGCATTCAGAGAGAAGTTTGTAATTCTCTGAAGATCACACACCACAAAGAAGAGTTTAGTTCTCCGTCGACCTCTGTACAACCTTCGCATACCATGCACATACCTGCAGGTGCAAACACTGAAGATGCTGTTGCAGCACTGGAAACAGCCTCGTCATCAACATCATCTTCGCCATCAGACGACTCGTCATTCGAGGACTCCCACTCCTCTTCCTCCTCAGCCAAATTCGACATGGTCTTCGCAAGAATGACGACGAACTTTGATAAGAAGTGTACCGTGATTTGCTGTGTCTCATCGGATACAGAAGGACTTTTGGCCTTCGACCGCGTCTGGATACCACTGGCTCCTGTCCTTGCCGAATCGACCGCGCTTCCTTCGACAGTAATGGAATTTATGCGAGGGTCATTCCACGAGACGACCTTGAACAGCGCACTCATAGTCACCTTAATGCAGTAAAGTCCGTAGAAATCCTGCTGCTTCTCAATCCAGGTTTGGAACACAAACGTCAGCATGTTCGGAGCCTGAGCTTGACCTGCTAGGGCAGCTGGAGGCGGCAACTGCTCCAGAACGTTCAGGAGTTCAGAGCCGTGAGAGTGAACAAGGCGAGCGAACACCATGCACAAAGACTGAACCAGCGACGGTAATTCTGTTGCCGCCAGTCGGGCGCAAACAGCACTGAGGATTGACTGCACGGTCGCAGTGGGCAGACTCGGACCCAGCTTCAATAAGATCTGAGTAATCAGACCACCGACGCAGGTGGCACTCATATCAGAGACAGCCGGTGACAGCAACTTTGCTGATACCGACAATATTGTGTCAATGCCGTTACTACCAGCAGCAGTAGCGTACGCCATCAAAGGATCCACAGCAAACATCACGAGCCACTTCAAGCATTCGGAGCCAGAATTGAGCACTTTTTCATCTTCAATAGCGCCCAACACCACGACAAGTGGCTCAAACGCCTGCTGAACAACCTGAGCTGCGAGTTGCTGAGTTGCTCGATCGGCACTACTTGCCGCCATAGTGCCGGTCGAAGCAAAAGAATGACGAAGCAGTGTCCTCAGAATGGTCAGTGCACTACCAGCTGTGTAGATACCGTTGCCAGCCCCTTCCAAGTCTGCAACACTTTGGACAAGCATAGAGCGCATGACAGGCAAAACTTGCTCATGAACCTTTTCCGTCACAGCAGTGTTGTCGAGCTGGAGAAGCGCTCCAAAAGCACCATCAGTCAGTTCCGAAATCATCGGATCGTTCAAATGCTGAGTCCAATGACGCAAGAAGCATGAAACAACACACTGCGCCGATTCAAGAGCTAAGCCGTCCGACTCTTGAAGAACAACGACCAGCGTCTCGAGGGAAATATGGAGTGTCTCATGGGTAGATTGCTCTGCCAGGCTCGTCAGCCGGTCGACGACGGCAAGGGTTGCCTCCTGAAGCCGAGCCTTGCCCACGTCATTGCGAATAATAGCGCCAATGGCACGACAGGCGTACATCCGGACAGGCAAGACCTGGCCTTGCTCGAGTCCCGATATTGCCACCTGAAAGAAAGCGTCCAACATCTCTTGGTTCATGCCCTTTGCAAGGCGGCTCGCACACCAGAGTGCTCTGGCTCGCAAATAAATCTCTTGGCTTCCTGCGTTCATCACCTTAAATAACGTCTGCAAGAAAGCTGAAAGATCCAGCAGCTGCGTAATGTCGGTAGCATTCCTACGAACAGCATCAAGCGTCGACGTGGCCAAACATCCTACAACTAGCAATGCTGCTTCCTGAAGACGCCAGTTGTTTGTGTTTTCGGCCTTCAAGCGCCGTTGAGCAGCATCTAATGCAGCTACTACCGCCTTCCGTCCCAGCACAGCCTCGAGCTCCGTCAGGAGATCAGTTGCAGCATTACGCACATTGAATGCCAGGCTTTCGTCATCCTCGTCTGCAACGTACTTGTTCGGATCCTCTTGCCACGACTCCATCTGGCTCACCGTGATCTGCATGTATCCAATCATCACAAACACAAAGTCGGCCAGTCCAGCCACAATCAAGTGCCGTGTTTTTTTTGTTGGGGCCTGGACTGCACCACGCACGAACTCAAAAACAGCAACGATCACAGCACTCCTGCCAATCAGTGCACCCTCTCCATCACTGTCGTAATCTTCATCTTCCCCCGAGGCACTCAACACCACATCTCGATCATACGCTTCCGCATCATGTAGCATCAATCCATAAATCTGCGGCATGATCTGCGGTATCAAGTCCGTCATCTCCTTGGGCCATTCTCGCACAAAACTCGCCAGCGACGTCAAAATCTGGATCTTCATCGAGTACTCCTTGACACTCTGCACTGGTCTTGCTAGCTCCTCTAGAAACAACGCAATCCACTGCGTCGTGTTTTCATGCAGCAGCTTCTTTGCCGTATTATTGCCCACCTGTGCCTCCATGCCTACCATGAGCAAACTGCTCTGCACGATCCGTGCAATTCTCGTCCTAGTTCCACTCGAAAACTCATTTCTGAGCACAAAAAGACGCTGTAAATGCGGGAACACCGACGTTACAAGTTCGCAGCAATTGTCACTGGAAAAGTGACCACCTGCTAGCGACAAAAACCGCACCGCCACGTCAATTGGCAGCACTTGCTGACCCGAGATCATGGTCATAATGGCTGGCAAGATCTCAGTCCATTGGTCCGGCCAGTCGCGCTCAAAAATAGAGACCAGGAGGAGACACAGTGCTGTCTGGAGCTTGCTCGGTCCAAAGAGCTCCAGTCGCTGCTGCAGCGCCAGCACCAGCGCGTGTTTCACCTGCGTCTTCTCAGCCTCAGCCACCACATAGGTGCCGTCCCTTGTCTCCTCTTCGATTATTGTCCAATAGGAAGTCACGAGCTGCTTGAGCAGAAGCGCAGCCAAGTGCCGCTGGGTCTCAGACGCTTCCACGGAGCAGAAAAACTCGACCAGCTGCAAGGCAAAGCCCGGAACACGCAGGAGCTCCATCAGACGCGCTTCGCTCTGCGCACGGATGTCCGTGACGGGGGAGAGACTGCCCTGTAGGAGCTGCACAAGCTCCATCATTGTCGTCTCTCTTGAGTGTTCTTGTTGTATGGAAATTCGATAGTGACGACAATGTAGCCATGACGATGCGTGGATCAGTTGAGATAGAGTGAAGCCATGTCAAATGAACAGGGAGCGGACACAAAAAGGGCGGTAATCCAAGTGGATGGTCAGGAGCTCGGGACGTTTATGTACGCGATAGACTGAGTCTTTTTATGATCAGATTATTTCGCCTTATTGGGCTCAACGGGCGGTTCTTTGTCGTGATAGCGTTAATAACGTTAACATTCGGGTGCCCGACTGTGGCTTTTTTCCTGCCTTAAGGTTGCGTAGTAGCACCTCTTTCTCGGATGTGGGTACCGGTGTCTTTATCAGCTACCAGCTTGCGACTTTTGCCAGCACAAGTGATTCAACAGTAGGGACGGGGGTTCTTACTTAGATTGGCAAACACTTCGTTTCCCAGATCCGGTTGCCCACGTATTGTAATCGGTACGACGTATAGCGTAATGAGATGCCCTGAAAGAGAAAAGCCAGGTAACAATCTTTCTCGAGCATGATTGCAAAGCTCTTGCGGTCCAAAACGTACACCACACTGTGTTGCGTTGCAATGAGGGACGTCTTGCGCTTTTCACCCGTAAGGAAGCACATTTCACCCACGATCGATCCCACCGAGACACTTTCAGTCGTACCAGCCTCTTCTTCCACTACGGCCGTGAGAGCTCCGTCAATCAGCAATAAAGCGCGGTCCGGAGTATCGCCTTGCCTCCACACGACTGTGTCCTTGCCAACCTCCTCCATTCGAAAGTAGTCCAGTAGACGTTGCTGTACGGAAAGTGGCTGACCTGGCATAAACCGCCGCAGGTTACGGATATGCGCCGACTCGTCTTCATTTGTAGCACTCGTAGATACCACAGGTCCGCCCTGATTCACTATAGTCTTTTCGAGGATACCGGTCTCGCACCAAGCAAGAGCGCTGTCTAAATCCGATGCAACGTGGAACATGCCGTTATCGCCAAAAAGCTCAATGAGGTGCATCGTGAACTTTTCGTAAGCACTTGGCACCGCTGCGAACACGATCTTGCAATTGTGCGTATCGCATGCATACTTTATCTTGGTGAGTCGGTCGGCTGCAGAAGAATCCAATCCCACCACCAAAGTGAAGTCGAGCACAAGCCAGCATATATCCAGTCGTGGTCGCACATCTTCATGTAGTTTGCTATCGAGTAGAGGCTCTACCTTACAATTCGTAGGATTGTATCCCTTTCCAAAGAGCTCGCGAACGTAATCGCTAAGCTGGTTGATATTGCCGAAGAAAAGGTGGCCCTTGAGTTGCACGACATGAATTTTGCGGCACTCGCGATCCAGCACATCTAGCTCGCCTGTCGTACGCCATGTGTTACTACGAAGGGTGGCAGCACTCATGCTCCCACGAATTGGAGCATTGGTCGGTGTGCGCGCACTTTGCATAACAAACGTCAAACAAGCAAGCAGGGCACCGACAGCCAGCCCTTGATTCATGCCCCAGAATGTCATAGTCCCAGCAATAGCCCAAACAGTGCCAAGCTCCAAAACATCCAGCTGCACATATGTGTCAATCAGCGCTTCTTTCAGCAAGTCCCAACCAAGGTGCATCATAACGCAGCCTGCCATGCAGCGCGGCAGGTAGGAAACAGCACTGGGTCCAACGAAGAAGAAGAACAGTAAGATGAGTCCGATAACAAAGCCACTACGCCGTCCCGAGCCTCCACACTTGTAGTACAAAGCTGACGTCGAGTAGCACAGGTAGTTTTGCACACTACCGCACAGGCCACCCAGCGTATTCGAAATACCGTGAGCAACTAGCTCGTCATTTATATCCACTTCCTTGTCGATAGTGAGACTCAGTGACGGGATATTGATAGGCACGTGCATGAGCGAGAAAAACGTCAAGCCAACGATTGTTCCAAAGTGCTTGGGGATGACATGCCAAACCACTAGCGAGAAGTCATACTGTTCCCACAACGAGTAGAACGGCACGTTTGGTGCACGATCAAAGAACCAGCCATGCTCACGTGCCGTATCAGTTGAAATGCCAAGCAGTAGTAGTACCACGTAAAAGAGCGGTGGAATAGACACGAAAAAGAGCGGCGGGAACAATGGCGACTTGATGCGACGCGCGAGGAAAAACAAGATGAGTGCCAAGATAGCCGAGCTTACCCAGAGCCACACGACAGTTTGGTCAAAAAGGCCTTTCACGCCATGCCAAGACCAGTCAAATGCTCGTCCCGTTGCATTTTCAATCCCGCTCTGCAGTACAAAGGCGCCAATGCCACCCACAGCACCGACAATAATGTGTTTCGGGAAAAGGTACACAATGCTTCCAAGCTTCCAGTAGCCAAGCACGAAAAACAGCAGACCGCACACAACAGACGACAGCGCATACGTCACGAGGATCGTCGGTAGCACACTTGGGTTCGTCGCCCCAAGTTCTTGAATAATAGCCATCGATATCGTGTGCATGAACGGTACGTTTTCCACCATCATTTGACAGATCGCACCGTCAAAGTTGCTTAGCGCCACAAACGTAAACTGGCAAATGGCCGACGTCAAGAGGAACATCTGAATACCAAGTGCACGTGGCACGGGCATCTCGTGCCACTCGACTGGAAAAAAGGACAGACCAAAAGGGACACAGATCATCAAGTTCACGAGGACGACGATCGCGACACTAGGTACCGCTTGAACCACATCCAGCACGCCTCGTCTCCAGCCAAATCCAGAGCAGTCTCGAGCATCTGGAAAGTGCGAGTTCGCCCACGACTCAGTCGACAATTGAGTTGCTCCATAGTGCTCGTATTTACACGGTGGAGACGCTGCTACAGCAGTGGCGACTGTTGTAGGCAGCGACTCGAGACCTGAAGGAGACGGCGTGGCGACTGGTGGGGCGGACGGGAAGTGTAGAGACGTGATACTGGCGTCACGACGGAGCGGCGGCGGTTCAAAGATCATGCGCGATGGCTCAGGCGTTGGAGCGTTGCGACGCGGCGATCGCAGCAGTTGAGGCGGCGGCCGTGGCTTGTCATCCAGCAGCTCCATTGGAAGTGTGAAGTACGTCGTCGCTGGACAAAAATGTAGCTATGTGGGTTTTCTTTTCAGCCAGTAATATTGCTGGGTGCGGATCACATCGGAGAGCGCCGCCACTGTTGGGTGCCAATTGGTGAGCGGATGATTAATTGAGACCAGCAGCGAAAGTTTCACACGTCACACATTTTTCGCAGACATGCGGGTGGGTTAGTGGATGGATAGATGGGAGTCTTGGATGCCATCACTCTACTTGCTTACTGCTGGTGGATGTCAGGCTGGAGAGCAACGACAGCTCTTTAAGATCCAGTTGTGCACTGTGAGGTCTAGAAGTTCATGCACGACAGTGGTCCAACTTGTCAGAGTAGATCCGGATCGACAAACGATCTTCCTTCCTTCCGAGCTGCTTCGCCTGGCGTAATCATCAGCGGAAGGAAGCACTTGTGAACAGCAAAACGTAGCACAAACAAGGTGCATTGTTACCACACAACTCTTTCTATCTCTGCACCTCTTTGTCTGCCCGCCCATCCGTTGTCTAGCTGAAGCAGACCCTTCTTCCCACTATGAACAGATCGACATTGCCGCTTCATTGTAGTGTGCCTCTCGAGATCCACTTTGTGATCCGCTTTACACCTTGGCAGTGCCCGAGGCGTTAGTGATGACGGCACGGATGACCTTCATTTCGGCCTCCAGGCGCACCAGGCGGTCCATCGCCTGCTCCAACGTCATGCTGCGCTCCATGAAAGAGCCGCCGACAGGTCGGCCCACGACGAACGATCCACGCATGAACGAGTCGTTGTTCAGCAGAGTCGAACCCATACGGATGCGGTTCTGGCGCTGGGCTTCCTGCTTCACGTACTTCTTACTGCTCACCTTGCGATCGTACACGTTAATGCGGTCGGCATGCTCCAGCAAGAAGATCACAAGCACCTTGCCAAGATCCTGCACGAAGAACCAGCCGAGGCAGTAGATCCAGACAAAGATAGCGAGTCTCACCTCGATGGCTTTCATCTCCGTGAATGGCCAGAACAAAGCCAGAAGCGTAGAAACGATAGTGGCGAAGACTGCAGCAACCGCCAGAAGACGGCCAGGTGCACGCGTGAAGAACAGTCCTTCCGTACGAGCCGTGAATACTGTCATGAAGTCGGACAGCGAGATCTTGAGGTAGATCATCATCATGACTTGGTCATACGGAAGGTTACCCACGCCAAAGTAGGCGAGAACGCCATTCTCATTCCACGAGTCGAGGCCCCAGAAGAGCAGCAGGAGAGAGCTGGCTACAGCAATCAGGCCGAGCGTCGTCGCCACCCAGTAAATGCGAGGCAAGTTCCAGACTTCAGGACGCTTCGATGGCACCACGTTGTCATACGCAATCGATATGATCGTACCATCGTTCAAGATCGTGATCAGCACTAGTGCAATGACAGGCAGTTTGAAGTACGGGTCCACGGCTTCGGAGCTCTGGTTGTCGTTGTACGGGCAGTCGCCAACGTGCGGGATAAAGTGCGGGAAGCGACAGCTGTCCGGGTGGAACAGCAGCACGGAAATGAAGAAAAACATCAGGAGCTGGATCGTGCAGGCAATACGATACGTCACGTAGTTGCGCATGCGCTGGAAGATCTTGCGAGACAGAGTGATGGCGTTAATGATGACCGACAGACCAGGTTGTGTGAGCACAATGTCTGCAGCAGCGCGGGCCGCGTCCGTCGAGCCTTCAACGGCGATTCCGACATCGGCTTTCTTGAGGGCAGGGGCATCGTTCACACCGTCACCAGTCATACCACACACCCAGCCGCGCTGGCGCAGCACCTCCACAATCAGGAACTTGTGTTCCGGGAACACTTGCGCAAAGCCGTCAGCGCTTTCAACGATAGCACCGTAGTCGGCACCAAGGGTCGCCGAGAGACCGTCCTGCACATTAGCAGTTGGAAGAACGTCCGTGCCGAGGATAGTCGTGCCCATTCCAAGCATACGACACGTCTCCACGGCAATAGCCGCTTGGTCACCAGTGATCATCTTAACGCCAATGCCGTTCTCGTGAGCTTGCTCAATCGTGCGCTTGGTGTCATGACGCGGGGGATCCAGGAACGTCATGATACCGAGGAAGACCCAACCGCCATTCGCTTCTTCTTCCGAAGTACGCCCAACAGCAAGCGAGCGGATTCCACGCCTGGCTAGCTCCAGCACCTTTGCCTCCACGTCCTCTTGAATCTCCGTCACGTTGTGAGCAAGCGCAAGAATGATTTGCGGTGCTCCCTTCGTCACCTTAAAGATCTTGCCATCAGGTCCACGGACCTTGGACTCCGTGCGCTTCACAGATGGGTCGAACGGGATATGGTCCATCATCGTATACTGGTCCAGCGGGCGCAGATCAATGGAGTTCAGCACAAGCGTGTCAAGGGCATCTTTGGGTGGCTCCTTCCACTTAGCAGCAAGTGCTGCCGTAACAAGCACCTCCTCGCGGGTCGCAGTAGGGTGGAAAATCGGCAAGTCATCCTGGAGCTCCATCTTGTTACGCGTGAGCGTCCCGGTCTTGTCCGAGCACAGCATGTTCATTCCCGAGAGCGTCTCAATGGACTGCAATTGCGTCACAATCACCTTCTCCTCAGCAAGTTTGCGTGAGCCAAGAGCCATAGTCGACGTGCAGACAACCTGCATGGCAATTGGAATCGAAGCCACGAGCAGCACGACACAAAAGGCAATGGCTTCAAGGAAGTCCTCGCCGTTGTAAAGCAAGTAGCCGAGACAGAAGCCCACAAGGACAAATGAAATGGCCATGAGGAACATGGTAATGCGCACGAGGATCTTCTGGAAGTGACTCACTTCGTCGACACTTGAAATGAGGCTCGCCGTCTTGCCAAAGAACGTCTGGCCTCCTGTAGCGGAGACCACAGCTTCAATCTCGCCACGGACAACCGTGGAGCCCATCTTGGCATTGTCTCCAGCCGCCATCGTCACTGGGAACGACTCTCCCGTCAGAGCTGCTTGGTCAATCTGCACGGGTTTGCCCTCACACAAGTCACAGTCAGCAGGGACAGCCGCCCCCGCGGAAAGAGTGATGCGGTCCCCCGGTACGAGCAGAGCCGCGTTAATGGTCTGGTGCACGCCGTCACGAATGACTTGAGCCTCGGGCTTGAGACTTGCCTTGAGGGCCGCGACGGCATTGCCGGCCTTGAGCTCCTCGTACCAGCCAACGGTTCCATTGAGGACTTGCAGGAAGAGGAGCACGAAGAAGTCAGGCCAGTCATTGGTCAGGGCCTCGACCAGGATCGCGAGCCAGATCATGATCTGCATGGGCCCCCAGAACTGCTCGGCCAGTTGGATCCAGCAGCTCTTTTCCTTGCTCTCGAGCTCGTTGGGGCCAAAGACCTTGAGGCGACGTGAAGCTTCGACTGTGCTCAGTCCCGCTTCGCCCGTGTCCAGGAGCGAGCGTTTGTCCACGCCCATGTAGAACCGGTCGTCGTTGGCACTTGCGCCGCTGTACGAGTGCTCGTCGCCGTTGGCGAGCAAAGGACTTTGCTCGGACATGTTAGGATGGACGTCCTCCCCCCTTCTTCGCTATTTGTCTTGATCGTTGTATGGAACGACGACGGTGATGGAAGATCGCCCTCAGTCCCGGCAAATGGAAAAATGAGACCTTTGTCAGGAGCTCTTGGCTCGGATTTTTTGTTCCAAATAAGATTCGTGGACGCACTGACCACTCACGCGCGGAGGGGGTGTCGAAATTGACCAATCAGGAGGACGCAACGAGGCCCATCCACATCAGGAGCTGCGCCGCCTCTCTCTTGGGTGGGGTTAGGTGCACAAACTCGGGACTGTCAAGTCAGATAGGCGCGAGTTAATTGGTGGACCATGGCCACGCGCCACGTCGGACGAGACCACGTCTGCGTAGCAGATGGCACCTCCGACTGGGCTGTTGCAGCTGGATATCAGACAGCAAAGTAAGTTGGTTTTGCCTGGCCAAATGGTGCGATTTGCTCGTATTGGAGTCAGTTCGTAAGGGAGGATTGGTGCTGCTTCGGCTGGCGTCTTTGCTGCAATGCGTGGAATCGCAGACGAGTGTAGGCGGGACGGCAAAGCTCAAGATTGCGCGCGAATAAGGTGGAGGCTGTGGACAGCCGCATGACGACGAAACTTTGGGTGTCGAGCGAGGTAGCCAGTTTGCAGTCGAAAAAGCAGCGTCGAGCGCGTCTGGCCACGCGATCGGCAGCAGGGCAGTAGTCTGCTATTTAGATAGACGATCTGTACATGTTCTCAAACGAACACGGAATGGAAAGTGCTATCGACTCGACGTCAAAGTCGTTGCTGTGTTCATTAAGCCTGATATCATCAGTGTGCTCAGCTTCGGCAACTCTCGCGGTGGGGCTGCGGACCAAACGCACGAACGAGACTCTTTTGACAATACATTAAAAAGTTTAGGAAGGGTGCAGGTGCGCGTACTATCAAATCGCACAAGCTCATCGCGTATTTTTCGGTGCTTGCGCGCTCTGGATTGAGGTGCAAGCGTGGACTATTGGAAAATGCAGGCAGCTTGTAAGAAGCAACCGCATGAAGGTTTTGTAACGAGGTGCCTCCGTTACATGATGATCTACACAGAGTAATTATCAAGTGTGAAAGTTGTGTCAGGACAAACACAATGTTCTCACATTATCATCGTGATCGATAATATTGCTTCGCAGATGTAATTCACTGCTCATTGGGAGATATAGGACCAAGATATCCACCGATAAAGTCAAGCCACGACAGAAGCACGCAATGAGTGGTGGGCAGATACTTACGATACATGGTTGTATTTAAACAAGGTTAAATGAAGTCATAGGGATTTATTTTGATTGATTGACTATGTAACGGGGTTGCACGAAATTATGGTACTTTGTACCAGAGGTGTTACACACCTGAGGTTGCCCCTTTGTGAAGGTGATATAGAATATCTTATTGGTTTGTAGGGGCTGACGAGTGTCAGCCATTAGGTACGAAAGATCTTTGAGTAGGATTAAGATATTCTATAAGCGTTAACAAAAAAAATCATTTCCCATTTTGATCTAAAAGACACGTGGCTTGCGAGCCGTCTTGATCGTTGATCACTGATCACTAAGAGCTAGCAACTCCTCCTTGAGGTAGCTACTCTTGAGCACTGAGTGCTGTCGATTCACTGAATCGTTAGGTTAAACTGGAACAGGGATCTGAAGCTGTAAAGCTTGTTGACTCGTTAAGTCGTTAGTTCTTTGGAACTGAGTTGCTCGTAGAGTGTTAAGTCTTCCTCTGACTTAAGGAGCTGTGTAGCTCCGCTACACTTGGTAGCACTCGTTGTAACAGGGGACCCTGAAGCTTGTACTGTCACCAGTACAAGCTACTTATTCTGATGACAGAATAAGGCGGTGCCTCGGAACTTCACGTTCACTCGTACGTGCAGAGGAAGACGGTAAGAAGAAGCGAGTACTTGGTTAACGTAAAAAGTAGAACTGTATTTATAGTAGTTAATGTCTGCAATAAATCACTATTCATCTTCATCTAACTATGTCTGAATACAAATGTGTAAATCAGTTATCTCCTCACCACTCATTGCGTGCGTCTGTCGTGGCGCGTCTTCGTTGGTTGATATAATGGCCTATATCAACCAATTAGGAACTACTCGTAAGTGCTACAGAATATTGTCCTTATGACAACATTCTGAGAGTATAACTCTTATAGTTATATTCTATTAACAATTTCTTATAAATTGTTATGTAACTATTCACCCCGTTACATCACCCCCCCCTTTAACCATCAGTCACTTTAGTGACTGATTGACTAAATGGATACTCGTCCCAAATCATTTGGGACAGGGTTTGCACTCGTTGGTCCGCGTCCACTTTCCAACATCTCATCGCATGGTTAACAAGCCCATGCGATGCGCGAGCAAGGCCGCCGAGAGCGCGTCCGCAAGTCTCTGTGCGGACGCCGAAGCAGAAACTACAGCAACTGATGTCTCATCGGTTGCTGAAGCGACCCAGCCTGTGTCACTTGGTGATGCAGGCGCTGGTCATGAAGACACTCGTGTCTTCACAGAGTACGAGCTCGGTGTCTCGTACTCTCCTGATACGGATGACGGATCCGTATCGACGGCGATTGAATCTAAGCCGCCTGCCAAGCGTACCATGGACGATGCTTTGCGTCGCAGCATCTTTGGTTCATCTGATGAATCAGATGAACCATCGCCGAAGCGAAGGCGCTCGAGGTCGCGAGACTCGGGCGCTAATAGTGGTGTCGGTTCTCCTGTTGACACCGCTTCACAGCGAGGTGCCAGTCCTTCTGTCGGCACGTCACAGGAAGAGCGGGACCGCAATGTGTAGCGTCTCGCTCCTGAAAAGAAGGCATGGATGTCTCCTAAATCCGTCATGGATCACTTGTCGGCGACGACGAGTGATCGTTATCGAACACGATTGTTCGATTCGTCAAGGATCCATCACCTTGACCCCAGCGCGAAAGACTATCGCGCTGAACATGAGTTCTTCATCGATGCTTTCTTCAGACATCGATGGTACAGTGGGAATCACAAACGTGATGGTCCCTCACTACTTCAGGCGTGGAACGCCTACATCCATAATCTCGAGGATGTAGGTCGTGACGCTTGGAACGACAAACTTATCAAAGCTCGTGTAAGTTTGAAAAGCGAACCCCGACAGGTGCACGCTATAAGCTGCATCGTCTGTCAAGGGAGAAAGGATTACCCTGCCTCTCTTGGGGAGACTCGTGCCCATGTTGTGTGAACAACTCTGCACGAGAACCCAAGGAGGCTTACCTCCTTACCAGCCCGTGGTGGCGCGTACGTGTCTTTACTGAGATGTACGAAGGGATTTACAACCTGAAATCCCTTTACGATTGAGCCAAAAAGATTTTCTCCAGCGATCCTTCTGCGGCACAGGATGTGCCGCATCGTACTGCTCAACCAGACCCAGTACGTCGATCATCAGTTGGGAGCGGGGCTCCCAAGAATCCCAGGACGGGGGATAGCCGCGCCACCGGACGAGATAACTCGTCCGACGTCCGTTCACGTCGCGGTGGTTCAACAGCTGCTCAACTAGATAGCGCTGGCCACCGCAAGAGCCCTCTAATGGAGGTGGAGGAGGAGGAAAGACGCTCTTCACACGATCATGTGGATCGGTGTGTTCCCGAGAGCTTCTTTGATCGCGTAGCGCAAGGGTTACGCGACGATCTCGAACATGAGCGAAATAGGCGTCTCCAAATGGCGGACACTGCCTTGAAGCATCGAGCTGAGTTTGCCTTTGCTCAGCTTGAGAACGAGAGATCTCTGACATCTCTTCGTGACGAGCTAAGGGTAGATCGTGGGATTGCTGATCGGTCTCGGGATGAGATAGCTGCTCTTCAGACCCTTGTTGATGCCCACCATCGGGAGCACAAGGCTCTCTGTGAGATGCTTGAGCGCAAGGGCGTTCTTCATCGGAAGAAGCAGCGTACTGATGGTACGGCTTAAGCCGACCAACGTAAAACGTGGGATGCGTTTGCATCTTACGTGGTAACTCGATCGTGTATGCATTGCCTAGGCGGTGCAATACACGAAATGAGCCGATGTACTTGGGTAGTAGTTTACTGCTACCCAAGTTAGTCACTACATGCTTTGGTAGATTAACCGTAGACAGTAGGACTAAGTCACCTTTATTAAATAAAAGAGTGTTTGCCCTTCCATTCCTGTCAGCGTTTTGCTTTTGCTTATCCACCGCTTCGGCGATGGAGTCTTGCACAAAACGGACTCGTTTCACGAGCCAGTATGAACTCATCCTGATGACTCGTTAGCTTCAGTGCGCTGTGAGCGCACTGCGGTAACATCAACCTTTTCTTCAGTGAGGGCTTCCGCACTTTCACTGGGATCATCTTCTTCAGTGAGGGCTTACGCACTCTCACTGGCATCATCTTCTTCGATATCGATGTTATCGATATCAGCATCAAACGCAATGACCTCATCGTCACAGCGTGATGAGCGTGAACCAAATCGGTTTTTGCTCGCGCGAGTCCCTCCCCCCCTTAAACCAGAGTTACACTCTAGTAAGGTGGGTACACGCGGATGGCGCAAGCCATTCACGTAAAACGGTGTATGTGTCGTGGACGCATGCACCGAGTTGTTGATGGCAAACTCTACCATTGGCAAAAACTCACTCCAACTATTAAAGGGTGTGTACGTATCCTCGAAGCATCTCTTCAAGGACACGATTGGCACGTTACTTCTGACCATTTGACTCTGGATGATCAGATGTTGACATCTTCAAGCGCGTTCCGAGTGATTTGAACACGGAACGCCAGAAATCAGCAGTGAATCGTGGATCCCTGTCTGATACGAGTTCACGGGGCAACCCATGAAGTCGGAAGATGGTGTCAATAAAGACACAAGCACAGCCACTTGCCGTGATTGTCTCTGGTACAGCCACAAGGTGTACCATTTTGCTGAATCTGTCAACAAATACGAGAATACCCGTATTCCCGCGTGCGTCTTTGGGTAACCCGAAGACGAAATCCACTGAGCTGGATTCCCAGCACTCTGCCGGAACCTGTAGAGGCTGTAAAGGTGCACGCAGTGAAGGACTTGACTTCACTCGTTGGCAGATTTCGCATGCGCGAACATACTTTCGCACAAACTGATACTGGCGGGGCCAGTAAAAGTCTCGACTCACCGTGAGATATGTTTTCTCTCGGCCACGATGTCCTCCTATAGGAGCATCGCGATACTCGAACATGATCCGCAAACGCAGATCAGTATCATCTGGAATGACAACACGTGGTGTGTCACCAGAAACGGCTGTATAATACAGTAAACCGTTGCGAGCAGATCGATACGCAGACGACAATCGTTTCAACGATTCTCGAGATGTTGGGAGAGATGTGTCAACAACTTCACTATCTCACCATCTTGGGCGTATGCCCCACCTCACATCATCATACAACGTTGTAGATGGGACTGAGGACGTCATAACCGCAACAGTGACTGTCTCACTGTTGGATTTCGCGACTGTTTCAAAGTCGGGACGACGTGAGAGTGCATCAGCGACGACATTACATCGTCCTGATTTGTACTCTACCGTAAAGTTGTGTTCTGCAAAGAATGACAACCACCGCGCCATTCGTTGTGAAAGGTGCGGGCTGTTCACTGCCGTGCGTAATGACGCATGGTCAGTGTAAACAATGAAGGGTCTATCTCCTAATAGATAGACTCTGAACTTCGCGAGTGCATACTTCATGGCAAGGAGTTCCTTGTCATGCACTGGATAGTTCCGCTCAGCTGATTGCAGCTGACGCGACTGATAGCAGACGACGCGTTCAACGCCTTCAAGATCGTACTGCATTAGTGCACAGCCGATTGCGAAATCGCTGGCATCACAGACCACATGAAATGGCCTGTCCTGATCGGCTATTGCTAGGACTGGGGATTGTATCAAGCTCTGCTTGATACCCTCAAAGGAGCGTTGACATTCAGCGTTCCATAACCACCTCTCGTTCTTTTTCAACAAACGAGAGAGATGTACAGTCATCTCGGCGTAATTGCGTGAATACTTATGCAATTACGCCGCTAGCTCAAGGAATTTTCGAAGACCTTTGACATCGACCGGCACCGGCCAGTCGGTGATCGCCTTGATCTTTTTGGGATCAGGACGTACACCGTTCTTACCAACGATGCAACCAAGAAGTGGTATTTCGCTTGCGGCAAAGATACACTTCTTGAGGTTTGCATACAATTGATGCTTTTTCATGATTGTAAGAACCTGTCGGACGTGGTACCTGTGAACCTCAACGTCCGACTTCCCATCCATAGCTCGACTATGGATGAATACTTCATCGGAAATAACTCGGCGCGAATTCTCGTACTGGTCTCAACAGATATGATACACATCTGTTGAACGTGGCAGGGGCATTACTAAGCCCTTGTGGCATTACTAGCCATTCCCAGAGCATGCCGCTAGGCGTGCTAACTGCGGTATAAGGTATATCCCGTTCCCGCATAAGGATTTGATAGAAGCCATCCATCAAATCCATGGACGAAAAGATGGTACTCTTTGACATACCATCAATGATTACGTCCTTCCTCGGTATCGGCGTCTGAGCCGGTACCGTTGCAGCGTTCAATTTGTTGAACGCGTGCACTATCCGCCACCCTCCTGTTGCTTTTCGAACACAGAAGGTCGGAGAGCTATGTGGGGAAGTTAATTCCCTCACATGGCCCGCAGCTAAACGATCGGCAAAGAACTTGTCGATCGCAAGTACTTGTTCACGAGGCAGTGGCCACTGCTTCATGACACAGTACTTCGAGCCTGGTTTAAGCTCGACCTCGTGTCGAATACCTTTATCCTTCAGTAATTCGCACGGAACAGTGTCAGGGAATGCATCCTTGAATTCAACCAACTCTTCATAGAGAGATTTTTCTTGAGCGATTCCCATGATTGGGAGTCATATCGCTCAATTCGTGTCTTTTCATCTAGGACACTCTCGTCCATAGATGAACTACTGAGAACTCTCTCGTTCTCAGTGAACACTGTTGCTGACCTTATGTCGCTTACACACTCGTCGTCAGCGACGAGCATGCAGATCTGCTTGACTTTGCCACTACGCAGATCACGCAAGAACCTTTTATGTTCGAGCATTGGCAACTGAGTGATCTCCGAAGTCAACTTCGGAGGCGCAATCAGATCAAGTGTATAAGCGCCTACAATTGATCCGTCATTGACTAGGACATTCAATGTCTCCGTCATTTCCTGGGGACTTATTTCCTCAGGCCTCGAAGGACTTATTTCTTCGGCTTCCCGGGGACTTATTCCCGCGGGTTTCGGAAAACTTATTTCCGCCTTATTTGTAATCTTGGGACTTATTCCCTTAACTATCTCTAGCTGGGGTTGCGCAACCACAACGAGATCCTCTACGAAAGACTCTCCAGTCGATCCAGGATTATCGTTTTGCTTAACCTAAGCGATCGATTGTTTCTCTTCCAGATGTTCCCCGCCAGGGGAACATCTTTGTCCCAGTCCACTCGACTTATTCGAGTGGTGGACATTTCGGCGCAGCCTGTGTTTCCTCACAGCCGCCGGAACTTTGCTTTGAAGTGTAAACGTTTGTTACACAAAGGTTTTGTGCAGTCGTAATAACGACCGTACCACAAGTGAGGCCATCGCACTCACTCGTAGTACATCCACACGCTTGTGGACGCTCCAAAACGTTCATCAGATGGCCATCTGATGAACAAGCGGCTAGGCATCGTTACTGTTCGATGTTGCAAGTTTACCCGTGATTCGTACCTTCTGAGCCACGGCATTCCAAGGATGACATCAAATTTGTCATCCAAATCCAATACGATAAAGTCATCGTCATGTTGGGTATCTTCTAGCGTATAGTGGATCTTTACTATACGCTTCATGACGGTTACGAATGCGCCTGTCGCAAGACGTAAAAGCAGCTTACGTAGAAGGGAGAAAGGATGTGCCGCATCGTACTGCTCAACCAGACCCAGTACGTCGATCATACGAAGGGATTTACAACCTGAAATCCCTTTACGATTGAGCCCAAAGAGAGTTTTTTCTCCAGCGATCCTTCTGCGGCACAGGATGTGCCTGCATCGTACTGCTCAACCAGACCCAGTACGTCGACATCAGTTGACGGGGATCATCAGTTGGGAGCCGGGCAAGAATCCCAGAACGGGGGTAGCCGCGCCACCGGACGAGATAACTCGTCCGACGTCCGTTCACGTCGCGGTGGTTCAACAGCTGCTCAACTAGATAGCGCTGGCCACCGCAAGAGCCCTCTAATGGAGGTGGAGGAGGAGGAAAGACGCTCTTCACACGATCATGTGGATCGGTGTGTTCCCGAGAGCTTCTTTGATCGCGTAGCGCAAGGGTTACGCGACGATCTCGAACATGAGCGAAATAGGCGTCTCCAAATGGCGGACACTGCCTTGAAGCATCGAGCTGAGTTTGCCTTTGCTCAGCTTGAGAACGAGAGATCTCTGACATCTCTTCGTGACGAGCTAAGGGTAGATCGTGGGATTGCTGATCGGTCTCGGGATGAGATAGCTGCTCTTCAGACCCTTGTTGATGCCCACCATCGGGAGCACAAGGCTCTCTGTGAGATGCTTGAGCGCAAGGGCGTTCTTCATCGGAAGAAGCAGCGTACTGATGGTACGGCTTAAGCCGACCAACGTAAAACGTGGGATGCGTTTGCATCTTACGTGGTAACTCGATCGTGTATGCATTGCCTAGGCGGTGCAATACACGAAATGGGCCGATGTACTTGGGTAGTAGTTTACTGCTACCCAAGTTAGTCACTACATGCTTTGGTAGATTAACCGTAGACAGTAGGACTAAGTCACCTTTATTAAATAAAAGAGTGTTTGCCCTTCCATTCCTGTCAGCGTTTTGCTTTTGCTTATCCACCGCTTCGGCGATGGAGTCTTGCACAAAACGGACCGTTTCACGAGCCAGTATGAACTCATCTGATGACTCGTTAGCTTCAGTGCGCTGTGAGCGCACTGCGGTAACATCAACCTTTTCTTCAGTGAGGGCTTCCGCACTTTCACTGGGATCATCTTCTTCAGTGAGGGCTTACGCACTCTCACTGGCATCATCTTCTTCGATATCGATGTTATCGATATCAGCATCAAACGCAATGACCTCATCGTCACAGCGTGATGAGCGTGAACCAAATCGGTTTTTGCTCGCGCGAGTCCCTCCCCCCCTTAAACCAGAGTTACACTCTAGTAAGGTGGGTACACGCGGATGGCGCAAGCCATTCACGTAAAACGGTGTATGTGTCGTGGACGCATGCACCGAGTTGTTGATGGCAAACTCTACCATTGGCAAAAACTCACTCCAACTATTAAAGGAGTGTACGTATCCTCGAAGCATCTCTTCAAGGACACGATTGGCACGTTACTTCTGACCATTTGACTCTGGATGATCAGATGTTGACATCTTCAAGCGCGTTCCGAGTGATTTGAACACGGAACGCCAGAAATCAGCAGTGAATCGTGGATCCCTGTCTGATACGAGTTCACGGGGCAACCCATGAAGTCGGAAGATGGTGTCAATAAAGACACAAGCACAGCCACTTGCCGTGATTGTCTCTGGTACAGCCACAAGGTGTACCATTTTGCTGAATCTGTCAACAAATACGAGAATACCCGTATTCCCGCGTGCGTCTTTGGGTAACCCGAAGACGAAATCCACTGAGCTGGATTCCCAGCACTCTGCCGGAACCTGTAGAGGCTGTAAAGGTGCACGCAGTGAAGGACTTGACTTCACTCGTTGGCAGATTTCGCATGCGCGAACATACTTTCGCACAAACTGATACTGGCGGGGCCAGTAAAAGTCTCGACTCACCGTGAGATATGTTTTCTCTCGGCCACGATGTCCTCCTATAGGAGCATCGCGATACTCGAACATGATCCGCAAACGCAGATCAGTATCATCTGGAATGACAACACGTGGTGTGTCACCAGAAACGGCTGTATAATACAGTAAACCGTTGCGAGCAGATCGATACGCAGACGACAATCGTTTCAACGATTCTCGAGATGTTGGGAGAGATGTGTCAACAACTTCACTATCTCACCATCTTGGGCGTATGCCCACCTCACATCATCATACAACGTTGTAGATGGGACTGAGGACGTCATAACCGCAACAGTGACTGTCTCACTGTTGGATTTCGCGACTGTTTCAAAGTCGGGACGACGTGAGAGTGCATCAGCGACGACATTACATCGTCCTGATTTGTACTCTACCGTAAAGTTGTGTTCTGCAAAGAATGACAACCACCGCGCCATTCGTTGTGAAAGGTGCGGGCTGTTCACTGCCGTGCGTAATGACGCATGGTCAGTGTAAACAATGAAGGGTCTATCTCCTAATAGATAGACTCTGAACTTCGCGAGTGCATACTTCATGGCAAGGAGTTCCTTGTCATGCACTGGATAGTTCCGCTCAGCTGATTGCAGCTGACGCGACTGATAGCAGACGACGCGTTCAACGCCTTCAAGATCGTACTGCATTAGTGCACAGCCGATTGCGAAATCGCTGGCATCACAGACCACATGAAATGGCCTGTCCTGATCGGCTATTGCTAGGACTGGGGATTGTATCAAGCTCTGCTTGATACCCTCAAAGGAGCGTTGACATTCAGCGTTCCATAACCACCTCTCGTTCTTTTTCAACAAACGAGAGAGATGTACAGTCATCTCGGCGTAATTGCGTGAATACTTATGCAATTACGCCGCTAGCGCAAGGAATTTTCGAAGACCTTTGACATCGACCGGCACCGGCCAGTCGGTGATCGCCTTGATCTTTTTGGGATCAGGACGTACACCGTTCTTACCAACGATGCAACCAAGAAGTGGTATTTCGCTTGCGGCAAAGATACACTTCTTGAGGTTTGCATACAATTGATGCTTTTTCATGATTGTAAGAACCTGTCGGACGTGGTACCTGTGAACCTCAACGTCCGACTTCCCATCCATAGCTCGACTATGGATGAATACTTCATCGAAATAACTCGGCGCGAATTCTCGTACTGGTCTCAACAGATATGATACACATCTGTTGAACGTGGCAGGGGCATTACTAAGCCCTTGTGGCATTACTAGCCATTCCCAGAGCATGCCGCTAGGCGTGCTAACTGCGGTATAAGGTATATCCCGTTCCCGCATAAGGATTTGATAGAAGCCATCCATCAAATCCATGGACGAAAAGATGGTACTCTTTGACATACCATCAATGATTACGTCCTTCCTCGGTATCGGCGTCTGAGCCGGTACCGTTGCAGCGTTCAATTTGTTGAACGCGTGCACTATCCGCCACCCTCCTGTTGCTTTTCGAACACAGAAGGTCGGAGAGCTATGTGGGGAAGTTAATTCCCTCACATGGCCCGCAGCTAAACGATCGGCAAAGAACTTGTCGATCGCAAGTACTTGTTCACGAGGCAGTGGCCACTGCTTCATGACACAGTACTTCGAGCCTGGTTTAAGCTCGACCTCGTGTCGAATACCTTTATCCTTCAGTAATTCGCACGGAACAGTGTCAGGGAATGCATCCTTGAATTCAACCAACTCTTCATAGAGAGGATTTTTCTTGAGCGATTCCCATGATTGGGAGTCATATCGCTCAATTCGTGTCTTTTCATCTAGGACACTCTCGTCCATAGATGAACTACTGAGAACTCTCTCGTTCTCAGTGAACACTGTTGCTGACCTTATGTCGCTTACACACTCGTCGTCAGCGACGAGCATGCAGATCTGCTTGACTTTGCCACTACGCAGATCACGCAAGAACCTTTTATGTTCGAGCATTGGCAACTGAGTGATCTCCGAAGTCAACTTCGGAGGCGCAATCAGATCAAGTGTATAAGCGCCTACAATTGATCCGTCATTGACTAGGACATTCAATGTCTCCGTCATTTCCTGGGGACTTATTTCCTCAGGCCTCGAAGGACTTATTTCTTCGGCTTCCCGGGGACTTATTCCCGCGGGTTTCGGAAAACTTATTTCCGCCTTATTTGTAATCTTGGGACTTATTCCCTTAACTATCTCTAGCTGGGGTTGCGCAACCACAACGAGATCCTCTACGAAAGACTCTCCAGTCGATCCAGGATTATCGTTTTGCTTAACCTAAGCGATCGATTGTTTCTCTTCCAGATGTTCCCCGCCAGGGGTACATCTTTGTCCCGGTCCACTCGACTTATTCGAGTGGTGGACATTCGGCGCAGCCTGTGTTTCCTCACAGCCGCCGGAACTTTGCTTTGAAGTGTAAACGTTTGTTACACAAAGGTTTTGTGCAGTCGTAATAACGACCGTACCACAAGTGAGGCCATCGCACTCACTCGTAGTACATCCACACGCTTGTGGACGCTCCAAAACGTTCATCAGATGGCCATCTGATGAACAAGCGGCAGGCATCGTTACTGTTCGATGTTGCAAGTTTACCCGTGATTCGTACCTTCTGAGCCACGGCATTCCAAGGATGACATCAAATTTGTCATCCAAATCCAATACGATAAAGTCATCGTCATGTTGGGTATCTTCTAGCGTATAGTGGATCTTTACTATACGCTTCATGACGGTTACGAATGCGCCTGTCGCAAGACGTACCGTCATCCTCATAGGAGGTGTGTCACATTCACCAAACTTACAGTGACCATCTTCTAGCGATTGGCGTCGCACAAAATTGTTGGACGCCCCACAATCGACTAGAGCTCGAAGGGACAACTTATTTGTCACTTCGAGTTTCAAGGTAATGAGTGAGACCTCATTACCTAGAGCAGCAACGCACAACGTTTGTGTGTTGGGAGCAACCTTCATCAAGAGGCCTACAAATTCTCTTGACGTTGCTAGACCAGTAGGGTGCTCCGCACCTACTGATCCTGTCCGTTTTTTGACGGTCCATCCCGTTGTTGCGTCTTTGCACCAACTGCGGACCCTCGTCCCTGCCCCTTTCTCATGGGTGGTAGGTCACTACGCCCAGTGTCGCGAGACACTGGACGAGGGGCACTACACTCGTAAGCGTAGTGTCCTGTCTTTTGACATCTGTTGCATCTCTGCAACTTCTTGTAGCCTGTAGAGCGAGCCTTCTCGCTCTCTACATAACAGACTTCCATCGGCTCTGGACTTCCGCTGTCATATCGTCTCGGTTGACGATATGATGTCGAGCTGGCGCGAGCCTGTCTCAGACTGAAGTCTTCCTGTTCCGCAAGGGAATGGATTGTTATAGTGAATCTAGTTCAAGCCGGAACAGGTGAGTCTTGACGGGACCATCCGCAAGACCCTGCAAGAACACCGAAACCAACGTGTGTTCATCCACCGGATTGGAACTTATACAACTCGTGAGATGTCGTATATGTTGCGCGTAAGCGTGCACATCACGCTTACCTTGTCTGAGCTTCAAGAGTTCAGTTCGAGCCCTGAACTCAGCTCTAGGCGGTTCAAACGTTTGTCTGAGCCGCGACTTGAAGCCTTCCAACGACCCAAACGCATATGGGTCGTGCGACTTGATCCCCAGTGCCCAAGTCTTGGCACGTCCTGCCAGATTTGACTGGGCAAATGCAACTTGCATATCCCCGTCGTCGATGCGACGCGCCCTTATGGCGTCATCCAATTCGACGAACCATCTCAAGAGGGAGTCTTCTTCGACCCTCCTATACTTGGAGATGTCAATCTTCAAGGTCTCGGGTCGACGCGAGTGCATCGACCCACCAGCAGCAGCCTGCTGCTGTCTCAACAACTCTGCTTGTTGAGAACCTTGTTGGTGAAGCAAGGCTACTTTCTCGCATTCAGCGTCAAGTTCATTTTGAATGAACTTGGCGATAGTTGCATGTTGGGCATCTCTATTGAGAGCCTCTAGCATGACGCTAACAGCATGGGTGCCTTTGGTCGAACCCATCCGTTCAACCGCATCCCATTCAACATTGCTCAAATGGGAGTAGCCGTCACGCGTAGCGTGAAAGCTTTGGTCATCTTCATCATCCAACATATTCATGTTGGATGTGAACGTGGTCCTTGGACGGACTACGAAGTGCTACCAGGTGTAACAGGACACCCTGAAGCTTGTACTGGTGACAGTACAAGCCACTTATTCTGATGACAGAATAAGGCGGTGCCTCGTAACTTCACGTACACTCGTACGTGCAGAAGAAGACGGTAAGAAGGAGCGAGTACTTGGTTAAAGTAAAAAGTAGAACTGTATTTATAGTAGTTAATGTCTGCAATAAATCACTATTCATCTTCATCTAACTATGTCTGAATACAAATGTGTAAATCAGTTATCTCCTCACCACTCATTGCGTGCGTCTGTCGTGGCGCGTCTTCGTTGGTTGATATAATGGCCTATATCAACCAATTAGGAACTACTCGTAAGTGCTACAAAATATTTGTCCTTATGACAATATTCTGAGAATATAACTCTTATAGTTATATTCTATTAACAATTTCTTATAAGTTGCTATGTAACGATTCACCCCGTTACACTCGTAGTCAATCTACGCCTGAGTCTTTAAGACTGATCCTCTGTGAGGACGGAAAACTCCACTCCCCTATCTGAGGCCCAAAAGGTCGCGCTTGATAAGCTGACCGCATCTTTGGGTCCAGAGTACGTGGAGTTCCTTGTTTCACAAGGTCCTGAAGTGCTTAATGCACGTGTTAAAAGCTTCATACAGTATGAAGCGACCCTTTTAGGGCAGGTCCAAGACCAAATAGCGTCGGCTATGCCTACACGCTACGTGTCTGTACCAGACGAAGAATCTAAGCCTCGTCCACTTAGAGTGGAAGTGAAGAACTACTCCGGTAAGGAGGGTGAGGACCTCATCCTCTGGATCTGTGAGATTGAGATGGCCATGAGATCAGGCCTGATCACGCTTGACCATCAACAGGTCTCGCTGGCTATCTCGAAGCTCGATGGTAGAGCTAGAGAATGGGCCTTGACGTGTTGCACGTCGGTGGACATAGCGTTTCCCACAGGGGAGTCGCTCAAGTCACAATTGGTACAGGTGTTCTCACCACCTAACCAGGCTTACCGCGTGCATTCACGCTTTCTTTCTACCCGCCAGGGTAAGAATGAACTATCGGACTACGTTTAAGAGCTGCGGACGCTCATGGCTGCAATGCAGTCTGACCCTCTGCCTGAAGCAGTCCATTTGACTATCTTCATGGAAGGTCTACGTACTCACATTGCCAGAACCGAAGTTTTTCGGGTTCACCCCTCTACGTTTGAAGAGGCTGTGAGAATTACTCTTAATGCTGAGCATAACTTCAAGTCGGCCAGGCTTGGTTGGAATGGGTACAACCTTCGCTCTGTGAGAGCAAACTATTCGGGTACCACTGCCTAGAATAGGCCGGAACCGATGGATCTCAGCTATGCTGAAGATGGAGGTAAAGCTGAGCTTCAAGCTGCTGAGCAGAAACACGTTATAAGACGATGCTTTACGTGCGGAAGCACTAAACACTTGCGGCCTGGTTGCCCTTTGCGTAAGCAACGCCAGACTACGAGCCAACACTCGAGCCCGAGTCAGAAGTCTGGCATGGCACGGGGAAATGCCGACACCCAGTTGGCGCGGGGCGCCCTACTGGGGAAGAGCAAGGTTCTGTTACACCTTTAGAAGGTAAAGGAATGCAGGGCTTAGCCTCAAAGAGTACCATACCTACAGGTATGGTGCGTGGATACAAGTATGGCTTGCTGGTCGCCGAGGCGAAAATAAAGGGCTTTGAGAAGCCTTGGTCGATATTGATCGATTCTGGAGCGTCTCGCAATTATGCTCGACGCCGTTCTCTTGAGGGAAGTCAGCGTTATACTGAAGCGCTTACAGCGCATGAGGGTGATTCTATCACGGTTCGTTTAGCGACTGGAAGTCGCGTTACTGTGCCTAAAGTTCCATTGAACTTAGGTATAAAGTTTTTAGACTTTGACAGTATTGAGCGCTGTCTTGTCCTAGATTTGGACTCGAAATTTGATCTCATCCTACGTATGGCTTGGCTTGAGCGCCAAGAGCCGTGGATTGATTGGAGGTCTAAGACCTTAGGCGCTACGCGCAGTGTTCATAGCGAAGCTTTGGAGAGTCATGAACCCACCTTCGCTAGGCAACAGAAGCGCTATTTGGCGCGAGCCTTAGACAAAAGATGTCAATGTGCTGGATATTGGAATGTCCGAGTTATCTAACTTTAATGTTACAAACATAAGTTTCGAGACTAGCTCGTCTGAAACTAGTGAAACGGCACGTACTCCGTTGAGTGTTGCTCGTTGTGATAATGAGTCACTGCATGCTGAAAGCATGGTTGGCTTAGGGCCTAGTGATCAAGGATGTAATTCCTTTGATGTGTGTATGGTGGCACGTGAAACTACACCGAGTGCGGTCGGCCGTGAGAGCACCGCACTGAACGTCGGTAATGACGTTGTTGGCGATTCGCCATACAGTGTGGGCGGCCGTGAGGGCACCACACCTAATGTCGGTAATGGCATTGTTGTCGATACGCTGTATAGTGTGGGCGGCCGTGAGGGCACCACACCTAATGTCAGTAATGATACTGTTGGCGATACGCCGTATAGTGTGGGCGGCCGTGAGGACACCACACCTAATGTCTGTAATGATACTGTTGGCGATACGCTGTATAGTGTGGATGGCCGTGAGGGAGCCACACCTAATGTCTCTAATGACCTTATTGGCGAGACGCCGTTAAATTTGAGGCTAGGCCCGTATAATGCACGTGGAGTGGCACGTTTCAATCCACTATGTGAAGTGTTCGAGTTTTTTATCACTTCACCGGATATCGGTCAAGACAAAAGCTCTCGTATAGAGCGTACTATGTTTGGTAGTAACCATGGGGACAATGTTGTCCCAACCCCTAAGGGGTGTAAGGTCTCGAAGAGACGATCGAGACGCCGGGTGGCAACTTTTAAGCGCCAGGCGTCCTCACAGTCACATAGTGATATTAGTAATACACTATATACACTTGTTAATGGAGTGACTGGTAAGGTCGATGGCAGTGTTTGCCTTGAAACTCTTCCATCTGTGCGCTCTTTGTGAGCTAGACGAAATGTCTGATGGCGAGTTTATCCAGGCCTTGAAGGCAGGAGAGTTATCCGAGTTAGCGGTCAATAGACCTGATACTGGGTTGATATCTTTCTCGTTAATGGATGAGTCTGTACTGGAGGATACAAAGGCGGCACTTAGTGCACGAAGCGGATCTTTGATCCTAAAATGTCCTTTGGATCCGTTCTATCCTTTAGTCGAGGAATTTCAAGATGTGGTGTGTCACAACCCACCTTCTGCCTTACCTCCAGATAGAGGTGTACGTCATGAGATTGACTTGGTTCCTGGAACCAGATACTGTGTAACACGGCAGTGGCCTTTGCCTAAAGAACAGTGCGACGTCATTGACGATTTCTTTCGTGCTAAGCACGCGGCTGGAATGGTTCGTGAGAGTAAATCTCCCCATTCAAAACCGACATTTTGTGTCAAAAAGCCAAATGGCAAGTGGCGTATTGTGCATGCTTACAATAAGCTTAATTCAGCCACTTTACCGGCGCAGACGCCTATTCCTGGAAAGGATGTTCTTCAGAACAATATGGCGGGATGTACACTGTACAGTGCACTCGACTTAGTTGATGGTTATTACCAACTGCTCATGCGAGCAAGAGATATTTCGCTAACAGCGGTGAGTACTCCGAGCGGTATGCTTTGGGAGTGGCTCGTTATGCCGCAAGGGCTATCTAACGCCCCGGCTACATTTAACCGGTTGGTAACGCAACTATTCAGACCTCATCGAGGCTATGCACAAACGAACTTTGATGACATTTTTGTCCATAGTCGTGCAATGAATGGGCGATCAGATGTGGATAACCACATTGATCATTTACGAGCTGTGCTCGAGTGCATGCGAACGAATAAGCTGTACGCGAACGCATCGAAGTGCATCTTTGGTGCAGAAGAGATTCCCTTTCTGGGGGGCTTCATTGGGAAGCGAGGCCTTCGAGCGAACCCTGCTAAGGTGAAAACCATAGTCGACTGGCCGGTTCCCAAGAACCAAAAGGGCTTGCGTAAGTGGCTTGGCCTTGCCAATTACTTACATAAGTACAGTGCAAATTACGCAGATATGGCTCGGCCATTGTCCAATCTCCTTAAAAAGGATGTGGGTTGGTGTTGGGGTAACACCGAACATAATGCTTTTAAAGCAGTTAAGGAGAGTCTCCTTCATGCGCCAATATTGGCTTTGCCCGATTCTGGTCGGCCTTTCAGTGTCGTCTGTGACGCATCTGACTTTGCCATAGGCAGTGCTCTGTTACAAACAGATGTCGACGGACGCGAACGCGTCATCGCATTTGAATCTCGACAGCTGAAAGCTGCTGAAAAGAACCATCCTGTTCATGACAAAGAGCTACTTGCTATGAAGTACGCTCTTGTCAAATTCAGAGTCCATCTGCTTGGCTCGAAGCCATTTGTGATCTATACCGATCATGCGTCATTGCGCACTGCGACACAGTCGCCTCACCTCTCACAGAGAATGGCTCGTTGACTTTCTTTATTTGCCGAATTAACTTCGAGGTGAAGTACAAGCCAGGTAAGCAAAACGCTTTGGCTGATGCGCTATCGCGTCGACCTGACTATGAGCTTGCTCGTGTTACGACCCTGTCGTCGTCAGTCCCTGACATAATTCATGTGGCATATGCCAAGGACGATCAGTGTGTAGCTTTGCTACGTGCTCTTGGGAGCAATGAGTTTAAAGACTCGGACATAGAATTGTCGGCACGTTTACGTGCGAGGCTACATCTATATTCCATTGATAATGGCCTGTTGTGCTATCGCACGGATATTGAGGACAACCCTCGTATCGTAGTACCTCATGATGAGGAATTAAAGTATCGGATCCTCTATGAGGCACATGATACTGCTTTGAGTGGTCATCTCGGTCGTGAGAAAACTTATAGCTCGGTGAGCCAAAGTTATTGGTGGCCCAAACTTTATAAGTGGGTGCGCACCTATGTGCGTACGTGCGAAACGTGTCAACGGGTAAAACCCTCGGCACATGCGGCGGCGCCGCTGGCTAGTTTGCCGGTACCCAGTGGTTGTTGGGAGTCCATGAGCATGGATTTTGTGTTTGGCCTACCGAAAGATTCGGAAGGCAACACTGGTATTTTGGTCTTTGTTGACCGATTGAGCAAGATGGCTCACTTAGCGGCTGTGCCGGATAGCATCGATGCTGAAGGTAAAGCAAAGCTGTTTATCAACCGTGTGTTTCGCCAACATGGCTTGCCGGTGACAATTATATCTGATAGATACCCCCGCTTCACTGGGAAGTTTTGGAAGTCTATCTTCAAGGTGCTTGGCACTCGGTTGGACATGTCCACAGCGGATCATCCGCAGACCGACGGTCAAACTGAGCGCGTAAACCGCGTCATCAACGACATTTTGCGCAGTGTTTGCGCTGATACGCCTAGGCGTTGGAGCTCCATTCTCCCTGTTGTTGAGTCTGCGTTAAATAACGCTGTTCATGCCTCAACAGGCTTTACTCCGTTCTACATAAACGTTCTCACTCACCCTCGCGTTCCGTTAACGCTATCACTACGTGAATCAGGGCTTGGTGGAGGAGAGGTTGCCGATCGGCTTGCTGATATCAGCCCTGCTACTGTTCAAAAACAGGTAAGCGAGTTTATCGCAACGCGATTAAATATCTTAAGACGTGTGCGTGACGCAATGGCTGATAGCCAAGATAACCAAAAACAACAAGCTGATGCCAAAGGCAGAAATTGTATTGAACGTTATGAGGTCGGAGACCAAGTACTACTCAATGCTAAAAATATACCTACAAATGTAGTGTCTGCTGTCTTTAAGACAAAGTTGCGTCCACGCTTTATTGGACCGTTTACGGTCACGGCCAAGAAAGGACTTGCGTATACGCTAAACCTCCCGCGCAAATTGCGCACACATCCAGTGTTCTACGTAGGCTTACTTAAGCCGTACCAGGATCCTTCCCATGTGAACTTGGAGGCGCTTCCGCCAACGACAAGGGCACGGCCCCGGATTGCTGTAGAGGAATCAGCAAGTCCAACTGAGCCTCGCTCCGAGTTTGAGCTTTCTCCATCGCCTGAAGGCGGCTTTGCATCGCATCCAGCATGCACTGGGACTTACCCAAGGCCTCTTGAAGACCCTTCACTTCGAGAACCAATTTCTCGTGGGCCTCCACCGGTACACCGGCCGCCACCGACTTTGCTCGATGAGCATGGGTGTCGTCAATTTCATGTCGAGAGACTACTGAAACGACGTCGTCGTCAGGGCCAATACCAGTATCTGGTAAAGTGGCGTGGGTACATTGAGTCTGAAAACTCATGGGAATTTGAGGTACCCCTTCGGCAAGACTCCCCATATGCTTTGGAGGCTTTTGAGCATCGTGGCCATGGTCATCTCGAGGCCGAGGCCGTTCACCACCACTAGTGGTGCGGGTTGTCGGGTTGTTGGTCACAGACTGACCAGCACTCGCGGCTACCTTAGTAGCCGAAGCATAGCTCGTGCGCTTGCGCAATTGGCCTCTGGCCTTAAGCTTGGCATAATCATGCCGAAGCTTGCGTTCGAGACGCACATCCGCCGCATGGGCACTAGCCCTTAGAGCAAAAATGTTGCTGAGGCGACGCACATAGTGCACCCAGTTAATGAAGGCATCGTCTTCTTCGCTCACTGTTTCGCCTTCGAGCAAGAAAATGGGTATACCCTTGATCAGTGGAACCGGTGTACCACGTGCTTGCATGTCAAGGCGTGCCTTGTATTGACTTTGAGTCGTTAGGTGAGGATCCAGGTACCTCTCGCAAAGTGCCTGGCAGCTTAACACCTCCTCAGGAGTCTTAGGCCCATTGCCAATGACCCACGTTGCCAATGTTTGGCCGGCTGCTTGACGTAGACGTTCCTCCCCACTGGGTGGGGTGAACACATAGTCACGCTGGCGTTCAAGGGTTGCAGCCATTTGTAAATAACGCTGAGAGTTTTCGTCTCTTTGGACGAGCAATTGTTGTTGCTCATCGAGCGGGTTCGTGAAGATAGTCTCATCAGACCCAGATGCTGCATGCTGCGCTGGTGGCGCGCTCGCATCTCCACGTTCAGCGAACGGATTTGGAGTGTTCGAAAGTTGTGCCTCAGGCATCAGTGAGCCGGACATTGTCCCTGTATCACCGCGGACACTGGTATCGCTACCATATTCCACCTCCTCCTCTTTATCGAGGTAGTCACACAGAGCCTTTGACTCGTTTGGTGGTGAGGACATCGTGCTAGAGCGTACGTTACCGTGAGGTTCACCGCACGCGCACTGTTCTCGCTGAGAACACAAGTTCGATTGACGTTTTGGCAAGCGTCAGTCTGGTGGGGAGGGTGTAACGAGGTTGCACGAAATTATGGTACTTTGTACCAGAGGTGTTACACACCTGAGGTTACCCCTTTGTGAAGGTGATACAGAATATCTTATTGGTTTGTAGGGGCTGACGAGTGTCAGCCATTAGGTACGAAAGATCTTTGAGTAGGATTAAGATATTCTATAAGCGTTAACAAAAAAATCATTTCCCATTTTGATCTAAAAGACACGTGGCTTGCGAGCCGTCTTGATCGTTGATCACTGATCACTAAGACCTAGCAACACCTCCTTGAGGTAGCTACTCTTGAGCACTGAGTGCTGTCGATTCACTGAATTATTAGGTCCCCTGGAACAGGTATCTGAAGCTGTCAAGCTTGTTGACTCGTTAAGTCGTTAGTTCTTTGGAACTGAGTTGCTCGTAGAGTGTTAAGTCTTCCTCTGACTTAAGGAGCTGTGTAGCTCCGCTACAGACTATGCTAACTACAGTTCTAGTTTCAAGCATTACTGAGGACTTGTAACGGCGTAGCCCGTTACATGAAATTGACACCAAACGCTGTCAATTGGAGTATTGTCTAGTATGACAATATTTTACCGATTTTATCCGAGATGGATAATATTGAAGGAAGATTATCCCCTTTTGGATAATATTCATTCGCTGCTTTAAGACTGGTTGATAATAGACACAATAACCATAGATTGCCATCAATCGCTGCTAGACGCGCACAATGAGTGGTGAGTAGGTTGTCGTCATACGACGGCTTAATTTACTATAGTTAGATAAAGGTTGAAGTTATATTGATTGTAACGGGGTGAATAGTTGCATAACAATTTATAAGAAATTGTTAATAGAATATAACTATAAGAGTTATATTCTCAGAATATTGTCATAAGGACAAATATTCTGTAGCACTTACGAGTAGTTCCTAATTGGTTGATATAGGCCATTATATCAACCAACGAAGACGCGCCACGACAGACGCACGCAATGAGTGGTGAGCAGATAGTTGATTTACACATTTGTATTCAGACATAGTTAGATGAAGATGAATAGTGATTTATTGCAGACATTAACTACTATAAATACAGTTCTACTTTTTACTTTAACCAAGTACTCGCTTCTTCTTACCGTCTTCTTCTGCACGTACCAGTGTACGTGGAGTTCCGAGGCACCGCCTTATTCTGTCAACAGAATAAGTGGTTTGTACTGTCATCAGTACAAGCTTCAGGGTGCCCCGTTACACCTGGTAGCACTTCGTAGTCCGTCCAAGGACCACGTTCACATCCAACATGAATATGTTAGATGGTGAAGATGACCAAAGCTTTCACGCTGCGCGTGTTGGCTACT
The DNA here is from genome assembly GCA_921007115.2 of Peronospora matthiolae. NCBI lineage: Eukaryota > Oomycota > Peronosporomycetes > Peronosporales > Peronosporaceae > Peronospora > Peronospora matthiolae. Next base: position 342,281 of record CAKLBY020000024.1, on the reverse strand, counting down.
CCCGTTTGAGAAATGTTGAATGGGATGCGGTTGAACGGATGGGTTCAACCAAAGGCACCCATGCTGTCAGCGTCATGCTAGAGGCTCTCAATAGAGATGCCCAACATGCAACTATCGCCAAGTTCATTTAAATTGAACTTGACGCTGAACGCGAGAAAGTAGCCTTGCTTCACCAACAAGGTTCTCAACAAGCAGAGTTGTTGAGAGAACAGGGTGCTCAACAGTTTGAACTGTTGAAACAGCAGCAGGCTGCTGCTGGTGGGACGATTCACTCGCGTCGACCCGAAACCTTGAAGATTGACATCTCCAAGTATAGGGCAGTCAAGGAGGACTCCCTCTCGAGATGGTTCGTCGAATTAGACGACGCCACAAGGGCGCGTCGCATCGATGACGGGGATATGCAAGTTGCATTTGCCCAGTCAAATCTGGCAGGACGTGCCAAGACTTAGGCATTGGGGCTCAAGTTGCACGACCCATATGCGTTTGTGTCGTTAGAAGTCTTCAAGTCGCGGCTCAGACAAACGTTTGAACCGCCTAGAGCTGAGTTCAGAGCTCGAACTGAACTCTTGGAACTCAAACAGGGTAAGCGTGATGTGCACGCTTACGCTCAACATATACGACATCTCACGAGTTGTATAAGTTCCAATCCGGTGGATGAACACACGTGGGTTTCGGTGTTCATGCAGGGTCTTGCGGATGGTCCCGTCAAGACTCACCTGTTCCGGCTTGAACTAGATTCACTAGAACAAGCCATTTCCATTGCGGAGCAGGAAGACTTCAGTCTGAGACAGGCTCGCGCCAGCTCGACATCATATCGTCAACCGAGACGATATGACAGCGGAAGTCCAGAGCCGATGGAAGTCTGTTATGTAGAGAGCGAGAAGGCTCGCTCTACAGGCTACAAGAAGTTGCAGAGATGCAACAGATGTCAGAAGACAGGACACTACGCTTACGATTGTAGTGCCCCTCGCCCAGTGTCTCGCGACACTGGGCGTAGTGACCGTCCACCCATGAGAAAGGGGCAGGGACGAGGGTCCGCAGTTGGTGCAAAGACGCAACAACGGGATGGACCGTCAAAAAACGAACAGGATCAGTAGGTGCGGAGCACCCTACTGGTCTAGCAACGTCAAGAGAATTTGTAGGCCTCTTGATGAAGGTTGCTCCCAACACACAAACGTTGTGCGTTGCTGCTCTAGGTAATGAGGTCTCACTCATTACCTTGAAACTCGAAGTGACAAATAAGTTGTCCCTTCGAGCTCTAGTCGATTGTGGGGCGTCCAACAATTTTGTGCGACGCCAATCGCTAGAAGATGGTCAATTTATGTTTGTTGAATGCGACACACCTCCTATGAGGATGACGGTACGTCTTACGACAGGCGCATCCGTAACCGTCATGAGACGTATAGTGAAGATCCACTATAAGCTAGAAGATACCCAACATGACGATGACTTTATCGTATTGGATTTGGATGACAAATTTGATGTCATCCTTGGAATACCGCGGCTCAGAAGGTACGAACCACGGGTAAACTGGCAACATCAAACAGTAACGATGCCTGCCGCTTGTTCATCAGATGGCCACCTGATGAACGTTTTGGAGCGTCCACAAGCGTGTGGATGTACTACGAGTGAGTGCGATGGCCTCACTTGTGGTACGGTCGTTAGTACGACTGCACAAAACCTTCGTGTAACAAACGGTTACACTTCAGAGCAAAGTTCCGGCGGCTGTGAGGAAACACAAGCTGCGCCGAAGGTCCACCACTCGAATAAGTCGAGTGGACCGGGACAAAGATGTACCCCTGGCGGGGAACATCTGGAAGAGAAACAATCGATCGCTTAGGTTAAGCAAAACGATAATCCTGGATCGACTGGAGAGTCTTTCGTAGAGGATCTCGCTGTGGTTGCGCAACCCCAGCTAGAGATAGTTAAGGGAATAAGTCCCAAGATTACAAATAAGGCGGAAATAAGTTTTCCGAAACCCGCGGGAATAAGTCCCCGGGAAGCCGAAGAAATAAGTCCTCCGAGGCCTGAGGAAATAAGTCCCCAGGAAATGACGGAGACATTGAATGTCCTAGTCAATGACGGATCAATTGTAGGCGCTTATACACTTGATCTGATTGCGCCTCCGAAGTTGACTTCGGAGATCACTCAGTTGCCAATGCTCGAACATAAAAGGTTCTTGCGTGATCTGCGTAGTGGCAAAGTCAAGCAGATCTGCATGCTCGTCGCTGACGACGAGTGTGTAAGCGACATAAGGTCAGCAACAGTGTTCACTGAGAACGAGAGAGTTCTCAGTAGTTCATCGATGGACTAGAGTGTCCTAGATGAAAAGACACGAATTGAGCGATATGACTCCCAATCATGGGAATCGCTCAAGAAAAATCCTCTCTATGAAGAGTTGGTTGAATTCAAGGATGTATTCCCTGACACTGTTCCGTGCGAATTACCGAAGGATCAAGGTATTCGACACGAGGTCGAGCTTAAACCAGGCTCGAAGTACTGTGTCATGAAGCAGTGGCCACTGCCTCGTGAACAAGTACTTGCGATCGACAAGTTATTTGCCGATCGTTTAGCTGCGGGCCATGTGAGGGAATCAACTTCCCCACATAGCTCTCCGATCTTCTGTGTTCGAAAAGCAACAGGAGGGTGGCGGATAGTGCACGCGTTCAACAAATTGAACGCTGCAACGGTACCGGCTCAGACGCCGATACCGAGGAAGGACGTAATCATTGATGGTATGTCAAAGAGTACCATCTTTTCGTCCATGGATTTGATGGATGGCTTCTATCAAATCCTTATGCGGGAACGGGATATACCTTATACCGCAGTTAGCACGCCTAGCGGCATGCTCTGGGAATGGCTAGTAATGCCACAAGGGCTTAGTAATGCCTCTGCCACATTTAACAGATGTGTATCATATCTGTTGAGACCAGTACGAGAATTCGCGCCGAGCTATTTCGATGACGTATTCATCCATACTCGAGCTATGGATGGAAAGTCGGATGTTGAGGTTCACAGGTACCACGTCCGACAGGTTCTTACAATCATGAAAAAGCATCAATTGTATGCAAACCTCAAGAAGTGTATCTTTGCCGCAAGCGAAATACCACTTCTTGGTTGCATCGTTGGTAAGAACGGTGTACGTCCTGATCCCAAAAAGCTCAAGGCGATCACCGACTGGCCTGTGCGGGTTGATGTCAAAGGTCTTCGAAAATTCCTTGCGCTAGCGGCGTAATTGCATAAGTATTCACGCAATTACGCCGAGATGACTGTACAACTCTCTTTTGTTTGTTGAAAAAGAGCGAGAGGTGGTTATGGAACGCTGAATGTCAGCGCTCCTTTGATGGTATTAAGCAGAGCTTGATACAATCCCCAGTCTTAGCAATTGCCGATCAGGACAGGCCATTTCATGTGGTCTGTGATGCCAGCGATTTCGCAATCGGTTGTGCACTAATGCAGTACGATCTTGAAGGCGTTGAACGCGTCGTTTGCTATAAGTCGCGTCAGCTGCAACCAGCTGAGCGGAACTATCCAGTGGATGACAAGGAACTACTTGCCATGAAGTATGCACTCGCGAAGTTCAGAGTCTATCTCTTAGGAGATAGACCCTTCATTGTATACACTGACCATGCGTCATTACGCACGTCAGTAACAGCCGCACCTTTCACAACGAATGGCGCGGTGGTTGTCATTCTTTGCAGAACACAACTTTACGGTAGAGTACAAATCAGGACGATGTAATGTCGTCGCTGATGCACTCTCACGTCGTCCCGACTTTGAAACAGTCGCGAAACCCAACAGTGAGACAGTCACTGTTGCGGTTATGACGTCCTCAGTCCCATCTACAACGTTGTATGATGATGTGAGGTGGGCATACGCCCAAGATGGTGAGATAGTGAAGTTGTTGACACATCTCTCCCAACATCTCGAGAATCGTTGAAACGATTGTCGTCTGCGTATCGATCTGCTCGCAACGGTTTATTGTATTATACAGTTGTTTCTGGTGACACACCACGTGTTGTCATTCCAGATGATACTGATCTGCGTTTGCGGATCATGTTCGAGTATCGCGATGCTCCTATAGGAGGACATCGTGGCCGAGAGAAAACATATATCACGGTGAGCCGAGACTTTTACTGTCCCCGCTAGTATCAGTTTGTGCGAAAGTATGTTCGCGCATGCGAAGTCTGCCAACGAGTGAAGTCAAGTCCTTCACTGCGTGCGCCTTTACAGCCTCTACAGGTTCCGGCTGAGTGCTGGGAATCCATCTCAATGGATTTCGTCTTCGGGTTACCCAAAGACGCACGCGGGAATACGGGTATTCTCGTATTTGTTGACAGATTCAGCAAAATGGTACACCTTGTGGCTGTACCAGAGACAATCACGGCAAGTGGCTGTGCTTGTGTCTTTATTGACACCATCTTCCGACTTCATGGGTTGCCCCGTGAACTCGTATCAGACAGAGATCCACGATTCACTTCTGATTTCTGGCGTTCCGTGTTCAAATTACTCGGAGCGCGCTTGAAGATGTCGACATCTGATCATCCAGAGTCAGATGGTCAGACGGAACGTGCCAATCGTGTCCTTGAAGAGATACTTCGAGGATACGTACACTCCTTTAAGAGTTGGAGTGAGTTTTTGCCAATGGTAGAGTTTGCCATTAACAACTCGGTGCATGCGTCCACGACACATACACCGTTTTACGTGAATGGCTTGCGCCATCCGCGTGTACCCACCTTACTAGAGTGTAACTCTGGTTTAAGGGGGGGAGGGACTCGCGCGAGTAAAAACCGATTTGGTTCACGCTCATCACGCTGTGACGAAGAGGTCATTGCGTTTGATGCCGATATCGATAACATCGATATGGAAGAAGATGATCCCAGTGAGAGTGCAGAAGCCCTCACTGAAGAAACGATAGATGTTGCTGCAATGCACTCACAGCGCACTGAAGCTAACGAGTCATCCGATGAGTTCATACTGGCTCGTGAAACGGTAGTCCGTTTTGTGCAAGACTCCATCACCGAAGCGGTGGATAAGCAAAAGCAAAACGCTGACAGGAATGGAAGGGCAAACACTCTTTTATTTAATAAAGGTGACTTAGTCCTACTGTCTACGGTTAATCTACCAAAGCATGTAGTGACTAACTTGGGTAGCAGTAAACTACTACCCAAGTACATCGGCCCATTTCGTGTATTGCACCGCCTAGGCAATGCATACACGATCGAGTTACCACGTAAGATGCAAACGCATCCCACGTTTTACGTTGGTCGGCTTAAGCCGTACCATCAGTACGCTGCTTCTTCCGATGAAGAACGCCCTTGCGCTCAAGCATCTCACAGAGAGCCTTGTGCTCCCGATGGTGGGCATCAACAAGGGTCTGAAGAGCAGCTATCTCATCCCGAGACCGATCAGCAATCCCACGAGCTACCCTTAGCTCGTCACGAAGAGATGTAAGAGATCTCTCGTTCTCAAGCTGAGCAAAGGCAAACTCATCTCAAAGCTTCAAGACAGTGTCCGCCAGTTGGAGACGCCTATTCCGCTCATGTTCGTAATCGTCGCGTAACCCTTGCGTTACGCGATCAAAGAAGCTCTCGGGAACACACCGATCCACATGATCGTGTGGAGAGCGTCTTTCCTCCTCCTCCACCTCCATTAGAGGACTCTCGCGGTGGCCAGCGCTATCTAGTTGAGCAGCTGTTGAACCACCGCGACGTGAACGGACGTCGGACGAGTCATCTCGTCCGGTGGCGCGGCTATCGCCCGTCCTGGGATACTTGGGAGCCCCGCTCCCTACTGATGATTGACGCACTGGGTCTGGTTGAGCAGTGCGACGCGGCACATCCTGTGCCGCAGAAGGACCGCTGGAGAAAATCTTTTTGGCTCAATCGTAAAGGGATTTCAGGTTGTCAATCCCTTCGTACATCTCAGTAGAGATGCGTACGAGCCACCACGGGCTAGTAAAGAGGTAAGCCTCCTTTGATGCGCGCGCTGAGTTGTTAAAACAACAAGGGCACGGGTCTCCCCAGGAAATACAGGGTAACCCACCCTTCATAGACAGACGATGCAGATTACAGCGTGCACCAGTCGGGGTTCGCTTTTCAAACTTATCACGAGCTCTGATAAGTTTGTGGTTCCAAACGTCACGACCTACATCCTCAAGGTTATGGATGTAGGCGTTCCACGCTTGAAGCAGTGAGGGACCATCACGTTTGTGATTCCCATTGTACCATAGATGTTAAAAGAAAGCATCGATGAAGAACTCATTCTCAGCGCGATAGTTTTTCGCACTGGGGTCAAGGTGATGGATCTTTGACAAATCGATAAATCGTGTTTGATAACGATCACTCGTCGGCGACGACAAGTGATCCATGACGGATTTTGGAGGCATCTATGCCTTCTTCTCGGGAGCGAGACGCAACACACTGCGATCCCGCTCTTCCTGCGACGTGCCGACAGAAGTACTGGTACATCGCTACGAAGTGGTGTCAACAGGAGAACCGACACCACTGTGAGCGGCCGAGTCTTGCGACCTCGAGCGCCTTCGCTTTGGCGATGGTTCATCTGATTCGTCAGATGAACCAAAGATGCTGCGACGCAAAGCATCGTCAATGCCACGCTTGGCAGGCGGCTTAGATTCAATCGCCGTCGATACGGATCCGTCATCCGTATCAGGAGAGTACGAGACACCGAGCTCATACTCTGTGAAGACACGAGTGTCTTCATGACGAGCTCCTGCATCACCAGGTGACACAGGCTGAGTCGCTTCAGCAACCGATGAGACATCAGTTGCTGTAGTTTCTGCCTCGGCGTCCGCACAGAGACGTGCGGACGCGCTCTCGGCGGCCTTGCTCGCGCACCGCATGGGCTTGTTAACCATGCGATGAAATGTTGGAAAGTGGACGCGGACCAACAAGTGCAAACCCTGTCCCAAGTGATTTGGGACGAGTATCCATTAAGTCAATCAGTCACTAAAGTGACTGATGGTTAAGGGGGGGGTGATGTAACGGGGTGAATAGTTACATAACAATTTATAAGAAATTGCTAATAGAATATAACTATAAGAGTTATACTCTCAGAATGTTGTCATAAGGACAAATTTTCTGTAGCACTTACGAGTAGTTCCTAATTGGTTGATTTAGGCCATTATATCAACCAACGAAGACGCGCCTTGACAGACGCACGCAGCTAATGGTGAGCAGATAGTTGATTTACACATTTGTATTCAGACATAGTTAGATGAGGATAAATAGTGATTTATTGCAGACATTAACTATGATAAATACAGTTCTACTTTTTACTTTAACTAAGTACTCGCTTCTTCTGACCGTCTTCTTCTGCACGTACCAGTGTACATGGAGTTCCGAGGCACCGCCTTATTCTGTCAACAGAATAAGTGGCTTGTACTGTCATCAGTACAAGCTTCAGGGTGCCCCGTTACATTTATAGCTTAACTATACTATGTACACTTCTCTTTTTCTTTACTTGACCGAGTCGTTTAAGTAATTTAGCTTCCTCTGCACGTACTAGTGTACGTGAAGTTTTGCGGTACTCTAAAAAGGGTGCCCGTTACAACTGGTAGCACTTCGTAGTCATTCCAACGACTACTTAGTGTCCGTCTAACATAAAAATGTTGGACGTAGAAGACGACAGCTTTCACGTCGCACGTGAAGGCTGATCCCACCTGAGTGACTCAGAATGGGAGGTAGTCGGCCGCATGAGTGTGCTCATGGCCAAATCCGCCATCAGTGGTATGTTAGAGTCTCTAAGCAGAGCCCATCAACATGCTGAAATCAACAGGGTCCTACAAGGGGAACTTGCCGTCTAAAAATAGAAGATAGCCTTGCTACAGCAGCAAGGCTCTCATCAGTCGATAGGCGTGCCGACGCACATGCGTCGACCCAAAACCTTGAAGATTGATGTCTCAGGTACAAGGGAACCGACGAAGATTCTCTTTTAAGACGGTTCGTCGAGTAAGACGATGCCATCAGGGCCCGTCACATCGAGGGTGACGACATGAAAGTCACCTTTGACCTGTCAAATTTGACAGTACGAGCAAAGACTTTAGCCTTAGTGCTCAATCTTAACTACCCAAACGTGTTTGAGTTGTTATAGACCTTCAAGTCTTAGCTTTACGTAGGGCGGGGAAAACAAGGGCGGGGAATGTAAATAGCCTCTGATGTTTGAAGCATTCATCTCAGACTTCTCGTCCGTGAGGTAGCAGCAGCACATAAAGTTTGGAAAGTAGTCGAAGGCTTGATTGCGCTCGTCATCCTCCATGTGCATGAATCGCTTTTGCCTTGCCGAAGTGCAGTATTTGAACTTCCGCAGGTATGCTGAGACATAGACCGTGAGACGATTCACTTCCCAATCGGCAGCTAGCTGCATTGACGGACATAGACAAGATCCTCCGGGGAGCCAGGAAACTGGCCCCCTTTCCTTGGGTGGGCAGTCTCCCATAGCTAGGCGAAGGTAAAAAGGGGGAGGGTTTCTTCTCGCTGCGTGCGCTACGAGAGGCAGCGCAATGTGTGACTCGAGAGAGATAGAGAGAGAAGCGGTCTGCAGGATACCCTTGTGCAGGGCACGTCGACGATGGATCGAATCACCCTGCAAAACGAAGAAGTTTCTACCCTTCACGGTCTGCCTACAACTCGCCGACACTTTCGCTGAGGATGAGGCCGGTCTCACGAAGAGAACTCCCTCAAGACCGTGACGACCCCCGTTGAGATCCAGTGCTGGTTGTGTACAGTAGCACCTAGCCACAGACTCTTCGTCCAGTGGTGCGTCTGGGCACATTTGAGCACGTTGTGAGCCCGAGCCGACCTGAAGAGCAAGAAGTCGACTACGAGATGATGGCCAGGGATATCCTCAAGATGGCTCGCTGGGACTACCGCAGTAGCAACAGGACTACTAGTCAAGTGCCCTCTGTCCCCTGAATCAAATTACTCCGAGCGCGAAAGCAGCCCCGCCATCCGGTAGTGTGCACACAAGAATCTAATCCCGGACTTGGTCAACGGACGGTTCTTCAGGCCCTTTTGGGAGTGCCCCGCCGTGAAGCACGACGTCTTGAGCCAGCAGAATGAGAAAAGCTAGGAGTAGTAAGACTGTGTCACGGTAGATGACACGAGGGGGTAACTACAAAACCGGACATCTTATCAGTGATGAGCAGCTATAATAGACAGCCTAAGCCTCCAGAACGCGAGACGATATCCTACGGAAATCAAGTTTGTGTCTTGAGACCGAAAGGTACGGAAGGTTAGCCCCATGCCATATGTCGCCGACATTCCTGCATCCGCGGCTTTCGCCTACAACTCTGTTTCAGAGATAATCATCTGTTTTTCAGCGAACTTCATGAGTAGGAGGCATAATATAGAGATCAACAGCTCCTTCGCCGGACCAGCCACAATGAGAAGCACCAGCAATTCGCTCAGGCACCGGGCTGTGAAGTGAACTGACGCATACAAAGCAGAGGAGGTGACAAGAGTGGGGGTGCTATCCCCAATCGGCATGGAATACGAAATGCGATTGATTAGCAGCAGTAGCCACGACCAAAAGGACACATATTTACCAAGATTCTTTCGTCCCCAGTAAACGGTGTAAGCTCAGGATTGGCATCCTGACTTCATGCCTCACTCTTCAATACCCGCTTAGGGACGTGTCTGATACACCAAGCAGCACATGGTGATTCGCAGATCATGACTCAGAGGTTTGAACGGTGTACGAGTATGCAAAGAGAGGTAGACGAGAGTCCGTACAGTCATTTGCAAGGACTGCTAATACCGTCCTAGACAACAAAATGACACAAAATCATTGAAAACACGACATTGGGAAACTTTGTTGACTTGTTGTACTTAAGCTAAGACTCTTCGTATGAAACTGGACCAGGATGATGCCGCGCGCGCGAAGATGGATGAAAACAAGCTGATTGCTCTTGTCCGCAACGTTTACAACGACCGCTCAATGTCCTGCCAAATTTGGTGTTGGGCATGGCCGGCCAGCGCAACAGTTCCAACAGCAGTCCTTAAAACTATGGCCAGCCCTCGAATAGGCTGAGCACCTGGTCGTATATCCCACATCGACATCTCCGCTACCATAAGGTGGAGAGCAGCAACAATCGAGTCCGAGTGCCTGAGTTGAGACAAATGCATTGACAACTGCAATGATGAGGAAGCCGTGGAAGCGCATGCTGGCGTAACCTTAGAAATGATCCGTTGGCTTTGAAGAAAAATGCGGAATGACAATTGAGAAGATAACGCTCGAGAATCAAAAGCGCCACGTGCGCAGTCGGTATTTAGTCACAGGTGGGGGGCGCCACGAAATGATACCGGAGATGACACACTTCCTGTTCCTGTTTATGCCTGTGCATAAATAGGTATTGGATTCAGAGGGATCATATTAAGATCAGACGGCTCTTGTAACGGGGTTACACGGCGATTATTGAACCGGTTATGTTGTGTGTCCACACCAAGCAAAGATTGGTGGATTGATTGGTACAGTATTGTTGCCACGTACTTACGGTAATACCGCACCTTATCGGGTGGAGATGAGGGATAAGACTTCTGTCATAGGATCGCAATGTAGAAGTCAATCCGACAAGTTTTCAGGGTTTTATTACCGTAGTTAAAAATAAGTAAAGTTCAGTTTCCTTTTAAAATCGTTGAAATCAAATGCCTAGTCAAGACGTAGTGTGTTGTTTAGAGCATGAGCCTTGTCAAGGCGTTTACTCTTGTTTAACTGGTAGTGACTAGTCAGTGTGTGATTCTGAGAATCTTAATCCCTTTGGAACCAGGATTGTTAAGCTTGTACGCTTGCACAACTGTACGTCGTCATTAGTTTGTTACAACTAAGAGACGCTTTAGACACACTCTGTTTAGGAGCGCTAAGTAGCTTCACTACAGCGCTGCTTGCGTAGAGATTTCTACCAGATGTCAATGGTAGTCTTTACAACTCGATATTGCTCTACATCGAGCTAAGTCGTTTAATGCCTCTATGTCAGCTGTAATTCCATACAGGTACGCTTCGATCCATCTCTGTATCTGAGCGAAGACCGTGGTGTAAACGTTGTAAAGATGACGGAATGGTACACAAATCAACACGGTTTTCGACAGGCTTGGCGGCTCGAGAGCTGTGAAGAAAGTGGATGCAAGCTATTTGCCCTGAGATAACGTTTACTTGATATGGTCCATGTATTTTGTGCACCCCTGCTCATCCCTTTGTCAGGATATGATTGCTGATATGACCTCTTTCAGCGTAAGTGATGAGGCCCATGCAATCATCGACGCGCTTTTTCTCGCTCTGACAAAGAAGTAAAGCAGTCGCTCTCGCTCTCATCGTCTTCATGTCGAAAAGATACTTCAACGTTGAGTCATGCGCCTTCATAGCGTTGTTCACTCGCAAGGTGCTTAATGTCGCAAATGTGGAAGACTGCACTGCTGTGTTAGGAATGAGGAGCAAGGAGACTACAAAATTACGGGCGCACGAAGTAGCAGCTGACGATCCGTGCAATCATCTTCACGATACTCATCCGTTGACCAAGCGCTCGCACGATCGTAACGGTAAACTCCATCATTAACGGTAAATCGTGTTGCTTGACGATTACCTCAGGCATACACAGTGGTTTTTCGTGTCTGGGTGGCAGGCGGATCGCAGAGTCGTGACTCAAACACAACATCTAAGTACACTTGTGTACTTGGGGATACGAGAGTAGTCTATCAAAGGAGGGTTGTTTTGCCTGTTCCGTGTTAGTCCGTATCGAATGATTAAAGATCGTCCCACTTGTGTGGTTTTTGTACAATGTTTACGTAGGGCGGGGAAAACAAGGGCGGGGAATGTAAATAGCCTCTGATGTTTGAAGCATTCATCTCAGACTTCTCGTCCGTGAGGTAGCAGCAGCACATAAAGTTTGGAAAGTAGTCGAAGGCTTGATTGCGCTCGTCATCCTCCATGTGCATGAATCGCTTTTGCCTTGCCGAAGTGCAGTATTTGAACTTCCGCAGGTATGCTGAGACATAGACCGTGAGACGATTCACTTCCCAATCGGCAGCTAGCTGCATTGACGGACATAGACAAGATCCTCCGGGGAGCCAGGAAACTGGCCCCCTTTCCTTGGGTGGGCAGTCTCCCATAGCTAGGCGAAGGTAAAAGGGGGAGGGTTTCTTCTCGCTGCGTGCGCTACGAGAGGCAGCGCAATGTGTGACTCGAGAGAGATAGAGAGAGAAGCGGTCTGCAGGATACCCTTGTGCAGGGCACGTCGACGATGGATCGAATCACCCTGCAAAACGAAGAAGTTTCTACCCTTCACGGTCTGCCTACAACTCGCCGACACTTTCGCTGAGGATGAGGCCGGTCTCACGAAGAGAACTCCCTCAAGACCGTGACGACCCCCGTTGAGATCCAGTGCTGGTTGTGTACAGTAGCACCTAGCCACAGACTCTTCGTCCAGTGGTGCGTCTGGGCACATTTGAGCACGTTGTGAGCCCGAGCCGACCTGAAGAGCAAGAAGTCGACTACGAGATGATGGCCAGGGATATCCTCAAGATGGCTCGCTGGGACTACCGCAGTAGCAACAGGACTACTAGTCAAGTGCCCTCTGTCCCCTGAATCAAATTACTCCGAGCGCGAAAGCAGCCCCGCCATCCGGTAGTGTGCACACAAGAATCTAATCCCGGACTTGGTCAACGGACGGTTCTTCAGGCCCTTTTGGGAGTGCCCCGCCGTGAAGCACGACGTCTTGAGCCAGCAGAATCAGAAAAGCTAGGAGTAGTAAGACTGTGTCACGGTAGATGACACGAGGGGGTAACTACAAAACCGGACATCTTATCAGTGATGAGCAGCTATAATAGACAGCCTAAGCCTCCAGAACGCGAGACGATATCCTACGGAAATCAAGTTTGTGTCTTGAGACCGAAAGGTACGGAAGGTTAGCCCCATGCCATATGTCGCCGACATTCCTGCATCCGCGGCTTTCGCCTACAACTCTGTTTCAGAGATAATCATCTGTTTTTCAGCGAACTTCATGAGTAGGAGGCATAATATAGAGATCAACAGCTCCTTCGCCGGACCAGCCACAATGAGAAGCACCAGCAATTCGCTCAGGCACCGGGCTGTGAAGTGAACTGACGCATACAAAGCAGAGGAGGTGACAAGAGTGGGGTGCTATCCCCAATCGGCATGGAATACGAAATGCGATTGATTAGCAGCAGTAGCCACGACCAAAAGGACACATATTTACCAAGATTCTTTCGTCCCCAGTAAACGGTGTAAGCTCAGGATTGGCATCCTGACTTCATGCCTCACTCTTCAATACCCGCTTAGGGACGTGTCTGATACACCAAGCAGCACATGGTGATTCGCAGATCATGACTCAGAGGTTTGAACGGTGTACGAGTATGCAAAGAGAGGTAGACGAGAGTCCGTACAGTCATTTGCAAGGACTGCTAATACCGTCCTAGACAACAAAATGACACAAAATCATTGAAAACACGACATTGGGAAACTTTGTTGACTTGTTGTACTTAAGCTAAGACTCTTCGTATGAACTGGACCAGGATGATGCCGCGCGCGCGAAGATGGATGAAAACAAGCTGATTGCTCTTGTCCGCAACGTTTACAACGACCGCTCAATGTCCTACCAAATTTGGTGTTGGGCATGGCCGGCCAGCGCAACAGTTCCAACAGCAGTCCTTAAAACTATGGCCAGCCCTCGAATAGGCTGAGCACCTGGTCGTATATCCCACATCGACATCTCCGCTACCATAAGGTGGAGAGCAGCAACAATCGAGTCCGAGTGCCTGAGTTGAGACAAATGCATTGACAACTGCAATGATGAGGAAGCCGTGGAAGCGCATGCTGGCGTAACCTTAGAAATGATCCGTTGGCTTTGAAGAAAAATGCGGAATGACAATTGAGAAGATAACGCTCGAGAATCAAAAGCGCCACGTGCGCAGTCGGTATTTAGTCACAGGTGGGGGGCGCCACGAAATGATACCGGAGATGACACACTTCCTGTTCCTGTTTATGCCTGTGCATAAATAGGTATTGGATTCAGAGGGATCATATTAAGATCAGACGGCTCTTGTAACGGGGTTACACGGCGATTATTGAACCGGTTATGTTGTGTGTCCACACCAAGCAAAGATTGGTGGATTGATTGGTACAGTATTGTTGCCACGTACTTACGGTAATACCGCACCTTATCGGGTGGAGATGAGGGATAAGACTTCTGTCATAGGATCGCAATGTAGAAGTCAATCCGACAAGTTTTCAGGGTTTTATTACCGTAGTTAAAAATAAGTAAAGTTCAGTTTCCTTTTAAAATCGTTGAAATCAAATGCCTAGTCAAGACGTAGTGTGTTGTTTAGAGCATGAGCCTTGTCAAGGCGTTTACTCTTGTTTAACTGGTAGTGACTAGTCAGTGTGTGATTCTGAGAATCTTAATCCCTTTGGAACCAGGATTGTTAAGCTTGTACGCTTGCACAACTGTACGTCGTCATTAGTTTGTTACAACTAAGAGACGCTTTAGACACACTCTGTTTAGGAGCGCTAAGTAGCTTCACTACAGCGCTGCTTGCGTAGAGATTTCTACCAGATGTCAATGGTAGTCTTTACAACTCGATATTGCTCTACATCGAGCTAAGTCGTTTAATGCCTCTATGTCAGCTGTAATTCCATACAGGTACGTTTCGATCCATCTCTGTATCTGAGCGAAGACCGTGGTGTAAACGTTGTAAAGATGACGGAATGGTACACAAATCAACACGGTTTTCGACAGGCTTGGCGGCTCGAGAGCTGTGAAGAAAGTGGATGCAAGCTATTTGCCCTGAGATAACGTTTACTTGATATGGTCAATGTATTTTGTGCACCCCTGCTCATCCCTTTGTCAGGATATGATTGCTGATATGACCTCTTTCAGCGTAAGTGATGAGGCCCATGCAATCATCGACGCGCTTTTTCTCGCTCTGACAAAGAAGTAAAGCAGTCGCTCTCGCTCTCATCGTCTTCATGTCGAAAAGATACTTCAACGTTGAGTCATGCGCCTTCATAGCGTTGTTCACTCGCAAGGTGCTTAATGTCGCAAATGTGGAAGACTGCACTGCTGTGTTAGGAATGAGGAGCAAGGAGACTACAAAATTACGGGCGCACGAAGTAGCAGCTGACGATCCGTGCAATCATCTTCACGATACTCATCCGTTGACCAAGCGCTCGCACGATCGTAACGGTAAACTCCATCATTAACGGTAAATCGTGTTGCTTGACGATTACCTCAGGCATACACAGTGGTTTTTCGTGTCTGGGTGGCAGGCGGATCGCAGAGTCGTGACTCAAACACAACATCTAAGTACACTTGTGTACCTGGGGATACGAGAGTAGTCTATCAAAGGAGGATTGTTTTGCCTGTTCCGTGTTAGTCCGTATCGAATGATTAAAGATCGTCCCACTTGTGTGGTTTTTGTACAATGTTTACGTAGGGCGGGGAAAACAAGGGCGGGGAATGTAAATAGCCTCTGATGTTTGAAGCATTCATCTCAGACTTCTCGTCCGTGAGGTAGCAGCAGCACATAAAGTTTGGAAAGTAGTCGAAGGCTTGATTGCGCTCGTCATCCTCCATGTGCATGAATCGCTTTTGCCTTGCCGAAGTGCAGTATTTGAACTTCCGCAGGTATGCTGAGACATAGACCGTGAGACGATTCACTTCCCAATCGGCAGCTAGCTGCATTGACGGACATAGACAAGATCCTCCGGGGAGCCAGGAAACTGGCCCCCTTTCCTTGGGTGGGCAGTCTCCCATAGCTAGGCGAAGGTAAAAAGGGGGAGGGTTTCTTCTCGCTGCGTGCGCTACGAGAGGCAGCGCAACGTGTGACTCGAGAGAGATAGAGAGAGAAGCGGTCTGCAGGATACCCTTGTGCAGGGCACGTCGACGATGGATCGAATCACCCTGCAAAACGAAGAAGTTTCTACCCTTCACGGTCTGCCTACAACTCGCCGACACTTTCGCTGAGGATGAGGCCGGTCTCACGAAGAGAACTCCCTCAAGACCGTGACGACCCCCGTTGAGATCCAGTGCTGGTTGTGTACAGTAGCACCTAGCCACAGACTCTTCGTCCAGTGGTGCGTCTGGGCACATTTGAGCACGTTGTGAGCCCGAGCCGACCTGAAGAGCAAGAAGTCGACTACGAGGTGATGGCCAGGGATATCCTCAAGATGGCTCGCTGGGACTACCGCAGTAGCAACAGGACTACTAGTCAAGTGCCCTCTGTCCCCTGAATCAAATTACTCCGAGCGCGAAAGCAGCCCCGCCATCCGGTAGTGTGCACACAAGAATCTAATCCCGGACTTGGTCAACGGACGGTTCTTCAGGCCCTTTTGGGAGTGCCCCGCCGTGAAGCACGACGTCTTGAGCCAGCAGAATGAGAAAAGCTAGGAGTAGTAAGACTGTGTCACGGTAGATGACACGAGGGGGTAACTACAAAACCGGACATCTTATCAGTGATGAGCAGCTATAATAGACAGCCTAAGCCTCCAGAACGCGAGACGATATCCTACGGAAATCAAGTTTGTGTCTTGAGACCGAAAGGTACGGAAGGTTAGCCCCATGCCATATGTCGCCGACATTCCTGCATCCGCGGCTTTCGCCTACAACTCTGTTTCAGAGATAATCATCTGTTTTTCAGCGAACTTCATGAGTAGGAGGCATAATATAGAGATCAACAGCTCCTTCGCCGGACCAGCCACAATGAGAAGCACCAGCAATTCGCTCAGGCACCGGGCTGTGAAGTGAACTGACGCATACAAAGCAGAGGAGGTGACAAGAGTGGGGTGCTATCCCCAATCGGCATGGAATACGAAATGCGATTGATTAGCAGCAGTAGCCACGACCAAAAGGACACATATTTACCAAGATTCTTTCGTCCCCAGTAAACGGTGTAAGCTCAGGATTGGCATCCTGACTTCATGCCTCACTCTTCAATACCCGCTTAGGGACGTGTCTGATACACCAAGCAGCACATGGTGATTCGCAGATCATGACTCAGAGGTTTGAACGGTGTACGAGTATGCAAAGAGAGGTAGACGAGAGTCCGTACAGTCATTTGCAAGGACTGCTAATACCGTCCTAGACAACAAAATGACACAAAATCATTGAAAACACGACATTGGGAAACTTTGTTGACTTGTTGTACTTAAGCTAAGACTCTTCGTATGAAACTGGACCAGGATGATGCCGCGCGCGCGAAGATGGATGAAAACAAGCTGATTGCTCTTGTCCACAACGTTTACAACGACCGCTCAATGTCCTACCAAATTTGGTGTTGGGCATGGCCGGCCAGCGCAACAGTTCCAACAGCAGTCCTTAAAACTATGGCCAGCCCTCGAATAGGCTGAGCACCTGGTCGTATATCCCACATCGACATCTCCGCTACCATAAGGTGGAGAGCAGCAACAATCGAGTCCGAGTGCCTGAGTTGAGACAAATGCATTGACAACTGCAATGATGAGGAAGCCGTGGAAGCGCATGCTGGCGTAACCTTAGAAATGATCCGTTGGCTTTGAAGAAAAATGCGGAATGACAATTGAGAAGATAGCGCTCGAGAATCAAAAGCGCCACGTGCGCAGTCGGTATTTAGTCACAGGTGGGGGGCGCCACGAAATGATACCGGAGATGACACACTTCCTGTTCCTGTTTATGCCTGTGCATAAATAGGTATTGGATTCAGAGGGATCATATTAAGATCAGACGGCTCTTGTAACGGGGTTACACGGCGATTATTGAACCGGTTATGTTGTGTGTCCACACCAAGCAAAGATTGGTGGATTGATTGGTACAGTATTGTTGCCACGTACTTACGGTAATACCGCACCTTATCGGGTGGAGATGAGGGATAAGACTTCTGTCATAGGATCGCAATGTAGAAGTCAATCCGACAAGTTTTCAGGGTTTTATTACCGTAGTTAAAAATAAGTAAAGTTCAGTTTCCTTTTAAAATCGTTGAAATCAAATGCCTAGTCAAGACGTAATGTGTTGTTTAGAGCATGAGCCTTGTCAAGGCGTTTACTCTTGTTTAACTGGTAGTGACTAGTCAGTGTGTGATTCTGAGAATCTTAATCCCTTTGGAACCAGGATTGTTAAGCTTGTACGCTTGCACAACTGTACGTCGTCATTAGTTTGTTACAACTAAGAGACGCTTTAGACACACTCTGTTTAGGAGCGCTAAGTAGCTTCACTACAGCGCTGCTTGCGTAGAGATTTCTACCAGATGTCAATGGTAGTCTTTACAACTCGATATTGCTCTACATCGAGCTAAGTCGTTTAATGCCTCTATGTCAGCTGTAATTCCATACAGGTACGTTTCGATCCATCTCTGTATCTGAGCGAAGACCGTGGTGTGAACGTTGTAAAGATGACGGAATGGTACACAAATCAACACGGTTTTCGACAGGCTTGGCGGCTCGAGAGCTGTGAAGAAAGTGGATGCAAGCTATTTGCCCTGAGATAACGTTTACTTGATATGGTCAATGTATTTTGTGCACCCCTGCTCATCCCTTTGTCAGGATATGATTGCTGATATGACCTCTTTCAGCGTAAGTGATGAGGCCCATGCAATCATCGACGCGCTTTTTCTCGCTCTGACAAAGAAGTAAAGCAGTCGCTCTCGCTCTCATCGTCTTCATGTCGAAAAGATACTTCAACGTTGAGTCATGCGCCTTCATAGCGTTGTTCACTCGCAAGGTGCTTAATGTCGCAAATGTGGAAGACTGCACTGCTGTGTTAGGAATGAGGAGCAAGGAGACTACAAAATTACGGGCGCACGAAGTAGCAGCTGACGATCCGTGCAATCATCTTCACGATACTCATCCGTTGACCAAGCGCTCGCACGATCGTAACGGTAAACTCCATCATTAACGGTAAATCGTGTTGCTTGACGATTACCTCAGGCATACACAGTGGTTTTTCGTGTCTGGGTGGCAGGCGGATCGCAGAGTCGTGACTCAAACACAACATCTAAGTACACTTGTGTACCTGGGGATACGAGAGTAGTCTATCAAAGGAGGATTGTTTTGCCTGTTCCGTGTTAGTCCGTATCGAATGATTAAAGATCGTCCCACTTGTGTGGTTTTTGTACAATGTTTACGTAGGGCGGGGAAAACAAGGGCGGGGAATGTAAATAGCCTCTGATGTTTGAAGCATTCATCTCAGACTTCTCGTCCGTGAGGTAGCAGCAGCACATAAAGTTTGGAAAGTAGTCGAAGGCTTGATTGCGCTCGTCATCCTCCATGTGCATGAATCGCTTTTGCCTTGCCGAAGTGCAGTATTTGAACTTCCGCAGGTATGCTGGGACATAGACCGTGAGACGATTCACTTCCCAATCGGCAGCTAGCTGCATTGACGGACATAGACAAGATCCTCCGGGGAGCCAGGAAACTGGCCCCCTTTCCTTGGGTGGGCAGTCTCCCATAGCTAGGCGAAGGTAAAAAGGGGGAGGGTTTCTTCTCGCTGCGTGCGCTACGAGAGGCAGCGCAACGTGTGACTCGAGAGAGATAGAGAGAGAAGCGGTCTGCAGGATACCCTTGTGCAGGGCACGTCGACGATGGGTCGAATCACCCTGCAAAACGAAGAAGTTCCTACCCTTCACGGTCTGCCTACAACTCGCCGACACTTTCGCTGAGGATGAGGCCGGTCTCACGAAGAGAACTCCCTCAAGACCGTGACGACCCCCGTTGAGATCCAGTGCTGGTTGTGTACAGTAGCACCTAGCCACAGACTCTTCGTCCAGTGGTGCGTCTGGGCACATTTGAGCACGTTGTGAGCCCGAGCCGACCTGAAGAGCAAGAAGTCGACTACGAGATGATGGCCAGGGATATCCTCAAGATGGCTCGCTGGGACTACCGCAGTAGCAACAGGACTACTAGTCAAGTGCCCTCTGTCCCCTGAATCAAATTACTCCGAGCGCGAAAGCAGCCCCGCCATCCGGTAGTGTGCACGAGGTGATGGCCAGGGATATCCTCAAGATGGCTCGCTGGGACTACCGCAGTAGCAACAGGACTACTAGTCAAGTGCCCTCTGTCCCCTGAATCAAATTACTCCGAGCGCGAAAGCAGCCCCGCCATCCGGTAGTGTGCACACAAGAATCTAATCCCGGACTTGGTCAACGGACGGTTCTTCAGGCCCTTTTGGGAGTGCCCCGCCGTGACGCACGACGTCTTGAGCCAGCAGAATGAGAAAAGCTAGGAGTAGTAAGACTGTGTCACGGTAGATGACACGAGGGGGTAACTACAAAACCGGACATCTTATCAGTGACAAGCAGCTATAATAGACAGCCTAAGCCTCCAGAGCGAGAGACGATATCCTACGGAAATCAAGTTTGTGTCTTGAGACCGAAAGGTACGGAAGGTTAGCCCCATGCCATATGTCGCCGACATTCCTGCATCCGCGGCTTTCGCCTACAACTCTGTTTCAGAGATAATCATCTATTTTTCAGCGAACTTCATGAGTAGGAGGCATAATATAGAGATCAACAGCTCCTTCGCCGGACCAGCCACAATGAGAAGCACCAGCAATTCGCTCAGGCACCGGGCTGTGAAGTGAACTGACGCATACAAAGCAGAGGAGGTGACAAGAGTGGGGTGCTATCCCCAATCGGCATGGAATACGAAATGCGATTGATTAGCAGCAGTAGCCACGACCAAAAGGACACATATTTACCAAGATTCTTTCGTCCCCAGTAAACGGTGTAAGCTCAGGATTGGCATTCCGACTTCATGCCTCACTCTTCATTACCCGCTTAGGGACGTGTCTGATATACCAAGCAGCACATGGTGATTCGCAGATCATGACTCAGGGGTTTGAACGGTGTACGAGTATGCAAAGAGAGGTAGACGAGAGTCCGTACAGTCATTTGCAAGGACTGCTAATACCGTCCTAGACAACAAAATGACACAAAATCATTGAAAACACGACATTGGGAAACTTTGTTGACTTGTTGTACTTAAGCTAAGACTCTTCGTATGAAACTGGACCAGGATGATGCCGCGTGTACGTCGTCATTAGTTTGTTACAACTAAGAGACGCTTTAGACACACTCTGTTTAGGAGCGCTAAGTAGCTTCACTACAGCGCTGCTTGCGTAGAGATTTCTACCAGATGTCAATGGTAGTCTTTACAACTCGATATTGCTCTACATCGAGCTAAGTCGTTTAATGCCTCTATGTCAGCTGTAATTCCATACAGGTACGTTTCGTTCCATCTCTGTATCTGAGCGAAGACCGTGGTGTAAACGTTGTAAAGATGACGGAATGGTACACAAATCAACACGGTTTTCGACAGGCTTGGCGGCTCGAGAGCTGTGAAGAAAGTGGATGCAAGCTATTTGCCCTGAGATAACGTTTACTTGATATGGTCAATGTATTTTGTGCACCCCTGCTCATCCCTTTGTCAGGATATGATTGCTGATATGACCTCTTTCAGCGTAAGTGATGAGGCCCATGCAATCATCGACGCGCTTTTTCTCGCTCTGACAAAGAAGTAAAGCAGTCGCTCTCGCTCTCATCGTCTTCATGTCGAAAAGATACTTCAACGTTGAGTCATGCGCCTTCATAGCGTTGTTCACTCGCAAGGTGCTTAATGTCGCAAATGTGGAAGACTGCACTGCTGTGTTAGGAATGAGGAGCAAGGAGACTACAAAATTACGGGCGCACGAAGTAGCAGCTGACGATCCGTGCAATCATCTTCACGATACTCATCCGTTGACCAAGCGCTCGCACGATCGTAACGGTAAACTCCATCATTAACGGTAAATCGTGTTGCTTGACGATTACCTCAGGCATACACAGTGGTTTTTCGTGTCTGGGTGGCAGGCGGATCGCAGAGTCGTGACTCAAACACAACATCTAAGTACACTTGTGTACCTGGGGATACGAGAGTAGTCTATCAAAGGAGGATTGTTTTGCCTGTTCCGTGTTAGTCCGTATCGAATGATTAAAGATCGTCCCACTTGTGTGGTTTTTGTACAATGTTTACGTAGGGCGGGGAAAACAAGGGCGGGGAATGTAAATAGCCTCTGATGTTTGAAGCATTCATCTCAGACTTCTCGTCCGTGAGGTAGCAGCAGCACATAAAGTTTGGAAAGTAGTCGAAGGCTTGATTGCGCTCGTCATCCTCCATGTGCATGAATCGCTTTTGCCTTGCCGAAGTGCAGTATTTGAACTTCCGCAGGTATGCTGAGACATAGACCGTGAGACGATTCACTTCCCAATCGGCAGCTAGCTGCATTGACGGACATAGACAAGATCCTCCGGGGAGCCAGGAAACTGGCCCCCTTTCCTTGGGTGGGCAGTCTCCCATAGCTAGGCGAAGGTAAAAAGGGGGAGGGTTTCTTCTCGCTGCGTGCGCTACGAGAGGCAGCGCAACGTGTGACTCGAGAGAGATAGAGAGAGAAGCGGTCTGCAGGATACCCTTGTGCAGGGCACGTCGACGATGGGTCGAATCACCCTGCAAAACGAAGAAGTTCCTACCCTTCACGGTCTGCCTACAACTCGCCGACACTTTCGCTGAGGATGAGGCCGGTCTCACGAAGAGAACTCCCTCAAGACCGTGACGACCCCCGTTGAGATCCAGTGCTGGTTGTGTACAGTAGCACCTAGCCACAGACTCTTCGTCCAGTGGTGCGTCTGGGCACATTTGAGCACGTTGTGAGCCCGAGCCGACCTGAAGAGCAAGAAGTCGACTACGAGATGATGGCCAGGGATATCCTCAAGATGGCTCGCTGGGACTACCGCAGTAGCAACAGGACTACTAGTCAAGTGCCCTCTGTCCCCTGAATCAAATTACTCCGAGCGCGAAAGCAGCCCCGCCATCCGGTAGTGTGCACACAAGAATCTAATCCCGGACTTGGTCAACGGACGGTTCTTCAGGCCCTTTTGGGAGTGCCCCGCCGTGAAGCACGACGTCTTGAGCCAGCAGAATGAGAAAAGCTAGGAGTAGTAAGACTGTGTCACGGTAGATGACACGAGGGGGTAACTACAAAACCGGACATCTTATCAGTGATGAGCAGCTATAATAGACAGCCTAAGCCTCCAGAGCGAGAGACGATATCCTACGGAAATCAAGTTTGTGTCTTGAGACCGAAAGGTACGGAAGGTTAGCCCCATGCCATATGTCGCCGACATTCCTGCATCCGCGGCTTTCGCCTACAACTCTGTTTCAGAGAGAATCATCTATTTTTCAGCGAACTTCATGAGTAGGAGGCATAATATAGAGATCAACAGCTCCTTCGCCGGACCAGCCACAATGAGAAGCACCAGCAATTCGCTCAGGCACCGGGCTGTGAAGTGAACTGACGCATACAAAGCAGAGGAGGTGACAAGAGTGGGGGTGCTATCCCCAATCGGCATGGAATACGAAATGCGATTGATTAGCAGCAGTAGCCACGACCAAAAGGACACATATTTACCAAGATTCTTTCGTCCCCAGTAAACGGTGTAAGCTCAGGATTGGCATTCTGACTTCATGCCTCACTCTTCATTACCCGCTTAGGGACGTGTCTGATATACCAAGCAGCACATGGTGATTCGCAGATCATGACTCAGGGGTTTGAACGGTGTACGAGTATGCAAAGAGAGGTAGACGAGAGTCCGTACAGTCATTTGCAAGGACTGCTAATACCGCCCTAGACAACAAAATGACACAAAATCATTGAAAACACGACATTGGGAAACTTTGTTGACTTGTTGTACTTAAGCTAAGACTCTTCGTATGAAACTGGACCAGGATGATGCCGCGTGTACGTCGTCATTAGTTTGTTACAACTAAGAGACGCTTTAGACACACTCTGTTTAGGAGCGCTAAGTAGCTTCACTACAGCGCTGCTTGCGTAGAGATTTCTACCAGATGTCAATGGTAGTCTTTACAACTCGATATTGCTCTACACCGAGCTAAGTCGTTTAATGCCTCTATGTCAGCTGTAATTCCATACCTCTACAGGTACATTTCGATCCATCTCTGTAGACCTTTAGTTTTTGTTTGAAGCTCAGCCCTTCGTTCCCCATACTTCAACTTACTGTAGTTGGAGACGATAGTCGATACCAACTGCAATCAAAGTGAGATGCTTTCAACGAGTTTCTCTAGTGATCCTTTTTACGTGTTGGATCTAAAAATTATTCAAATGAACACATCGTTGATCTATCTGAATAAACTTTCAAGCTTCGGCGGTCACCATAAGAAGACGAGAGATAGAGTAACATGCAAAGGTTACGGAAACGATTCGACTACCTTGTTCTGAGGTAGGCAAAACGTCTTCTTGTCAGGAAAAATTGCAGAATGCTATCATTTTTCGCCCGATGTGAGTAATCTACAGAAGCGAACGGACGGTCATGGAAAGGCGAGCAGCAAGCTAGGAGTCGTCCACGGATGTCCGGTAGCATAAACGAAATGTTGGAAACAACGAGCTGCCGACAGCTGTAGCAGGAGGTGCACTGCATGGAAAGAACCTTCGGTCTCCTATTAAGCCGATAGTCACAGACGAGGCGATACCTTCGGTTGATATTCGACAACGGCATCATGAATCACAAGGAAAGTTCCCACTTCAGATTAATTGGGAAAGAGAGTTGTCACAGGGTCTCAATGAATAAGGTCAGACGCACTGGACTACAGACTGCAGTCAGCTGGCAGAGGGAACTATAAAAGTTGCGTCACACTTAATGATTGCATTCCATGGACGGTACTCCCTGACCCAAAACC
This sequence comes from Peronospora matthiolae, assembly GCA_921007115.2. Taxonomy (NCBI): domain Eukaryota; phylum Oomycota; class Peronosporomycetes; order Peronosporales; family Peronosporaceae; genus Peronospora; species Peronospora matthiolae. The sequence continues at coordinate 317,555 of CAKLBY020000024.1, read as the reverse complement.
AAAGGAGTCTCGAAGGTCGATATTAGCTGTGCACATTGTGGAAACGAGTTGGTCGATTCCAACCGCTACACTTCTTAGCGGATGTACAAGCAAATGAGAGGTCTGGCAGCAAGAACGCGTAAAGGCACTTCATTCGATTTAATTAAAATCCAAACTTTTGTGCGAATCATGCTCACTGTCAGCTTCGAATATGTCCCGTCGAGACTTCCGCTACTACAAGCTGTTAGTGCTGTGTAAGTGTTTGATTGCCTGGAAAACCCCGATAGAGGGAGCACAACTACGATGGAATTCAAGCGAATCGAGGCCTCGTTCAGCGACATCTCACCGCAAATCGCCACGCCATTTTCAGGCAGTAGCATCCGATAAAAGTTCAGACGTTGCGGTCATCATCAGTCGGTTCGCACTGATTTTTAGGGGTCATGACTGGGGATGTTAGATAAAAAGTCCCTGTTCACAGCCTTTTGCTTTGTACCAGCGTTAAGAATGTCAAAAATCAAGGCCCCATTTATAAACTGCGTTTTACCAATATTTTTTTGTTGTCAATCAAGGGTATAAATAGGAGGTTGCGCTGCAACCACCCCTGCATGTCTTCACCCACCCGTTACCTGTAACGGGGCACCCTGAAGCTTGTACTGGTGACAGTACAAGCTACTTATTCTGATAACAGAATAAGGCGGTGCCTCGTAACTTCACGTACACTCGTACGTGCAGAGGAAGACGGTAAGAAGAAGCGAGTACTCGGTTAGAGTAAAAAGTAGAACTGTATTTATAATAGTTAATGTCTGCAATAAATCACTATTTATCTTCATCTAACTATGTCTAAATACAAATGTGTAAGTCAGTTATCTGCTCACCACTCATTGCGTGCGTCTGTCGTGGCGCGTCTTCGTTGGTTGATATAATGGCCTATATCAACCAATTAGGAACTACTTGGAAGTGCTACAGAATATTGTCCTTATGACAATATTCTGAGAATATAACTCTTATAGTTATATTCTATTAACAATTTCTTATAAATTGTTATGTAACGATTCACCCCGTTACATCACCCCCCTTAACCATCAGTCACTTTAGTGACTGATTGACTAAATGGATACTCGTCCCAAATCATTTGGGACGGGGTTTGCACTTGTTGGTCCGCGTCCACTTTCCAACATCTCATCGCATGGTAAACAAGCCCATGCGATGCGCGAGCAAGGCCGCCGAGAGCGCGTCTGCACGTCTCTGTGCGGACGCCGAAGCAGAAACTACAGCAACTGATGTCCCATCGGTTGCTGAATCGACTCAGCCTGTATCACCTGGTGATGCAGGCGCTGGTCATGAAGACACTCGTGTCTTCACAGAGTACGAGCTCGGTGTCTCGTACTCTCCTGATACGGAAGACGGATCCGTATCGACGGCGATTGAATCCAAGCCGCCTGCCAAGCGTGGCATGGACGATGCTTTGCGTCGTAGCATCTTTGGTTCATCTGATGAGTCAGATGAACCATCGCCGAAGCGAAGGCGCTCGAGGTCGCGAGACTCGGGCGCTAATAGTGGTGTCGTTTCTCCAATGGACACCACTTCACAGCGAGGTGCCAGTACTTCTGTCGGCACGTCGCAGGAAGAGCGGGACCGCAATGTGTTGCGTCTCGCTCCAGAAAAGAAGGCATGGATGCCTCCTAAATCTGTCATGGATCACTTGTCGGCGACGACGAGTGATCGTTATCGAACACGATTGTTCGATTCGTCAAGGATCCATCACCTTGACCCCAGCGCGAAAAACTATCGCGCTGAACATGAGTTCTTCATCGATGCTTTCTTCAGACATCGATGGTACAGTGGGAATCACAAACGTGATGGTCCCTCACTACTTCAGGCGTGGAACGCCTACATCCATAATCTCGAGGATGTAGGTCGTGACGCTTGGAACGACAAACTTATCAAAGCTCGTGATAAGTTTGAAAAGCGAACCCCGACAGGTGCACGCTATAAGCTGCATCGTCTGTCAAGGGAGAAAGGATTACCCTGCCTCTCTTGGGGAGACTCGTGCCCATGTTGTGTGAACAACTCTGCACGAGCACCTAAGGAGGCTTACCTCCTTACCAGCCCGTGGTGGCGCGTACGTGTCTCTACTGAGATGTACGAAGGGATTGACAACCTGAAATCCCTTTACGACCGTGCCGGGAAGACTTTCTCCGGCGGTCCTTCTGCGGCACAGGATGTGTCGCGTCGTACTGCTCGACCAGACCCAGTACGTCAACCATCAATTGGGAGCGGGGCTCCCAAGAATCCCAGGACGGGGGATAGCCGCGCCACCGGACGAGGTAACTCGTCCGACGTCCGTTCACGTCGCGGTGGTTCAACAGCTGCTCTACTAGATAGCGCTGGCCACCGCGAGAGTCCTCTAATGGAGGTGGAGGAGGAGGAAAGACGCTCTCCACACGATCATGTGGATCGGTGTGTTCCCGAGAGCTTCTTTGATCGCGTAACGCAAGGGTTACGCGACGATCTCGAGCATGAGCGGAATAGGCGTCTCCAGATGGTGGACACTGCCTCGAAGCATCGAGCTGAGTTTGCCTTTGCTCAGCTTGAGAACGAGAGATCTCTGACATCTCTTCGTGACGAGCTAAGGGTAGCTCGTGGGATTGTTGATCGGTCTCGGGCTGAGATAACTGCTCTTCAGACCCTTGTTGATGCCCACCATCGGGAGCACAAGGCTCTCTGCGAGATGCTTGAGCGCAAGGGCGTTCTTCATCGGAAGAAGCAGCGTACTGATGGTACGGCTTAAGCCGACCAACGTAAAACGTGGGATGCGTTCGCATCTTACGTGGTAACTCGATCGTGTATGCATTGCCTAGGCGGTGCAATACACGAAATGGGCCAATGTACTTGGGTAGTAGTTTACTGCTACCCAAGTTAGTCACTACATGTTTTGGTAGATTAACCGTAGACAGTAGGACTAAGTCACCTTTATTAAATAAAAGAGTGTTTGCCCTTCCATTCTTGTCAGCGTTTTGCTTTTGCTTATCCACCGCTTCGGCGATGGAGTCTTGCACAAAACGGACTACCGTTTCACGAGCCAGTATGAACTCATCTGATGACTCGTTAGCTTCAGTGTGCTGTGAGCGCACTGCAGCGACAACAACCTTTTCTTCAGTGAGGGCTTCCGCACTCTCACTGGGATCATTGTCTTCAGTGAGGGCTTCCGCACTCTCACTGGCATCATCTTCTTCGATATCGATGTTATCGATATCGGCATCAAACGCAATGACTTCTTCGTCAGAGCGTGATGAGCGTGAACCAAATCGGTTTTTGCTCGCGCGAGTCCCTCCCCCCTTAAACCAGAGTTACACTCTAGTAAGGTGGGTACACGCGGATGGCGCAAGCCATTCACGTAAAACGGTGTATGTGTCGTGGACGCATGCACCGAGTTGTTGATGGCAAACTCTACCATTGGCAAAAACTCACTCCAACTCTTAAAGGAGTGTACGTATCCTCGAAGTATCTCTTCAAGGACACGATTGGCACGTTCCGTCTGACCATCTGACTCTGGATGATCAGATGTTGACATCTTCAAGCGCGTTCCGAGTGATTTGAACACGGAACGCCAGAAATCAGCAGTGAATCGGGGATCTCTGTCTGATACGAGTTCACGGGGCAACCCATGAAGTCGGAAGATGGTGTCAATAAAGACACAAGCACAGCCACTTGCCGTGATTGTCTCTGGTACAGCCACAAGGTGTACCATTTTGCTGAATCTGTCAACAAATACGAGAATACCCGTATTCCCGCGTGCGTCTTTGGGTAACCCGAAGACGAAATCCATTGAGATGGATTCCCAGCACTCAGCCGGAACCGGTAGAGGCTGTAAAGGTGCACGCAGTGAAGGACTTGACTTCACTCGTTGGCAGACTTCGCATGCGCGAACATACTTTCGCACAAACTGATACTGGCGGGGCCAGTAAAAGTCTCGACTTACCGTGAGATATGTTTTCTCTCGGCCACGATGTCCTCCTATAGGAGCATCGTGATACTCGAACATGATCCGCAAACGCAGATCAGTATCATCTGGAATGACAACACGTGGTGTGTCACCAGAAACGGCTGTATAGTACAGTAAACCGTTACGAGTAGTGTATCGATCTGATGCAGATCGATACGCAGACGACAATCGTTTCAACGATTCTCGAGATGGTTGGGAGAGATGTGACAACAACTTCACTATCTCACCATCTTGGGCGTATGCCCGCCTCACATCATCATACAACGTTGTAGATGGAACTGAGGACGTCATAACCGCAACAGTGACTGTCTCACTGTTGGGTTTCGCGACTGTTTCAAAGTCGGGACGACGTGAGAGCGCATCAGCGACGACATTAAGTCGTCCTGGTTTGTACTCGACCGTAAAGTTGTATTCTGCAAAGAATGACAACCACCGCGCCATTCGTTGTGAAAGGTGCGGGCTGTTCACTGCCGTGCGTAAGGACGCATGGTCAGTGTAAACAACGAAGGGTCTATCTCCTAATAGATAGACTCTGAACTTCGCGAGTGCATACTTCATGGCAAGGAGTTCCTTGTCATGCACTGGATAGTTCCGCTCAGCTGGTTGCAGCTGACGCGACTGATAGCAGACGACGCGTTCAACGCCTTCAAGGTCGTACTGCATTAATGCACAGCCGATTGCGAAATCGCTGGCATCACAGACCACATGAAATGGCCTGTCCTGATCGGCTATTGCTAGGACTGGGGATTGTATCAAGCTCTGCTTGATACCCTCAAAGGAGCGTTGACATTCAGCGTTCCATAACCACCTCTCGTTCTTTTTCAACAAACGAGAGAGGTGCACAGTCATCTCGGCGTAATTGCGTGAATACTTATGCAAATACGCCGCTAGCCCAAGGAATTTTCGAAGACCTTTGACATCGACCGGCACAGGCCAGTCGGTGATCGCCTTGATCTTTTCGGGATCAGGACGTACACCGTTCTTACCAACGATGCACCCAAGAAGTGGTATTTCGCTTGCTGCAAATATACACTTCTTGAGGTTTGCATACAATTGATGCTTTCGCATGATTGTAAGAACTTGTCGGACGTGGTACTTGTGAACCTCAACGTCCGACTTTCCATCCATAGCTCGACTATGGATGAATACGTCATCGAAATAACTCGGCGCGAACTCTCGTACTGGTCTCAACAGATGTGATACACATCTGTTGAACGTGGCAGGGGCATTACTGAGCCCTTGTGGCATTACTAGCCATTCCCAGAGCATGCCGCTAGGCGTGCTAACTGCGGTATAGGGTATATCCCGTTCCCGCATTAGGATTTGATAGAAGCCATCCATCAAATCCATGGACGAAAAGATGGTACTCTTTGACATACCATCAATGATTACGTCCTTCCTCGGTATCGGCGTCTGAGCCGGTACCGTTGCAGCGTTCAATTTGTTAAACGCGTGCACTATCCGCCACCCTCCTGTTGCTTTTCGCACACAGAAGGTCGGAGAGCTATGTGGGGAAGTTGATTCCCTCACATGGCCCGCTGCTAAACGATCGGCAAAGAACTTGTCGATCGCAAGTACTTGTTCACGAGGCAGTGGCCACTGCTTCATGACACAGTACTTCGAGCCTGGTTTAAGCTCGACTTCGTGTCGAATACCTTTATCCTTCGGTAATTCGCACGGAACAGTTTCAGGGAATACATCCTTGAATTCAACCAAATCCTCATAGAGAGGGTTTTCCTTGAGCGATTCCCATGATTGGGACTCATATCGCTCAATTCGTGTCTTTTCATCTAGGACACTCTCGTCCATAGATGAACTACTGAGAACTCTCTCGTTCTCAGTAAACACTGTTGCTGACCTTATGTCGGTTAAATACTCGTCGTCAGCGACGAGTATGCAGATCTGCTTGACTTTGCCACTACGCAGATCACGCAAGAACCTTTTATGTTCGAGCGTTGGCAACTGAGTGATCTCCGAAGTTAACTTCGGAGGCGCAATCAGATCAAGTGTATAAGCGCCTACACATGATCCGTTATTGACTATGACATTCAATGTCTCTGTCATTTCCTGGGGACTTATTCCCTCAGGCTTCGAAGGACTTATTCCTTCGTCTTCCCGGGGACTTATTCCCGCGGGTTTCGGGGAACTTATTTCCGCCGTATTTGTAATCTTGGGACTTATTCCCTTTACTTCCTCTAGCTGGGGTTGCGCAACCACAGCGAGATCCTCTACGAAAGACTCTCCAGTCGATCTAGGATTATCGTTTCGCTTAACCTGAGCGATCGATTGTTTCTCTTCTAGATGTTCCCCTCTAGGGATACATCTTTGTCCCAGTCCACCCGACTTATTCGAGTGGTGGACCTTCGGCGCAGCCTGTGTTTCCTCACAGCCGCCGGAACTTTGCTCCGAAGTGTAACCGTTTGGTACACTAAGGTTTTGTGCAGTCGTACTAACGACCGTACCACAAGTGAGGCCATCGCACTCACTCGTAGTACATCCACACGCTTGTGGACGCTCCAAAACGTTCATCAGATGGCCATCTGATGAACAAGCGGCAGGCATCGTTACTGTCCGATGTTGCCAGTTTACCCGTGGTTCGTACCTTCTGAGCCACGGTATTCCAAGGATGACATCAAATTTGTCATCCAAATCCAATACGATAAAGTCATCGTCATATTGGGTATCTTCTAGCGTATAGTGAATCTTCACTATACGCTTCATGACGGTAACGGATGCGCCTGTCGCAAGACGTACCGTCATCCTCGTAGGAGGTGTGTCACATTCACTGAATTTAAAGTGACCATCTTCTAGCGATTGGCGTCTCACAAAATTGTTGGACGCCCCACAATCGACTAGAGCTCGAAGGGACAACTTATTCGTCACTTCGAGTTTCAAGGTAATGAGTGAGATCTCATTACCTAGAGCAGCAACGCACAATGTCTGTGTGTTGGGAGCAACCTTCATCAAGAGGCCTACAAATTCTCTTGACGTTGCTGGATCAGTAGGGTGCTCCGCACCTACTGATCCTGTCCGTTTTTTGACGGTCCATCCCGTTGTTGCGTCTTTGCACCAACTGCGGACCCTCGTCCCTGCCCCTTTCTCATGGGTGGACGGTCACTACGCCCAGTGTCGCGAGACACTGGACGAGGGGCACTACACTCGTAAGCGTAGTGTCCTGTCTTTTGACATCTGTTGCATCTCTGCAACTTCTTGTAGCCTGTAGAGCGAGCCTTCTCGCTCTCTACATAACAGAGTTCCATCGGCTCTGGACCTCCGTTGTCATATCGTCTCGGTTGACGATATGATGTCGAGCTGGCGCGAGCCTGTCTCAGACTGAAGTCTTCCTGCTCCGCAATTGAAATGGCTTGTTCTAGTGAATCTAGTTCAAGCCGGAACAGGTGAGTCTTGACGGGACCATCCGCAAGACCCTGCATGAACACCGAAACCAACGTGTGTTCATCCACCGGATTGGAACTTATACAACTCGTGAGATGTCGTATATGTTGAGCGTAAGCGTGCACATCACGCTTACCCTGCTTGAGCTTCAAGAGTTCGGTTCGAGCTCTGAACTCAGCTCTAGGCGGTTCAAACGTTTGTCTGAGCCGCGACTTGAAGAACTTCCAACGACCCAAACGCATATGGGTCGTGCAGCTTGAGCCCCAGTGCCCAAGTCTTGGCACGTCCTGCCAGATTTGACTGGGCAAATGCAACTTGCATATCCCCGTCGTCGATGCGACGCGCCCTTATGGCGTCATCCAATTCGACGAACCATCTCAAGAGGGAGTCTTCTTCGACCCCTCTATACTTTGAGATGTCAATCTTCAAAGTCTCGGGTCGACGCGAGTGCATCGACCCGCCAGCAGCAGCTTGCTGCTGTCTCAACAGTTCAAACTGTTGAGCACCTTGTTCTCTCAACAACTCTGCTTGTTGAGAACCTTGTTGGTGAAGCAAGGCTACTTTCTCGCGTTCTGCGTCAAGTTCATTTTGAATGAACTTGGCGATAGTAGCATGTTGGGCATCTCTATTGAGAGCCTCTAGCATGACGCTAACAGCATGGATGCCCATGGTCGAACCCATTCGTTCAACCGCATCCCATTCGACATCGCTCAAATGGGAGTAGCCGTCACGCGTAGCGTGAAAGCTTTGGTCATCTTCATCATCCAACATATTCATGTTGGATGTGAACGCGGTCCTTGGACGGACTACGAAGTGCTACCGAGTGTAACGGGGCACCCTGAAGCTTGTACTGGTGACAGTACAAGCTACTTATTCTGATAACAGAATAAGGCGGTGCCTCGTAACTTCACGTACACTCGTACGTGCAGAGGAAGACGGTAAGAAGAAGCGAGTACTCGGTTAGAGTAAAAAGTAGAACTGTATTTATAATAGTTAATGTCTGCAATAAATCACTATTTATCTTCATCTAACTATGTCTAAATACAAATGTGTAAGTCAGTTATCTGCTCACCACTCATTGCGTGCGTCTGTCGTGGCGCGTCTTCGTTGGTTGATATAATGGCCTATATCAACCAATTAGGAACTACTTGGAAGTGCTACAGAATATTGTCCTTATGACAATATTCTGAGAATATAACTCTTATAGTTATATTCTATTAACAATTTCTTATAAATTGTTATGTAACGATTCACCCCGTTACATTACCGCCTAGCCGTTCAAAATTAGGAGACTTGGCACGGGTAGGAACCTGCCATCTACGCATCAGTCTTGAGGCCCACTGAGGCCACTTCCCGCGACGGGCTTTATACGTGCTTTCTTTGTAATGGTATATGTTCTAACACCTTCTTTGCGATTTACAGGCTAATTTTGTCCACAATCAGACATCTTCATATTCTGGTGTAGATGTTCTTTATGATGGCGAAGTTGCCAGGGGATAATCAAGGCAAGTGCAACTACCGTTTACTTGGTTTGCAACCACAATCACTCTGCAAAGAGGTCCTCACTCCACAGGTATACCGCGTTGTACTGCTAGCCATTTGCAATCTCTTTGCTACTAATTAGCATGACAAAGTCGTGCACAGATGATCCTATTGAGGCAAAGTTTGAGGCTGAGAACCTTTTCGAGAACCAGTTGGACAGAAAAGGATTGGTGCGTGCGTTGTGTATGCAGATCTCTTTTCTATTACAAAGTGACTCGCAAATTTCATCCAGCACGGTTTTTCCATCGCATTTTGATCTTTTCACCCAGCCCGACCCCTGTACACAGAGAGAACCTGCTTTGTGGAGCTAGTACAATACACCTAAAACTGATAAAAGCCGGGCAAAATCATACTAGCTGGTAAAATAAAAGCTGGTAAAAATTAACTGTAAGTGGTAGCTAGTGGTAGATAATGGTAACAACGTTACGGATTGGTTGTCACGGGGCACCCTGAAGCTTGTACTGGTGACAGTACAAGCTACTTATTCTGATGACAGAATAAGGCGGTGCCTCGTAACTTCACGTACACTCGTACGTGCAGAGGAAGACGGTAAGAAGAAGCGAGTACTTGGTTAGAGTAAAAAGTAGAGCTATATTTATAATAGTTAATGTCTGCAATAAATCACTATTTATCTTCATCTAACTATTTCTAAATACAAATGTGTATATCAACTATCTGCTCACCACTCATCGCGTGCGTCTGTCGTGGCGCGTCTTCGTTGGTTAAAATAATGGCCTAAATCAACCAATTAGGAACTACTCGTAAGTGCTACAGAATATTTGTCCTTATGACAATATTCTTAGAATATAACTCTTATAGTTATATTCTATTAACGATTTCTAATAAATTGTTATATAACGATTCAGCCCGTTACACCACTCATTGCGTGCGTCTGTCGTGGCGCGTCTTCCTTGGTTGATATAACGGCCTTCATCAACCAATTAGGAACTACTCGTAAGTGCTACAGAATATTTGTCCTTATGACAATATTCTGAGAATATAACTCTTATAGTTATATTCTATTAACAATTTCTAATAAATTGTTATGTAACGATTCAGCCCGTTACATTGCCCCCCCCTTAACCATCAGCCACTTTAGTGACTGATTGACTAAATGGATACTCGTCCCAAATCACTTGGGACAGGGTTTGCACTTGTTGGTCCGCGTCCACTTTCCAACATCTCATCGCATGGTTAACAAGCCCATGCGATGCGCGAGCAAGGCCGCCGAGAGCGCGTCTGCACGTCTCTGTGCGGACGCCGAAGCAGAAACCACAGCAACTGATGCCTCATCGGTTGCTGAAGCGACCCAGCCTGTGTCACTTGGTGATGCAGGCGCTGGTCATGAAGACACTCGTTTCTTCACAGAGTACGAGCTCGGTGTCTCGTACTCTCCTGATACGGATGACGGATCCGTATCGACGGCGATTGAATCTAAGCCGCCTGCCAAGCGTGGCATGGACGATGCTTTGCGTCGTAGCATCTTTGGTTTATCTGATGAATCAGATGAACCATCGCCGAAGCGAAGGCGCTCGAAGTCGCAAGACTCGGGCGCTCACAGTGGTGTCGGTTCTCCTTTTGACACCACTTCGCAACGAGGTGCCAGTACTTCTGTCGGCACGTCGCAAGAATAGCAGGACCGCAGTGTCTTGCGTCTCGCTCCAGAAAAGAAGGCATGGATGCCTCCAAAATCCGTCATGGATCACTTGTCGGCGACGACGAGTGATCGTTATCGAACACGATTGTTCGATTCGTCAAGGATCCATCACCTTGACCCCAGCGCGAAAAACTATCGCGCTGAACATGAGTTCTTCATCGATGCTTTCTTTAGACACCGATGGTGCAGTGGGAATCATAAACGTGATGGTCCCTCACTGCTTCAGGCGTGGAACGCCTACATCCATAACCTTGAGGATGTAGGTCGTGAAGCTTGGAACGACAAACTTATCAAAGCTCGTGATAAGTTCGAAAAGCGAACCCCAACAGGTGCACGCTATAAGATACATCGTCTGTCTAGGGAGAAAGGATTACCCTGTCTCTTTTGGGGAGACTCGTGCCCATGTTGTGAAAACAACTCTGCACGAGCACCTAAGGAAGTTTACCTCCCTAATAGCCCGTGGTGGCGCGTACGTATCTCTAGTGAGATGTACGAAGGGATTGACAACCTGAAATCCCTTTACGACCGTGCCGGGAAGACTTTCTCCGGCGGTCCTTCTGCGGCACAGGATGTGCCGCGTCGTACTGCTCAACCAGACCCAGTACGTCGATCATCAGTTGGGAGCGGGGCTCCCAAGAATCCCAGGACGGGGGATAGCCGCGCCACCGGACGAGATAACTCGTCCGACGTCCGTTCACGTCGCGGTGGTTCAGCAGCTGCTCAACTAGATAGCGCTGGCCACCGCGAGAGTCCTCTAATGGAGGTGGAGGAGGAGGGAAGACGCTCTCCACACAATCGTGGGGATCCGTGTGTTCCCGAGAGCTTCTTTGATCGCGTAACGCAAGGGTTACGCGGCGATCTCGAACATAAGCGGTACAGGCGTCTCCAAATGGCGGACACTGCCTTGAAGCATCGAGCTGAGTTTGCCTACGCTCATCTTGAGAACGAGAGAGCTCTGACATCTCTTCGTGACGAGCTAAGGGTAGCTCGTGGGATTGTTGATCGGTCTCGGGATGAGATAGCTGCTCTTCAGACCCTTGTTGATGCCCACCATCGGGAGCACAAGGCTCTCTGCGAGATGCTTGAGCGCAAGGGCGTTCTTCATCGGAAGAAGCAGCGTACTGATGGTACGGCTTAAGCCGACTAACGTAAAACGTGGGATGCGTTCGCATCTTACGTGGCAACTCGATCGTGTATGCATTGCCTAGGCGTTGCAATACACGAAATGGGCCGATGTACATGGGTAGTAGTTTACTGCTACCCAAGTTAGTCACTACATGCTTTGGTAAGTTAACCGTAGACAGTAGGACTAAGTCACCTTTATTAAATAAAAGAGTGTTTGCCCTTCCATTCTTGTCAGCGTTTTGCTTTTGCTTATCCACCGCTTCGGCGATGGAGTCTTGCACAAAACGGACTACCGTTTCACGAGCCAATATGAACTCATCTGATGACTCGTTAGCTTCAGTGTGCTGTGAGCGCACTGCAGCGACAACAACCTTTTCTTCAGTGAGGGCTTCCGCACTCTCACTGGGATCATTGTCTTCAGTGAGGGCTTCCGCACTCTCACTGGCATCATCTTCTTCGATATCGATGTTATCGATATCGGCATCAAACGCAATGACTTCTTCGTCAGAGCGTGATGAGCGTGAACCAAATCGGTTTTTGCTCGCGCGAGTCCCTCCCCCCCTTAAACCAGAGTTACACTCTAGTAAGGTGGGTACACGCGGATGGCGCAAGCCATTCACGTAAAACGGTGTATGTGTCGTGGACGCATGCACCGAGTTGTTAATGGCAAAACCTACCATTGGCAAAAACTCACTCCAACTCTTAAAGGAGTGCACGTACCCTCGAGGTATCTCTTCAAGGACACGATTGGCAGGTTCGGTCTGACCGTCTGACTCTGGATGATCAGATGTTGACATCTTCAAGCGTGTTCCGAGTGATTTGAACACGGAACGCCAGAAATCAGCAGTGAATCGTGGATCTCTGTCTGGTAAGAGTTCACGGGGCAACCCATGAAGTCGGAAGATGGTGTCATTAAAGACACAAACACAGCCACTTGCCGTGATTGACTCTGGTACAGCCACAAGGTGTACCATTTTGCTGAATCTGTCAATAAATACGAGAATACCCGTATTATTGCATGCGTCTTTGGGTAACCCGAAGACAAAATCCATTGAGATGATTTCCCAGCACTCAGCCGGAACTGGTAGAGGCTGTAAAGGTGCACGCAGTGAAGGACTTGACTTCACTCGTTGACAGACTTCGCATGCGCGAACGTACTTTCGCACAAACTGATACTGGCAGGGCTAGTAAAAGTCTCGACTCACCGTGAGATGTGTTTTCTCCCGGCCACGATGTCCTCCTATAGGAGCATCGTGATACTCGAACATGATTCGCAAACGCAGATCAGTATCATCTGGAATGGTAACACGTGGTGTGTCACCAGAAACGGCTGTATAATACAGTAAACCGTTACGAGTAGTGCACCAATCTGATGCAGATCGATACGCAGACGACAATCGTTTCAACAATTCTCGAGATGGCTGTGAGAGATGTGTCAACAACTTCACAATCACACCATCTTGGACGTATGCCCGCCTCACATCATCATGTAACGTTGTAGATGGGACTGAGGACGTCATAACCGCAACATTGGCTGTCTCACTGTTGGCCTTCACGAATGGTTCAAAGTCGGGACGACGTGAGAGTGCATCAGTGACGACATTGAGTCGTCCTGGTTTGTACTCGACCGTAAAGTTGTATTCTGCAAAGAATTACAACCACCGCGCCATTCGTTGTGAAAGGTGCGGGCTGTTCACCGCCGTGCGTAATGACGCATGGTCAGTGTAAACAATGAAGGATCGATCTCCTAAGAGATAGACTCTGAACTTCGCGAGTGCATACTTCATGGCAAGAAGTTCCTTGTCATGCACTGGATAGTTCCGCTCAGCTGGTTGCAGCTGACGCGACTGATAGCAGACGACGCGTTCAACGCCTTCGAGGTCGTACTGCATTAACGCACAGCCGATTGCGAAATCGCTGGCATCACAGACCACATGAAATGGCCTGTCTTGATTGGCTTTTGCTAGAACTGGGGATTGTATCAATCTCTGCTTGGTACCCTCAAAGGAGCGTTGACATTCAGCGTTCCATAACCACCTCTCGTTCTTTTTCAACAAACGAGAGAGGTGCACAGTCATCTCGGCGTAATTGCGTGAATACTTATGCAAATACGCCGCTAGCCCAAGGAATTTTTGAAGACCTTTGACATCAACCGGCACAGGCCAGTCGGTGATCGCCTTTAACTTTTCGGGATCAGGACGTGCACCATTCTTACCAACGATGCACCCAAGAAGTGGTATTTCGCTTGCTGCAATTGTACACTACTTCTGATCGGCATAAAATTGATGCTTTTGCATGATTGTAAGAACCTGTCGGGCGTGGTACCTGTGAACCTCAACGTCCGACTTTTTATCTATAGCCCGACTATGGATGAATACGTCATCTAAATAACTCGGCGCGAATTCTCGTACTAGTCTCAACAGATGCGATACACATCTGTTGAACGTGGCAGGAGCATTAATAAGCCCTTGTGGCATTACTAGCCATTCCCAGAGCATGCCGCTAGGCGTGCTAACTGCGGTATAGGGCATATCCCGTTCTCGCATAAGGATTTGATAGAAGCCATCCATCAAATCCATGGACGAAAAGATGGTACTCTTTGACATACCATCAATGATTACGTCCTTCCTGGGTATCGGCGTCTGAGCCGGTACCGTTGCAGCATTCAACTTGCTAAATGCATGCACTATCCGCCACCCTCCTGTTGCTTTTCGCACAAAGAAGTTCGGAGAGCTATGTGAGGAAGTTGATTCCCTCACATGGCCCGCAGCTAAACGATCGGCAAAGAACTTGTCGATCGCAAGCACTTGTTCACGAGGCAGTGGTCACTGCTTCATGACACAGTACTTCGAGCCTGGTTTAATCTCGACCTCGTGTCGAATACCTTTATCCTTCGGTAATTCGCACGGAACAGTTTCAGGGAATGCATCCTTGAATTCAACCAACTCTTCAAAGAGAGGATTTGTCTTGAGCGATTCCCACGATTGGGAGTCATATCGCTCAATTCGTGTCTTTTCATCTAGGCCACTCTCGTTCATAGATGAACTACTGAGAACTCTCTCGTTCTCAGTGAACACTGTTGCTGACCTTATGTCGGTTACACACTCGTCGTCAGCGACGAGTATGCAGATCTGCTTGACTTTGCCACTACGCAGATCACGCAAGAGCCTTTTGTGTTCGAGCGTTGGCAACTGAGTGATCTCCGAAGTTAACTTCGGAGGCGCAATCAGATCAAGTGTATAAGCGCCTACACTTGGTCCGTTATTGACTATGACATTCAATGTCTCTGTCATTTCCTGGGGACTTATTCCCTCAGGCCTCGAAGGATTTATTCCTTCGGCTTCCCGTGGACGAATTCCCGCGGGTTTCGGGGAACTTATTTCCGCCGTATTTGTAATCTTGGGACTTATTCCCTTAACTTTCGCTAGCTGTGGTTGCGCAACCACAGCGAGATCCTCTACGAAATACTCTCCAGTCGATCTAGGATTATCGCTTCGCTTAATCTGAGCGAACAATTGTTTCTCTTCTAGATGCTCCCCGCTAGGGATACATCTTTGTCCCAGTCCACCCGACTTATTCGAGTGGTGGACCTTCGGCGCAGCCTGTGTTTCCTCACATCCGCCGGAACTTTGCTCCGAAGTGTAACCGTTTGGTGCACTAAGGTTTTGTGCAGTCGTACTAACGACCGTACCACAAGTGAGGCCATCGCACTCACTCGTAGTACATCCACACGCTTGTGAACGATCCAAGACGTTCATCAGATGGCCATCTGATGAACAAGCGGCAGGCATCGTTACTGTCCGATGTTGCCAGTTTACCCGTGGTTCGTACCTTCTGAGCCACGGTATTCCAAGGATGACATCAAATTTGTCGTCCAAATCCAATACGATAAAGTCATCGTCATATTGGGTATCTTCTAGCGTGTAGTGGATCTTCACTATACGCTTCATGACGGTAACGGATGCGCCTGTCGCAAGACGTACCGTCATCCTCGTAGGAGGTGTGTCACATTCACTGAATTTAAAGTGACCATCTTCTAGCGATTGGCGTCGCACAAAATTGTTGGACGCCCCGCAATCGACTAGAGCTCGAAGGGACAACTTATTTGTCACTTCGAGTTTCAAGGTAATGAGTGAGACCTCATTACCTAGAGCAGCAACGCACAACGTTTGTGTGTTGGGAGCAACCTTCATCAAGAGGACTACAAATTCTCTTGACGTTGCTGGACCAGTAGGGTGCTCCGCACCTACATATCCTGTCCGTTTTTTGACGGTCCATCCCGTTGTTGCGTCTTTGCACCAACAGCGGACCCTCGTCCCTGCCCCTTTCTCATGGGTGGACGGTCACTACGCCCAGTGTCGCGAGACACTGGACGAGGGGCACTACACTCGTAAGCGTAGTGTCCTGTCTTTTGACATCTGTTGCATCTCTGCAACCTCTTGTAGCCTGTAGAGCGAGCCTTCTCGCTCTCTACATAACAGAGTTCCATCGGCTCTGGACCTCCGTTGTCATATCGTCTCGGTTGACGATATGATGTCGAGCTGGCGCGAGCCTGTCTCAGACTGAAGTCTTCCTGCTCCGCAATGGAAATGGCTTGTTCTAGTGAATCTAGTTCAAGCCGGAACAGGTGAGTCTTGACGGGAACATCCGCAAGACCCTGCATGAACACCGAAACCAACGTGTGTTCATCCACCGGATTGGAACTTATACAACTCGTGAGATGTCGTATATGTTGAGCGTAAGCGTGTACATCACGCTTACCCTGCTTGAGCTTCAAGAGTTCGGTTCGAGCTCTGAACTCAGCTCTAGGCGGTTCAAACGTTTGTCTGAGCCGCGACTTGAAGACTTCCAACGACCCAAACGCATATGGGTCGTGCAACTTGAGCCCCAGTGCCCAAGTCTTGGCACGTCCTGCCAGATTTGACTGGGCAAATGCAACTTGCATATCCCCGTCGTCGATGCGACGCGCCCTTATGGCGTCATCCAATTCGACGAACCATCTCAAGAGGGAGTCTTCTTCGACCCCTCTATACTTGGAGATGTCAATCTTCAAGGTTTCGGGTCGACGCGAGTGCATCGACCCACCAGCAGCAGCCTGCTGCTGTCTCAACAGTTCAAACTGTTGAGCACCTTGTTCTCTCAACAACTCTGCTTGTTGAGAACCTTGTTGGTGAAGCAAGGCTACTTTCTCGCGTTCGGCGTCAAGTTCATTTTGAATGAACTTGGCGATAGTAGCATGTTGGGCATCTCTATTAAGAGCCTCTAACATGCCGCGAACAGCATGGATGCCCATGGTTCAACCGCATCCCATTCGACATCGCTCAAATGGGAGTAGCCGTCACGCGTAGCGTGAAAGCTTTGGTCATCTCCATCATCTAACATATTCATGTTAGATGTGAACGTCGTCCTTGGACGGACTACGAAGTGCTACCAGGTGTAACGGGGCACCCTGAAGCTTGTACTGGTGACAGTACAAGCTACTTATTCTGATAACAGAATAAGGCGGTGCCTCGTAACTTCACGTACACTCGTACGTGCAGAGGAAGACGGTAAGAAGAAGCGAGTACTTGGTTAAAGTAAAAAGTAGAACTGTATTTATAATAGTTAATGTCTGCAATAAATCACTATTTATCTTCATCTAACTATGTCTAAATACAAATGTGTAAATCAGTTATCTGCTCACCACTCATTGCGTGCGTCTGTCGTGGCGCGTCTTCGTTGGTTAAAATAATGGCCTAAATCAACCAATTAGGAACTACTCGTAAGTGCTACAGAATATTTGTCCTTATGACAATATTCTTAGAATATAACTCTTATAGTTATATTCTATTAACAATTTCTTATAAATTGTTATGTAACGATTCAGCCCGTTACACCACTCATTGCGTGCGTCTGTCGTGGCGCGTCTTCCTTGGTTGATATAACGGCCTTCATCAACCAATTAGGAACTACTCGTAAGTGCTACAGAATATTTGTCCTTATGACAATATTCTGAGAATATAACTCTTATAGTTATATTCTATTAACAATTTCTAATAAATTGTTATGTAACGATTCACCCCGTTTCAGGTGTCCTCCATACGATCAACATCCGATTAACAATTAATGCTTTGCCAATGATGGACAATACCATGATGTTAGTGCAGTTGAAAAATACACGTAGAAGACCTGGCTGAACTAGCGCAACCACCACCAGAGGATAGCGAGGGAGCAATTCCACTCGTGTCATGTGATAGTTTAGTCTAAAAGCTGGTAAGGGAATTAGGTACCACCCAAATGCTTAAATAAGCATCTAGGAGATAACAGAGACATTATAAGTCCTGGTAAATGACGGATCAAGTATAGGCACTTACTAAATTGATCAAATCTCGCCTCCGAAGACAAATCCAGAGATCACTTAACTGTCCACACTAAACCAGAAATTTTCTTGCGTTATCTGCGTAGTGGTAATGTCAATCAGATTTGCGTACTCGTCACGGAAGACACGCAAATGACCTTCAATCGATCGGCAGTAGTATTTGTCGAGAACACACGTAAATTGGCAGCTCATAGATGGACGAATGTGTACTCGATGAAAAGACTCAGATCGAGCGATTCAAATCCCAATTGTGGGAATCTCGTAATACAAACCCTATTTACGATGATTTGATCGATTTCAGAGATGAGTTTCAAGTCAAAGTTCCGTGCGAAATACCCAAAAAAACGGGTCTTTGTCACGAAATCGACTTAAAATTAGGTTTAAAGTACTTTTAATGAAGCAATGGCCACTAAATCGTGAATAGGTACTGTCGATTGATAAGTTATTGCCTATCGATTGGCAGCAGGCCATACTAAGAATTACTTCATATTTACATTGTTCTCCAACCTTCAGTGTCCGAAAGGCCAAGGGCGAGTTGCGAATAGAAACACCTTTGACATGTTGGATATCACAACGGCCCCGGCTCAATTGCCGATACCAAGGAAGGATGTCAGTAACGATGGTATGGAAAATAGTACCATCTTCTTGTCCATGGGTCGGACGGGTGGCTACAATCAGATCATCATGAGTAAAAGAGACATCCCCTTCAAAGCGGTCAGCATCCCAAGCGGTATGCTCTGGTAGTGGCTAGTCATGCCACAGGAATTAAGACATGGCCCTGCTACATTCAACAGGTGCGTTTCGAATTTCTAAAGATCGTGCAAGACTTCGCACCTAATTACTTTTATGGCGTATTCGTCCATAGCCAGTCGAATGGTGGACAGACGGATGTCGAGGTTTACCGACTACACATCCGAAACGTTCTTACACCGATGCGTGACCCATAAGCTATATGCAAACGTCAAGGAGACCATACATGCTGCTAGATAAATAACACTTCTTGGCTGCATCTTGGGTAAAGACAACGTACGCCCTAATTCAGAGAATTTTGAGGTGATTAGAGACTGTTCTTTGCCAGTCGAGATCGAAGACTTAAAAAGTTGTTTGGCTTAGCGTCGTACTTGCACATGTACTCGCACATTGTCGCGAAGATGACAGCTCAACTCTCTCGTTTAATAAAAATAATTAAGAAACGGACATGGAGTGCTGAGTGTCAGCACTCCTTCGAAAGCACCAAACAAAGCTTAATATGCTAGCCAGTTCTGGCAATTGTAGACCAACACATGCCACTTTTATGTGGTCCGCGATGCAAGTAAATTTAAATCGGATGTGTAACAATACAGTGTGATGCAGACGGTGCTGACTGTGCCGTCTGCTATTGGTCACGTCAGGTTCAACCGGCTGAACCTAACTACCCGGTCCGTGAAAAGTAAACAAGTACCGTGAAGAATGCTTTGGCGAACTTCAAGGCCTACCTGCTTGGTGGTAAATCCTTCATCGTTCACGCGTACCATGCGTCGTTACGCACGCTCATATCCAGTCCACACGTCTCGCAACTAATGGCGAGGTGGCTCTCGTTCTTCATTAAGTACAAATTTTACGTGAAAAACAAGCCAGGAAGGCTAAATGTCTTCGCTTATGCTCTGTCGCACCGGCTCGATTTCGTACCGGCTGCGCAACCCGACACTGGTCAGACTACTGTCACGGTATTGACGTCGATTATTTCGTCGTCAGCATATTATTTGACGACATATGCAAGGCGTAAATTCCAGCGATGGTCCGATTGATGAAATCACCTTTCTCAATCATCCCGTATATTTTTAGAGGGTTGTACCCAGTGTACCGATCCTCCACAGATATACAAAGTCTACCACGGCTTAACGAAGTACTCAGCTGTTGCCAGCGATACGCCTCGTGTCGTCGTGCCGGACCATGGTAACCTGCGACTGCGCATCATGTATGAGCACCACGATATACCTACTGGTGGACATCGTATTCGAGGGAAGACATAGCTCTTAGCTAGTCGCGGCAGCTACTGGCCCCGCCAGTATCGGTCTGTGCGTAAGTACTTCCGCGCATGCAAAAATGTCAACAAGTGAAGTCGGGTCCTTTACTCCGTGCGCTGTGGCAACTCTTGCCCATTCCAGCAGAATGCTGGGAATCTGTCTCAATATACTCTGTATTTAGATTCCCCGCAGACCTACACAAGAATACATATATTCCTGTGTTCTTTGATAGACTAAGTAGAAAGGTACACCTGGTCGCTGTATCTAAATCTATCGATAAATTAGGATATGCTTGTATTTTTGTGACAAGATCTTCTGTCTTCATGGGTAGCCTCGCGAACTCGTCTCCAATCGAGACCCACGGTTTACTGCTGATTTCTGGCGATCCTTGTTCATGACACTCATAGCGCGCCTTCAGATGACGACCTCTGACCACTATAACACAGATAGTTATACAGTACGTGCCAACTGCGTTTCACAGGAAATCCTGTAAGGTCAGGTCCATTCGTTTGCAAATTGGACCCAAATCTCGCCAATGGTGGAATTTGCCATAAAAAAATCGAACATACGTCGAAGACGCATATACAGTTCTAAGTAAATCGCTTGCTCCATCCACGCATACACATCCTTTTTAAGGGTAACTCGAGCTGAACGGGGTAGGAAATCATTCAAGCAGACTAAAAATCGTCTCTCACTCATCACGTACTGACCACGAGGTTGCCACGTATGACGCCGACGTCGTTCACAGCGTTATCGGGAGGAGAGGCACGAACGACAGAGGGTGCTCTTACGAACCGGGTCACTGATCTTGCCGCAGTGTGCTCCAAGCCCACTATATTTTGATACAGCGAGTCAGAGAATAAATTCATACTGGATCGCGAAAGGTTGGTTTGTTTTGTGAAAGATGCTATTACAGAAGCGGTAGATGACAAAAGAAAAACGCTGGATAAAATCGAAGTGTAAGTGTTCTTTAATTTATCAAAGGTGACTTAATCTTCCTATCTAAAGTAGATCTACCTCTGCGCATTGTGACTAACGTTGGTAGTATCAAGCTTCTACCCAAGTTCATCAGTCCATTTCGTGTACTGCGCCGCTTAGGCAATGCACAAACGAATGAATTGCGACGTAGGATGCGTGCGCATCCTACGCTCTACGTCGGTCGCTTTAGGCCGAATCACCAGTACGTAAATTCATCCGATGAAGGAACCTATTTTTCTCAAGCAAGGGTCTTCAAGAGATACTTGTGCTCGCGGTGCTGATAATCAGCCCGCATCAAAGATTCGGATTTACCCCTGCAAAGCCGAGAGACATCCTGACGAGCTTCCACTAACTCGTCACGTAAGAATTATGTGACCGCTCATTACTTTCAAGCTAGGCAAAGCAGAATCTGATCGATTTCACTCCCGTTTAAAGGAGTTACGATTCACACTACCGGTAAAATGCAGGCTTATACCTCTCTGGGGCTCAAGCTACACGCTCAACTCATACGTTACGCGCTCGAGAAATGCCTACAGTTATAAAATGAACTTGCACATTTTTCTGACAACGTGTTATCTCCTCCAATCCATCCATTCATTGATGCGCGCGGTGGCCAACGGTTCATTGTGGAACGCTCGTTCCACAACGAAGCGTTTGCGATGTGAAGGGACGTCGGTCGAGTAACCTCGTCCGATGGTGCGAGTATACACGCTCGGTAGTAACGTAGCAGCCTCTCTTAACTGCTGGTAAATGGCTTGAGCCTTGTCGAGCAGCATGAAAAGGAGCATCCGATGTCGATCAAGTCCCGTAGAAGAATGATCGCCCAGCGCGCTTGTAGAGGATTGCAAATTAGCAATTTCCTCGTACATCTCTTGAGTGACACGTGCCCTCCACTACGGGTCATTTATCAAGTTGGCTTCCTTTCAAGCTCGTGCCAAGTTATTGAAACAAATTTGGTACGTACACCCCAATGGAGGCATGATTGCTGGCATCTCTTGTTAATTTATGCAGTTTGTATGTGTACCGTTAGAGGTCCGCTTCTCCTACCGATTTTGAGCTAGCAATATCTTGTCTTCAGTCAGGCGTCGCACCCAATATCACCAAAGTTGTAGATTGAAGCTTTGCATGCCTATCTTTTACGAGGGAACACCAAACTTGTAATTCCCACTGTACCATCGTTCCTAAGAATGCATCGATGAAAAAATCACGCTCAGTGCGAAAGTTACTCGCACTAAGACCAAGCTGATGAAGCCATGAGAAATCAAAAACTCGTATCTGATAATGCTAGCTCGGCAATTTAGACAGAAAAGCCAACTCTCTTTGGAGAGGTAGCCACAACTTCTTCTCAAGAGCAACGTGCAGAATGTTGCGATCCACAGTCTTTTGTCTCGTTTCGACAGAAGTGCCGATACCAGGATCATCCCAATCACCCAAAATTTGATGCACGATTGCACCACCGTCAAGATCTTTCCGGTAACAAGAGCCACCGCCTTTGTCGCCTTCAGCCGACGACCTTGTCTTGAAAAAAGAGGGTCTGACTCGTCGGACGATTTGAAAATGTCATGACGCATTCGAAGCTTGAAGCTCTTCAGGAAGCCGACTTAGTCGACTACGGTCTAGCCAACTCTATCTCATCCTTGGCTTTCGCCTCTTTTAAGTCAGTCCCAGCGTCAGGCTCGCCAGAGTAGATGAGCTCGAGCTCATAATTTTTGATGTCTCGCGGTACATCACCGCGTGCGCATGCAGCAGCGACTGCTTCAGGCTGAGTTGTGGAAGCAGCATACGATCTTATGTCAGCTGCTTCGGGTGAGATCGTCTCCCTTGCAGCAGTAGAGAAGAGTCTCATGGATATATTCTTAGCAGCTTTGGATGCACATCGCAAGGACTTAATATCTATGCGATGATAATGCAGATGGATGGATTGGCCAAGAAGTGCTTCCCTGTCCCATAGCCACTCAGTGGAGTCAACCATTTAAACATCAGTCACAGATGTGACTGATGGTTTAGGGGGGGGTGATGCATCAAATTGTCTCCAAAACATGTTGATTTACACAATCTAATTATCATGTGTGAAAGTTGTGTTAGGACAAGCACAATTTTCTCACAATATCATCGTGATCGAAAATAATGCTTAGCAGATGATATACACTGCTCATTGGTCGATATAGAAACAAAATATCCACCAATAAATTCCAGCCACGACAAAAGCACGCAATGAGTGGTGGGCAGATACTTACGATACATGATTGTATTTAGACATGGTTAGATGAAGTCAAAAAGAGATTTTTTTAATGGATTAATTATGCTGAATACATTTCTACTATAACGGGGTTACACGCGATGATTTGAACCGGTTTTGTAATTTGTCCATACCAAGAAAAGATCGGTGGATCTGAGTAGTGCAGTCTTGGTACCACGTACTTACGGTAATACTGCACCTTATCGGGTAATTATAAGGGATAAGACTTCTGTCATAATATCGTAATGTAGAAGTCAGTCAAGCAAAGTTTCACGGTTTCTTACCGTAGTTATAGAATAAATAAAATTCAGTTCCCCTTATGAATCGTTGGACGCTAGTACCTAGACAAGGTATAGCGTGTTGTAAGATTGTGAGCCTTGTGAAGGTGTTTACTCTTGTTTAAATAGTAGTGACTAGTTCGTGTGTAATTCTGTGAATCGTGATCCTTTCGGAACCGGGATTGTTAAGCTTGTACACTTGCACGACTGAATGTTGTTGTTCGTTTGCTAAAAATAAGACACTCTTTAGTTTTAGACTTCCTCTATCAAGGAGCGCTAAGTGGCTCTGCTACATCTGCTCTCTGTCTTTACTGAGTACTCTTACTCCATTTAGCAATTTCTTTCTGCACGGACGTGTACGTGAGGTAGTCGGACGCAAAAAATCTTCTACTGTTAGCAGTGCAAGTTTTATTCAGTTAGCTGATTATGGTGCGCCTTATTACAGGAAGGGTTCAACACGAGAGAAAGGTAAAAGAAGGTAGGACTTTTCAGAATGGTTAACCTCCTAATAATAAAACTAAGTAAATATTGTTTTACCACAATTAAATACAAACCTGTATTGGAACTTTACTCACCGCTCGTTGCGTTCTTCTGTCGTGGCTAGTATTTGTTAAGTATCATCATTTGTTAATCTAAATCGACCAATGAGCAGTGTATAACTTCTGCAGCACGACATTACTTGTTAAGTCAATATTGTGAGAACATCCTGATTATCCTAACAAAATATTCGTACTTGATATTGACCTCTTGAAAGCTATCCTGTAACGGACGCACCCCATTACGCGTATCCGTAGACGACCGCAAGCGCAGCCGACAGCTCCTCCGTACGCGACACGGACGCATCGCGCGAAAGAGAAAGAACCTGCCATCAGCGATGGTGGACCTCAAGTAGCCACATGCGCGGCCCACCGACTTAAAGTGCGATCGCCGAAGCGACCGCGGGACACCGGCCAGCCTCAATATCTACCCCTGGTCAACTGCTAGTGCAGCCGCAGTCGCCCTGCTAGTTGGACAGGAGTGCCCACGTCAATCCGTCACCCGCTTTGGCTTTAGCTCAAAAGAAACTGCGCCGAAAGGGCCGCTCAGTGTGGAGCTGAGGATAGGATTGACTTAGGCGAGACTGTGAAATCTGAGTAAGTTGGCAACGTAAAGATGGAGAAGTGAAAAAGCGTTCGGTCCTAGTAAAAAGCACATCAAAGACATTGTGAAGAACTTGTCCGTGTGTGGGTTTTTCCTTCTATCTTCTCGAAAAAGAGCGCGACCCCAATGTCACAGTCGTGTGCGTCCTGTCGCTCGTGTTCTCTAGCTTTATATATCTCTGTCAAAAGCTATACTCCTGAAAATACTGGAGTCCTAGAAGGCAGCTGTCGCACGCCACCGACATGCCGTTCTTCGTGATTGCTCCCATGAAGCGACTCCTAAATACCGCTGTCGTGTCCCAGTTCTTGTCACTATTGCACATGAAGCAGCCTCGTGATAGTGTTCTCGTCGCCCACACTGATCATCACCTTTTTGATTGGCTCAAGGGGACACGGCCAGCACCTCATTGGTGCAAAGCGCCTTTCAAGCAGCCAGCCACCTAACAACCAGCTCATTTACGAAATTACTCCGAAGACGAGATATCTCAATGGAAGCTCAGGGGGCAGAAGACACGGTGAAGAAAGCCGTCGCGGCGTCCTCAGGCGCGCTGCTTACGTCGCTTTTCGTGACGCCACTCGACGTGGCAAAAGTGCGCATCCAGTCGCAGGTCTGGCGCGCGTCCAAAGCGTCTGTTGACGTTCGGGTGCCTCTAAAAGCCAGTGCAGACGCCACTGCCATCAAGCAGTGCTGTCGCT
Source organism: Peronospora matthiolae (assembly GCA_921007115.2). Taxonomy (NCBI): domain Eukaryota; phylum Oomycota; class Peronosporomycetes; order Peronosporales; family Peronosporaceae; genus Peronospora; species Peronospora matthiolae. Next base: position 292,156 of record CAKLBY020000024.1, on the reverse strand, counting down.
ATCGTTGTGTATGCAACCGCTGCATCACGCGCCCAGTCGCCAAGCTGCAGGTCTCGAGACGTGGAGGACACGCCCTGTCTGCCATGCGCATGTCGTGCGCGCGTGTCGCAGCTCCTTTACAGCTCGAGAGCACGTCGCATGCTTTGCGTCACATTTTCCAGACCGAAGGACTGAAGGGACTCTTTGCTGGCTTGTCTCCGGCCATGATCATCGCCGTGCCTTCAACTGTACTCTACTATGTATCGTACGACCTGCTGTTGTCTGAAGGTCGTCAGAATTTCCCGCAGACAGAAGGCATGGTGCCACTGATGGCAGGCACAACAGCTCGAATGATTGCTGCGTCCATTACGTCACCTATAGAATTAATACGGATGCGCATGCAGGGTCGCAAAGCCGGAGCAGGTGTCGTGGCAACGTTCCAGCAAGCGGTGCGGAGTGGAGGCTATTGGTCGTTACTGAATGGATTAGGAGCGACGTTGGCTCGAGATGTGCCGTTTTCGGCCATTTATTGGACGTCGTACGAGCATTTTCAGAGGAAGATTCAGTCGACAGAGCACGAGGTGACGAGGACGCAGCGAGCGTTCGTGTGCGGTGCAGTGTCTGGAGCTATCGCTGCTACAGTGACGACCCCTTTTGATGTGGTGAAGACGCTGCAGCAAGTTTCTATTACGAAACAGGGATCGCAGCTGTCGGGAACGATGGTGTTGCGACAAGTGTTGGCTAGTAAGGGTGTGAGTGGGGCGTTTACGGGTCTTGGTGCACGGCTGGCACGGGTGGCACCGTCCTGCGCTATCATGATTTCTTGCTACGAGCTGGGGAAGGAGAAGCTCGGTCTTGTATAAGGCGAGGAGCGCGGCCGGTGTGGACTTGCTTCAGGTTTGAGGGAATCGACACGAGCGCTGTTATAGCAAGTCAGTAGCAGGTCTTACTCTGGTGCAAAACGATATTTTATAAATGCAGGCTATGCGTATGATGCTGCTGCATTGGACTCGTGTTGTAATTCAACTGCGTGGCTCGAACGTTTGTTACGTGTGTGACCTTGTAGGATGTACCACGACGTGTTAACGATTCAGCCTGTCAGCAGAATGACGGTTGCAAAGCAACAAAAAGACAGCCTAAGAACAGGTGACGCACTTTGCCAAGCGGTTACTTAAGACACGCTATCCTCGCTACTGCCACATGGTGACGCTTTAGCGTCGACACATGTCCTCCAGCGTCCAACAGCCGCATGAAGCCATTGTCCACACTCATAATACACGCGTGATTGCTAGATTACGTACAAAATGAGAGAGTTATGCCACTGCTACCATAACGAGGTACCTTCTGCTGCTTATAGCGCTGTTTCGGGCTGCACGTAACGCGATTGTTGCTTGGGAATCGTCAATGACAATGACGACGTGAACGGAAAGGGTAGCTTTAGATCAAAATCTACATAGTGATGGCAGATTTACGTTCCTACTCGCAATGCCGAATAGACTTAGTATCGCCCAGGTCAGAAGCAGTTAGGCCTGACACACCTTCGATAAGGACTGGTCACTGGATAAGTCATGTCGCGCAAGAGGATGTTGTTATGACAATCAATAAGTCTAGCTTGGTGCTTCGAAGGTTCTGCAGTGGCGAATCGTAGATGGCGGGATTGTACTCTGTCGTAACGTACATTCCATTGCGTGCTTGCCGTGATGTTAACTGTCAGAATCGAAACCCTGCGAAGTCGGTGAATTGCATGCAAAACTTCCACGATATTCTCACAGCAAAATAGCGGCTATAATCTTACGAGTGCAGTGCGAAAGTAAATCGCTATCAAACAAAGTCGAGGCTCTGTGTTTGCAACGGCCGGATCGTACAACAGCTGCAGAAAATGACTAAGCAAGGTTTGGGAACATTTAAAGGTGCTGATGTAAGCTCACATCAGTCAGCGTGCACGACTATTCTTGGACGCGTGTGCCAGTAGACAGGCACCTAGGATACCATCGTGCAGAAAATAGATACTAGCGGATCGCTTTCGAATGATGTGAAAACGGCCGGACGTTTGTGGACAAATATGTAGTACATCTAGAACGCTCTGCCAAACGAAGATTTAGATGAACGGAATGCATCTGTCTCTTGAGCAGTCACGATCGACATTCACGGGAGCACAAACAGTTTTGGGCTTCAAATTTGTGCCACATTCGAGCAATCGCGAAGAGGAGGCGTCGAAACGCAGCGACAAGCAGTTTATGGTGCCATGCTATATGCCCGCATCAAGTTGTTTGAGCGAGAACCCGGAGATTCCCCGGCTTCCACTAGGAAAGTTCACCATCAGCTCCCGTGCGACTCCCCGGCCTTAACGGACTGGCTCGAGGTATTCCGGAGATCTTGTACGCAGACTTAACAAGTTGTACATGGACAATCTGAACTCATTCGCAAAGTCCATTGTCAGTGAGTGTCGCAGACATACACGTACATGTTCATTCGATTCAAAGGAGATGATCGTACATGGAAGAGAAGATGGTATCGAAGGAAAGACGCAACCGATTAGGCGCCGACGCGTACCACAGAAGTATCGTATGTGTCGATTGGGTATCGCAGTCTTTGTCGTCGTCAAAGGCTCCGTACAGCCGTTGCACTTTTCCAACGGAGAGATCAAACAATGTTGATCATCGATCGACACTTTGGCCGGTTCTCACGCCGTTTGGCTAGAATTCTAGCTCTGAACAAACGTGTTTCTACTGACTAAGACCCACATGATGTAAATACCGCAACCTTACCAGCATACTGATGAGCTAAAGAGGCAGATAGGCAAAACAACATTTTATGATTGTGATACGCCTACCACAACAGCGCGGCTACTATATAATTCGACTGCAAGGCCGCATATGCAGCACGTCAAGTTCCATCATAACACAAGACAAGCCCTGCTATAGCTCTGTACTATAAGTATTTGTAGATTGCTGTCTAATGAGATGATCGAATGCTTATTGGATAGAGCATGTAGCTGCGTATACAGGCATTTTTCGTGACGCGTTTGAAAGTTAAGAAATCCGCTTTCCGTTATAGTACGACGTAGCTGTAGCCTTTGGATAACTGCAACGGTGAGCGTCTTTTCTCGACCCAGTCGCGTTGTTCGTTTGTGTCAACCATTACCGAAAATGTATTTTGCTACAATGTAGGTATACTTCGTGACGACTGCGCCTAGCAGTGACGAACAATCGCTTGTGGCGCCCGATGACCACCACCACTGCATCGATAGAACATACGATGATTTGTTGGTAGCATGCACACGTGACCATCTTTTCCGCTCGATAAAATGTTGCTATAGTATAGAGTCGATGCCTTCATCAGGTCTTCGATGTCTTGCTTGAGCACCTGCTAACGAACTATTGCCGATAAAAGTTTTCAATTTTGCAATAAGGCACGCCTGCGCCAACGATTCGAGGATGCTACCACAATTTGACAGGTGCTCGTTTTGGAACCAAACTTTTACCTCTGATCGAAGTAGCGACGATACTGAGCCTTGATTTTCTTTCTTGATGCGTTGGCGATGGTGTCGTGACTTCATCGCGATCGACTCTTGTGAGCAAGATCCGAGACAAAATGAATTGCGCACTAATAACTTTTCACGCACTTTAACACCCCAAATTAGCAGGAATGCATCGTTGCGTGTGACGCTTGCTGAGGCTACTAGGGATAAACGAACGAGTAGCACTACAGATTGACATCGGGATCCGCATTCATCACTCGACAAATGAGGTAGTTGTAGCAAAATCTCGACAGGAATTTGCAGTCAGGCACCAGTTCTTTCGCAGCTCACATGGAAGTGGTAACGATTAATCACCGCCTCATCGCTTGTGCGCGAGCTTCAGGCTGTCCGCGTGAAGCGCTGAGATTTCTCGAATGCAGCTGCTAAAAATGTAATGGCTGCTTGTTTCGGTCCTTAAGCCTTCTTAACCCGATACTATCCCCGCGTCGATTTTTACTAGCATCATCGGCTCTTGCTCCGTTAATGCTGCAAACGCGCTTTGCTGGTTATTTTGCAACTTGATTGTTAAGGTGCACTGTCGTTGCGAGTCATCTGATTCCATCGTCAACCACAGTCATGTGGCGACACAGCGAGACAAGGTGTACACTGTCCAAATGTGGCCCAGACATTCTAGAACGACCGAGAATGGAGGTGCTAGAACGCATCGAAGTTCAACTAGCCGAGTAGAATGAGTGGACAGGAATGTCGCAATTTAAAAGAGACCTTACTTCTGGAACAGACGCTTTCGACTCTCCCGTCCACGCAACATTGTTGCTATGCACGCCCTTTATGCCACCATCAAACTCTGGTGAAAAGTGGTCAACTTACCGACTCTACAGTGTTAAACTTGAGATGCAATTTTATAATCTAAACGAATCGACGATGCTTCACAACGGCTTCGTAGCCCCTACTTCGCACGTAATTTCCGGATGCATCCTCGTTTATTCCTTAAATGACGCAAATATCTGCATCTTACAAATAATTGGACGTCTGCCAGTGCAACGCAACGTTTCGCATCTCCTCGATCACTGTGCATTTGTGAAGATAAACACGTGATGAAGATGGATACAGTGTAGATGAAAAAATACGCTACAAGGGTGAAAGCGTCGTGTCCCTCTATTCTGCTTGGCTGTTATGCGTACAACCGACGCATCGAAAGCGCTTTTTCCACTTTTGACTGCACATATGCACAAAGGTCTCGCCGGCTACGGAATTCAAATGCTTGTTGAGTTAAATTGCGGATCTAGAAGCAATCATTGTCCAGAGCCCATGAATCACCTCCATAGGCCATTCGACGTAGGCCGTTTAACTCGATCAAAGGTGAGTATGATCGCATAAGCAAACACTGGCTGTCCATAAGCAAAGGTTGATCGCGTCGCCCTAGCATGCTGTACTAGGTTACCACCGACATTAGCAGCACCATACTCATTCTTCAGTGACTGCTGCTGCATCGTGTTTTGCAACTTGACTCAGTCCTCCAAACTGAATCACTTAGATCAAAGGGCGAGCTCCAGAGATTGCTCCTCTATCTTAAATTATCTTAGCACTACACGGTCGCTCCTGTGAGCTGCAAACCCATTAATTCTTTACTGTTCGGAACACGCACGTTGTCATGTTCACGGAACACACAGACCAGACTTATCACAGCTTAACATGCGGTCATAGTAGCGTATGATTGGTGCAAAAGAAGCATCACCAAGTCCATCTGCTTTCTCAAGAATGCACACGAGTCCGATCGAACAGCAGTACCACAAATTTCACGTGAGACCACTTTCTGAAAGGCTCCAGTAACGCTATTGACAAATATAATCAAAAGCTTTCGATCAGTAAGAAACGCTCTCGATGATGACCATGTTGACACAAGCAGCTCGACAGCAGAGCGCGCACGTTTGGACTGGTGCTGGTTCTACTGTTACTGTGCGTTGCTCGTCTCAATGGCGTCTGCTGAATTATTTTTCATTTCGATCCCAGTCAGCTGACCTTTGTGACGAAATGTGACGGCTGAATAATGCAGAGAAACGGTTTCGGCTTGACTGGCGGTCGGTACCAAACGATGGCGAAGCCCTCAGTAGCTGCACCACTAAGGAATGCGTCGCTGTGGTCACGTCTTGGTCTTTCGACAACCAAGACGAACAAACAGGCGCCCATTTATTCCACGAAAGCTCGGGTTCGAACAGCAGTGTTAAAGCATAGTCGAGCAATGCTGTGGTGATGGGTATGCAAAGCGGTCTGAGTGGCGGAAACTGTGTATGATGTGGATGCAATTGCTGTGCAGAAGTTTGCGGCTTCAACGGCCACAATCGAGAACGTGACGGCCAACCGCCCAGTTGCATACTGGATCTTTGGCACGGCAGCTCTGGTGGGCGGCATGATCGCTGTAGGCGGTGCTACCCGGCTTACGCGGTCTGGGTTGTCCATGGTGGAATGGAAGCCACATGGGAGCCTGCCACCTATGACTCCGGGTGAGTGGGAAGCCCAGTTTGATATTTACAAGCAATTCCCGGAGTACCAGCAACGCCAGAGTATGGTACGACTCTGTTGCGGTCATGGTCCTCTATTTTCCGTGTTGATAGCTGTTGGTGGTCACAATTGGCTCATGTTTGGTGTAGACGGTGGATGAGTTTAAGCGTATTTTCTGGTGGGAATACGGCCATCGGATGCTTGGTCGAACGGTGGGTCTCTTCTACACAGCCCCGCTGATTTACTTTGTGCTGCGCAAGAAACTGCCAAAAGAGCTTTACAAGCACTTCGGTGCCCTGTTCACGCTGGGTGCAACGCAAGGACTAGTGGGCTGGTGGATGGTGCGCAGTGGGCTCGGGGACCATGGCAAGGAGCAGTTGGAGCAACGCAACGAAGTGCGCGTTAGCCCATACCGTCTTGCCACACACGTACGTCGTGTGTTTTTGTTGCTGTAATATTGCCTCGTTGTCAGCCTCGATCGTCACGAGTATGTTTGTATTGTGGCTGCTTGCTGCTTGGTCTCGGTAGCTGGCATTTGCATTTACAACGTTGGGCATCCTTTTGTGGACGGGTTTTACCCTCGTGGCGCCTCCATCGCGGGCAGCGATGACGCGAGAGATCATCTCACCCGACGTGCTGAAGCAAGTGACGCGCATTCGCAAGAATCTAGGCCGCGTCTCTACTGTTCTCGGCTACACGATTGTCTCGGGTGCATTCGTCGCTGGCATCGATGCCGGTATGGCATTCAACACGTTTCCGAAGATGGGTGACCAGTGGATTCCGGATGAGTTGTTCGTGATGGAGCCCAAGTACCGGAACTTCTTCGAGAACGTCCCGCTCGTGCAGCTGGACCACCGCGTCCTCGCTCTGAGCACGCTTGCTGGCTTCACTGGTGTGTATGCCATGGCCCGTCGCCCGCACATCTGGAACCAGCTGCCGCACCAATCACGCAACGCACTGAACATGGCGCTCGCTGCTGTCAGTGGTCAAGTCTTGCTGGGCATCACGACGCTAGTCAACTGCGTGCCGATCCCGCTTGCCATTTCGCATCAATGCGGTGCGATTGTGCTCCTGACGGCCACGTTGTGGTCCCACCATACACTCAGTTTTGCCAAACCGCTTCAAAAAGCCGCGACAGCTGCAGTGAAGACTGCTCCAAAGCCACTACGGTAAGCACGGCAAAATGCCAGGTCTAATTTTGGGGCTACCAAGTTGAAGTGAGCCAAAGTGTAGCGAGTCAAAGCTGGTTGGCTACTATTTCGCTTGGTAAAACGGAATAGCTTGTGAGGATACGTAACCTGGACTGAAAATACATACAGTTTAAAAGAGCTTTTCTTTCGAAAAGTAGTAGCTACCCGTTCCAATTACCCACATTAAACGAAAACTAACGGCCTGATGGACGACTGTGGTAGGCTCTTCTTCTTCTTCTCATGTTTCTTCGTATTCCCTGGGAGACTTTGCACGTCGATTGCCCACTTCACTGACGTTTTACCGATCCATCTGTCTCTTGTTGTTGCTCTAGCGTCTGCGAGCGATCGTCGGAGCATGTGGTCCATGATCAAAGAAGGTTACGAAGGTCTCGTGGGTACAGTAATTCGTCCTTTAAGGGCCCACTACGCCGTGTCCGATCTCGGGCCCAAGCATGCACAAATTGGAGGTACCTCAGTGCAACGAGTGGACCTCAAACTCAAGAATCCAGCGGGTTTGACGCTCGAGTGCAGCTGGTGGAAGCCACTAAAGCCCAAGAACGGACAAGCGACCGAGCAGCAAGACGAACGTCGTCCGTGTATTGTGGTGCTCCATGGCAACAGTTCCTGTCGATTGGGAGCTCTTGAGATTGTCATGTATGCATTGCCAGCAGGTTTTACAGTGTTTGCACTGGATTTCAGTGGCTCTGGGCTGTCGGAAGGCAAATATGTCTCGCTTGGGTATCACGAAAAGACTGACATTGCCACGGCAGTGCATTATGTCACAAGTACGGAAGAAGTCTCGAAGCTGTGTCTATGGGGACGCAGTATGGGCGCTGTAGCAGCGTTGTTTCATGCGGAATCCAATTCGTCAGTAAGCGCGATGGTACTGGACTCACCATTCTCGAGTTTGCCAAAACTAGCCACCGAGCTGGTCGAAGATGGGAAGCTTGGCGTGCCCAAGATTGCAGTAAGACTTGTCATGCGACTTATACGACGCGATATCAAGAAGCGAGCGAAGTTTGACATGTTCGAGCTGAAGCCGGTTGCTAAAATCAATAAGTGCACGGTGCCAGCTTTTTTTGTGGTGGGCTTGCAAGATGAGTTGGTTGGGCCTCATCACGTCGAAGCGCTGTACCGACTTCATGGTGGGCCGAATCAGTTGTTCAAGTTCCCCGGAGGCCACAACAGCCCACGCCCATCCAACTTTTTCATCCAAGCGTTGCAGTTTTTGCGAGTCATGGTGGGGCTGATGCCGTTGCCAGACGACCTAGCGACGTTTGGCTTGCCCCCTGCGCAGCGACGGCAAACGCGATCACGAACATCGGACAAGAAAGTACCTTCTATGCACCCGAAACCATCACGAGTGTACAAGAACCCACTTGAGCCAAGTGCTTCGATTGAAGCTGTGCACAAAATGTCAGTTAAGGAGCTGAAGCTGTGTATCGATCGTGCTGGATACAGTGATGCTACGTGCATTGAGAAAAGTGACATGGTTGATCTTGTTCTCAAGCTGTACACTCGCTATAGACGATCCAGCAAGCGAGCAGCAAACGACAGGCAGAGGCCCGTAGCAGTGGCACTACCGCTATACGAAGGGTGCGGCACTACTTTGGGCAGCAAGGTGCTGACGCTGCCAGATCCTGCCGAGAGCAAATTATCATCACCGATTATTTCCAACGTCATTGCTTCTATGGAAGCAGAAGAGAGCTCTTCTACACCAAGAGGGCGCTGTCATAGTGAAGGATATGCACCTGCTGCTGATTTATGTGAAGCAGCGAGTGCAAATTCGTCAGCACTAGTTGCTCCGATAAGGAGTACCACATCTAGCATTATTCCTGACGCGGAATTGGATCAACGTTTGTGTATTGACCAGTCTAGTGATGGGGATGATGCGTTGTCGAAAACGGACAAATCTGCAAAGCAATAGGTGAACAAGCAGTCATCAAGAAGATTAAACCGAAATGCATGAGGTTGTGATGCGCCGCTTGTTTCCATTGCTTGCGATCCAGTCATGGTTAATTCCGATGTACGAAGGAATTGTGAGGTCACAGTGTCAGCGCTGCGGTAATCAGATCCGTTTATGCTGTACCAGGCGCTTGCAACGATATCGGCATGTGTAAAAGTATCTCGTTGGATCAGGATGTTCGCGCTTACCACGTTGGAAAAGGCACTGCATTTTGTATCAGGATTGTCTGATGAAGCTATCTCTATCGGTGGCTACCAAATCTTGACTGCAGAATTTCTGCACATCTACTTGTCTTTTGCTTTGAATGTGGAGATGTTGCGGTCGAGGCTCGTGGATCAAGATGCAGGCACGCACAAAGAACTGATAACTGACTCGCTTGAATCCCAGGATGCATAAAGTGCCGCATGCGAAGGGATAGTACAGGTAGCTAGCTAGCTACAGGTCAGCTCACCGAGTGGATGACAAACAGTAATTTCTTGGCAGGACATGCTGGTGTTTTCGTAAAAAAACAGCAGCAGCAGTTGGCCGTTGCATCCCTTGAAACGCACGATGGACATGCAGCCGCCGCTTTCATGAACGACCAAGTTCGTGCCCAGAAAGAGACACTAGAATCAACGATGTCAACGATCCATTATTCAAACTTCCGTGCTGCATACTGCCGCGGGCCCTGTCTTTGCAAAATGTAAAAACGTGCAAGTGAACTCAGTAACACGCAAGTTCTCTCATTTTGAATCCATGCTGTCACCATCTAGTATACGACATTTGTGGCGTCCACAAAGTGCTGTTGCAGTTGCAGTTCTATGACAGTAGTGTGCATGATCTGAAAGCTGTCAAATGTACGAAGGCAAAAAGTATTCGTGAGGCTATTGCGGCGATCACTGTAGTGGTTTGCGGATGGCTCTACGTAGCGACCGACGAGAACTTCGCTACTGGAGATTGGGCTCATAATAGGATAAAAGCCCCAGCACGGGGTAAGGTCGAGCAGGTAGCACCACCAATTGCTTCTATCAGCACAGAAGATCGTCGAGAACAATGCTACTAGTATAGAGAGACATCTACAGATACAGACTGTTTGTACGTTTGTGTAGTAATTACTCACTCATGTATCAGCGAGTTCCTCTGGCGCCACACAGTGACGCGATGACCAGCCACAAGTGCGTAAAACTAGAGCACACGGTAGCAATCGACATGACATCGAAGATTCAAGTGTCTACAGCGAAAGTCTTGACCTCGAGTTTGAGTAGCCTGGGCACGGAAGACAGGGACTTTCGCTTCATAAAATAACCGCTATTAGAAGAGGTTAGCAACAGCAAAAAAACGAGAACGCTAACGTCTCTACTAGGTGGCCGGATGCACACATCGGATGAAAACTACTTGTTGGCAATCTCGATCACACTTCTTTCGACGACGCTGGTTTATTACAACGTCTGAAAACGCTGGCGTCTCTCAATGCACAAGTGATAGTGCGAGTCGACACTGTGGTAATCGATCAACTGTCGTGACTATTCTGCCCAGAGCGTGGTACAACAATGGACTGTTGCCGAGTCGTACACGCGTACCACTACGACGGAGAGTACTACCATCGTACCGTTGATCTATAGTTTCTTATAACTTTTCCCTTAGGCGAGCAGACGTCTACAGGCCTTCCGCCACTGTCTTCCCACTTAGACAACACACAGGCTTATGTCGACGCTGTGGATGCATTACCATCCATTGGAAGTTACTTCTTTGTCGAGTGGAATCGAACCTGGTGTTGGAATGGTTTCAGTAAGTCGAGATTGCGTTTTTCAGCGATGGCCTTTATGCTCACGCGCTGGTCGAGTCTCGCCTCTATGTTTTCGGCCGTCACTTTGTCCGCTACGACCACGAAACGTTCTGTTGTATCCGTTAAATTTCGTTTGAAGATCTGGTCGATAGTGCTCGTTCATTATCCAATTTGCCCTTGTCTTACGTCGAAAGACAAGCCATCGCCCTCAATCACGCACCTTGCTCTTCCTCTTTTCTGACAGATGGAAGGGTACTTGATTCGCGTACCATTGGAAGCCTGTTTTCCAGACACACATCCTGACTGGCAACCGAGTTTCGATGCCAATAGGTCCGTTTCCTCTCGAGTGCTTTACTACGTACTCGAAGAAGGATATTTACGCGGCTATGAGGCGCCAAACAGCGTCAGCGAGCCGGTTGAATGTCTTCAGTTGACCAGCCATCGTCTCGAAGTTAATGTCATGTACTCGCTCAATATATTCGAGATCAAAGCGCAAGCAGTTAACCTTCGTCCATCGCACCAATGCGATCTCGTCGATTGTTCAAGTTCGGATAGCAGTGATGAAGACAATCATTGCAGCAGCACCACACAAGCCGAATCGGCAGCGATGAACGCGTCGCACACGAAGAGTCCATCCTCTCCTGATGTGATTAGTGGAAACTACCATTCGGTGTTTTTTGCCGCAAACAGCGACCTGGTCAAGAAATGGTCTTTGAAGCTGCTGAACTGGAATCGTCATGTGTTTGAACCTTGTGCTGACCACAACGACACGGAACTGAAGCAGTTCAACAGAGACATTATTCAGTCGTTGTGCGTCGTGAACGCTGCAAATCGATTTCTAAGACCAGTCGAAATACAGCCAACGCCCGAGGACAGCATGACGGCTGTTCAGATTCCAGCTGTAGTGACGGCATTCGGTTGTAGCCAAGTTAGCTCCACTCCTGCGTCGATCTGCCTGCCGCCACTTATCAGTAGCCCCAGCAAGTATTCAGCGACCGAAACAACCCCGGTCATCGGCTTAAGCTCAGACAAACCGTCTGATGGGCTCACGATGTTGCAGCCCACTAATTCGTGGTGGACGACTCCTTTCGGAAGACACAAAAAGGTTTCGTCGTATTCCCTGAGGTGTTGACACACATGAGGTCGACGTAATCTTCAACCAGCAAATTTAATCAAACACCTTTTGTAAGCATTCTTGTCTCATAACAACAAGCAGTTGCTCGGTTGCGTTCCCTCTGCAGCACCTCTCGACTCTGTCTGCCTTGTAGAATTGCTGTCTTCAATATTGTGCGTACATTCCCACCTGTTCTGTGTAGTCCATACGATCGAGAATCGAAAGCAAACTATGTATGAAGCTTGGCTGAACCAACTTTTCATTTCTCCACCATAAGTTACCGGCTTTCACAAACAAGTACGAGCTTATCACGAGTAGCTGTGAGTTATTTGTCCATTGAGTGGAAGAAAGTGAAACGTACGTAGACTGTCTGTCACCTTTGCTCTTGTTCATGGAGCATTGGCTATCTTTTTCAAAGTGTCTATATGCAGCTAATGTGGCATATAGATATTTCCGAAGATATCCGGGCTCTCTCGCGCTAGGTCCCAGACCCAGGGCTCGTCATTCTTCGGATCATAAGAGATCAACGGGAAGTCATACGGCAGTGTCAGCAACAACTCTGTGGATGAGTTCCTCGACGTGACAGCGCTGGAACGCTCAGCAGCCTTACTGCCTATCGTTACAAGACGTGGTAAAGCTCCATCTCTGTTTTGGCGTGCCAAAACCGGTGGTAGGAACATCACACCGAGCTCATACGACCGGATCATGAACTGAGAGTTGTTTTTCTGGAGCGTGCCCCAAGCAGCTTTGCTTAAGTTTGAGCTGGTCAGTATAGCCCAATCCAGCTCTCCAGATTCTTCCTTGCTTGGATTGAATCGGACATACGACTTGATGTGCGGCATGGCGTTCTGCCGGTGAAGAGCTGGTGGCGGAGCCCACTTTCGGAGATACTTGTGCAAGAATGGTTTCATGTTCTTGAGTGCGCACGGAATCGATCGTCCTGCGTTCCATCCCTCAAGCGAGTTTTGCTAAGAGTACCGAAAATGAGACAACTTTGATGGCCGACTGTACCTCAAATTCAATTGCGGATCGTACCACATCCTTGACTGAGGGCCAAATTATATGAAGCGCTTGAACCGGCATGGACGTCGGGGACACGTTCTTCTTTCCTGGCAAAAAGCTCGCTGCAAACTCTCCAAAGAGCCATTTCTCGTCAATAGATCCTAAACTTGAAAACTAAAACAAGTTGTGAACGTAAGTGTTGCAGCCATGATGGACGTGAAGTTACGTATACGTGCCTGGCAAATCAATGGGTTGTCTGTACGAGGAATTTTACACATCTTCAGCAGGCTACAGAATCCAAAGCAATTATTAAGACGCGGTCATTTTTCTTTTTGAAGCTTGGAGCATAGACATACTTGCGAACACGGAGATGGCCATACTTCTCCATGTCTGTTCACAAACACCGACGCAGCCATAATTAGATCACTTGGTAATCAAGACAATCATCACCCATACCTCATTACCATTTCCTTTGTGAACTCCTGGAACTGATGGAACCAATGCGACCGTTGCCGTCGAGAAATCAAAGCGCTGGAGCTCTTTACAAAATCGACGAACGTGCTCGCCAAGGGATGACAAGTATCGGACCAGATCATCCTCAAAGTCAACACCACCAATGTTTTTCGCAGCCGCTTTATCCTCTTGATCTTCATCGTTACAGTCACAAAGCACCTTAAGGCCAAAGTCCTGATACCACACCCCCTGCGTCTTGGAGTGCCAGTCATTTGACAAAAAGTTGGCAGTAAAAATTGCGACTCGCACTTTCTCCGAGTACAGCGTGATGAGCATTTTGGCATGGTGCGTTCCGTACGGAATAGGTAACGGTGGAGCCACCGGCGTCACATTCGCATATTTGCGACATTCTTTCATCATGCTACAAAAATTGAGCAACATGTAGCGAAACGAGCAGCAAGTTGTAAAAAAGCACCCAAACCAACTAATTGGGCACTTTAGCCCACTAAGAAAGATACGGTGAGCTACCCATTTCGATCTCTCTCTCCATGCACGAGCAGTACTGGTACTTGTCTCAGTCGTGGACACTCGGTAAAGAGCCACGGCAGGTCAAACATATAATTGGTCAGTAGACACTGTGAGAACGGTCCCTCCAAAAGATCCTGTAAACTCTTGGTGTGCACTGGGACGAAGCGATTGACAAGGGACAAAGAGACTGACACGATGAACTGGTGGACGAGAGAACGACGTCAGAAAACGCTCGGCACGCACCGTTGTGAGTCGCAAGCGCAGGTTTTAGCTGCGTGAGGTAGAAGCCAAGCGGTCCCCAGTCTTCTCGTGTAGAAGGGACCGCATCGGTGCAGAGCTCGTCCGTCGTCACGCGTTTCTGTCGCTTTAGCTCGCGTGCTTTGTCCACCATCAAGTTGAAGTGCGAGTTTTTGTTATTCACTGCGCTTGAGTCGAATTTTGAACTCTAACGATGTTCGGTTATGGTACGGATCGAGTGTGGCTGTAATTTACACAACAGGTTAATTACGTGCGATTAACTACTTTTGAGCTTGGTACGCTTTCATAAGAACGAGTTTGGCGCTGCCGGTTGAGTGTGTTGTGCGAGTAATTGTCGCTTGTCTCTCGATTTTGTTGACGGCCCCATTTTTGACCCTGCTGGTGTAACTCACGTACGGGCATCCGATCATGAAGATACGTCGATTGCAACTTTAAGGATATTTGCATTTGTCTACTACAACTTCTTATCACTGCACGATATATCGGGTAAGCATTAACCATGTCGGTCATGTGTCACGACGCGGTATGATCTCCTTCACGCTTCATTATTTTGCAGACTAATTAAACTGGGTGCAATGGCGGGCACTCCGACGGTCAAAGAAACCTTTTCGAAGTATGCTAAAACGTGCTAGCAAATTGCAACGATTGCGTAGAGAAAACGCTGTTCGAATTCGGCCGTACATTTATTGAAAGGCACTTCAGTAATATTTGACATTTATGACAAGCACTAATTTAGGAGAGCCGATAACCACCCACCACGTTTTTGTTAACCAGCAATCATCACCTGTTTACAAACTTTCCATCCAGCCAATTATTATCCGATCAGCTGTATCTCCAATGGTTATCAAATTTGCATCTACAGTGCACTTTCATGGTCGCGAAGTTCTAAGATGAATGCTTCAAGCAGCGAGGTCGATAAGATAGGGGAGCAAGCTCTGGAGCTCGCCCTTTAATGTAAGTAATTCAGTCCATAGATCTGAATCAAGTTCCATATATTCACGTACCTTTGTTGAATTGAAGGCAAATACCGAAGTGATTAGTTGATTGAGGTCCTTAGTTCTCATGCTAACCATGTTACATCTAAGTCCTATATCTACGATGTGTTTCCATCGTACAAGAAACATTGTCGTCCCAACGTCCATGTCACTACCTAGTAATCTTCTGGTAATCAGTTGACCAGATGGCACCTGTACCTCATATATGCTTACCTCATGTTCTCACGAAAGTGAGTCACACCCAATTACAAATATCCAATAAACATGCATCGATAAAATACGTACATACGGTGTACCTTGTCATCAACCTTGCGCTCTGTCAAAATTTTAGCTTTACTCTTCAGGCTCGCACTCAATGTCTATACCATGATGAAAAGGTTAAATCCTACATCTCATTTGGTACGACGTGCAAAGTACATCAAGCATTACTTACTGGAAGAATGCGTGACAGACTACATCGCAATTGGTGCGACGCGTAAGGTACACCTGACCCTATTCACACACTCAGGTGGTGACAGACAAAATCGCAATGAGCGAGACGTTTAAAATAGACCTAGCGTTATTTGCAGACAGACACACACACTAGCACTTTCGATTTGAAAATTTCGGCATTCACCTTGAGCACCGTCACTGACAGCTTCACTCTTCGGGATCGCAATTGTAGACTTGGAAAGGTAAAATGTACTGGGTGCGAGTGGGTCACTGTACCTGTGATTAGTTTTGACCAATAAAGATACGACTTTCTAGCCTTAATTTATGTACCCAACCTAATTCTGATTTACCATTCTAATTTGGGTATGCCCACCCTACTGATGATATTCAGTTGTATTTTTGTAAGGCGTTTGCAGGCAATCGAGGAGCTACAATTAAAAAGCTAATAAAGCAACGTCATTGCACTAGGTCGATAAACTCTGAATGAGGTGCATCACATCTGTGCGGTTACTTTCTTGAGGTGCACACTATAATTGTCCCATGCATGCATTTCCGTGCCACATAACTATCATGTCTCTTTTTTGCAGACATGGCATAGTAGCATCATGGTGATTACATTACCGGTTGCGACACCGAGAGAATTGATCATGAAGTGACTACAGCACTTCTAGTACATTGCGGTTTGCCAAATACGCAAGTAACAAATTGTCCGCAAATATGTCACCTACAACGATGAAAACAATAACGACGCCAATATCATGACGGCACCCAGATTTGAGGCAACCAACGTAGAAGATGACGAATAACAAGCATTATCAGAATATTCATTCGATGGCAGTGATCTTTTAGAGGTGTTCGTTAAAGACAAGCAAAAAATGCATACAAGGCGTTATTTGAAACATTCGTGGTATGGTTAGTGAGCTCTTAGAGGTGTTCGTTCTTCCGAATAAAAAAGTAAAAAGATACAATAACTACCATTCTCTACCTCTCCTTTAATAACTCGACCCTAGGAGCTTATCACCTGACGGCAACCGCCGTTACAGATATACGATTGAATTCATACCTAGGGTAGGCACATTAAAAGAAATATGGTCATCAGAAGTAAGCTGGGTATAAGAGATTAAGGTTGGTAAGTCATTTTTTATTTTTCAAAACAAATCGCTGGACAGATGATCCACTCGCAACCGGTATAAGTAACGTAATTCTTACCGATAACTAATGTTCTATCAAAAAGCGCTATCTTTTATCGCTAATAAGCTATGGCTAGAATCCACCTGTTCATTCTCATTATGTAGAAGCTGTTAAAATCGTTGCGTTTTAAGTGATAAAAATTAAGTACTGTAAAATTTATCGAATTAAAATAAGAAGCTACAGAGTTCTAAAAAGAGTTTAATGGCTTTAAAAATTTTGACGAAATCTAATTTTGACTAAAAAATAAACTAAATTTCTGTGATTATCACTTTTACGCATCTAATCGTAAGTTATCTTGCTTTGAGTCTAAATTACATGACTTCAAAACAAGAATATAAAAATAAGTCAAGAAATAAGCTGATAGATACAAAATCGGAATTCGTTTGGATTATCAAAGAAACACTACCTCGTCCAGGATCGTTCCGATAAGATTCTAAAACATGGTGCTAATTTCGTGCTTTAAACTGGTAGATCCGCTACCGCTCGCGAGGACAAGTACTCGTGATGGCATCGGCTTGCAGCCATGATGGTGACTCAAGCAGCCAATGACCGCTGTGTCCAGTGTCCGCAACTAATAATGTATTCATCCTTCGATGTCCTGCCGATGGGCACTTCCCAGTACTAGTCCTCCACCGCTTTTATAGCATAACCCATTGCGTGTTTGTACGTTTCTACAATAAGGTAAGTAGTTCATTCCGTCAAGTATGAGCATGTTTAAGCTAATTTACACCACACTAACGTTACGGTTTAACACGACGAATTTTGTTTGATTGAAAAAACAGCGTTTTAAATGGCTCTGGCGCGTAGCTCGTTCATGCATACTCTGTCAGTCAGTTGCTGAAAATTAAGGGTCAACAGATGACTGAAATAATCCATTACAAGTTGAGCTAGAATAATATGAAAGTTCTTGTCTGCCATTACAGACAAGGTATCTCAACTTTATCAAAGAGATTAGTACCTAGCACAGTCGTGGGCTTACTATATCGATAGAACCAATAACACTTGGATAACTATGCCATTGATGCGCTTATCAGTTTCAGCATAGAAGTAGCTTTTCATCGACTGGCAACATTTCAACAATCTGCAGTATGCTTAGAAACTCGTCACGACAGTCGTACTTGTTGCACTACATATTTTCGCTTGTCACCACATATATCCTACAAAGTCCAATGTGAGTCTCAAAAAGCTCGTTGGCCTTTGATAAAAAGTTAGTACCTTGCCTTAGCTAATAATTTGCCGTCATATAGCGCAGGTCGATGGTGAAGGAGTTTTGAGCTAGTTTTTCTATGTGTAACGTATCAATTTGGGGACCGTTTACCACATCTACCATGTTTTCGGTGATTGTCCCCTCACCCTATACTTTACCGAACTTGATTTATTCGAACCAATTTTCACATAGCTTCTGTTAAAGCAAAACCTAAAATTGCAGTTCTCACCGCAACATGCTGTTTTGCGATTACTAGCGAAAATCGCATATTTATGAATGGTCATATCGAAGTGCTTTACTGTTTAAAATTAGCCGCCAACATCAACGAAAAATGAATTTTATACCCCTCTCCGTAAACGCTACCTTTTCACCTTTTTACGACTGAACCATCAGGATCCTTAAAAACTATGTGTACCTTAAACTAAATGTTTGTACGGTCATTTGATGCGGCTGTCGACGATATGTCCGGAAAGATCGTCGGGAGGGAACTAACTAACGTGCGCGATTTAAGTCTATCTCCTCAAAAGTTAGCCTTTATAGAGCTGGGCAACAAAAAAATTGGGCCGTAAAAATAAGAGCTATATAATCATCTGATGTTACTAAGCCCATTGTACTTTTAGATGTAGAAATATCAACAGCTTAGTCAAGCAAGCAGATGAGACCCAGAAGTAATGGTCTATCTTGTTTTATAGGCCTTCTTCGTTGCGTGGACTAAAATTATCATATCTTAGTCTTCTAAAGCGTATACAGCCGCAAATACTTTAGAAACGTGTTCATCCCGAGATATCGCGTTTATAACGAGCATCACCGTACCACCTCCCTAGGAGTAAAATATGTAGTAAGGCGTTGCTTTTCCGTGAAAATTTGTGTAGGTAAAATAATAACTCTGTATAACATATAAAGTGTGCCATGTCACCTGACGAACTTACTATCGTGAGAACCTTGACCGTCTATTTTGTATTATCTATTCTTAACTTACCTTACATCAGCATTAACGACAACCGTTAGTACGGATGCGAGGTTCTACACTCCTTCTCGGGTGGCCAATTTAATCTAATAATCAAAATGATCTTACTTAGCGAGGCGCGGCGCCAGGACGACTCAGTGCACGGCACGCGTGATCTTGTGCTCGTAGTATTGCATGTTGATCTCCATAATACTCGCAAGGTACTTCACAGACGTTTACAGGGCGTCTAAATCTGTTGACCATAGAGACGTGCCTTTGCCCCCGATTTATGCAATGGAGGCCTGGATATTAGAGTGCAATATCGACCTTTTCACATAAATATGCAGATCTCTTGTAGCAGCTACTCAATTATGCCATCACTACCGTGATCTGAGACGTTGTTACGTACTCAACTTTGACCGTGGATAGGTCACTATGTTTCTACACAACTGCCGAAAATCATGCTACTCACCATTAAAACAGTATCACACTTACAGGCAGTCTTGATCCGCAGTATAATATGTGTCTCTGTACGCTTGCGACTTTTGCCGCCTGTCAAATTAAGAGTAAGCTTCTTCGTACCTATTAGACATTTTTTCGGCGAACCCTTTTGCTAGAGTCCAATCGCCTTGATGTGGAACGTGAGCGCGCCGATTTGCTTGATGCATTGCGGAAGGGATGTGTGGGAGTGTGCATCAAGATATATCCAAAAGAGATTGACCGACACATGGTCTGTGGGGCTTTGTGGTGAACTCTTGCTGCCTTTAGATATGAATGCACCTTATTCTTATACTTCTTCACCGCACATCTGTTTCCTCACGATTGCTACCTTTTCCGGCCTTAACTAAAGAATTACACATTCGGTAGCAGCATATTGTAAATGTGCCCAGTCAGAATCATCTCTGTAATCAAAAACAGTCTCAAAGAAAATGTCTTCACCACACCTAGGTCCATCAGCTCCACTAATTTTATGCTTATAAAGAGCTCTTCGAATTTGTTCGCAGTGATGCCTGTTTACGGTATGTCGTCCACTTGTATCGCAATGAGAGTCTTTACGTTGCCCCATTCTTTATATACAAATAACTGTTTGCATAGCGCTGCTATAGAGTAATTGACACAGAAAAATGCTGTTTGAAAAAGAGGGTCACACAGTCTTCCTGACTGCTTCAGTCCAAACAAACCTTGTATAACCGCAGCGCGAGATGTGTTTTATCCTTAATCTCGAGTTTTTGTAACTATTCGTCTTCAAATTTGTTTCCCTGTGGAATTGCAGCAATGCGTCCAGGTAAATTTTTATATAGATGTACTCCCTTTTTGAGTAGATTCACATCCTTTCCTTTTTTAAGTACACGTTGCAAATAGCCACTCCTGATTGTGTTATATGCGTGTAATTACTACCCGTTTAGCAAACCGTACAGTAATATTTAGCTGATAGGATAAGTCATGTGAGTACATACACCTCATTATCGTACCTGGTATGACAGTTGTCCGCACTTTTTCTCGCTTTCGGATCTTATGTTACGACAATTGGTCAGTACAATTTGATCATTCTTCACTCGCGGTATTTGTAACACCAAACTGCCACCGCTTTACCCCGAAGTATCGTAAACGTCTTAAGAGTGGGGTGGATGACACAGCGGATCGTAATTTCTGCGGGGGTCTGACGATGGTAGAAGAATTTTAAAATATAACATTTGAGTGAACTACAGGCGGAAGTCATTTTGACGCAAACATGCATCTTTCTATCGTTGCAGACACTTACATGTGTTAATAATAAGAAGAATAGCAAAGTGCGGTTTCTCACGAAGTATATGATTTTTTAGAAGAAAAAAGTCACGCAATACTAAACTTTGTCACAATTCTATACAGCCTCATTTTCTTTGCCGTGTAACATCTACATCGCTGTTCTGCTGATCGGTAAATGTGCACAATTGCCCTTCATCACCTTAATTGCCACCATCATGTCTTTTGCGTCTTCTGCTTTCCCCTTTTTTCCATACCATCTTTCTGTGAGATATTCAATTTATCTTTGTTGTTGAATGTCATAAAGATGTGCATGACCGCCTTGACTATTCGAATATTGATAGGAGCGTTTACCCTAAAATCTGCAGTATGTATCCTTGACGTACTTGCTATGAAAAAGATAGTAGAGATGGTATACTATAACTAGACGTAGACAAGTCCGTATTCATATATTTAGAATTATAGGCTAACCGTGTACGCAAGAGCGTTGCCACCATCTCATCTCCCATAGCATCGATTTAAATCAAGAAATTGGCAATTGGTTGTACTGCTAGGCCACCGGGCTATGCCATGTAGTCATCGATAATTCAGCTCTCGAGGATATTAAGGAGAAAACTAGTACACTTGGCAAATAAATATTAGCCACTGACAACTTGTTACTACGTTTTGCTTAGACGAAACAAGGGAGTGAATTTTACCAAAAAGGAGTAAATCTAACAACTACCGATGCTCAAACACGTCTTTATGTCGGCTTTCACACATGATCTCGGTAAGTCATTGTGACATACTATGACGCACCAGTTCATAAAGTTGCGACTAGTATGTTGCCAAAAGTTATCAACAGTACTGCTGGAAAGTGGACAAGTAATCAATACCACATATTTGCTCGTCGCCACGCGCCACCAGTCTAGAATTGTATACAATCTGCATGTAGCTCTAGCTTTTACATCCGTTAGCTACGCAGCAGATTAGCGACCCATGGCTTGATAATAATCCCGCAAGTTCTTTTTGCTCCAATGCCTTAATCTGGGTACGCATTGCCTGCCTCTACCAACCGGCTTTCGGATTATCTTTGTCTTACAATAATTTGTGTGATCTTTAAACGAAGTGAATAAACTCGGACCGCAGAAACGTAATTTCTACTCACATTTGAAGTTCTCGATCGCGTTAGACATTCATACGCATGTAGTCGATATGATCAACAGTTGAAATTTTCCAATTATCCAGGTTTCGAATAAGTATCGGACAGTGAACCCTCCTCGATCACTTTTTATCGCTGGCTCCTTCCACTTATCGTTTTCTCCAAAGCTAAAAGTGATGCGACTTAATCTGAATTCTCGCTATCAATAATACTATGCATCTGTTCGTTCTTCTCACTGTATAAGTTATTTACCACTTTTTAGGAAGTATGGTGGAGTGGGATTCGCTCAATTTATGCAGCGATCTCATCTCTATATAGGCACCCGGACAACTGAAAAATGAAGGGGGTGCTCCTATTCCGTGTACTTGTCTTCCACATCTTGTGTACCTGTCGGTAGGGCGGGTCGCACTTTTCCAGGTGCGCTCGAGTCGATCCCGAACTTGACCGTGGTTGGATGTGGTGTCGATCGCGTGGAAATCTTCACACTATCGCGTTGGTTTGGGTGGCTCTTTGAATGATTTGTCCTAAATAAATATAGATCTCCTTGTCCTACGGTGATCCTGCGTGTCTCTTAACACATGATCCATCTCGCGATCTTGCACCCCTGCACCGTGCTATGTTTGCTGCGTCCGATCGCAGTTGAATTAATTATTAACTCATTTAGACAAACAGTTTAAGTGCAACACTTGCGTAGACGTGTAGCGCGGCTCCACATTCATCGGGAGACCAAAGATCATGCCCGGAAGGTGTAGTGTGTGTCTTTTAAAGTAAGTTAAACTCTGTGTAATGTTGACCAATTCAATGCAAAAACCAATCACTCTGTATACCTGTGTCTCTGAACCGAAAGCCACGCATCGCCTTTTCAGGAAGATCGTCCTCTTTTCATTTGTGGTCCTCTTCGGATGCCAAGACCTCTTTATCGTGAGCCCCTATTAAAAGTTGGGATTCGTGATCCCAGGTCGAGACCGCGGTTGCAGGTCGGAGATCGCGATCGCAAGTTGAAGATCTTGATTGAAAGTTGGGGTCTTGATTACAAGTTGAGGATCGTGAGCCCGGTCCTGTATCGTCTCATGATGCATTGCGTAATCAAACTGTATCAACCGACATCTGGCGTTGCACCAAGTAGTGGCGATCCTTCACTCTGAGTGGGCGCACTACAGTAATCCACCCTACCTAGCTTGCATCCGCCAATCATAGCCCTATCGATTCGACAGTGGCTTGCAATCCGTGCGGCCTCAAATTCAGCTCAAACGGAAATTCCTTGTGGCCGCTACACCACAATTGTCATGGTTTATTTCCGTGGGGTTATACACCGTTTGAATGTCAGCTTTAATTTTGGCGTCTGGCGCAAGTGACCATTCACAATGGGTCAATACGCAAGTACTTTCTGCCGCTGTCGAATCCAAGTACAGAAATTTATGCCATTGAAAGCTCTTCTCGAAGAATGCAAGAAGTCTTCAATCCTCTTGGTTGCATCCACCTTTTTAAGAGCAAATAAGTGCACGTATCGTGAAGAATAGTCAACAAATTATACTACATATCGATTGCCGCGTCGGTCGTTCGACGTAATGAATTCCTCGATGTCGCTTTAGATCAAATCACCATTTTTGATCAGACGCACTCTCAACCTTTTGCTTCTTCGACTTTTTGTGTTTACTATGCTTTCTTCCGCGCAAGTAATAAATTTAGCCGGGTCGTATCTTTCAGCTGGATTTCTGAACCCTTCTCATCAAAACAATGCGCATTACTGTGTCATATGAGAGGTGTCCTAGCCTCTGATGCGGCAACGACAAATCTGCTACTTCATCCGGAACTCTCACACCGCATGTATGACTCTGTCAATTCAAACGATTGCACCGCTAGATATTTCTTCAATTACTTCTACCTGTACGAAATCATTTTTATGAAATACGTCATGTACATTCATTTGGATCGCTTGGTGCACTTGAACTTCGATTGGGCAACTCTTTAGAAAAAACCACGACCCTTGCCCTCGCTTGGTGCACACAAACTTCGATTGGGCACCTCTCTAGAGAAACACCACGACCCCTCAATATACCGTTGCTGATGATATTGTCCAAAGGCTAATTATCGTAGAAAACCTTCTTTAAGTCAACTATCATCTCCTGTCCGCCGGTTTTCACGTATATATCAATGACGCCTACTCTTGTTACTTGAACCATCGTACTGTTTGCCATGGCTTACTTGATCGAAGTCCATGGATTTCTTCAGCATGTGAACATCTTTTACATAATGCACACATGATCCTCTATTTATTATTCTCGTATTTGATTCCGCACTCCTACCGTTCATGTGAGGATCAGGGTAATTTTGAAACTGAACATTTCAGATTTTTTAGCAATTAGGTTTTTTGTGTAACTCACACGTAATGGCATCCCTATTCCGTGTCTTAGACTTAAATGGATATCACCTTCATGATTACGCAAACTTTTTGCATCTTTTTAGTCTAGCATAGGAACTATGATTGTAAACGAAAACATTGGTATTCGATCAAGACCGCAATGAATGGACCTCGATCAGTCCAAAATTAGCGGTTCTGACAGGTCCCAACAACAAACACGTCTCTAGAAGACGCCGTAGAATTTTTTTTGGGTGAAATTCGATTTAGCATGCCTCTTTTTACCACAAAAGTAGCAGGTACGCGTCACAATGATGCCGATCTGCGCGACTTTTCACTCCCACGAGTACCACGATATTCCCTTTATTGCTGCTGAATGTCGCCTTTTGTGTGTCGACCGACAACCTCGGCCTCCTTTACCTCTACTCTTCAGCTTGTTCACTTTGATCTTGATGTCTATCGCGAACGCCACAAGATCAGCAGCTTGAGATACGGTCCTACCACTGCAGTTTTATCCTCTTCAGCACTGCTGTACCAATGCTGGCAGATGTCGGTTTGAACATGAACCCTAGCAAACGGAGTATAGTGTATTTAGTTGCTCCACCTCGTATACGAGGTACTGGTAGTGCTTGGGCAAGATCTTGGATCGGTCCTTTTCGACTGACATCACGTAAATACTTTTGTGGCTGGAAACGGGATAGTGTACAGCAGTAACCTGCTTTTCATGACAAATTTGATTTTTTCGGCATCGCCGTCCGTAGTCGCACCATTGCATCGAAATAGTTGGGGATGATTCTCGACAATTACATCAAGCGCGAGAATTTTCATCCCTTCAGGACGTGTCCATTACTCGTGAGTTTGATGGAGTCGAGTCGCTGCAGGAACCTAATTTAACCTGATTTAGGCGGCGGCTTAAGGGAGCTGCAACCGTCATAACTTCGATACATGCCGGTTTATCTTGCGATGTATCCCCATTAGACGATAGTACAACTCATTGCGATTGGTGAAGGCGATAAACCCATTGCGCGAGAGCTCTGACGGGGGTGTAGTTGCAGAGTGTTCCCATGAAATTATCTGGTCTCTGTAATGGATCTGGTTCACCACGTTCTGGGCTTGTCGATGGGCCATCCTCGCGATGGGCCCATGCATCAATCCATGCGCTTCCATTAAGAGTCTTAATCATGTTATCTTGGCCCTCGGAATCACCTGTACCATTTGTGCCTTTGATATAATCTCGTGCGTGGTAGATGCTACGCTTGGCACTTGTGTCAGCACCGACGACATTGTGTACGGAAGAGGTCGCTCGAAGAGTTGAATAGGAGCCGTTAGAGCCCGTAACTTGTTGTTCTGTCTAAAAGCCTGGATAGATAAATTGAGAGCTTTGTTTACTTTTTTACCATGTCAGACCATCTTGTGCTCTTCCTACCGTGCCACCTTTTGCGACCTTTCGACCACGAAATTTCGGTGACTTTTTATCGTAACGCTCAGACGCCATCATGCTGCAGGTATAACAAAATTCGTGTCAGTGGCAGTAAGGATGACCAGTGAGTGACACAGGTAAAACTTTAACACAATGTAAATAGATCCCCAGAGGTTGTTGACCAAAAACATAGCAAGAGCTACACAGAAACAAATTTTGAAGGATGAACGAAAAATTCTCACGAATATTGCCAAAGGTGCGTGTAGACATTAATAAATTCAACGCTTGCTTTTTTGGATACGACATTGGAAGATGTTACTGTATGCGGTGGCATTGTTGATCAAAAAGCTTAGTTTATTTGTTTAGAGTTAAGTAACAAAGTTGGTAAGAGGTTGACGGAACAATGGAGTGGTTAACAGAGTTTAAAGACCACGCCAATGCACACCCACGACCATGGTTTTTGTGGTCATGGGTGCGACCCACAACTGGCGGGTGGGCGTGACCTCGTGAGCTTTTTATTTTTAGCTCCATAATTTACTCCGATCTTATTTCACTGTGTAAGAGGCTAATTTGCACAATAGTAATCTGATTTTAAGCCGGGCAAAAGAATTTGTTGGGCGTGGGTGGGCTTTTCCCACCCACACCTAAGCTTTGATCTTCTGGGTGGGTGCGGTAAGCTCCGATTTTGAACGTTGGTCTTCATTGGCTCCCCTTTGATTTTGTTCTGATCTTACATTTTCGGGAGGCTTCCAATTCAACAGATACTACATTTGGAAAATGTGCAAAATTAGAATCAGACAATTTGAAAATAGTGGAGCTCATTTAGAACTTTGAAATAGATTTCACGATATCTTTGCAGGACTGGGCTAACACATTGCTCTCTGTAACTTTCTGGAACGAGTCGAATTCGATTAAAGGACTGCTTAAATCCAATTAACTCGAATCTACGATCAAAAAAACGGCTGCCACGGTTTTAAAACCGGTATCACCTTTTATCAGGCATGCAGTCATCGGGACGTGCTGGCGGCGACGTGGACCGCGCTTTGAGCAGTATTCGGGCGCGTGCCGACCACTTACGCCATACCGTCTCTCGTCTCGAGCACAACTTGGCATGGAATCCGGCTAGCACCTGGTACGAATGCGGGAGTATTGAGCCCAGAGGTCATTTGGCCACGAAAGACTGATGTTGTTCTTAATTGAGTACGTTTTTAGGCCGGAGCTGCTAAGTCAGTACATGGTGATCGCCAAGCAGCTGGAGAACATGAACGACGAGATCCCAGACCTGGTGCAGCACTTTGCGTGCGTGCCGAGGATGTCGACACCTAATTCTGCGGACATTCCGCTGTTGCTGAGAACTCGGGAGGATCCGGAGATGGAGGAGGCAGAGCGACAGCTGCTCGTCGGCAAAGCTCGAGACATAAACACGGAGGCTCTGCAGAAAATGGTGGCAGCTCACAACGACGCGGTCGAGGGCTTGGAAGAGACATTCAACGATATGTCGGACGGACTGCTCAAGGCCATCCGTGTGAACAAGTACGTGGTCAAGTCCAAGCCGCAGAGCACGCAGAGCCAGCAGTTCAAATACATTGAGTCTGGATCGTACGAGTAGCTGACGAGCTGCTGCATGCACCTATGGTCTAGGAAGCTGGCTGTAATATCACGTGTTGTTCTATTTACTCGTTGATCTCGGCTCCATTGAGTCGCTTGAAGAGGAGACGGTCTCTTGTTTCGTGCGTAGAGCAGCAATTGCACTCTCAGCGCTGACGTACGATGACAGCATGGACTCGGTGTACCTCATGCTGTTCCATGCTGGGATAAAGGGCAGACCCAAGCAGTGCAAGTGCAGGTGCGGTACAGAGGCGAATGGAAAGCGGTGGAACCCAAACCTGAAGAGAGCACCAGCGGTGCAGCATTACGATATCAGCATTGGATCCATTACGACCACGAGGGCGAAAAAAAGCAACGGCAGTGGCAGGCACAAACGGGATCTGATACAGTGCAGCGTACCGGCAGTCGGTCTCGTCAATGAAGCCATCGCGTGCCAGTATCTCTTTGCCCGTTGCCAGCATGTGTTCCACTTGTATCAAAGCAATCGCAATGGAGCAAAAAGGGGTCATCCAAAGCAATCGAACCGACAACATTCTGTAGACCAGTTCTACGTACACAGATCCAAGGACGCCGGCGTGACGTCATCTACGCACGAAATGTGCTCGTGCGGGATCACCAAAACGTGCTTTTTGGCTCGCGGGTTGTGGTCCAATATGGCAAAGACCTTGGCATCCTATATACAGGTCACACACACAGCACGTCAGTTGTAAAGCTTTTCGAACACACCAAGGGTTACATCGCCGGCCTGCTCTATCTACGTATACCTCATACACGATCTGATTCCGTTCTCGAAGGACTTTGCGACAGAAAACACAGGCTCGGGCTTGTTTCATGCCTGACTCTTTCTGTTCGTCGAGACGCGAATGTCATTTAAACGAGGGAGTCCGGATGTCCGTCCACGCGTCTGTCTAATGACTGCAGGCATGAATCCACCACTCGTCGACTTTTGTAACTCATCGTTCCAGCCAACCGGTCCTTAACACTCGTCCATGTCGGGTTTTGTCGCTCCGCGCAAGGACGAGCGGTTTTTGACCCTCGCCGACGCGATCGCGGGGGTCGAGCACTTCGCGGAACAGACGCAGCAGCGCCACGTGCGTGTCCAGCAACGGCCGTCGAGTAGTGACGCGGTAGTGCCTGGCGTCTCCTCCCGGCACAGTTGGATCGCTAGTACTGGCGCTTCCGCTTCCACTGGAGCTCCTGACGCTTCCTCGGTCGGATCAAATACCGTCATCCTCGAGTGTGAAAATGCTCCGAGTTGCAAGTGGTTTGTGCGTCTGTTGTTTGTGAAAGGAGAGAAGAAGTGGAAGATCTCGAGCATGAACGTGGATCACCACAAGACCCTCTGTCTGGAACGGAAGCAGGCAGTTGCAACCAAGAGCGGGGACGGGGCTGGAGGCTTTGTAGCACCTGTGGTACCCACCCAGTTGTTAAACAATGTACAGGATCATGAAGGTGCTAATGGAGCAGCAATGTTGGAATTAGCCGCCACTGCTACTGGTGCAGAGGAAGAGGCTGGTGTCATAAATGCGTCCGTGTACGTGGGCATGGTGTTTGGAGACTGGAAAGTGGCGATTGGAGCTGTGCGGGCACTTGCGGCTCAGACGGCACGTCGAACAATTGCTGGAATGCCAGCGTCAATGTTGTGGCGGGGGAAGAGCGTGATGGCACGTCGTGTTGTGTGTCAGAACCACCGTAATTCGAAATGTGGATGGAAAGTGGTGCTGGGCGAGTCTGGTGATGGATCAGAGCGATATACGGTCTTGTCGATGAGCTTGCTGCACTCGAGAGAATGCTTAGAGACCTGTAATTTTAATCTGCGCATGAAAGGGATGCCGGCTGCGATAGAAACGAGTGCTAAAGCTGACAACGTTGCGGACTCGTTGACGCCAGTACCTGGTGGTACACCACTTAGCTCATCGTTGTTACTTGATGATACTTCGAGATACCAATTGACGCACGAAATGCGTTGGAGTACAGGCAAGGAAGCCACGAAAGCGATTAGCGATTTCACACTAGTAGTGCAGCGTAAGCGCTCGATGCTGTGCAAGCGCAACAATGGCGGCAGCAACAAGAAGTATGTCTGTTCGGACGAACAATGCCTTTGGTTTGTGCAGCTTGTGAAAGGATGGAAGTCAAAGAACTGGAAAATATCTGCGATGAACTTGAAACACTCCGATAATTGCACGGGTGCACCGAAGCCGACTGCTCGGCAGCTGGCTGAGATGCGATTCTTTCGCCAAGCCGTGATTACACACTCAAAGTCATCAGGCAAGCTGCTGACCGACAATTTCTTAATGCACTCGGAGTCGGGCATTCATATTCCGCGTGGTATGGCTTACCGTGCACAGCGAATGGTGGTTGCGACATCTACGGACGACCTCACTGAAAGCTACAAGTACATTCCGAGTTTGATCGAGTCGTTTGTGCAGAAGAACCCCGGCTCGATTGCCAATTACGAGAAGGACGCACAAGGTCACTTCATTCGAGCATTCTTCATGCCGAACGCGTCGAGAACGGTATCGATGCACCAGCAGCAGATTTTCGGCATTCACGTACTGCACTACGACACTGTAAGTTATCAGGGCTGTATGGCCTTGTTGGTCACGCGAGATGGCAACCTCACGTATCAGGTTGTGGCGTTCGCATTGCTGCCAGCGAGTGATGTGGATAATATGAAATGGTTTCTCGCAATGGCCAAGCGTGGTGATGTTCGCTTCGAGGGAAACCCCGTCTTCTGCTCGCATAGTGAACACGGTCTCCTTCGAGCTTTGGCGCACGACGCGCATTATGCAAAAATCATGTTTTGCGTTCGAAGCCTACTTGAGGAAATGGCACGTGACAAGGATATTCCCGTGCTTGGGCCGTTGGAAGAAAAGGTATGGGAGCTGCAGCAACAAGATAGCGAGGAAGCTTTTCTTAACGTTTTCAGGGACCTTGAAGCACTCAATGCTGCCGCAGCGGCATTTTTGCGATCTGTGCACCCGAAAAACTGGGCGTGCTATCTGAATCAAACCGTCAGGCTCTACCGCTGGACGAGCACGGGTGCTGACGAGGCGATCGTCGGTTCTGACATTCGGCGCAGCGACGAGGCTCCTTTTGACCTCATGTACACGTTCTTGGCCTTCCTTATGGATGGTATTTTCAAGAAAAGCCAGCTAGCTTCGAAGTTGCTCGCTAACGACGGTCAGTCACCTCTATTTCTCACACCTGGTGCCGACGCAATATACCGTCAGGGAATGCAAGCTGCTGCAGGATACACCGTACGCAGATGCGACGAGCAAGTTGCATTTGCATGGATAACGGGTGCACGTCCGAAAATCACGTACAGGATTGATGTGGCGCTACGTACGTGCACATGCGGCCAGATGTTCCAGCTAGGGTTGCCATGCTGCCACTTGATTGCGGCGTCGATGCATTTAGGCAACGAGGCAGTGATTCTAGATAGCGTCGACCCTGTCTACAAAGCGGCGACGTACGCGGAGGTGCACCGCAATCTTCGCATCGAGATCCCTGTTGCTGGGGACCTGCAGAAGGACCCTTCGTTGCTTCCAGCCATTTCTACACGAAGTGCAAAGTCCAAGAAGCGATCTCAAAGTGCTGTTAGCACCAGTGGCGCCGCATCTTCATCTCTCGTTCATTCATCCACTACGGTGTTAAGTACCGTGTCATCTACTATACCAGTCAGTTGCGAGGATGCATTGTCACCTCCTGGTAAAGCGCCACGGCTGGACCTGAACACGGACGTCGTCAATAGTCTCAGCGAAGTCGTGTGAAAGCGCCAACGACAGCCATCAAGCAGTAAAACACATTTGTCATTCGTTCCTGTGGCTTAGTAAGAAGACACCAAAAAATCAGTCCGCCTCTTCGCATCACTACTTGCTGATACTACTAGTCTTGCACACCACCTTCCTGCTGCCTTCAGCGACTTTGACTGCATGCGCAGTCTTCAGCTTCGTTTTCGTATGCAGCAGCGAGTTGCGTTTGAGCGCCATGCGATGCATGTGCAACGAATTCTTCGCTGGCCGAGCACGGACCAGCATATCCTGACCCATAGGCCTCAGCATTGAGGCAGAAGTAGCTCCGCTAGCTGTAGTAGGTAGTACACCAGCCAAAGAAACGCCATAGTTCTTGGCGAGACAAAACTGCAGGTCCCGTGGCTCTAATACCGTCGAACGTCTGTGTTTGGCCATTTTCCCCGAAAACTCCACCACATCCTGTACAAACTCAGACGCCATGTCCAGCAAAAGCTCCTCTACTGCTGGATGGAAGCAGTACCTGGGGTCAATAGAGCGCAGCAGCTCGCCCAGCTGGCGATGAGGCGTCAAGGCCTTGGTGGTGGTGCTGGCCTTCGCGAACGAGTTACTGGGTGGAGCCAGCGGTTCACAGAGGTGGGAAGAATCGGAGCGAGAGCTTAGGGACATCGAAGAGGTGCGAGGGGACGTCGATGCCATGCCGGGGCTCAGGGGTCCACCACAAGTGGTCGGACACCGTTTCTGATTATCACTCGCCATGTTCACTCACGACTGAACCACTGGTGGTGCGAATTGGTTTTCAGCCAATTAGAGACAAGGAATCACTTGGTCTCGTCGCTCTCACTTGGCTCCTGTATGATGGTCGAGTGATCGATAGTGTACCAGAGACGCAGCTCGAAGGAGGTCGTTTGGAAATAGGTGACGAAATCGAAAGTCGGTTCTGGATCGCGAGCACGTATCGGGCATGACGTCCAAACGACTATTGGACGTGTTGTTGTTGTCGCCTTGTGTAACGTGCGCTTGTGACCCACCTTCGACCGGTACAACAATCCGTGGATCCAAGACCTGGTGGAGGTGTGCTCAAGTGTCGAAAGTACTTTAAAATAGGTCGCTGCGCTCTCTTGGGGAGCTTCGCATTCATCCATCGGACACGACCGGTGGGATTCGTTTTTCGGCTCCCTGTGCAGCAAAACTAGATTGAAGGAAGCTTGGCCGAGACTACAGTCGTGGGCGACAGTGATGCTTTATGGGTATCTGATATCGAAGTAGGAGGGGGGGACGACTGCGGCCCCGTCAGTACTTCGTCACGGAGTCACGGTTTATGGACACTTTTTGCTGGGCGACAGGGAAGACAGCTGTACATATGGCACAAGAAATGAGTGGACATTTCGAGAGTGAACTTGCAACAAGGGGATAGCGGGCTGCAACGGCGTTTCTTGCGGTGTACGGGAGTTGAAAGAGGACCTACGTCATTCGGTACATGTACTTGGCGGTCAGCGCAGCGGTGGTGGTAGTGCTTGCAGCGTACCCGCGGTTGCATCGCTTTACAGGAAGTGCTCCGGGGGAGCACGTCAAACTGTTGGTTTTCGACTGCAATCAGGCTTCAAGTGTTCAATTCACCGAGCGTGACAAAGGGAAGCCACGACTGCAATTTATAGGTAGACTTGGCGGGAACGCAAGTACGGATGAGTGGTAGCGCGCTGTACTACGGCAAGCACTGGCGCAGGTCTGGGATCACAGCATCAGCCATTCTCCTTATCAAGTACGATGGAGTTATTGACTAGCTACCGTGCAACTAACTTGTCTTACAGGCGAGGGTGAAACAACTGCTGCCAAAGAAAGATCATCTTTGCGGCAACAGCAGAGATTGGGTGGCACATATTCTGGGACTGCCCCTGTGCCGTGGCCTTCTGGACAAGTGGTGGACCACTGGACCGAAGAGTAGGCCATGGGCTAGCGAACGGAGCCATATCATTTTGCGCTAGTCGACAGGCTACCAGGATCTCACTGCACCGGCAGGAGAGCATCGCAGACAGCTTCTAGGATGATGCACCGGGGGCGGGAAACAATGGAGCCGTACATGGCACATCATCTCAACGACCTGCCAAGGCCAGCTATGGATGGACAAGAATGCGGTCTTGTTTCGCGGTCGATGCAGCTATAGATGTACAGACAACAATGGGAGGCATGTAGCCGATAGCTACGAGCGGTAACGAGGCGTGTGCATATCGGAGCTGAGACAGCTGCACGAGGGTAACCTTCATTTTTGCCTGCATCGAATTGCTCGTTTAGTCACTAGGAAGGTCCCTCCTTTTGTGGACAGTCAGTCACCGGAACATCATCGCCCATATCCTGTCTCTGGACTTTTTGGGGATCTTGAACATGGTAACAACGTGGAAGTAGGCAATCTGAACCCCTCTGCATACATGCTATGTATTGGCCATTATCTTACGCACGTGTCGAATAGTGGATAAGGTCATGACGGACCGGCACTTATGTCACGAGCATCCATAGCGATAATTAATTCAAATCGTAATCCAGTCCACGACTTTTTTCTCCTCAGCAGAACTTGCTCGTACGAAGCCCTCGGGACTAGATGATCGGGGTCTGATACATCCTTCATTCCAAAACTCACACAGATGTTGTAATGGGGCACCCTAAAGCTTGTACTGATGACAGTACAAGCTACTTATTCTGACGACAGAATAAGGCGGTGCCTCGTAACTTCACGTACACTTGGTACGTGCAGAGGAAGACGGTAAGAAGAAGCGAGTACTTAGGTTAAGTAACGGGGTGAATCGTTACATAACAATTTATAAGAAATCGTTAATAGAATATAACTGTACGAGTTATATTCTCAGAATATTGTCATAAGGACATATATTCTGTAGCACTTACGAGTAGTTCCTAATTGGTTGATATAGGCCATTATATCAACCGACGAAGACGCGCCACGACAGACGCACGCAATGAGCAGATAGTTGATATACACATTTGTATTTAGACATAGTTAAATGAGGATAACAGTGGTTTATTAACAGACATTAACTATGATAAATGCAGTTCTACTTTTTACTTAAACTTAGTACTTGCTTCTTCTACCGTCCTTCTCTGCACGTACGAGTGTACGTGAAGTTACGAGGCACCGCCTTATTCTGTTACCAGAATAAGTAGCTTGTACTGTCACCAGTACAAGCTTCAGGGTGCTCCGTTACACCTGGTAGTACTTCGTAGTCCGTCCAAGGACCACGTTCAAATCTAACACGAATATGTTGGATGATGAAGATTACCAAAGCTTTCACGCTACGCGCGACGGCTACTCCTATTTGAGCGATGTCGAATGGGATGCGGTTGAACGGATGGGTTCAACCATAGGCATCCATGCTGTTAGCGTCCTGCTAGAGGCTCTCAATAGAGATGCCCAACATGCTACTATCGCCAAGTTCACTCAAAATGAACTTGACGCTGAACACGAGAAAGTAGCCTTGCTTCACCAACAAGGCTCTCAACAATCAGAGTTGTTGAGAGAACAGGGTGCTCACCAGTTTGAACTGTTGAGACAGCAGCAGGCTGCTGCTGGCGGGTCGATGCACTCGCGTCGACCTGAGACATTGAAGATTGACATCTCCAAGTATAGGGGAGTCGAAGAGGACTCCCTCTTGAGATGGTTCGTCGAATTGGATGACGCCATAAGGGCGCGTCGCATCGACGAAGGGGATATGCAAGTTGCATTTGCCCAATCAAATCTGACAGGACGTGCCAAGACTTGGGCTTTGGGGCTCAAGTTGCACGACCCATATGCGTTTGGGTCGTTGGAAGTCTTCAAGTCGCGGCTCAGACAAACGTCTGAACCGCCTAGAGCTGAGTTCAGAGCTCGAACCGAACTCTTGAATCTCAAGCAGGGTAAGCGTGATGTGCACGCTTACGCGCAACATATACGACATCTCACGAGTTGTATAAGTTCCAATCCGGTGGATGAACACACGTTGGTTTCGGTGTTCATGCAGGGTCTTGCGGATGGTCCCGTCAAGACTCACCTGTTCCGACTTGAACTAGATTCACTAGAACAAGCCATTTCCATTGCGGAACAGGAAGACTTCAATCTGAGACAGGCTCGCGCCAGCTCGACATCATATCGTCAACCGAGACGATATGACAGCGGAGGTTCAGAGCCGATGGAACTCTGCTATGTAGAGAGCGAGAAGGCTCGCTCTACAGGCTACAAGAAGTTGCAACAGATGTCAAAAGACAGGACACTACGCTTACGAGTGTAGTGCCCCTCGTCGAAGTGTCGAAGTGACGAATGATTGAGTTGTCCCTTCGAGCTCTAGTCGATTGTGGGGCGTCCAACAATTTTGTGCAACGCCAATCGCTAGAAGATGGTCACTTCAAGTTCAGTGAATGTGACACACCTCCTACGAGGATGACGGTACGTCTTGCACAGGCGCATCCGTAACCGTCATGAAGCGTATAGTGAAGATTCACTATACGCTAGAAGATACCCAATATGACGATGCCTTTATCGTATTGGATTTGGATGACAAAAAAATTTGATGTCATCCTTGGAATACCGTGGCTTAGAAGATACGAACCACGGGTTAACTGGCAAAATCGAACAGTAACGATGCCTGCCGCTTGTTCATCAGACGGCCATCTGATGAACGTTTCGGAGCGTCCACAAGCGTGTGGATGTACTATGAGTGAGTGCGATGGCCTCACTTGTGGTACGGTCGTTAGTACGACTGCACGAAGCCTTAGTGTAACAAAAAGTTACACTTCGGAGCAAGATTCTGGCGGCTGCGAGGAAGCACAGGCTGCGCCGAAGGTCCACCACTCGAATAATTCGAGTGGAGGGGGACAAAGATGTATTCCTAGCGGGGAACATCTAGAAGAGAAACAATCTATCGCTCAGGTTAAGCGAAGCGATAATCCTAGATCGACTGGAGAGTATTTCGTAGAGGATCTCGCTGTGGTTGCGCAACCACAGCTAGCGAAAGTTAAGGGAATAAGTCCCGATATTACAAATACGGCGGAAATAAGTTCCCCGAAACCCGAGGGAATAAGTCCCCGGGAAGCCGAAGGAATAAGTCCTTCGAGGCCTGAGTAAATAAGTCCCCAGGAAATGACAGAGACATTGAATGTCCTAGTCAATGACGGATCAAGTGTAGGCGCTTATGCACTTGATCTGATTGCGCCTCCGATGTTGACTTCGGAGATCACTCAGTTGCCAACGCTCGAACATAAAAGGTTATTGCGTGATCTGCGTAGTGGCAAAGTCAAGCAGATCTGCGTACTCGTCGCTGACGACGAGTGTGTAGCCGACATAAGGTCAGCAACAGTGTTTAATGAGAACGAGAGAGTTCTAAGTAGTTCATCGATGGATGAGAGTGGCCTAGGTGAAAAGACACGAATTGAGCGATATGACCCCCAATCGTGGGAATCGCTCAAGGAAAATCCTCTCTATGAAGATTTGGTTGAATTCAAGGATGTATTCCCTGAAACTGTTCCGTGCGAATTACCGAAGGATAAAGGTATTCGGCACGAGGTCGAGCTTAAACCAGGCTCGAAGCACTGTGTCATGAAGCAGTGGCCACTGCCTCGTGAACAAGCACTTGCGATTGACAAGTTCTTTGCCGATCGTTTAGCTGCGGGCCATGTGAGGGAATCAACTTCCCCACATAGATCTCCGACCTTCTGTGTGCGAAAAGCAACAGGAGGGTGGCGGATATTGCATGCATTTAGCAAGTTGAATGCTGCAACGGTACCGGCTCAGACGCCGATACCAAGGAAGGACGTAATCATTGATGGTATGTCAAAGAGTACCATCTTTTCGTCCATGGATTTGATGGATGGCTTCTATCAAATCCTTATGCGGGAACGGGATATACCCTATACCGCAGTTAGCACGCCTAGCGGCATGCTCTGGGAATGGCTAGTAATGCCACAAGGGCTCAGTAATGCCCCTGCCACGTTCAACAGATGTGTATCACATCTGTTGAGACCAGTACGAGAATTCGCGCCGAGTTATTTCGATGGCGTATTCATCCATAGTCGAGCTATGGATGGAAAGTCGGACGTTGAGGTTCACAGGTACCACGTCCAACAGGTTCTTACAATCATGCGAAAGCATCAATTGTATGCTAACCTCAAGAAGTGTATATTTGCAGCAAGCGAAATACCACTTCTTGGGTGCATCGTTGGTAAGAACGGTGTACGTCCTGATCCCGAAAAGATCAAGGCGATCACCGACTGGCCTGTGCCGGTTGATGTCAAAGGTCTTCGAAAATTCCTTGGGCTAGCAGCGTATTTGCATAAGTATTCACACAATCACCCCGAGATGACTGTGCACCTCTCTCGTTTGTTGAAAAGAACGAGAGGTGGTTATGGAACGCTGAATGTCAGCGCTCCTTTGATGGTATCAATCAGAGCTTGATACAATCCCCAGTCCTAGCAATTTCCGATCAGGACAGGCCATTTCATGTGGTCTGTGATGCCAGCGATTTCGCAATCGGCTGTGCATTAATGCAGTACGATCTTGAAGGCGTTGAGCGCGTCGTCTGCTATCAGTCGCGTCAGCTGCAACCAGCTGAGCGGAACTATCCAGTTCAAGACAAGGAACTCCTTGCCATCAAGTATGCACTCGCGAAGTTCAGATTTATCTATTAGGAGATAGACCCTTCATTGTTTACACAGACCATGCGTCGTTACGCACGGCAGTAAAGAGCCCGCACCTTTCACAACGAATTGCGCGGTAGTTGTCATTCTTTGCAGAATACAACTTTACGGTAGAGTACAAACCAGGACGACTTAATGTCGTCGCTGATGCACTCTCACGTCGGCCCGACTTTGAAACAGTCGTGAAACCCAACAGTGAGACAGTCACTGTTGCGGTTATGACGTCCTCAGTACCATCTTCAACGTTGCATGATGATGTGAGGCGGGCGTATGCCCAAGATGGTGAGATTGTGAAGTTGTTGACACATCTCTCACAACCATCTCGAGAATCGTTGAAACGATTGTCGTCTGCGTATCGATCTGAAACCGATCGATACACTACTCGCAACGGGTTACTGTATTATACAGCCGTTTCTGGTGACACACCACGTGTTGTCATTCCAGATGATACTGATCTGCGCTTGCGGATCATGTTCGAGTATCACGATGCTCCTATAGGAGGACATCGTGGCCGGGAGAAAACAAATCTCACGGTGAGTCGAGACTTTTACTGGCCCCGCCAGTATCAGTTGTGCGAAAGTATGTTCGCGCATGCGAAGTCTGTCAACGAGTGAAGTCAAGTCCTTCACTGCGTGCACCTTTACAGCCTCTACAAATCCGGCTGAGTGCTAGGAATCCATCTCAATGGATTTCGTCTTCGGGTTACCCAAAGACGCACGCGGGAATACGGGTATTCTCGTATTTGTTGACAGATTCAACAAAATGGTACACCTTGTGGCTGTACCAGAGTCAATCACAGCAAGTGGCTGTGCTTGTGTCTTTATTGACACCATCTTCCGACTTCATGAGTTGCCCCGTGAACTCTTACCAGACAGAGATCCACGCTTCACTGCTGATCTCTAGCGCTTCGTGTTCAAATCACTCGGAACGCGCTTGAAGATGTCTACATCTGATCATCCAGATTCAGATGGTCAGACAGAACGCGCCAATCGTGTCCTCGAAAAGATACTTCGTGGATACGTACACTCCTTTAAGAGTTGGAGTGAGTTCTTGCCAATGGTAGAGTTTGCCATTAACAACTCGGTGCATGCGTCCAC
Organism: Peronospora matthiolae; assembly: GCA_921007115.2. Lineage (NCBI taxonomy): Eukaryota > Oomycota > Peronosporomycetes > Peronosporales > Peronosporaceae > Peronospora > Peronospora matthiolae. The sequence goes on along the minus strand of CAKLBY020000024.1, from coordinate 253,355 downwards.
GACACATACACCGTTTACGTGAATGGCTTGCGCCATCCGCGTGTACCTAACTAGAGTGTAACTCTGGTTTAAGGGGGGGGGATTCGCGCGAGCAAACACCGATTCGGTTCACACTCATCACGCTCTGACGATGAGGTCATTGCGTTTGATGCCGATATCGACAACATCGATATCGAAGAAGATGATGCCAGTGAGAGCGAGGAAGCCCTCACTGAAGAAAAGATTGATATCGCTGCAGTACACTCACAGCGCAACGAAGCTAACGAGTCATCAGATGAATTCATACTGGCTCGTGAAACGGTAGTCCGTTTTGTGCAAGACTCCATCGCCGAAGCGGTGGATGAGCAAAAGCAAAACGCTGACAAGAATGGAAGGGCAAACAATATTTTAGTTAATAAAGGTGACTTAGATCTACTGTATACGGTAACCTACCAAAGCATGTAGTGACTAACTTGGGTAGCAGTAAACTACTACCCAAGTACATCGGCCCATTTTGTGTATTGCATCGCCTAGGCAATGCATACACGATCGAGTTGCCACGTAAGATGCGAACGCATCCCTCGTTTAACGTTGGTCGGCTTAAGCCGTACCATCAGTACGCTGCTTCTTCCGATGAAGAACGCTCTTGCGCTCAAGCATCTCGCAGAGAGCCTTGTGCTCCCGATGGTGGCCATCGATACGGGTCTGAAGAGCGGTTATCTCATCCCGAGACCGATCAACAATCACACGAGCTACAGCTCGTCACGAAGAGATGTCAGAGCTCTCTCGTTCTCAAGCTGAGCAAATAAAACTCAGCTCGATGCTTCGAGGCAGTGTCCGCCATTTGGAGACGCCTGTCCCGCTCATGTTCGAGGTCGCCACGTAACCCTTGCATTACGCGATCAAAGAGGCTCTCGGGGATGCACGCTTCCCCATGATAGTCTGGAGAGCGTTTTCCCTCCTCCCTTACCTCCATTAGAGGACTCTCGCGGTTGCCAGCGCTATCTGGTTGAGCAGCTGTTGAACCACCGCGATGTGAACGGACGTCGGACGAGTTACCTCGTCCGGTGGCGCGGCTATACCCCGTCCTGGGATACTTGGGAGCCCCGCTCCCAACTTATGGTTGATGTACTGGGTCTGGTTGAGCAGTACGACACAGCACATCCTGTGCCGCCGAAGGACCGTAGGAGAAAGTCTTCCTGGCACGGTCGCAAAGAAATTTAAGGTTGTCAATCCCTTCTTACATCTCACTAGAGATGCGTACTCGCCACCACGGGCTATTAGGGAGGTAAGCCTCCTTAGGTGTGCGCGCAGAGTTGTTCACACAACAAGGGCACGAGTCTCCCCAGGAAAGACAAGGTAACCCACCCTCCTTAGACAGACGATGCAGCTTATAGCGTGCACCTGTCGGGGTTCTTTCCTCCAACTTATCACGAGCTTTGGTTAGTTTGTCGTTCCAAACGTCACGACCGACATCCTCAAGGTTATGGATGTAGGCGTTCCACGTTTGAAGCAGTGAGGGACCATCACGTTTGTGATTCCCACTGTACCATCGATGTTAAAAGAATGCATCGATGAAGAACTCATTCTCAGCGCGATAGTTTTTCGCACTGGGGTCAAGGTGATGAATCCTTGATGAATCGAACAATCGTGTTCGATAACGATCACTCGTCGTCGACGACAAGTGATCCATGACGGATTTGGGAGGCATCCATGCCTTCTTCTCGGGAGCGAGACGCAACACAATGCGGTCCCGCTCTTCCTGCTATGTGCCGACAGAAGTACTGGCACCTCGTTGCGAAGTGGTGTCATCAGGAGAACCGACACCACTATGAGCGCCCGAGTCTTGCGATCTCGAGCGCCTTCGCTTTGGCGATAATTCATCTGATTCGTCGAATGGACCAAAGATGCTACGACGCATAGCATCATCCATGCCACGCTTGGCAGGCGGCTTGGTTTCAACCGCCTTCGATACGGATCCCTCTTCCGTATCAGGAGAGTATGAGACACCGAGCTCACACTCTGTGAAGACATGAGTGTCTTCATGACGAGCGTCTGCATCACCAGGTAGCACAGGCTGAGTCACTTCAGCAACCGATGACACATCGGTTGCAGCGGTTTCTGCTTCGGCGTCCGCACAGAGACGTGCAGACGCGCTCTCAGCGGCCTTGTTCGCGCACTGCATAGACTTGCTTACCATGCGATAAACTGATGGACTGTGGACTCGGACCAACAAATGCAAACCCTGTCCCGATAATTTTGGGACGAGTATCCATTTAGTCAATCAGTCACTGAAGTGACTGATGGTTAAGAGGGGGGGTGATGTAACGGGGTGAATCGTTACATAACAATTTATAAGAAATCGTTAATAGAATATAACTGTACGAGTTATATTCTCAGAATATTGTCATAAGGACATATATTCTGTAGCACTTACGAGTAGTTCCTAATTGGTTGATATAGGCCATTATATCAACCGACGAAGACGCGCCACGACAGACGCACGCAATGAGCAGATAGTTGATATACACATTTGTATTTAGACATAGTTAAATGAGGATAACAGTGGTTTATTAACAGACATTAACTATGATAAATGCAGTTCTACTTTTTACTTAAACTTAGTACTCGCTTCTTCTTACCGTCTTCCTCTGCACGTAACAAGTGTGCGTGAAGTTACGAGGCACCGCCTTATTCTGTCGTCAGAATAAGTAGCTTGTACTGTCATCAGTACAAGCTTCCAGGTGCCCGTTGCATTTGGTCATTGCGGTTCCTTCGGCCACGGACCCATTGCCCGAGAAATGCTTCGGTGTCGCGGCGTTGACCGACTTTGGCATTGAAATCACCAAGGATGGCAGTCGTGTTGCGTTGGGGGAGCTTAGAGAGCGCTGTGGTCAGGTCCACGTAGAATCTGTCCATGGCTTCTACAGGATACCCACTGTGGGGCGCATATGCCTTTACAAAGTTCACTCGTTCGGCATTAGGCAGAATTAGGTGGAGGACTCCAACTCGGTCGAACTGGGCCCAGTCTTTGTAAAGAAACCTGCGTAAATGGGGGCGACGGCGAAACCAGTTCCTTACCAACGGTTAGAGCATGGAAGTGTCATAAGATGATACGTACCGGTCTTCTGCTCGCTTTGGAAGGCAATGCGAGTTTCTTATATCCCGAGGATGTCGATCTTGTACCTGGACAGGTCTCGAGGAAGGGTCTCATGCTGCTTGCGCTAGGAACTAATAAATTGCACACTAAACGTACCTAAGCGGAGATGGCGGGACTTCGGGCGGGGCTGCGTGCGTCGTGGCGGCTTGGCTGGTGGCTGGGGGTGAGAGAGTGTAGAGAGAGGTGTGTTGAGGGAGAGACCCGTCAAATACTGACGAATGCTGTGAAGCACCCGTCGGAAGGCCTGAGCTAGCATCAAGCTGGCTCAAGGTTCCCGGGAGGGCGTCACCCCTACCCGACCAGGATAGTTTGGGATGAGCAAAGCAAAAGCCAAATTTGTTTGTGTATTTAGAATTTTTTTTAGTGTATTTTGAGTCTCCTGTGCAAGCATTTACCAGGATACATAAGAGACAAACAGACGCACTGTTCGAAACATCCCTGTTCTATCAAGGCCATTTATTTGTCTTGTGTTTTTTTAGGGTATCGTTTGTTGCACATCACTTTTTTCTAAGTACACATAAAAACTAAACCACACCACAACATGGTTTGTACGACAACTATTTTGTAACGGGGTAGGCCGTTACATGATATTGACACCAAACGGTGTCTATAGAGATGTTGTCTAGCATGACAGTATCCTACCAATATTATCCGAGGTGGATAAAATTGAAGGAATTTTATCATTTTTTAGGGTTAATATTCATGCGCTGCTCCAAGATTGGTTGATAAAAGACATATTAACCATAGATTGCCACCAATCGCTGCTAGACGCGCGCAATGAGTGGTGAGCGGGTTGTTGTCATACGACGACGTAGTTTAATATAGTTATAAGAGACTGAAGTTACATTGATAGCTCAAATAGATTAATACAATTTTTACCTTTTACTCAAACTAGCCGTTTGAGTATACCAGCTTCATCTGCACGTAAGAGGATACGCGAAGTTGCATGACACCATAAACAAAGGGTGCTTCGTTACACCTGGTAGCACTTTGTAGTCCGTCCGACGACTACTTAGTGTCCGTCCAACTGAACATGTTGGACGTAGAAGACAACAGCTTTCACGTCACACGTGAAGGCTACTCCTATCTGAGTGACTTAGAATGGGAAGTAGTCGGCCGCATGAGTGTGCTCATGGAGAACCCGCCATCAGTGGCATGTTGAAGTCTCTAAGCAGAGACCAGCAACATGCTGCTATCAACAAGTTCCTACAAGGGGAACTTGCCTTCGAAAGCCAGAAGATAGCCTTGCTACAACAGCAAGGCTCTCATCATTCGATGGGCGGGCCGACGCACATGCGTCAATCCGAAGCCTTAAAGATCGATATCTCAAGGTACAAAGGAACCGATGAAGATTCCTTTTTGAGATGGTTCGTCGAGTTAGACGATGCCATCAGAGCCCGTCACATCGAGGGTGACGAGATACAAGTCACCTCGGCCTTGTCAAATCTGAAAGGTTGAGCAAAGACTTGGCCTTAGGGCTCAAGTATCACGACACCAATGCGTTTGAGTCGCTAAAAGCTTGAAGTCTCGGCTCAAAGAGACGTTTGAGCCGCCGAGAGCCGAGTACAGAGCACGCTCTGCACTCTTGAGGCAAAAGCAAGGTAAGCGTGACGTGCAAGATTACGCATAACGCCTACGCTACCCTGCGAATAGCTACATGGAATAACCTGTTGATGAGCACACGCTCATTAATGTGTTCATCTAAGGCCTTGTAGATGTACCGGTAAAGACCTACATGTTCCGAGAGGACTTCCAAATGCTGAAAAAGGCGATAGCGTATGCTAAACAAGAAGACTTCAGCCTGATCCAGTCTCAGGCTAGCTCGTCAAACTATCGTCCAACGAGACGACAGGTATCAGGAGGTCCCGAACTAACGAAACTCTATTACATCGAGAGCAAGAACTCTCGCCCTCTGAGTCACAAGCGAAAGGCAAGACGTCATCGCTGTCAGAAGATTGGACACTACGCTCATGAGTGTAGTGTCCCGAGCACTGCAATACGTCCGAAAACAGGACGTGATGACCACCATTGGCCGAGGAAAGATCCGAGGCGTGGGTCCGACCATGTCGCTAAGCCGCGACAGCAAGTCGGACCGTCAAAAAAATCGAGGTCAGTAGGGGCGGAGCACCCTGCTGATCCGGCAACGTCAAGAGAGTTTGCAGGACTACTGACAAAGATTGCTCCCAACACACAGTCGCTGTGTGCTACTGCGCCTAGTGATGAGGTTTCCCTCATCACTTTTAAGATCGAAATGACAAGTGGAATGTCACTTCGCGCCCTAGTTGACTAAGGGGAGTCGAACATCTTTATTCGACGCCAGTCTCTAGAAGATAGCAGGCCCAACTATAGTGAGCGATAGTTCCCTCCAACGAGTATGACGGTGTGCCTTGCTGCAGGCGCATTCGTAATAGTGAACAAACGTGTAGTGGTAATCCACTTCACGCTATAAGGAAAGCACTGCGATGATGACTTCATCGTACTGGATTTGGATGACATGTTTGATGTCTTCTCGGTCTGCCATGGCTCAGAAAATACCAGCCATGGGTCAGCTGGCAGCATCGATCCGTGAAGATGCCTGCGGTTTGCTCATCAGATGGCCATCTGATGAACGTCTTGGAGCGTCCACAAGCGTGCGGATGTGCTTCAAGTGAGTGCGATGGCCTCACTTGTGGTACGGTCGTTAGCATTACCGCACAAGATCACAGTGTGGAAGGTCGCTACACTGTGGAACCAGCTTCCGGCACCTGTGTAGAGACATAGGCTGTGTCGAAGGTTCACCACTCGAAGAGATCGAGTGGACTGGAACACGGATGCACACCAAGAAGGGTGCATCCGAGAAAAGAGATTATTGTTGTTCAGGATGAACAACACGTTAAAGCTCGACTATCAGAGCGTCGATCGTAGAGCAAGCCCGATCGACTGAAAGAGAGTCGATTGAAGAGGACGTGACCGCGGTAGTACACCCACAGTCGGTACACGCATTGGAAGAAAGTTACAGCGTTCCTATGAGTGATAACTCCCGAGAGAGTTATGTTGAAGGTGTGGATCCCCAACCACCTGCGGATGTGTTTTCCTGGAAATCACCGAGACAGTGAATGTCTTGGTAAATGACGGATCAAGTGTAGGCGCCTATACACTTGATCTGGTGACGCACCCAAATTCAGCTTCGGAGGTAATCAAGTTGCAAGCGCTAGAATCTAAAAGATTCTTGCAAGATCTGCACAGTGTCAAGATCAAGCAGATCCGCGCACTCGTCACAGAGGACGAGAACGTCGCCGACATTCGGTCGACACAAGTGTTTAATGAGAAACAACAGGCCCTTTAGTTGCTCATCGATGGATGATAGTGTACTCGATGAAAAGACACGGATTGAGCGATAAATGTCTCAATCTTGGTAGATTTTGAAAACAATTCCTTCATATAAGTATTTGGTTAAATTCAAGGATGTATTCCCTGAAACTGTTCCTTGAGAGCTGCGTAAGGATAAAGGCACTAGGCATGAGATCGAACTGGAAACCCGGTTCGAAATACTGTGTCATGAAGCAGTGACCACTGCCTCGTGAACAAGTACTTGCGATTGACAAGATCTTTGCCGATCGTTCAGCAGCGGGCCATGTGAGTGAATCAACATCCCCACACAGCTCTCCGACCTTCTGTGTGCGAAAAGCCACAGGAGGGTGGCGGATAGTGTACGCGTTTAACAAATTGAACGCTGAAACGGTACCGGCTCAAACACTGATAACGAGGAATGACGTCATCATAGATGGTTTGGCAAAAAGTACCATCTTTTCGTCCATGGATCTAATGAAAGGATTTTATCAGATCCTCACGCGTGAACGGGATATACCGTATACGCTAGTGAGCACCCAGTGGTATGCTCTGGGAGTGGCTAGTGATGTCACAGGGGCTAAGTAACGCCCCTGCGATGTTCAACAGATGTGTTACGAATCTGTTGCGATCGGTGCGTGATTTCGCACCGAGTTACTTCGACGATGCCTTCGTCCATAGCCGGGCTATGGATGGAAAGACGGACGTGGAGGTTCATAGAATTTACGTCCGGAAGGTTCTTACATTAATGCGAGAGCGTAAGTTGTTCGCGAACCTCAAGAGTAATATATGCAGCGTACGAAACACCACTTCTTGGCTGCATCGTGAGTAAAAACGGCTCAAGCCCTGATCCAGAACAGATCAAGGCGACTAGAGACTGGCCTATGCCAGTCGGTGTCAAGGGAGTTTGAAAGTTCCTTGGCTAGCGGCGTACTTGCACAAGTGCTCGCGCAGCTACGCCGGGGTGACCCTACATATCTCTCGTCTTTTAAAGAAAAACGAGAGGTGGTCATGGAGCGCTGAGTGTCAGCACTCCTTTGAAGGTATCAAGAAAAGCTTGATAGAATTGCCTGTGTTGGCGATTGCAGACTAGGACAGAACATTTCATGTGGTCTGTGACGCCAGCGATTTTACAATCGGCTGCGCGTTGATGCAGCACGACTCAGATGGCGTTGAGCGCGTCGTCAGTTATCTATCTCGTCAGCTGCAAGCAGCTGAGCGTAATTACCCGGTGCATGACAAGGAACTCCTTGACATGAAATATGCACTGGCTAAGTTTCGGTTAGATCTCTTAGGAGATAGGCCCTTCATCGTTTATACCGACCATGCGTCGTTACGCACGGCTGTGAACAGTCCACACCTCTCGCAACGAATGGCGAGGTGGCTGTATTTCTTCGCGAGTACAACTTCTCCGTCGAGTTTTAACGGGGAAGACTTAACATCGTCGCTGATGCTCTTTCGCTTCGGCCCATTTGAAGCCGACTGCTCAACACAACAGTAGGGGTGATCCCACTGTTGCAACAGTAATAGTGAGTGTTCCATCGTCGAATCTGCTCGCCGACGTGCGAAAAGCATACGCAGAAGATGAGTCTCTTTTGCGATTGATGGATTATGTATCCAATCCATGCAGTCAAGCTTCGAAAAGCTTTACGTCTCGATACCGCTCTTCAACCGAACGGCATTCGGTTCGTGATAGACTGCTGTTCTACACAGCAGTCAACGGCGACACACCTTGTGTCGTCGTTCCCGCTCATAATGATTTGCGATCTCGCATCATGTATGAGTGTCACAATGCCCCAACAAGTGTACATCGCGGAAGAGAAAAGACTTACCTCGCGGTAGGTCGTGACTTCTACTGGCCCCCGCCAGTATGAGTTTGTGCGCAAATACATTCGCGCTTAAGAAGTTTGCTAACGTGTGAAGCCTAGTCCTTTATCCCGCGCACCCTTGTAGCCTCTACCGATACCGGCAGAATGTTGGCAGTCCGTATCGATGGACTTCGTCTTCGGGTTTCCCAAAGACGTTCGCAAAAATACTGGTATTCTTGTGTTTGTTGATCGTTTCAGTAAGATGGTATATCTTGTTGCTGTACTGTAGTCAATCACAGCCCAGGGCTGTGCTCATGTCTTCATCGATACTATCTTCCGAGTTTACAAATTACCCCGTTAACTCGTGTGTGAAAGGAACTTTGCTTCACATCAGGGGTTCTGGAAATCCGTGTTCTGTTCACTTGGAACACGCTTGAAGATGTCAACTTCTGACCATCAGAAACAGAAGGTCAGACGGAACGCGTCAACCACATCCTCGAAGAGATACTTCGAGGGCATGTCCACTCGTTTACGAGTTGGAGTGGGTTCTTGCCGATGGCGGAATTTGCCATCAACAACTCGGTGCATGCGTCGACGACGCACACACCGTTATCGTGAATGGTCTACGCCATCCACGTTTACCGCCTTCATCGAGTGTTAATCTAGTTTAAGGTGGAGGTGAACTCGCTCGAACAAAAACCGATCTAGTTCTTGCTCATCACCCACCGACAATGGTGTCGACGTGATGGAGGCCGATGTCGATGCAATTGATATCGATGATGATGACGAAGATGCTGGCATATTCAGCATCGCCAATGACTGCCAAAGTGAGGACGATTACACCCTCACTGGTGAAGACAACGTTCTTTCAGCAGTGCACACGAAGCGCACTGCTGGTGACAATGATGAATCAGCAGAGGAATTTCTGCTGACTCGCCAAGCATTTGTCCGCTTCGTTCAATAATCTATTGCGGATGCACTAGACAGACAGAAAAGAAATGCAGACAAACACGGAAGAGCAAATGTTCTTTCATTTGATGAAGGAAAATTACTTTTACTGTGTACAGTAAACTTACCGAAACACGCAGTGACAAACGTGGGCAGCTGTAGATTACTGCCCAAGCATATTGGTTCATTTCGTGTGTTGCGCCGAATGGGCAACGCATACAAGATTTGACTGCCCGTAAAATGCGTACGCATCCTACGTTTAACGTCGGTCGTCTTCACCCGTACTATCAGTACGAGCCCGTTTTGAGATGCACAGAACACCTCCGCGGTCGAGAGCCGAGACCACCTTCGAGTGGTCACGTTTCAACAAGCCAGTCTGGTCGAGAAGCGAAGCGATATGCTCACGCATTTGGGCGATGTCCTGACGAGCTGCAGTCAGCTCGTCACGAAGAGATCGAATCGAACGTTCATTCTCAAGTTGTGTGAAAGTAAATGCGGCACGATCGTTCGAACGAATGTGCGCTAAGTAATTGTAATTTTCCTTCACAATGTCATGAAGCTCATAACGCCGAGTCCGTTCGTGAGCCAAGTCGTCGCAATGCTGATAAGTTACACGATTTAGTTCCTGGACATCAAGATGATCTGACTCCCGAGCCAAATCAGGTGTTCTCACCGTGACCACATTATTTGGTGGACTCAAGCGGTGATCAAGCCTTTCTTTTTAAGAGTATTTTTGAACCACCGCGACGTGAATGGCGTCCGGACGAGTCATTTCGTCCGCTGGCGTGGCCATACACCGGCTTAGGACAGCTGGGATCCTCGTGCTCAGCCTATTGTTAATTTTCTGGGTCCAGTCTAGAAATTTGACGAGACCCACCCGCTGCGTTCGAAGAAGGGTAGTCGGAAAACGAACTCCCCGAACGCGAGTACAGAGTTTTCAAGGTGTCAATCCCTTGGCCATCTCAGAAGAAATGCGCGCCCTCTGGTAGAGAACATTAGGGAGGTAGGCCTCTCTAGGGGCACGATTCGAGTTGTCCAGGCAACTTGGACACGAATCACCCCACTAGAGACAGGGTAATCCTGCCTCTCTTAGCAGTCGGTGCAAATTGTATCGTACCCCGACTGGGTTACGCTTCTCACACCTGATGTAAGCTGCATAAAGTTTGGCGAGCCAGGCCTCACGGCCAATGCACTCGATTTTATGGAAGAAGGCATTACATCCTTGCACCAAGGCCTTTCCGTCTTGGGCACGGCTGCCATTGTACAACCGATGTTTGAAAAACACATCGGTTAAGAACCCTTTCTCAGCACGGACAGTTTCCGTCCTGGAATTTGGAGGAAAGATTCTCCTACAGTTGAACAACGGGATGCGATCCCGTTCGGTAGTCACGCCGGCCAACCGGTCCAACTCTCTGGATGAAGGCATCCACGGAGACTCCACTTGATAAGCGTGGCGCAGGACATTTCGGATCTTGGTCTTTTGAGTGGTGTCAGCAGGAGCACTGACACCAGTGGCAGCTCGATCTTTCGAGTTGCTTCTCTCGTGATGATGCATAGGCTCATCACCGCGCGTCCTATCGTCGGATGGACTTGCGTTAGGCGAGATTTTTTCAGGCGAATCGCTCGGTCCGAAGATCTCGGACATAATGCCGCCGCGCTCCCCAGAGCCAGTCAATCTGGCTCGTGCAGTGTCCGCCTCGGATGATCCGGCGGCGTGAGGTGTCGCCTTCGAGTTGGATGCGTCATCCGACTCGCCAGAATAGATGAGCTCTGTTAAAGACTCACCTACATTGCGAGTTGCAGCATTCGCTGCAGACGTGGTGACTCACTACATAGACTGTTCATAGCAGGCACCGCCGTGGTGACTCATTACATGGACTGTTCATAACAGGCACCGCCTGTTGCTAAATCGCAGCAGCAGGCGAAGGATCACCTGCTGCTGAATTAAGAGAAGAAAGCCCTTCGGCTGCACGCATGTGTGCAACCGCTTTTCATGCTGCTTCGGCAGCACATCGCACGGACTTTGACACCATGCGATAGATTGGCTAATGAGTTGGAATATAACCAACAAGTGCTCCTCTTCCCAGAGTGATCAAACTGTGATCGCCCTGTCCCAATTAGTAGAATTCAATCAACGGGTGGTTGATGGTTAAGGGGGGGGTGATGTAACGGCGTAGGCCGTTACATAATATTGACTCCAAACGGTGTCTATAGGGAGGTTGTCTAGCATGACAATTCTTTACCAATTTAATCCGAGGTGGATAAAATTGAAGGGATATTATCCCCTTCTAGAATAATATTCTTGCGCTGCTCAAAGATTGATTGATAAAAGACATATCAACCATAGATTACCACCAATCGCTGCTAGACGCGCGCAATGAGTGGTGAGCAGGTTGTTGTTGTTGTTGTAAATGATACGCCTCGGCGTGACGTTTTATAAAAGTGTTCTGTAGCTCAGCCGGTTTGGTAAGGAAGTACCATTAAAATGGTCACTGGTTCGATACCGGTGGGGCGTGCAAACAAAAAAGTTAAGCCTTCGGGATCTGGTGTTTGGGGTTCACCAGCACTGTCCTGCCAGACAATGACGTCCCCCACTTTCGGTACATTTGGGTGTTTAGAAACGCATGACCAGAATTAGAAACGTACGACTAGACGATTAGTAACGTGCGATGTGGTGATTACTTATGTGCGACCAGACAATTAGTAATGCGCGATATAGCGATTAGGAAGGTATAGTCGAAGAATCAAGTAGGCTTAGAGTAGCAACTGAGTTTGTGAACTAAGGACCTAAATGTATTTACTTTGCATTTTACCAGCTTTGATCAACGACTTTAGTTGTCACACGACGACGTAGTTTATTATAGTTAGAAAAAGACTGAAGTCACTTTGATAGCTTAACTATGTTACATACAGTTCTCTTTTTACCTTTTACTCAAACTAACTGTTTGCGTAGAAAGCTTCCTCTGCACTAACTAGTGTACGTGAAGTTGCGTGACACCCCAAACAAAGGGTGCCCAGTTACAGCTTGGGAACGTATCAATATCGGGCAAAAATTTAACAACACGGATTATACGGGTCACGTGTTTCTAACGCGACTCAGCCTTATAAAAAATGCTAACGAGTTAAGTCAAGTAAAACGCTTGGGTTGTATCTAAAAAACACAGTGATGCTGGCCTCTTCTTGACAGTCTATTCGACACATTCGATCAGCGTGTAACTAATTGCGCTAAGCGATTAATCAGCAATTACGTTGTTTCCACATAAATACCGCACGACCTAGCATGAACCATGTCTATCACACAGCGCCAATCTTCGTCACTATCAGACCTTGTTGCGTTTGCAGTCATATGGCTGTAATTGCAGCGTTAGCATTAACATACATTGTACGCTCTGGTGACCAATCACACCTACGGATCGCACCTAAATTTACCGCTGCCATAGCATTAATGATGTGCACACAAGAGACCTGCGAAACCGAAACATAAAACATCTTCCGCTCGTTAGCACTAGTACATTTGCATGATATAAACTTTCTGTTCCAGGACACACCTTACGTGCGTTTGAACTGTCCGTTACCCGCAATTTACTCACGACTTGTTGCTTCTTGTCTTTTACCATGTGTGATGCGTACAGCCCTGACCATGCTACAGCGTTGTTTTAATTAGTCAGCTATTGGCAACTTTTTAATCAAAGCCAAAGAGCGCATGTAAAATATGCGTACTAAGTACGAACTTTTTAAAGTCCATCGTGGTTGGTTGTCGTCCTTATCGATGAGCTTGTGGTTGTTCACCAGTCTATTCAAAACATTAAGTCAGACTTGACCTGTATAAGCTTCTTAAATTGAGCATACATTTGTAAGGATCAGCACTTCGTAGATCAATGTGTGTGAGCATGAGATGCGAATGCCATCGGACAATTGAAGAGAATTGTGATTTCGATGGGTTGTCAGCCATTTTACAATGTGGTGTAGTTTAGTATAGCCACACACAATATTGAGAGGAAGCAGTACTACAATTGGGAAAGGAACTAGATCTGGGAAATTGGTAATCTGGAGGTACTAGCACTGGGGAAACTCATTCTTTCATTGTAGAAAACCTAAAACCCGATTGTCTCGCCAAAAATAATCGGGTCTTTTTAGTCCTGATACGCAGACAGGCAGGAAGTCGGTTTTAAAAGTTTGGCAGTTACTTTGCGCAGTCACGATAGCTTGGACAGGTTCCAACGTAGCACTAAGAGTTGCACCAACGGGTCACTGTGTGACTGGCTTTTTCGAGATGACTAGATGTTTCCAAAGCAGCGCTTTCATCTAAGTTTTCTAAAAGCAGGCATACATATTCCATGGTTGATGTGCGTGATGGTCAAATTGAACTGGGTCGAGCGCCACAATTGTCAAAGGTGCAATAGTGGGTACTGTGGTAGAAATAGCAAACACGCGTGATGAATCAAGCAATCCCCTAGCGCGTATCCTTCGGTTCGAGCTTTTTGTCAGGCAAATGTGTTCACATGAATATCCGAAGAGCTTACAGTGTCTTCTGAGACGATCTTTCGGTGGTGCCCAACAATCGATTCGGACAGTCCGATGATCCTCAAAGTTCGGCGAACGTTCGATTTGCCCTATCTCAGGGACAAGACTTGCGACAAATTGTTGCTCAATCACATCCGCATAAGTTGCTGTGACCAACGTAGCGAGGACTTCTCTTGTGCCACCACGTTTAAGCGTTGATTGGCTTGAAGCCTTCACATGCCGTGTCGCTATTCCGAATCTGTTCACAAAAGTCGTTCGCATTTCGAATTCTCCAACGGTTTGACGATGCACTTAAGTCCGCGTGAAGAAGACCATTTGATCCTGCACGCAGCTGGGTTTTTGGCTCAAAAGCGTCTGGCACGGGGTATCCGCCTCAACTATACCGAAGCCGTTGCTTTGCTGGCGATACAAGTTCTCGAGTTTATTCGAGATGGCAAGACAGTAGCAGAACTCATGACCCTCGGCGCTCAGATCCTCGGCAGGTACTTTCACTATGGCTAGTTTGCCACGGATATGCAAAAACTTATCGTACCTCTACAACTTCTTTCTGTGCTCTAGACGCCAAGTGATGGACGGTGTGGCTTCCATTCTAGATGAGGTGCAAGTGGAAGGAACGTTCCCAGACGGCACCAAGCTCGTGACAATCCACAACCCGATTGCCAAATTGGATGGAGACCTGGCACTCGCCCTCTACGGGTCATTCCTACCTGTGCCGGAGCTGAAAGTATTTGGTGCAGCTGCTTCCAAGCCGACGGTGGCTCCGGGAGCTATCATTACCCAGGACGCAGATATTGTGCTGAATGCGGGACGACAGGTGCGTGTGCTACAGATTACCAACTTGTCGGATCGACCCATCCAGGTTGGAAGTCACTACCATCTCATCGAGGCCAACCCGTTCTTGGAGATGGATCGGAAACGCGCTTACGGTCACCGCTTGAACATTGCATCGGGCACTGCTGTGCGATTCGAGCCGGGAGACCAGAAGACGGTTGCAGTTGTCCCGATTGCTGGGAACAAAGTGATTACAGGGGGTAACAACCTTGCCACCGGAGTAGTGGATGAGTCCAGAGTGAACACGATTGTTGCGAACGCACTTGCTAAAGGTTTCCACCACAAGACACTAGATCTCAGCAAGCTGCCAGCGAGTGCGGTTGAACCTGAATACGGAATCTGTAGGATACCCAAGAATGTGTACGCGCATACATACGGTCCTACGACAGGCGACATGGTCCGTCTTGGTGATACGGAGCTGTACATAGTGGTAGAGAAGGATATGACCGTTTACGGAGATGAGTGCAAGTTTGGAGGGGGCAAGGTGCTTCGCGAAGGCATGGGCCAGGCGTCTGGAAAGACATCCGATCAAGTGGTGGACACGATCATCACCAATGCTTTGGTTGTGGACTACACGGGTATTTTCAAGGCTGACGTCGGTATCAAGAATGACCTGGTTGTGAGCATTGGCAAGGGAGGAAATCCAGATGTGATGGCCGGTGTGACGCCGGACCTTATCGTGGGCGTGAACACGGAAGTGATCGCAGGAGAAGGTTTGATTCTTACTGCTGGAGGCTTCGACGCCCACGTGCATTTCATCTGCCCTCAGCTTTGCACCGAAGCACTTGCAAGTGGATTAACCACGCTGGTTGGTGGAGGAACTGGTCCTGCCACTGGTACAAAGGCTACCACATGTACTCCAGGACCGAACCATGTAAAGCTGATGCTTCAGGCGACAGACGTCATACCGATGAACATTGGTCTGACATGCAAGGGTAACACTGCACTCCCGCAAGGTCTTCAGGATGCAATAGATGCTGGTGCAGTTGGTATGAAGCTTCACGAAGATTGGGGAACCACCCCTGCTGCCATTGACAATTGTCTCCGTGCTGCAGAGGAAAACGACGTTCAAGTAACAATCCACACCGACACGCTGAACGAGTCTTGTTGTGTAGAGCATACTATTGCAGCGTTCAAGGGCCGAACGATTCATACGTATCACAGTGAAGGCGCTGGTGGAGGCCATGCTCCCGATATCATCACAGTGTGTGGTGAACCCAACGTCCTTCCGTCGTCGACAAACCCAACTCGTCCGTACACTCGTAACACCATCGATGAGCACGTGGACATGCTGATGGTATGTCATCACTTGAACAAGAACATTGCAGAAGATGTGGCTTTTGCAGAGTCGCGTATCCGCGGTGAGACGATTGCTGCTGAGGACTTGCTGCATGACATGGGAGCAATTAGTATCATCTCGTCGGACTCGCAAGCAATGGGGCGTATTGGGGAGCTGATCACTCGCACGTGGCAAACAGCTGATAAGATGAAGAGGGAACGTGGTACTCTTCCTGAAGATGCAGCGTCCGAACACAAGGGTGATAACTTTCGTGTCCGGCGGTACATAGCCAAGTACACGATTAACCCCGCTATCGCTCATGGCATGTCACACCTTATTGGGTCGGTGGAAGTGAACAAACTTGCTGATTTGTGCTTGTGGAAACCGTGTTTCTTCGGTAGCAAGCCTGAACTTGTGATCAAAGGTGGGGCGATCGCATTCGCTCAGATGGGGGACCCGAATGCTTCGATTCCGACACCCCAACCCGTGAAAATGCGGCCAATTTTCGGTACCCTTGGTGCTGCTGTTGGCTCGAGCTCGATCGCTTTTGTCAGCAAGAGCTGTGCCGACAAGAAGATTGCGCAGTCGTATGGCTTAAAGAAGCGCATTGAACCTGTTCGTGGCTGTCGGAGTGTTACGAAGAAGGATCTGAAGTTGAACGATGCAACGCCCAAGATCGAGGTCGATCCGGAGACGTACAAAGTGCACGCGGATGGGAAGTTGCTGACTTGCGAACCAGCGTCGCTGCTACCACTAGCGCAGCGCTTTTTCCTCTTCTAGTCAAGAGACACACGGGGTTTGCTAGTTTAAGTCATACGCTGGCCATTTCATGCGCTTGCCATTCCTCAATATCCACGTACTCCAAGTACCGATCTAATCGTCTGAGCGCTAGCTGTCTGGTGTCAGTAAACACTCTCGCTGCACTACTGAGCTCGTATAACAGCCCGTGAGCGTCGTCATATCCCCGGAACTTGTTCCGAATGAGCCCACAGTGCGAAAGTGCGGGTTGGCTTCACAGGCGGTGTACACAACCGCAGGTTGATGGAGTGCCTGCGACCTCTTTCCTGCCTCGCACACAGGAAGATGTGTCTGCGGAAAGATGGACCCCTTACATACGAGCGAGAGGTCGCATTCAGGCCGTCATGTATCTTGGTCTACTGTTTATCGACAAAGGCACACGCCGGATCCTATCGCGATGTCACGCGTACTACCTCGATGAGGATACAAAGCCCACTCTGAGGTATGTAATGGAGACGCTGCAGTGCATCGAGTGTAAGGAGATTCGAACCCGCGAGTTCAGAGCTGCTATGATTGCTTCACTTTGTAGGCATGTGCTGCTGCTCGACTGGCCAGCATAGCGTTCCTCAACAAAAGGTTGAGCGATGTCCAATGCAGTCAGTCGGCAAGAGAGATGTCCGAAAGTTTGCCGCATCGGCGTCGTCGTGACAGGTCCTAGGTATGTACCAGCGAGCACTGTCCTCTAAGACTGCGTAAAGTCGGCGCCTACAGGGGTGTCTACATCCACGTAAGCCACGTTCGGTCGGGTGACGCCCCAGCAGGCACTTTGTTTTCCGTTGGCAGCATGTAGCACCGACCGAGTATTGGTGAGGGTTCACACGTGCATAGAGAAATCCACGAGCGCAACATCGTAAGGCAGAAGGTGAAGCAACATCTAGAGACATGAATGCCGAAGTGTCAAGTCGTGTCTCTACGATCACCGATGAGGGCGGTGCTTTCGTGTGAGCGTACGTGTTGATCTGAGCCGTGGCGGGTCAGCTGGACGAACTCAGCGCCTGCGTAGACAGATTTGCTCATGGCAGAGCTGGCTGATTGTAACCCCCTCCTCCTCCTCTGCTTGGACGCTGACACATGCAACTCCCGTGGTGCATCCCTTTAACAAGTGCACACGGACGACCGACTGGACGTGCCACCAATATCGCTTCACTTCGTCACGATATCTGCACTTAAACCAGCCCCTCTACTTCCCGCATGGACCGATGTGATGGCAACTTTGCCGAAGATTTCGCAGTCGCATTTCCACCCCTGCACGCAAGCGTTTTGCCCCACCGCTGCCTGCACTACATTCGTTATCTTCAAAGGAGCCCGTTCCCTTGACGACGGCTCTCGATCGAGCTATGTGCGCAGTATCCAACCGACCGACCGATCGATCGAGTTCTTGCGTGACCTTTGGCGCGTTCATGGTCTTTCTCTCGTCGTGACGACCGCATCTAATGGACAAGTCCAGTGGACTTGACCGGCGTGCTACTGCGTGTCCCTTACCATTCGGTGAAGAAATCTCAAACTTTGAGCACTCACGCCGCTTCGCATGTAACTGCAGCGATTCGAGCCACGGTGGAGGACAAATTCATGGCGGGACGAGTCGATCATTCCACTTTGTTGAGCTCCTGCGCAAGTCCTCATTAAGCCAGCGCGGTGTCTTTTTTACTGTCTCCCCCGGTGCCGTCTTGACAGATTTCGACCGACTAACATCACGCGGCAGGCAACATCTCCGTCACATATTGCCAACCGCTTCGTTCGGTACAACCCGTCGCCAGTCATGACCTCATGCCAGTACGGTGCACTTCGTCTCGTCGCTGGTTTTATTGCGGTTGCCGCCATTCACGCTGGAGCACAGGACAGCTCAATTCCAGGAGATGTGCCCGCACTTCGGACTGGAGAGGAGATTGCTTACTCAACTGGTAGCGCAAACTACACCACCCGTATCAACGAAGGAGCTGGCGAGACTGCTGCGTACATTGCCCGAGGATATGCGTCAACGATGGACGAGAACGAGCAACGTCTGACCGTCATCGACGACTCCCTTCTTATGGAGAGCGTCTGCAATGGCGACCCGGTGGTGTTTCTCAAGTCCACGATGGTCCCTGCAAATGGAGCGTGCTTGCTCGCTCAAAGCCGGTATAATCTCTCGTGTTCGTGTCTGTCGGGCTTTGCCAACCAAACTGAATGGACTTTTCGCATCCGTGCCCCGGACTCGGACCCGGTGTCACCGTTCCCCACGACACTGAACATGAGCAGTATCGTTACAGTCAACTCGTTGATGTTACTCGACGTTCCTGCCGAGTTAGTGTCCATGTAAGTCGAATGAAGTCCTGCATGATCTCTGGTGCCGGAACTGCCGACTCACGTGATGTCTCTTGTGTGGCGAATGCTCAGTGCAATAGAGGGAGCAAGTACCAGTCTAGTTCCCGTGCACCTTGCAAAAGCGACGACCGCAGACAGCACTTTGTCGCTCGTTCGCTCGCAGGAGGTGTCCGCTCTGACGAAAGTGTACGTTCAGGTCAACCATTCTCAAGTCATCGTGTAGATCATGAGCTAACTTCTGCTGCAACAGTGACATTCAGAACCTGGACTTATCCGATGTGGCTATCGGGGTTGGCTTCGTGCCTACAACGCTGACAAATTTGTACGTAGCAAGCAGAAACGTTACTCGCACGACCTCTCGTTCTGATTCCCTTCATTGTTTGCACTTACCCGCAGATCAATGCGCCACTGCAATCTCACCAGTCTCAGTCATCTATTTCTGGAGAGCTTCGCTGCCCTCGAGTCATTGTACGACTGCTTCATCCGATGAAAATTGTGTGCTGTAGCTTTGCTGACGCTTGTTGGTGTCTCGGGTTTGGATTTACAGGAATCTAGCGGCCAACAAACTATTTAGTATTTATACCCGACTGCCAGGATCTGTCGAGGCACTACATGCCATGACCGAAATGTGAGTACACTTCTTTTCACGAGCTGCTTCGCCCTTGTGCTAATCGATTCTTGGCTGTCGAATTGAGCAGGAACCTAGCAAACAACAGCTTCACCGAATTTCCTGTCCACCTGCTTCGGTTCCCGAATCTAAGAAAACTGTACGTACTCAGTTGAGCGCTCCTCATGCACATGACCGGTTGGCTCACTTCTCCATTGCATTTACCAGTGATCTAAGTGGCAACGCCATCACAAACCTGACAGTCACGAGCGATGAGCTTGCAGTGATTGCACACCTTTCAGTGTTTCACATCGATAATCAAGTGAAGTCTGGTAGCAGCGAAAGCACATGTGAACGCGGTCTTTGGCAAGAAACGCACAACGCACGATTTTGCGTTGTGAATAATACAAGCAACCTTCCAGTCACGGAGATTGCCGTAGCGCAAGGCAGCGAAGACAAAAGCATGAACTGGAAAATCTTCATGGTGATCGCGGCATTCGGCGGGTGTCTTGTGGGTCTCCTGCTCTTTTTTCTAGCCACGACGTTTTCCCGATGCCAAAGAAAGCGTCATACCAAACTCGTTTCAGCTTCACCTGGTGCTGACGACGTTCAAACGCCACACATGATGGAGGCCAGTGCATCCCAGGCGGTTTATAACTCGCTGCATCCAACATTACATGCAGGTATCCTGAACGATCCACTGATCATGTCTTTTCGACTCAATTACACGGAAGTGAAGGTTGGTCGTTGCATCAGCAAAGGAGGCTTTGGGCTCGTGTACATCGGTATGTACAAACAACGTCGCGTGGCTGTCAAGAAGATCATGCGCGAGAAGTGCGAGAAGCTTTCTCAAATTCGCATGTTCATTCGCGAAATCGCGCTCATGGGGTCCTTGAAGCACGAGCGCATTGTAGAATTTATCGGTGTCGCGTGGGACTCGCTGCGCAACTTGAGCGCGGTCACGGAGTACATGGAGCGTGGAGATTTGCGAGATGTACTTCACAGTTTGAAGCGCCACGGAAGCAATGCTGACGACGGACTGACTTGGGGCGGTCTCAAGCTAACCATTGCACTCCACATCGCCGAGGGTCTTGCATATATGCACTCGCTGAGTCCGAAGGTGATTCATCGCGACCTCAAGTCCAAGAATGTGCTGCTTAATGATGCGTACGAGGCTAAGCTCAGCGATTTTGGTGTCTCACGTGAGCGGCAAGTCGTAGGCGCCAAAGGTGGTCTTGGCAAGTTCATGACTCCAGGCGTTGGCACGTCGTTCTGGATTGCGCCGGAGGTATTGCTTGGCAAAGACTACGACGAGCACGCGGACATTTTCTCCTTTGGTGTAGTACTCTCGGAACTCGACACGGACGACTACCCGTACTGGAATTCCGGCACCATTCCAGGGCAGGGGATCCCCGATGAACGGCGTGTGCAGGAACAGAAGATTTTGGAAAAAGTAGCGTTGGGCTCGTTGCGTCCGACGTTTTACAACGACTGTCCTGCTGGCGTCCTCTCGTTAGCCGCCAGTTGCCTTGAAGGGAGACCTGAAAATCGACCCAGCGCCTCCGAAGTTGTACTGACGATCAAAGAGCTCATTCGCGTCATGCTCTTTGACGGTCCTCAGTCGGAGCCTGAACCGGATGAAATTGTCACGGCCGGATTCCTCTCGGACGAACATGAATAAAGCACTGTTCATTCCTGGGCGAAGACGACCATGACCCTGCATCAGAATTATTTTAAAATGTCTAAGTGCTCCGTTGTAACATATTTTCCCCATCATTTTCAACGTCTTCAAGTGTCGAGTGGTTCAACACGTAACGTGCTGCTGTAATTAGCACAACTCTATTTACTTACGCGGCAGTTTTCTGCTTCTTCAGTGCAGCCTCACTGATCTCCTCTGGCGTGGTCGTCAAATTGACCGTTCCACTCTTTTTTGGTTCGCCAACAGCTGCCACTGGTTTCATTTTATAGCTTGGCACTGGACAAGATCCGTCTCCAACACGATCAAACGACCCCGTGTCCTCCTGTAGATACGCTCTATTTTCCACAGCAACATCCGACACCATACCACAAAACATCTCAGTCTCCCAGCACTTCTGCCCCAACTTGATACACCCAACCTTACGTGACAAATGTCCGCAAATGTTCTTTGCCGCCCAGTTCGTGCTCACTCTTGGTGTAGCTCTCAAGGATCTGGTCACACACTTGGTCTGCCGTCATGGCCGTCACTCCTTTATGATATTTAGCTTTCTCGAATGCCTGTAACAAGATCCCACAAAAATAGCACCATCAGAAACTACCACGACGACCGCTACTACTACCGTTTCTTGTGTCGCAGTTCCAGGAATAGAATACCTACTTTTTGAATAATTTTAAAACCACTCATGGTGCTGATCGTCGAGCGAATGGCACACAGGAAATAGATCCGCGCGTGGCCAATCTTGAGCGGCATCTTCGAACTGAGCTTGATCGTCTGGTTCTTGGCCACAAACTTGCCGTCGGCAAACATGCCGTTCTTGCCCAGACACTGCATCTCGAAACAACTCTCGCTCTGGTTCCACTGGATACGCGCATGCAGACGAGAAATAGCTTTTTGTTCCCCTAAAGCAATGCGGTGGTCCGGCACCGCCGAGAGGGGACCGCGGCCGAGCTCAGCTGGCAAGTGCGTCACGAGCTTTTCAAACGGCGTGTCATCCAGCACGCGGCCGCTGAGCTTGGCGTAGGCGAGCGGCGGCCGCTTCTCGACGAACTTCTTCTCGAGCGCCTTCTTGCGCTCCTCGAGGCCTCCAGTCTGCATGGTCATTTATTTGCCCAGCTTTGGCTGGCTGGACTTGAAAGCAGGGGAGATAGAGTTTTTTACCATATTTTAGAAGGACGGATTGGAGGAGGCGGAAAACTACTATTATTTGGTCACGCGTGAAAGAGTTCGAAGTGATCAGATGGACAGAGAGAGATCGGCTGGTAGACTTTTTGGCCTGTGGTACGCTCACGTTTGATCCATGTGTTTTCGGATTACACAGGGGTCGGACTGTCAAGTCAAGTGCATGTCCGTTCTCTTTTGTCGGCGTCTGTCGTTTTCTGCTGTTTGTATCGACGTTTACTTGCTTCGTTGAACTCGCTCCGCCCGCTGTTTTCGACTCGCTTTCTCTCGGGTTGTCGATTGGAATCGAGCGACTGGACTAAAGGCTCTCTCGCTCCAGCCTTTCCAGCCTCTAGGGTCTCACTGTTTCGGCACAAAAGCGAAAGACGAGAAGCCCCAGGACACTTGCGTGCTTGCAGTGCGTTGCTAACGAGGACTACTCGACATACCAAGTGGCTCGCTTAGGAAAGGTTAAAGCAGAGGCGGATGAACAAACGGACGCAGTTCCTACCGCTTGGACAACCGCACTAACGACAACAAAAACAACAAACTATCGTGGCGTTTGGTGCTGTTACTACTGACTGAAATATATCACCTGAACTGGTAGCTCGAAAGACTCGTCAAGTCCAGACGACACGCGCCACCACTGGCCTCCTCTGCCTTCTCCACCCAAAAGAAAGACGAGCGTGTCCACCCGAATGCGCGGAAACGTTACGAGTCCATTGTAGGGCAACAACGCGACAGCAAGGAAGTCGCAACATGTCACTTGTAGCAAGCTGAAAGCTGACCACATACCGATTAAAAGCGCTCCCCAAGAGCTCCGCACCTAACGCATGAGGGCAAAGTTGAGCATAGTAAAGGGACCACCATTAACGGCGTCCGTCGTTTCGAAGGCCACTGCAATTCGTTATCGACATTACTTCAGCCTCGGTGTGTGTTTTCGTTACGAAGATGCACCGTCCCTCTCTACGAAGTCCCTATAGGACCCGTGGAGGCTTCGCTGCCTGGAGCGTTGCCATAGACACAATGGCCACCGGCCTTTCTTGTGCTGGCTGGTTAACCGACAAGAAGGTCATGGCTGCAATGCATGACGCGCGTGGCGGAACATCACAACTTTATTTCACGTCTAACAGCGTAGTCCTCCACTCGAGTCCTTCTCGCATCAATTTGCTCTTGTTGCTGTTGTAATGGTGTCACTACGAGACGAATCTACCGTTTCCAACAGCTCAACGCAAAGGAACACCGACACAGGTGATAGTCCCCCAGTGATCGAAGCGCCACCTGCGTCACAATCGACAAGGAAGACAACTAAGCAGAGTGCCCCGTCAGACAAAGACGTAGACACGACAACAGCAACGACTGGATCATTGAAAACTACGGATGACACAGGTGCAACTGCAACAACTGGTACCAGCAGGGCAAGCGACTCGACCAACCTTTTCAAGGATACAGACCTTGACGGTATCTCCAGTGCAGTTGCTCCGGCGGCGCATAATGACCATAGTATGCTATCGGCGACAGCAATCACGACGGACAATGGCGTGGATAGCAGCGCGAGCACTGCCGTGACTGGAGACGCTGTGACAGGCACATCGACAGTGGGTACCGACAGACGTGCTAACACGAACGGGTCCGCCAATCGCTCTAGAAATACCCCTAACACAGTAGGAAGTTCTGCTGCGACGACCCGAGATTTACCAAGTCCAGCCAGTGCTCGGACGTCCCCCAGCACAGTTCTGACATCTTCGTCGGTCGTGCAACCACAACAGGGATCTTCTGTAGATACTGCAAATACAGAGAGCCGTACGTCGACAGATCTTCCAGTCAGCTCTCCATCATCTACTGGGACATTGACGAGCGGGAACACAGCAGCAGACACCACAAAAACGATCAAGTCGGCGAACAACCATTACAACTCTGGAACCACGACTGCAACACAAGGCACTGCCACTGCGTCCAGTGCTGGTAAGCATGCAACAAGTGCCAACGGTCTGACAACATTGCCAAGTGAGTCTACCGCGTCGGTCGGCAGTGACCAACCTAACAGTGGATTCACCAGCAGCTCGACCCCTTCACCAGTACAATCATCGGAAGGCTTTTCAAGCTTTACAAAGAGCGGAGCAAAAGCGATCTCGCCCTCTAGCTCACGTAGCTCCTCACGATCGTCGATTGCACTGAAACGCTGGTACGCTAGCATTTCGCGCGAGAATGAGACACAGCTCATCGTAGGCACGAACAGCTCAAGCCCAATCACAAGTGCATTCAACCAGGTGTGCAATGGTCAACCGGCACTGATTACGCAGTCAAGCGCAGAAACTCCGAATGGCGGTTGCCCGGACGAGCTGACGGCTCTAAATGCGTCTTGCACTTGCTTGACAGGGTATGACTCGACTACAACTTCTTGGGTCTTTAACGTCATGACCGAGACTTGGAACTCGACAACAACCGCGACGACGCGTTCATTGACGCAATCGGCGTCGGACAAGCTGGCAGTCCATACCATCCGTCCGATTTGGGTGCCCTCGAGCCTCGAGACGCTAACGATCGACGGTACTGGAGATTCGCCGGCTCAACTAACTTTCCTGGATGAAAGCAGCAGCTTGTCAAGTACTTCGCTGAATCTTGTGTGGTCGCAGAGCAGCAACTCCTCGAAACTCACCACACTCTCGCTCACGAACCTGGATCTGAATGCAATAGCTGCGACCAAGTCCGACTTTATCCCAGACACAGTGACGAATCTGACGTTGCGCAACTGCAACATCTCGACACTTCGTAGCAGCTTCACACACACGTGGAGCGGGCTTCAGTACCTCGATCTGTCCTTAAACAACCTCCGCAGGGACTCTTTCATCGGCGGGGCTGCTCTCAAGGAGCTCAACTTGTCACACAACGCACTCGCAGTATTCCCGGTAAAAGCGCTCAGTTTGAGCGCTTTGGAAGCGCTTTACATCCACGGCAATAACATCAAGAGCTTCAACGTGAACCAGGACGAGTTCAACCAAATTCAAGCACTTACAGCATTCACAGCAGACCAACCTGCATTAAAGTCGACATGTCAAGACGGAGCATGGCAGTCAGCACACGGCACAGATTTCTGCGTACTCAGTGCGTCCACAGCTGCGGTTCCCGATTCATCTCGAGCGGCGGGATCGACCAGCCAAGGTGATACCGAAGGGATCGGATCACTGGCTTATTGGCTGGTAGCGGGTGCTGTCGTCGTGTTTTTCGTGCTTCTGCTGGTGGTCCGGAAGCGACGTCGCTACAACCGCGAAAGGGATAGCGGTCCATTCGTGTCACCTATTGCCATCGAGCCAACGACACCGAAGTGCGACTTGAGCATCGCCTTTGACGATGCACTTAACCGTGACAGCATTTTTGAGGCTGCTGCTCCAGCACCTGTTGTCGGCGGTGGTGTGGCTAGTATTGCTGCACAGGTTTACCCCGGATATGGACGGTCGCACGGCAACAGCATCGATAGCAAGGACACCACTGCTATGGATGCGGCCCTTGCGAGCAACGAAGCTTTGGCCTTGTGTCGACTGGATTACAACGACTTACAGCTAGGTCGCTGCATAAGTCGTGGAGGTTTTGGTCTTGTCTTTGTGGGAAGCTACCGGGGGCGTCACGTAGCAGTGAAGAAGATCCGCAATGAACGCGATGTCGGCTGCAAACAAGTGGAACAGTTTGCACGGGAGATCTCACTGCTTTCTAGCCTGAGCCATCCTCGCATTGTAGAGTTCATTGGTGCTTGCTGGACGACACCAGCTGAGCTATCAGCTGTGTCCGAACTCATGGAGCGTGGGGACCTACGTGATGTCACTCGACGATTCAAGCGTCGTGGCTATCGTCTCACCTGGAGCACGTACAAGGTCAATATCGCCTTGCACATTGCTGAAGCTTTGACGTATCTACACGGGTTGACCCCGACAGTGATCCATCGTGATCTGAAAGCGAAGAACGTGATGCTGAATGCCGACATGGAAGCCAAGCTAAGTGACTTCGGAGTCGCTCGTAAACATAGTTCCAACGATGGCAGTGAGCCCATGACAGCGGGCATCGGCACGTCATTCTGGATCGCGCCCGAGGTGCTACTTGGTCATGACTACGACGAGCGAGCTGACATCTATTCGTTTGGTGTCGTGCTATCTGAAATCGACACGGAGGATTACCCGTACTGGAACGCAAAACACCCACCTCAGGGCAAGGCACAGGAGAACGACATTCTCCGTCAAGTAGCACGTGGTACCAAACGTCCGACTTTTGCCGATGACTGCCCACCTGCAATCTTGGACCTGGCTGCTCGTTGTCTCCGAACGGATCCTGCAAAGCGTCCGAGCGCCCTTGAAATCGTGCTATATCTGCAGCATCTTTTGCAATATCGCAACTCGAGCGCACCGTGTTCGTCGATGGTTCGCTCTTCGGATGGCACTAAGAGAAGTACAAGTGCAGTCCCCGCTCCAGACGATGCAATCATGAGTTCCGGCGACACGGATTTAGCAGCTCCGCAAAAGACGACAACACCTTTGACAGGCACGATGGTTGCTACTTCGAGCGATAATTTGTTCTGTGCAGCGAGTTCACGTCCACGAGGAGTAACGTACGAGATGATGCCACCTTCGCCCCAAGTGACTCACCGTATTCACACAGAAACTACTGTCAAGGGCGGAAGGAAACTGACAACGCAGCTTGATGCGCAGGCCAGTGCTAGCAGTATTCCTAACCATGTGACAACCGCTGTTTCGAGAGGAAGCAAAAGTGTCCGGTCAAGTCGAAATTGCATTGATGCGAACCCCACTGGTCTCCAAGCAAGCCATCAGGCGACACTGAATCACTTGGCAAGCAATGGTAGTGGAGCTCTTCAAGCGGAAAAGAGACCGTAGTTCGTCCACGGCAGAAGTATCGCGACGGACAATCTTGTTAGTGAATGTATTGTACAATTGGCTTATCGAAGTTGTCGTTTGCTTGAATGTCGACAAAGGCGGACCCCTGCCATCACACTCGATCCTTTGCAAGGTAAAAAGGGTCTCTACCATGTACGTCTTTGACTCACGTGAGCAGAATGTACTACACGTTATAACCAGAAGAGCGAGCGACTTCAGGTTATTCTTGTTCAGTGCTACAAGCGCATACGAACTTGTTGGCAATTTTCTTGGTAGCGAGAAACAGGTGCGTCTGGTCAGAGTTCAGTCACGTCGTCAGGCGCTGATCTACCTAATCTGCTTGAATGGGACGGATTTGTGGCACTACGCAAAACAGTATAGCGCAGCTACGGCGAGAGCAATCCTGACCTACAGCCTGTGCAACAAGAGCTTCACGAGTCCGCAAATGTGAACATGAAACGGCTTCAGCCACACGTCCCAGGTAAAGCCCTTTGACTGGCAGCTGATGAGGGGGCCAGAGAGTACTACGTGCAAGTATATGTGTGCGAGAGACGAGGTATAGGTAGCACGCGGAAGGAAGCGCTCTGCCAGGCGCGAGTAGAATCAAGTGTCGAGGATGGTCGCAAGTACTGCTTTGACATTGAGACAATCGTTACACTTCATTGTGTGGACTTGTTCAATGCATTCCTTGACTGACAACTCGTTCGTGTGAGCTGTGCGATTGCGTGATAGTTTGCTGATGTGGTGGTGGACTTTGCCTAACACGTCACGCCTTTAATCATCCATGCTTGACAAGACGAAAGATCGACAATCATGTGACTTGGTCGTTCGGGTGTGGTAAATAATCACATGATTATCAGCAGAACAAATTCTCAAGACACACGCACAGGGGACTGTGCTCGTGATCCACACCAACATTATACGGTAAACTGCCCGAGCGAGACACTGAGCGAAGCTGTAGAAATGTGTTACTTTACGAGAGAAAACTCATCGAGGAAATGCACACCGCACAACTAGCAGCGCAACGTATGATTTGACTTGTCGAGGGCGCTTGTCCCATACAAGCGCTCTCGAAAAGGGGAAATACTGATAGCGAAGCGATGCGGTACATCGACCAAGAGTTGTGGCTGTGTTCGGTGTTTTGGGGTCGGTAGTCAAACCGCCGCGGACACGAACGGGAGCGCGTTAGAGGATCGACCTGTTGCCAAAGTTCAAAGGAAAATACCCAGACTATGTTGAAGCACCGATCCACTACCAATACCGCGTGTCTGCTTAACTTTACATGTCAAAGTACGGTGCTGCGCGATCGTGCGGTCAAGGTGGCAATGAAACAGCACTTTTGTGAGACGATTCGTTTAGGTATCTCATTTAGTCTTGTAGCATGCACGATCCACGAACAGACGAACGCTGTCGTGAAGTATTCGTGAAAGTTCTCGACCCGCCGTAGTGTTTGCTTCGCGGCATCTGTTGATACTCTGGAGAGCAAAGCGATATGCTGCTGTCGTGCGAACTTATATAATACGATTAGCAATTCGTGTCAGCGCCCTTGATGCTCGTACGGGTCTTTCAAAACCATCGCCTTAGCGGTAATGTCCTAATTACTCCAAACCACTTCCTGACAATGAAGATTCATATCGTCCAACAAGTGCCGAGTCATGTCATCTGCATGTAAGCCAAACGAGATTGAGCGATAGAACTTTTGTACGAGCGCTTATTTCAAATTCGTCGAGAGCTGCTGCCCGTGGGGTCTGTGATTGACAAGTACTTGTTGATTCTGAACTTCGATAGCATGTCACCGTCATTGGCAGGCTCGTCTACGTAATCCAGCATATCATGAGGCCAGTTTGTCACAAATGCCTCTGAAGCTAGTATTGACCACACGCTATCACGAACGTAGCACGGCCAAAACTCCTGTGATTACAGCTAAATGCATACGTAGAACCTGTCTGAACCAAGTTCCTTGACGTTGTGGGCATGCACAAGTCAGCCGGGAAGAACTGTAAAATTTCGCTCGTGACGCAGGGAGACTTTGGATATACTACCAGTTTTGTCTGAATACACAACATTTTTTCGGCTTTTTTTTGCTTTGCCCATTCCAAACCGTGCCGGCTATCCATTCCGCCTAATCATTGTATTGTAAACAGGGGTTATGTAACGAAGTCTCACGAAATTATAGTACTTTGTACCAGAGGTGTTACACACCTGAGGGTACCCCTTTGTGAAGGTGGTATAGAATATCTTAATGGTTTGTAGGGGCTGACGAGTGTCAGCCATTAGGTACGAAGGATTTTTGAGTAGGATTAAGATATTCTATAGGCTTTAACAAAATAAAATCAGTTCCCATTTTGATCTAAGGGACACGTGGCTTGCGAGCCGTCTTGATCGTTGATCGCTGATCACTAAGAGTTAGCAACACCTCCTTGAGGTAGCTATTCTTGAGCACTGAGTGCTGTCGATTCACTGAATCGTTAGGTCACCTGGAACAGGGACCTGAAGCTGTAAAGCTTGTTGACTCGTAGAGTCGTTAGTTCTTTAGAACTAAGTTGCTCGTTGAGCGTTAAGTCGTCCTCTGACTTAAGAAGCTGAGTAGCTCCGCTACACTTGGTAGCACTTGTAGTCAATCTACGCGTGAGTCTATTTAGACTGATCCTCTGTGAGGATGGAAAACCCCACTCTCCTATCTGAGGCCCAAAAGGTCGCGCTTGATAAGCTGACCGCATCTTTGGGTCCAGAGTACGTGGAGTTCCTTGTTTCACAAGGTCCTGAGGTGCTAAATGCACGTGTTGAAAGCTTCAAGCAGTATGAAGCGACCCTTCTAGGGAAGGTCCAAGACCAAGTAGCGTCGGCTATGCCTACACGCTATGTGTCTGTACCAGACGAAGAGGCTAGGCCTCGTCTACTTAGAGTGGAAGTTAAGAACTACTCAGGTAAGGAGGGTGAAAACCTCATCCTCTGGATCCGTGAGATTGAGATGGCCATGAGATCAGGCCTGATCAAGCTTGACCATCAACAGGTCTCGCTGGATATCTCCAAGCTCGATGGAAGAGCTAGATGATGAACCTTGACGTGTAGCACGTCGATTGGCTTAGCGTTTCCTACATGGGAGTCGCTTAAGTCACAATTGGTACAGGTGTTCTCAACAGCTAACCAAGCTTACCGCGTGCGACAACGCTTCTTGTCTACCCGTCAGGGTAAAAATGAGTTATCGGACTATGTCCAAGAGTTGCGAACGCTCATGACTGCAATGCAGTCTGACCCTCTGCCCGAGACAGTTCATGTGACTATCTTCATGGAAGGTCTTCGTACTGGCATTGCCAGAACCGAAATGTTTCGGGTTCACCACTCTACGTTCGAAGAGGTCGTGCGAATTGCTCTTAATGCTGAGCACAGCTTCAATTCGGCCAGGCTTGGCTGGAATGGGTACAACCCTAGCTCTGCGAGAGCAAACTCTACAAGTGGTCCGGCCTTCAACAGGCCGTAACCGATGGATCTCAGCTATGCTGAAGATGAAGGTGAAGTTGAACTTCAAGCTGCTGAGCAGCTACGCGTCGTATGACGATGTTTTACGTGCGGAAGCACTAAACACTTGCGGCCTGGTTGCCCTTTGCGTAAGCAACGCCAGGCTACAAGCCAACACTCGACCCCGAGTCAGAAGTCTGGTATGGCACGGGGAAATGCCGACACATAGTAGGAGCGGGGCGCCCTACTGGGATGAACTGGATTCTGTTACACATTTAGGAGCTAAAGTTGAACAGAGCTTAGCCACAAAGGGCCTCTTACCTATTGGTATGGAGCGTGGATACAAGTCTGGCTTGTTGGTCGCCGAGGCGAAAATTAAGGGCTTTGAGAAGCCTTGGTCAATATTGATCGATTCTGGAGCGTCTTGCAATTATGCTCGACGCCGTTCCCTTGAGGGAAGTCAGCGTTATGCTGAGGCGCTTACAGTGCATGAGGTTAATTCTATCACGGTTCGTTTAGCGACTGGAAGTCGTGTTACTGAGCCTAAAGTTCCATTAAACTTAGATATACAGTTTTTAGACTTTGACAGCATTGAACGCTGTCTTGTCCTTGATTTGGACTCAAGATATGATCGCATCTTTGGAATGGCTTGGCTTGAACGCCATGATCCATGGATTGGTAGGAGGTATAAGACCTTGGGCTCCACGCGCAACGTCCCTAGCGAAGTTTTGGAGAGTCATAAACTCACCTTCGCTAGGCAACAGAAGCGCTATTGGCGCGAGCCTTTGACAGAAGATGTCAATGTGCTAAACATTGGAATGTTTGAGCTGTCTAACTCCAATTTGTAAACATAGATTCCGAGCGTAGCTCTTTGAATATTAGTGGTACGGCACGTACTCCGTTGAGTGTTACTCGTTGTGCTAACGAGTCACTGCATGCTAAAAGCTTGGTTGGGCTAGGGCCTGATTATCAAGGATGTGATTCCTTTGATGTGTGTGAGGTGGCACGTGAAAATTCACCGAGTGCGGTCGGCCGTGAAGGCACCACACCTAATGTCGATAATGACGTTGTTGGTGAAACGCCGTTCAGTTCAGGGCTAGGCCCGCGCAGTGTACGTGGATTGGCACGTGGAAATCTACTGGGTGAAGATTTGAGCTATGTAACACTTCACCGGATGTCGGTCAAGACATAAGCTCTCGTATAGAGCGAACTATGATTGGTAGTAACCATAGGGACAATATCGTCCCGACCCCTAAGAGGTGTAAGGTCTCCAAGAGACGACTTGGACGCCAGGTGGAAATTGTAAAGCGCTAGGGGTCCACACAGTCACTGAGTGATAATAGTAATACACTATATACGCTTTTTAACGGAGTGACTGGCCAGGTTGATGGCAATGTTAGCCTTGAAACCCTATCATCTTTAGATGCTCTGTGTGAGCTGGACATAATGTCTGATGGCGAGTTTAGCCAGGCCCTTAAAGGTAGGAGAGTTATCCGAATTAGTGGTCATTAGACCCGATGTTGAGTTGAACTCGTCCTCATCAATGGAGGAGTCTATTCTAGAAGGCACAAAGGCTGCACTTAGTGCACGAAGCGGGTCTTCAATCCTTAAAGATTCTTTGGACCCATTTTATCCTTTGGTTAAGGAATTTAAAGATGTAGTGTGTCACAATCCACCATCTATCTTACCACATGATAGAGGTGTACGTCATAAAATTGACTTAGCTCCAGGAACTAAATACTGCGTAACACGGCAGTGGCCTTTGCCTAAAGAACAGTGTGACGTCATTGACGATTTCTTTCGTGCTAAGCACGTGACTGAAATGGTTCGTGAGAGTAAATCTCCTCATTTAACATCGACATTCTGTGTCAAGAAGCCAAGTGGCAAGTGGCACATTGTGCATGCTTATAATAAGCTTAATGCAGCCACTATACCGTCGCAGACGCCTATTCCTAGAAAGGATGTTCTTTAGAACAATATAGCAGGGTGTACATTGTACAGCGCACCGGAATTAGTCGATGGTTAATGCCAACTGCTCATGCGAGCAAGTGATATTCCGCTAACAACCGTGAGTACTCCTAGCGGTATGCTCTGGGACTGGCTCGTTATGCCACAAGGTCTATCTAACGCCCCGGCTACGTTTAACCGGCAGGTAACGCAACTATTCAGACCTCCTCGGGGGTACGCACAAAAGTACTTTGATGACATTTTTGTCCATAGTCGTGCAATGAATGGGCGATCAGATGTGGATAACCACATTGATCGTTTACGAGCGGTGCTCGAGTGCATGCACATGAATAAATTGTACGCTAACGCGTCTAAGTGCATCTTTGTTGTAGAATAGATTCAAATTCTAGGGTGCTTCGTTGGGAAGCGAGGCCTTTGAGCGGACTCCGCTAAGGTAAAAGCCATAGTTGATTGGCCGGTTCCTAAGAACCAAAGGGACCTGCGCAAGTGGCTTGTCCTCGCCATTTACTTTCAAAAGTATAGTGCGAATTACGCAGACATGTCTCGGCCATTGTCCAATCTCCTGAAAAAGGGTGTGGATTGGTGTTGGGTTCATACCGAGCACGATGCTTTTGGAGCGCTTAAGGAGAGTCTCCTTCATGCGCCAATGTTGGCTTTGCCCGATCTTGATCGGCCCTTTCGTGTCGTCTGTGACGTATCTGACTTTGCCATTGGCAGTGCTCTGTTACAAACAGATGTTGATGGACGTGAGCGCTTCATTGCGTTTGAGTCTTGCTAGCTTAAAGCTGCTGAAAAGAACTATCCAGATCATGACGACGAACTACTTGCTATGAAGTATGCTCTGGTCAAATTCAGAGTACATCTGCTTGGCTCCAAGCCTTTTGTGATCTATACAGATCACGCATCATTACGCACTGCGATACAGTCGCCGCATCTCTGTCAGAGAATGGCTCGTTGGATTTCCTTCTTTGCCGAATGCAACTTCGAGGTGAAGTACAAGCCAGGTAAGCAAAACGCTTTGGCTGATGCGCTATCGCGTCGACCTGACTATGAGCTTGCTCATGTTACGACTCTGTCATCGTCAGTCAATGACCTAATCCGTGCGGCATGTGCCAAGGATGATCAGTGTGTAGCTTTGCTACGTCCTCTTGGGAGCGGTGAGTTTAAAGACTCGGACATAGAATTGTCGGCACGTATACGTGTGAGGCTACATCGATATTCCATCGATAATGTTCTGTTGTGCTATCGCATGGATATTGAGGATGCCCCTCGTATCGCTGTACCTCATGATGAGGAGTTGAAGTATCGAATCTTCTATGAGGCACATGATACTGCTTGAAGTGGTCATCTCGGTCGTGAGAAGACTTATAGCTCGGTGAGCCAAAGTTATTGGTGGCCCAAACTTTAGAAGTGGGTGAGCACCTATGTGCGTACGTGCGAAACGTGTCAACGGGTTAAACCCTCAGCACATGCGGCGGCGCCGCTGGCTAGTTTGCCAGTACCCACTGGTTGTTGGGAGTCCATGAGTATGGATTTTGTGTTTGGCCTACCGAAGATCAGGAAGGCAATACTGTTATTGTGGCTTTTTTGATCGATTAAGCAAGATGGCTCACTTAGCGGCTGTGCCGGATAGCATCGATGCTGAAGGTGCAGCAAGGCTGTTTATCGACCGTGTATTTCGCCAACATGGCTTGCCGGTGGCAATTATCTCTGATAGAGACCCTTGCTTCACTGGGAAGTTTTGGAAGTCTATCTTCAAGGTGCTTGGCACTCGGTTGGACATGTCCACAGAGGATCATCCGCAGACCGACGGTCAAACTGAGCGCGTAAACCGCGTCATCAACGAAATTTTGCGCAGTATTTGCGCTGATGCGCCTAGGCGTTGGAGCTCAATGCTCCTTGTTGTAGAGTTTGCGTTGAATAACGCTGTTCATGCCTCAACAGGCTTTACTCCGTTCTATATAAACGGTCTCACTACCCCTCGCGTTCCGTTAACGCTATCACTACGTGATTCAGGGCTTGGTGAGGGAGAGGTTGCCGATCGGCTTGCTGATATCAGACCTGCTACTGTTCAAAACAGGTAGGCGAGTTTCTCGCAACGCGATTAAATGTCTTAAGACATGTGCGTGACGCAATGGCTGATAGCCAAGATAACAAAAAAAACAACACGCTGATGCCAAAGGCAGAAAATGTATTGAACGTTATGAGGTCGGAGACCAAGTATTACTCAATGCTAAAAATCTACCTACAAATGTAGTGTCTGCTGTCTTTAAGACAAAGTTGCGTCCACGCTTCATTGGTCCGTTTACGGTCACTGCCAAGAAGGGCCTTACTTATACGCTCAACCTTCCACGCAAATACTGGGATCCTTCTCATGCGAACTTTGAGGCGCTGGCGCCGACGACGAGTGCGGTGCCCCGGATTGCTGCAAGCAAATCAGCAAGTCCAACTGAGCCTCGCTACGATTTTGAGCACGCTCCATCGCCTGAAGGCGGCTCTGCATCGCATCAAGCATACATTGGGTATTCTTCAGGGTCTCTTGAAGACCCTATACTTCGAGAAACAATTTCATGTGGAATGCCACCACTGGTACACCGGCCACCACCGACGCTGCTCGATGATCATGGGTATTGCCAATTTTATGTCGAAAGACTACTGAAACGACGTCGTCTTCATGGCCACTACCAGTATCTGGTAAAGTGACGTGGGTACCCTGAGTCTGAGAACTCATGGGAATACGAGGTACCCCAACGGCAGGATTGCCGTTATGCTTTGGACTTCTTTGAACATCTTGGCCAAGGTCATCTTGAGACCGAGGCCGTTTCCCACCACTAGTGGTGTGGGTTGGCGGGTTGGTGGTCATCGATTGACCAACACTCGCGGCTACCGTAGTAGCTGAAGCATATCGCGTGGGATTACACAATTGGCCTATGGAATTAAGCTTGGCATTGTCATACCGAATCTTGCGTTCGAGACGCACATCAGCCACATTGGCACTAGCGCTTAGAGCCTACATACAGCGGAGGAGACGTATGCGGTGTACCCAGCGGACGAAGGCATTGTCTTCTTTGCTCTCTGTTTCGCCTGCAAACAAGAGATGGGTATACCCTTGATCGGTGGAACCGGTGCACCACGTGCTTGCATGTCAAAGCGTGCCTTGTATTGACCTTGGGTCGTTAGGTGAGACTTCAGGTACCTCTCGCAAAGTGCCTGTCCGCTCGCCACCTTTTCAGGAGACTTAGGCCTATGGCTAATGATCCAAGTTGCCAACGATTGGCCGGCCGCTTGACGTCAGCGTTCCTCCACACTGTGTGAAGTGAACGCATAGTCACGTTGGGGCTCGAGTGTTGCGACCATTTGCGCATGGCGTTGAGTGCTTTCTCCTTGTTGAAGGATTATTTGTTGTTGCTCATCGAGCGGTTTCGTGATGATGGTAATATCCGAATCGAGTGTTGAGCACCTCGCCAATGGCGAATTCTCATTATCAAGTTCAGGGAACGGACAGGGGGCAGTACGAAGTTGTACCTCAGACATGGTTTTATCGGACATTGTTTCTATATCACCCGGAACGCTGTTATTGCTACCATAGTCCAAAACCTCCCCCATTTCGAGGTAAATCCTGAGAGTCTTTGACTCGTTAGTTGATGAGGACATCGTTCTAAGCTTTACGTTACCGTGAGGTGAACCGCAAGTGCACTGACCTCGTGGAAGAACAAATTCCTATGGGAAAGTTCAATTGGAACAAGGTTCGATTGACGTTTAGGTAAACGTAGGGGGATGGTGTAAAGGGGTCACACGTAGTTGAGTACTCGGTACCCTGTGTCTTAGACACACGGATGACATCCCACTGAAAGAGATATAGAATATCTTATCGGTTTATAGAGGCTGGCTGGTGTCAGCCACCAGGTAGGATAGATCTTAGCTGTACTACCTTAGGACGTAAGTGTATAGATTAGGATTAAGATATTCTGTAGGTGTAAATGTGAATTTATTTCAGCTCCCCTTTGATCTTTAAGACACGTGCCTTGCGAGGCGCCTTTGGTCGTTGATCGCTGATCACTAAGAGTTAGCAACACCTCCCTGAGGTAGCTAGTTACTATTGAGCACTACGTGCTATCAATTCATTAAATAGTTTGGTCACTGGAACAAGAGCCATAATTTATGCGCTTGTTGGCTCATTGAGTCTAGTTCTTTAGAACCAAGTTGCTCGTTGAGCGCAAGTCTTCCTCTGACTTAAGGACCTGTGTAGCTCCGCTACAGTATCGATATCGCTTATTTCGCGTAGCGCACTGCTCCGTTGATATCATAGTCCAGGTATATTAATATGATGGTGGTCATGACCGGCTTTGTGCAATGAAAACGTCGACTTACACTTCGTCGGTAGGTGCATTCAAGCCCGACCCGGGGACCGAAGCAACCGCAATATTGTAGTGCTACGGTCTTGCAAGGTCATGGGCCGCTCCTGACATTGTCTGTATCTTGAAGTCCATACTCCCTCGGTGCATCAGCGAAAAACGCGCATAGTTTCACGCAAATTGCTGCATAGGATGCGAACGGCGAAGCCTTGGATAATGGCGTACTTTCTTGGCGGTGTCAGCGATTTCCTTTTGACTACCCAAGGTGTAACATGGTAGCCCGTTACACGAAATTGACACCAAACGGTGTCAATTGGAATATTGTCTAGTATGACAATATTCTACCGATATTATCCGGAATGGAAATATTAAAGGAATATTATGCCCTTTTGGATAATGTTCATTCGCTGCTCCAAGATTGGTTGATATAAGACAAATCAACCATAGATTGCCACTAATCGCCGCTAAACGCGCGCAATCAGTGGTGAGAAGGTTGTCGTCATACGACGGTGTAGTTTACTATAGTTAGATAAAGATCAAAGTTATATTGATAGCTTAACTATGTTAATTACAGTTCTCTTTGTACCCTTTCGATAAACGATCTCTTTGATTAGTGTTACTTCCTCTGCACGTACTAGTGTACGCGATGTTTCGCGGCACCCCAAACAAAGGGTGCCCCGTTACAATTGGTAGTACTTTCTAGTCCGTCCAACGACTGCTTAGTGTCCGTCCAACATGTACATGTTGGACGTAGAAGACGACAGCTTTCACGTCACACGAGAAGGCTACTCCCATCTGAGTGACTCAGAATGGGAGGTAGTCGGCCGAATGAGTGTGCTCATGGGCGAACTAGCCATCAGTGGCATGTTGAAGTCTCTAAGCAGAGACCAGCAACATGCTGCTATCAACAAGTCCCAACCAGGGAAACTTGCCGTCGAACGACAGAAGTTAGCCTTGCTACAACAGCAAGGCTCTCATCATTCGATGGGCGGACCGACGCACATGCGTCAATCCGAAGCCTTAAAGATCGATATCTCAAGGTACAAAGGAACCGATGAAGATTCCTTTTTGAGATGGTTCGTCGAGTTAGACGATGCCATCAGAGCCCGTCACATCGAGGGTGACGAGATACAAGTCACCTCGGCCTTGTCAAATCTGAAAGGTTGAGCAAAGACTTGGCCTTAGGGCTCAAGTATCACGACACCAATGCGTTTGAGTCGCTAAAAGCTTGAAGTCTCGGCTCAAAGAGACGTTTGAGCCGCCGAGAGCCGAGTACAGAGCACGCTCTGCACTCTTGAGGCAAAAGCAAGGTAAGCGTGACGTGCAAGATTACGCACAACGCCTACGCTACCCTGCGAATAGCTACATGGAATACCCTGTTGATGAGCACACGCTCATTAATGTGTTCATCTAAGGCCTTGTAGATGTACCGGTAAAGACCTACATGTTCCGAGAGGACTTCCAAATGCTGAAAAAGGCGATAGCGTATGCTAAACAAGAAGACTTCAGCCTGAGCCAGTCTCAGGCTAGCTCGTCAAACTATCGTCCAACGAGACGACAGGTATCAGGAGGTCCCGAACTAACGAAACTTTATTACATCGAGAGCAAGAACTCTCGCCCTCTGAGTCACAAGCGAAAGGCAAGACGTCATCGCTGTCAGAAGATTGGACACTACGCTCATGAGTGTAGTGTCCCGAGCACTGCAATACGTCCGAAAACAGGACGTGATGACCACCATTGGCCGAGGAAAGATCCGAGGCGTGGGTACGACCATGTCGCTAAGCCGCGACAGCAAGTCGGACCGTCAAAAAAATCGAG
The DNA here is from genome assembly GCA_921007115.2 of Peronospora matthiolae. Classification (NCBI taxonomy): domain Eukaryota; phylum Oomycota; class Peronosporomycetes; order Peronosporales; family Peronosporaceae; genus Peronospora; species Peronospora matthiolae. The sequence goes on along the minus strand of CAKLBY020000024.1, from coordinate 214,453 downwards.
GTCAGTAGGGGCGGAGCACCCTGCTGATCCGGCAACGTCAAGAGAGTTTGCAGGACTACTGACGAAGATTGCTCCCAACACACAGTCGCTGTGTGCTACTGCGCCTAGTGATGAGGTTTCCCTCATCACTTTTAAGATCGAAATGACAAGTGGAATGTCACTTCGCGCCCTAGTTGACTAAGGGGAGTCGAACATCTTTATTCGACGCCAGTCTCTAGAAGATAGCAGGCCCAACTATAGTGAGCGATAGTTCCCTCCAACGAGTATGACGGTGTGCCTTGCTGCAGGCGCATTCGTAATAGTGAACAAACGTGTAGTGGTAATCCACTTCACGCTATAAGGAAAGCACTGCGATGATGACTTCATCGTACTGGATTTGGATGACATGTTTGATGTCTTCTCGGTCTGCCATGGCTCAGAAAATACCAGCCATGGGTCAGCTGGCAGCATCGATCCGTGAAGATGCCTGCGGTTTGCTCATCAGATGGCCATCTGATGAACGTCTTGGAGCGTCCACAAGCGTGCGGATGTGCTTCAAGTGAGTGCGATGGCCTCACTTGTGGTACGGTCGTTAGCATTACCGCACAAGATCACAGTGTGGAAGGTCGCTACACTGTGGAACCAGCTTCCGGCACCTGTGTAGAGACATAGGCTGTGTCGAAGGTTCACCACTCGAAGAGATCGAGTGGACTGGAACACGGATGCACACCAAGAAGGGTGCATCCGAGAAAAGAGATTATTGTTGTTCAGGATGAACAACACGTTAAAGCTCGACTATCAGAGCGTCGATCGTAGAGCAAGCCCGATCGACTGAAAGAGAGTCGATTGAAGAGGACGTGACCGCGGTAGTACACCCACAGTCGGTACACGCATTGGAAGAAAGTTACAGCGTTCCTATGAGTGATAACTCCCGAGAGAGTTATGTTGAAGGTGTGGATCCCCAACCACCTGCGGATGTGTTTTCCCTGGAAATCACCGAGACAGTGAATGTCTTGGTAAATGACGGATCAAGTGTAGGCGCCTATACACTTGATCTGGTGACGCACCCAAATTCAGCTTCGGAGGTAATCAAGTTGCAAGCGCTAGAATCTAAAAGATTCTTGCAAGATCTGCACAGTGTCAAGATCAAGCAGATCCGCGCACTCGTCACAGAGGACGAGAACGTCGCCGACATTCGGTCGGCACAAGTGTTTAATGAGAAACAACAGGCCCTTTAGTTGCTCATCGATGGATGATAGTGTACTCGATGAAAAGACACGGATTGAGCGATAAATGTCTCAATCTTGGTGGATTTTGAAAACAATTCCTTCATATAAGTATTTGGTTAAATTCAAGGATGTATTCCCTGAAACTGTTCCTTGAGAGCTGCGTAAGGATAAAGGCACTAGGCATGAGATCGAACTGGAAACCCGGTTCGAAATACTGTGTCATGAAGCAGTGACCACTGCCTCGTGAACAAGTACTTGCGATTGACAAGATCTTTGCCGATCGTTCAGCAGCGGGCCATGTGAGTGAATCAACATCTCCACACAGCTCTCCGACCTTCTGTGTGCGAAAAGCCACAGGAGGGTGGCGGATAGTGTACGCGTTTAACAAATTGAACGCTGAAACGGTACCGGCTCAAACACTGATAACGAGGAATGACGTCATCATAGATGGTTTGGCAAAAGTACCATCTTTTCGTCCATGGATCTAATGAAAGGATTTTATCAGATCCTCACGCGTGAACGGGATATACCGTATACGCTAGTGAGCACCCAGTGGTATGCTCTGGGGAGTGGCTAGTGATGTCACAGGGGCTAAGTAACGCCCCTGCGATGTTCAACAGATGTGTTACGAATCTGTTGCGATCGGTGCGTGATTTCGCACCGAGTTACTTCGACGATGCCTTCGTCCATAGCCGGGCTATGGATGGAAAGACGGACGTGGAGGTTCATAGAATTTACGTCCGGAAGGTTCTTACATTAATGCGAGAGCGTAAGTTGTTCGCGAACCTCAAGAGTAATATATGCAGCGTACGAAACACCACTTCTTGGCTGCATCGTGAGTAAAAACGGCTCAAGCCCTGATCCAGAACAGATCAAGGCGACTAGAGACTGGCCTATGCCAGTCGGTGTCAAGGGAGTTTGAAAGTTCCTTGGCTAGCGGCGTACTTGCACAAGTGCTCGCGCAGCTACGCCGGGGTGACCCTACATATCTCTCGTCTTTTAAAGAAAAATGAGAGGTGGTCATGGAGCGCTGAGTGTCAGCACTCCTTTGAAGGTATCAAGAAAAGCTTGATAGAATTGCCTGTGTTGGCGATTGCAGACTAGGACAGAACATTTCATGTGGTCTGTGACGCCAGCAATTTTACAATCGGCTGCGCGTTGATGCAGCACGACTCAGATGGCGTTGAGCGCGTCGTCAGTTATCTATCTCGTCAGCTGCAAGCAGCTGAGCGTAATTACCCGGTGCATGACAAGGAACTCCTTGACATGAAATATGCACTGGCTAAGTTTCGGGTAGATCTCTTAGGAGATGGGACCTTCATCGTTTATACCGACCATGCGTCGTCACGCACGGCCGTAAACAGTCCACACCTCTTGCAACGACTGGCGAGGTGGCTGTCTTTCTTCGCGGAGTACAACTTCTTCGTCGAGTACAAACCAGGACGACTTAATGTCGTCGCTGATGCTCGTTCGCGTCGGCCCGATTTGGAGCCGACTTCTCAACACAACAGTAGGGGTGATCCCACTGTTGCAATAGTATCAGTGAGTGTTCCGTCGTCAAATAGGCTCGACAACGTGCGAAAAGCATACGCAGAAGATGAGTCTCTTCTGCGATCGATGGATTACGTATCCAATCCGTGTAATCGAGCTTTGAAAGGTTGACGTCTCAATACCACTCTTCAACCGAACGGTATTCTGTTCGTGATAGACTGCTGTACTATACAGCAGTCAAAGGCGACACACCTCGTGTCGTTGTTCCGGCTCATAATGATTTGCGATTGCGCATCATGAATGAGTGTCACGATGCCCCAACAAGTGTGCATCGCGGTAGAGAAAAGAATTACCTCATGGTGAGTCGTGACTTCTACTGGCCCCGTCAGTATGAGTTTGTGCGGAAGCACATTCGCGCTTGCAAAGTTTGTCAACGGGTGAAGCCTAGTTCTTCATCCCGCGCACCCTTACAGCCACTTCCGATTCCGGCAGAGTGTTGGCAGTCCGTATCGATGGACTTCGACTTTAGGTTTCCCAAAGACGTTCACAAGAATACTGGTATTCTTGTGTTTGTTGATCAGTTCAGCAAGATGGTACATCTTGTTGCTGTACCGGATTCAATCACAGCCCAGGGCTGTGCGCGTGTCTTCATCGATACTATCTTCCGACATCACGGGTTAACCTGTGAACTCGTGTCCGATAGGGACCCCCGCTTCACAGCGGAGTTCTGGCAATCCATGTTCCGATCACTTGGAACACGTTTGACGATGTCAACTTCTGACCATCCAGAAACAGATGGTCAGACGGAACGCGTCAACCGCGTCCTCGGAGATATACTTCGAGGGTATGTCCACTCATTTACGAGTCGGAGTGAGTTCTTGCCGATGGAGGAATTTGATATCAACAACTCTATGCATGCATCGACAACGCATACCCCGTTCTTCGTGAATGGCCTACGCCATCCACGTTTACCCGCCTTCTTGAAGTGTGACTCTATTTTAAGGGGGGGGGTGGACTCGCTCGAATAAAAGCCGATCTGGTTCTTGCTCGTCGCACGTCGACAATGGTGTCGACTTGATGGATGCCGATGTCGATGCGGTTGATATTGATGATGACGATGACGACGATGCTGGCATATTCAGCATCGCCAATGACTGCCACAGTGAGGAAGATGACGCCCTCACTGATGAAGACAAACTTCTTTCAGCAGTGCACACGAAGCGCACTGCTGTTGACAAGGATGAATCAGCAGAAGAGTTTCTGCTGACTCGCGAAGCGGTTGTCCACTTAGCTCAAGAAATCCATTGCAGATGCACTAGACAGACAAAAAAGAAACGCAGACAAACATGGAAGAGCAAATGTTCTTTCATTTGATATAGGGGACCTATTTTTATTGTCTACAGTAAACTTACCGAAGCACGCAGTGACAACGTGGGCAGCAGTAAATTACTGCCCAGGTATATTAATACATTTCGTGTATTGCGCCGCACGGGCAACGCATACACGATTGAACTGCCCCGTAAGATGCGCACGCATCCTACGTCTTACGTTGGTCGTCTCCGCCCGTACTATCAGTAAGAGCCCGTTTCGAGATGCGAAGAACACCTCCGCGGTCGAGAGCCGAGACCACCTTCGAGTGGTCCCGTTTCAACGAGCCAGTCTGGTTGACTAGCGAAGCGACCTGTTCACGCAGCTCAGAGATGTCTCGACGAGCAGCAGCCAGCTCATCACGAAGAGAACGAGTCGAACGTTCGTTCTCAAGTTGCGCGAACGCAAAAGCGGCACGATCGTCCGAACGATCGTGCGCTAAGGAATTGTAAAAATTCTTTACAAGATCCATAAGCCCATAACGCCGAGATCGTTCATGAGCCAGGTCATCTTGCAGCTGTTCCGTTACACGGTTCAGCTCTTGAACATCAAGCTGATACGACCCTCGAGCCGGATCAGGTGTTCCCACCGTCACCACATCCTTTGGTGGACTCAAGCGATGGTCAACGCTTACTAGTGGAGCGTTTTTTGAACCACCGCGATGTAAATGGCGTCCGGACGAGTTACCTCGTCCGCTGGCGTGGCTATCCACCAGCGTGGGACAGCTGGGAGCCTCGTACCCAGCTGATTGTTGATGTCCTTGGTCTCGTCGAGCAGTACGACGAGACACACCCGCTGCGTTTAAAGAAGGGCCTTCGGAAAACGACCTCCCCGAACGCGAGTACAGGGATTGCAAAGTGTCGAACCCTTCGGCCATCTCGGAAGAGATGCGCGCCCTCCAGTAGGGATCATCAGGGAGGTAGGCCTCCTTAGGGGCACGGTTCGAGCTTACCAGGCAACCTGGACACGAATCACACCACGATAGACAGGGAAATCCTGCCTCTATTGAAAGCCGGTGCAACTTGTACCGCGTTCCGACGAAATTGCGTTTCTTAAACCTAATGCGAGCTGCATCAAGTTTGGCGAGCCAAGCCTCACGGCCAATACACTCGATGTTGTGGATGAGGGCATTCCATCCCTGCACCAAGGCTTTGCCATCTCGTACACGGCTACCATTGTACTACCGATGTTTGAAGAACGCATCGGTGAATAACTCTTCCTCAGCACGGACAGTTTCCGTGCTGGAGTCAGGTGGGCAAATCTTTTTGCAACAGAACAACGTTATGCGATCCCTTTCGGTAGCATGCCGGCCAACCGGTCCAACTCTCTGGATGGCGGCATCCGCGGAGACTCCACTTGAGGAGCGTGGCGCAGGACATTTCGGTCCCTGGCCTCTTGAGTGGTGTCAGCATGAACACTGACACCAGTGTTACCCCGATCCCTTGAGTTGCTTCGCTCGTGGTGATGCATAGGTGCATCACCACCATCTCCACACTCCTGTCGTTGGATGGACTTGCGTGGGGCGTAGACTCATCGGAGTAATCACTCGATCCGAAGATCTCGGTCATGATGCTGCCGCGCTGACCACAGCCAGTCAGCCTGGCTTTTGCAGCGTCCGCCCCGGGTGATCCCGAGGCGTGAGGAGTTGCCTTCGAGTCGGATGGTGCATCCGACTCGCCAGAATAGATGAGCTCTATCTCAAACTCGTCTGGATTACGATTCGAGGTACCCGCTGCAGACGCAACGGATGCACCTGTCGCACGTGGTGACTCACCACGTGGACTGTTCACAGCAGCAGGCGACGAATCACCTGCTGCTGAGGCGTGAGAGGCACTTTCCGCGGCCACATGCATGCGTGCAGCCGCTCTTCTTGCTGCTGCAGTAGCAGCTCGCGTGGTTTTGGAAACCATGCGTTGGATTGGCAAATGAATGGAATTTGACCAACAAGTGCTCCCTTTCCCAGGGTGATTCAACGGTGGTCACCCTGTCCCAATGAGTTAAATTCAATCAGCGGGTGATTGATGGCTAAGGGGGGGTGATGTAACGGGGTAGCCTGTTACATGATGTGACACCAAACGGTGTCAATTGGAATATTGTCTAGTATGACAATATTCTACCGATATTATCCGGAATGGAAAATTTTAAAGGAATATTATCCCCTTTTGGATAATGTTCATTCGCTGCACCAAGACTGGTTGATAAAAGATATATCAACCGGCCCTTACCACCAATCGCTGCTAGACGCGCGCAATGAGTGGTGAGCAGGTTGTCGTCATACGACGGTGTATTTTACTATAGATAGATAAAGATCAAAGTTATATTGATAGCTTAACAATGTTAAATACAGTTCTCTTTTTACCTTACTTGATCGAGTCGTTCAAGTAAATTAGCTTCCTCTGCACGTACTAGTGCACGTGAAGTTTCGCGGCACCCCAAACAAAGGGTGCCCCGTTACAGAAGGGCCATGCTGGTACAACTTCATCGCAGCTACACGGCGGAAGAGCTGGAATAGCATCATTAACAACAGTAGAGCTGCCATGCCAGAGGAGGAAGGTAGAGTGGCTCAACATAATACAAATTGAGAATGATGAGGGGTTATTGACGAAGGAACGGTTGGAAACCATGGTTCGTCGCTTAACCCCTGCTGGCGGTACAATAATTAGGCCTAATGGATAGCCGGCACAGTTTGGGATGGGCAAAGCAAAAAAAGCCGAAAATGTTTGTGTATTCAAGCAAAAAACTGCTAGTGCATTCAAAGTCTCCCCGTGATGCACCTGATTCGGGTCGGTCGGGACCGAAATTGTAACGGGGTGAATCGTTACATAACAATTTATAAGAAATTGTTAATAGAATATAACTATAAGAGTTATATTCTCAGAATATTTTCATAAGGACAAATATTCTGTAGCACTTACGGGTAGTTCCTAATTGGTTGATATAGGCCATTATATCAACCAACGAAGACGCGCCACGACAGACGCACGCAATGAGTGGTGAGCAGATAACTGATTTACACATTTGTATTTAGACATAGTTAGATGAAGATAAATAGTGATTTATTGCAGACATTAACTATTATAAATACAGTTCTACTTTTTACTTTAACCAAGTACTCGCTTCTTCTTACCGTCTTGCTCTGCACGTACGAGTGTACGTGAAGTTACGAGGCACCGCCTTATTCTGTCATCAGAATAAGTAGCTTGTACTGTCACCAGTACAAGCTTCAGGGTGCCCCGTTACACCTGGTAGCACTTCGTAGTCCGTCCAAGGACCGCGTTCACATCCAACATGAATATGTTGGATGATGAAGATGACCAAAGCTTTCACGCTACGCGTGACGGCTACTCCCATTTGAGCGATGTCGAATGGGATGCGGTTGAACGAATGGGTTCGACCATGGGCATCCATGCTGTTAGCGTCATGCTAGAGGCTCTCAATAGAGATGCCCAACATGCTACTATCTCCAAGTTCATTCAAAATGAACTTGACGCAGAACGCGAGAAAGTAGCCTTGCTTCACCAACAAGGTTCTCAACAAGCAGAGTTGTTGAGAGAACAAGGTGCTCAACAGTTTGAACTGTTGAGACAGCAGCAGGCTGCTGCTGGTGGGTCGATGCACTCGCGTCGACCCGAAACCTTGAAGATTGACATCTCCAAGTATAGGGGAGTCGAAGAAGACTCCCTCTTGAGATGGTTCGTCGAATTGGATGACGCCATAAGGGCGCGTCGCATCGACGACGGGGATATGCAAGTTGCATTTGCCCAGTCAAATCTGGCAGGACGTGCCAAGACTTGGGCACTGGGGCTCAAGCTGCACGACCCATACGCGTTTGGGTCGTTGGAAGTCTTCAAGTCGCGGCTCAGACAAACGTTTGAACCGCCTAGAGCTGAGTTCAGAGCTCGAACCGAACTCTTGAAGCTCAAGCAGGGTAAGCGTGATGTACACGCTTACGCTCAACATATACGACATCTCACGAGTTGTATAAGTTCCAATCCGGTGGATGAACACACGTTGGTTTCGGTGTTCATGCAGGGTCTTGCGGATGTTCCCGTCAAGACTCACCTGTTCCGGCTTGAACTAGATTCACTAGAACAAGCCATTTCCATTGCGGAGCAGGAAGACTTCAGTCTGAGACAGGCTCGCGCCAGCTCGACATCATATCGTCAACCGAGACGATATGACAACGGAGGTCCAGAGCCGATGGAACTCTGTTATGTAGAGAGCGAGAAGGCTCGCTCTACAGGCTACAAGAGGTTGCAGAGATGCAACAGATGTCAAAAGACAGGACACTACGCTTACGAGTGTAGTGCCCCTCGTCCAGTGTCTCGCGACACTGGGCGTAGTGACCGTCCACCCATGAGAAAGGGGCAGGGACGAGGGTCCGCTGTTGGTGCAAAGACGCAACAACGGGATGGACCGTCAAAAAACGGACAGGATCAGTAGGTGCGGAGCACCCTACTGATCCAGCAACGTCAAGAGAATTTGTAGGCCTCTTGATGAAGGTTGCTCCCAACACACAAACGTTGTGCGTTGCTGCTCTAGGTAATGAGATCTCACTCATTACCTTGAAACTCGAAGTGACGAATAAGTTGTCCCTTCGAGCTCTAGTCGATTATGGGGCGTCCAACAATTTTGTGCGACGCCAATCGCTAGAAGATGGTCACTTTAAGCTCAGTGAATGTGACACACCTCCTACGAGGATGACGGTACGTCTTGCGACAAGCGCATCCGTAACCGTCATGAAGCGTATAGTGAAGATTCACTATACGCTAGAAGATACCCAATACGACGATGACTTTATCGTATTGGATTTGGATGACAAATTTGATGTCATCCTTGGAATACCGTGGCTCAGAAGGTACGAACCACGGGTAAACTGGCAACATCGGACAGTAACGATGCCTGCCGCTTGTTCATCAGATGGCCATCTGATGAACGTTTTGGAGCGTCCACAAGCGTGTGGATGTACTACGAGTGAGTGCGATGGCCTCACTTGTGGTACGGTCGTTAGTACGACTGCACAAAACCTTAGTGTACCAAACGGTTACACTTCGGAGCAAAGTTCCGGCGGCTGTGAGGGAAACACAGGCTGCGCCGAAGGTCCACCACTCGAATAAGTCGGGTGGACTGGGACAAAGATGTATCCCTAGCGGGGAACATCTAGAAGAGAAACAATCGATCGCTCAGGTTAAGCGAAACGATAATCCTAGATCGACTGGAGAGTCTTTCGTAGAGGATCTCGCTGTGGTTGCGCAACCCCAGCTAGAGGAAGTAAAGGGAATAAGTCCCAAGATTACAATTACGGCGGAAATAAGTTCCCCGAAACCCGCGGGAATAAGTCCCCGGGAAGCCGAAGGAATAAGTACTTCGAGGCCTGAGGGCATAAGTCCCCAGAAAATGACAGGGACATTGAATGTCATAGTCAACAACGGATCAAGCGTAGGCGCTTATACACTTGATCTGATTGCGCATCCGAAGTTGACTTCGGAGATCACTCAGTTTCCAACGCTCGAACATAAAAGGTTCTTGCGTGATCTGCATAGTGGCAAAGTCAAGCAGATCTGCATACTCGTCGCTGACGACGAGTATGTAACCGACATAAGGTCAGCAACAGTGTTTACTGAGAACGAGAGAGTTCTCGGTAGTTCATCTATGGAAGAGAGTGGCCTAGGTGAAAAGACACGAGTTGAGCGATATGACCCCCAATCGTGGGAATCGCTCAAGGAAAATCCTCTCTATGAAGATTTGGTTGAATTCAAGGATGTATTCCCTGAAACTGTTCCGTGCGAATTACCGAAGGATAAAGGTATTCGACACGAGGTCGAGCTTAAACCAGGCTCGAAGTACTGTATCATAAAGCAGTGGCCACTGCCTCGTGAACAAGTACTTGCGATCGACAAGTTCTTTGCCGATCGTTTAGCAGCGGGCCATGTGAGGGAATCGACTTTTCCACATAGCTCTCCGACCTTCTGTGTGCGAAAAGCAACAGGAGGGTGGCGGATAGTGCACGCGTTCAACAAATTGAACGCTGCAACGGTACCGGCTCAGACGCCGATACCGAGGAAGGACGTAATCATTGATGGTATGTCAAAGAGTACCATCTTTTCGTCCATGGATTTGATGGATGGCTTCTATCAAATCCTTATGCGGGAACGGGATATACCCTATACCGCAGTTAGCACGCCTAGCGGCATGCTCTGGGAATGGCTAGTAATGCCACAAGGGCTTAGTAATGCCCCTGCCACGTTCAACAGATGTGTATCACATCTGTTGAGACCAGTACGCAAATTCGCGCCGAGTTATTTCGATGACTTATTCATCCATATTCGAGCTATGGATGGAAAGTCGGACGTTGAGGTTCACAAGTACCACGTCCGACAAGTTCTTACAATCATGCGAAAGCATCAATTGTATGCAAACCTCAAGAAGTGTATATTTGCCGCAAGCGTAATACCACTTCTTGGGTGCATCGTTGGTAAGAACGGTGTACGTCCTGATCCCGAGAAGATCAAGGCGATCACCGAATGGCCTGTGCCGGTTGATGTCAAAGGTCTTCGAAAATTCCTTGGGCTAGCGGCGTATTTGCATAAGTATTCACGCAATTACGCCGAGATGACTGTACACCTCTCTCGTTTGTTGAAAAAGAACGAGAGGTGGTTATGGAACGCTGAATGTCAACGCTCCTTTGAGGGTATCAAGCAGAGCTTGATACAATCCCCAGTCCTAGCAATAGCCGATCAGGACAGGCCATTTCATGTGGTCTGTGATGCCAGCGATTTCGCAATCGGCTGTGCATTAATGCAGTACGATCTTGAAGGCGTTGAACGCGTCGTCTGCTATCAGTCGCGTCAGCTGCAACCAGCTGAGCGGAACTATCCAGTGCATGACAAGGAACTCCTTGCCATGAAGTATGCACTCGCGAAGTTCAGAGTCTATCTATTAGGAGATAGACCCTTCGTTGTTTACACTGACCATGCGTCCTTACGCACGGCAGTGAACAGCCCGCACCTTTCACAACGAATGGCGCGGTGGTTGTCATTCTTTGCAGAATACAACTTTACGGTCGAGTACAAACCAGGACGACTTAATGTCGTCGCTGATGCGCTCTCACGTCGTCCCGACTTTGAAACAGTCGCGAAACCCAACAGTGAGACAGTCACTGTTGCGGTTATGACGTCCTCAGTTCCATCTACAACGTTGTATGATGATGTGAGGCGGGCATACGCCCAAGATGGTGAGATAGTGAAGTTGTTGTCACATCTCTCCCAACCATCTCGAGAATCGTTGAAACGATTGTCGTCTGCGTATCGATCTGCATCAGATCGATACACTACTCGTAACGGTTTACTGTACTATACAGCCGTTTCTGGTGACACACCACGTGTTGTCATTCCAGATGATACTGATCTGCGTTTGCGGATCATGTTCGAGTATCACGATGCTCCTATAGGAGGACATCGTGGCCGAGAGAAAACATATCTCACGGTAAGTCGAGACTTTTACTGGCCCCGCCAGTATCAGTTTGTGCGAAAGTATGTTCGCGCATGCGAAGTCTGCCAACGAGTGAAGTCAAGTCCTTCACTGCGTGCACCTTTACAGCCTCTACCGGTTCCGGCTGAGTGCTGGGAATCCATCTCAATGGATTTCGTCTTCGGGTTACCCAAAGACGCACGCGGGAATACGGGTATTCTCGTATTTGTTGACAGATTCAGCAAAATGGTACACCTTGTGGCTGTACCAGAGACAATCACGGCAAGTGGCTGTGCTTGTGTCTTTATTGACACCATCTTCCGACTTCATGGGTTGCCCCGTGAACTCGTATCAGACAGAGATCCACGATTCACTGCTGATTTCTGGCGTTCCGTGTTCAAATCACTCGGAACGCGCTTGAAGATGTCAACATCTGATCATCCAGAGTCAGATGGTCAGACGGAACGTGCCAATCGTGTCCTTGAAGAGATACTTCGAGGATACGTACACTCCTTTAAGAGTTGGAGTGAGTTCTTGCCGATGGTAGAGTTTGCCATCAACAACTCGGTGCATGCGTCCACGACACATACACCGTTTTACGTGAATGGCTTGCGCCATCCGCGTGTACCCACCTTACTAGAGTGTAACTCTGGTTTAAGGGGGGGAGGGACTCGCGCGAGCAAAAACCGATTTGGTTCACGCTCATCACGCTCTGACAAAGAAGTCATTGCGTTTGATGCCGATATCGATAACATCGATATCGAAGAAGATGATGCCAGTGAGAGTGCGGAAGCCCTCACTGAAGACAATGATCCCAGTGAGAGTGCGGAAGCCCTCACTGAAGAAAAGGTTGTTGTCGCTGCAGTGCGCTCACAGCACACTGAAGCTAACGAGTCATCAGATGAGTTCATACTGGCTCGTGAAACGGTAGTCCGTTTTGTGCAAGACTCCATCGCCGAAGCGGTGGATAAGCAAAAGCAAAACGCTGACAAGAATGGAAGGGCAAACACTCTTTTATTTAATAAAGGTGACTTAGTCCTACTGTCTACGGTTAATCTACCAAAACATGTAGTGACTAACTTGGGTAGCAGTAAACTACTACCCAAGTACATTGGCCCATTTCGTGTATTGCACCGCCTAGGCAATGCATACACGATCGAGTTACCACGTAAGATGCGAACGCATCCCACGTTTTACGTTGGTCGGCTTAAGCCGTACCATCAGTACGCTGCTTCTTCCGATGAAGAACGCCCTTGCGCTCAAACATCTCGCAGAGAGCCTTGTGCTCCCGATGGTGGGCATCAACAAGGGTCTGAAGAGCAGTTATCTCAGCCCGAGACCGATCAACAATCCCACGAGCTACCCTTAGCTCGTCACGAAGAGATGTCAGAGATCTCTCGTTCTCAAGCTGAGCAAAGGCAAACTCAGCTCGATGCTTCGAGGCAGTGTCCACCATCTGGAGACGCCTATTCCGCTCATGCTCGAGATCGTCGCGTAACCCTTGCGTTACGCGATCAAAGAAGCTCTCGGGAACACACCGATCCACATGATCGTGTGGAGAGCGTCTTTCCTCCTCCTCCACCTCCATTAGAGGACTCTCGCGGTGGCCAGCGCTATCTAGTAGAGCAGCTGTTGAACCACCGCGACGTGAACGGACGTCGGACGAGTTACCTCGTCCGGTGGCGCGGCTATCCCCCGTCCTGGGATTCTTGGGAGCCCCGCTCCCAATTGATGATCGACGTACTGGGTCTGGTTGAGCAGTACGACGCGGCACATCCTGTGCCGCAGAAGGACCGCCGGAGAAAGTCTTCCCGGCACGGTCGTAAAGGGATTTCAGGTTGTCAATCCCTTCGTACATCTCAGTAGAGACACGTACGCGCCACCACGGGCTGGTAAGGAGGTAAGCCTCTTTAGGTGCTCGTGCAGAGTTGTTCACACAACATGGGCACGAGTCTCCCCAAGAGAGGCAGGGTAATCCTTTCTCCCTTGACAGACGATGCAGCTTATAGCGTGCACCTGTCGGGGTTCGCTTTTCAAACTTATCACGAGCTTTGATAAGTTTGTCGTTCCAAGCGTCACGACCTACATCCTCGAGATTATGGATGTAGGCGTTCCACGCCTGAAGTAGTGAGGGACCATCACGTTTGTGATTCCCACTGTACCATCGATGTCTGAAGAAAGCATCGATGAAGAACTCATTCTCAGCGCGATAGTCTTTCGCGCTGGGGTCAAGGTGATGAATCCTCGACGAATCGAACAATCGTGTTCGATAACGATCACTCGTCGTCGCCGACAAGTGATCCATGACAGATTTAGGAGGCATCCATGCCTTCTTTTCTGGATCGAGACGCAACACATTGCGGTCCCGCTCTTCCTGCGACGTGCCGACAGAAGTACTGGCACCTCGCTGTGAAGTGGTGTCCATTGGAGAAACGACACCACTATTAGCGCCCGAGTCTCGCGACCTCGAGCGCCTTCGCTTCGGCGATGGTTCATCTGACTCATCAGATGAACCAAAGATGCTGCGACGCAAAGCATCGTCCATGCCACGCTTGGCAGGCGGCTTAGATTCAATCGCCGTCGATACGGATCCGTCATCCGTATCAGGAGAGTACGAGACACCGAGCTCGTACTCTGTGAAGACACGAGTGTCTTCATGACCAGCGCCTGCATCACCAGGTGATACAGGCTGAGTCGATTCAGCAACCGATGGGACATCAGTTGCTGTTGTTTCTGCTTCGGCGTCCGCACAGAGACGTGCAGACGCGCTCTCGGCGGCCTTGCTCGCGCATCGCATGGGCTTGTTTACCATGCGATGAGATGTTGGAAAGTGGACGCGGACCAACAAGTGCAAACCCCGTCCCAAATGATTTGGGACGAGTATCCATTTAGTCAATCAGTCACTAAAGTGACTGATGGTTAAGGGGGGGGTGATGTAACGGGGTGAATCGTTACATAACAATTTATAAGAAATTGTTAATAGAATATAACTATAAGAGTTATATTCTCAGAATATTGTCATAAGGACAATATTCTGTAGCACTTCCAAGTAGTTCCTAATTGGTTGATATAGGCCATTATATCAACCAACGAAGACGCGCCACGACAGACGCACGCAATGAGTGGTGAGCAGATAACTGATTTACACATTTGTATTTATACATAGTTAGATGAAGATAAATAGTGATTTATTGCAGACATTAACTATTATAAATACAGTTCTACTTTTTACTCTAACCAAGTACTCGCTTCTTCTTACCGTCTTCCTCTGCACGTACGAGTGTACGTGAGGTTACGAGGCACCGCCTTATTCTGTTATCAGAATAAGTAGCTTGTACTGTCACCAGTACAAGCTTCAGGGTGCCCCGTTACAGGGGTGATGTAACGGGGTGAATCGTTACATAACAATTTATAAGAAATTGTTAATAGAATATAACTATAAGAGTTATATTCTCAGAATATTGTCATAAGGACAATATTCGGTAGCACTTCCAAGTAGTTCCTAATTGGTTGATATAGGCCATTATATCAACCGACGAAGACGCGCCACGACAGACGCACGCAATGAGTGGTGAGCAGATAACTGATTTACACATTTGTATTTGGACATAGTTAGATGAAGATAAATAGTGATTTATTGCAGACATTAACTATACAAAATACAGTTCTACTTTTTACTTTAACCAAGTACTCGCTTCTTCTTACCGTCTTCCTCTGCACGTACGAGTGTACGTGAAGTTACGAGGCACCGCCTTATTCTGTCATCAGAATAAGTAGCTTGTACTGTCACCAGTACAAGCTTCAGGGTGCCCCGTTACAGAAATAATTGAGCAGTATAGAGCGGCCACCAGCCAAAGCAGTATCGATTCTGGCATTGCGCGACCAGAAATAATCGCAGCTCGCGTCTCTGATTGTGCAAAGTGCCTGGCAACCATCGAGTACTGCCATGCGCCGGTTGTGCCACGTGCTCATGACCTTCGTCATCTTTGCGTGGGAAACTCCTGGCGAGACGACTACCGACGGAGATCAAGTCGACGTTACTGCTCTCGTGTCATCCACTGTCCCAGCTCGTCTGAACGAAAGCGCGTTCGTCTCGCCAGAGCGTGTGGAGCTACACAATTCCACCATAGGCAATACCAGCCTAGAGGACCCGAGAAAGGAGGAGAGGGCAATTCTACCGTCCACTGTATATGATGCAATCGACAAGCTGTGGGAGGGCTTTTGGGGCACCATACGCTCACGTACACCGATTTTTATCGACAATTTCGCCGCACGCGTGACCGAGGAGAAGCTCATCCATGAGGGGACGATAACCGACACCAAAAAGTTCCAGCTGTAACGGGGTGAATCGTTACATAACAATTTATAAGAAATTGTTAATAGAATATAACTATAAGAGTTATATTCTCAGAATATTGTCATAAGGACAATATTCGGTAGCACTTCCAAGTAGTTCCTAATTGGTTGATATAGGCCATTATATCAACCAACGAAGACGCGCCACGACAGACGCACGCAATGAGTGGTGAGCAGATAACTGATTTACACATTTGTATTTAGACATAGTTAGATGAAGATAAATAGTGATTTATTGCAGACATTAACTATTATAAATACAGTTCTACTTTTTACTTTAACCAAGTACTCGCTTCTTCTTACCGTCTTCCTCTGCACGTACGAGTGTACGTGAAGTTACGAGGCACCGCCTTATTCTGTTATCAGAATAAGTAGCTTGTACTGTCACCAGTACAAGCTTCAGGGTGCCCCGTTACACCTGGTAGCACTTCGTAGTCCGTCCAAGGACCGCGTTCACATCCAACATGAATATGTTGGATGATGAAGATGACCAAAGCTTTCACGCTACGCGTGACGGCTACTCCCATTTGAGCGATGTCGAATGGGATGCGGTTGAACGAATGGGTTCGACCATGGGCATCCATGCAATTAGCGTCATGCTAGAGGCTCTCAATAGAGATGCCCAACATGCTGCTATCGCCAAGTTCATTCAAAATGAACTTGACGCAGAACGCGAGAAAGTAGCCTTGCTTCACCAACAAGGTTCTCAACAAGCAGAGTTGTTGAGAGAACAAGGTGCTCAACAGTTTGAACTGTTGAGACAGCAGCAGGCTGCTGCTGGCGGGTCGATGCACTCGCGTCGGCCCGAGACTTTGAAGATTGACATCTCAAAGTATAGGGGGGTCGAAGAAGACTCCCTCTTGAGATGGTTCGTCGAATTGGATGACGCCATAAGGGCGCGTCGCATCGACGACGGGGATATGCAAGTTGCATTTGCCCAGTCAAATCTGGCAGGACGTGCCAAGACTTGGGCACTGAGGCTCAAGCTGCACGACCCATACGCGTTTGGGTCGTTGGAAGTCTTCAAGTCGCGGCTCAGACAAACGTTTGAACCGCCTAGAGCTGAGTTCAGAGCTCGAACCGAACTCTTGAAGCTCAAGCAGGGTAAGCGTGATGTGCACGCTTACGCTCAACATATACGACATCTCACGAGTTGTATAAGTTCCAATCCGGTGGATGAACACACGTTGGTTTCGGTGTTCATGCAGGGTCTTGCGGATGGTCCCGTCAAGACTCACCTGTTCCGGCTTGAACTAGATTCACTAGAACAAGCCATTTCCATTGCGGAGCAGGAAGACTTCAGTCTGAGACAGGCTCGCGCCAGCTCGACATCATATCGTCAACCGAGACGATATGACAACGGAGGTCCAGAGCCGATGGAACTCTGTTATGTAGAGAGCGAGAAGGCTCGCTCTACAGGCTACAAGAAGTTGCAGAGATGCAACAGATGTCAAAAGACAGGACACTACGCTTACGAGTGTAGTGCCCCTCGTCCAGTGTCTCGCGACACTGGGCGTAGTGACCGTCCACCCATGAGAAAGGGGCAGGGACGAGGGTCCGCAGTTGGTGCAAAGACGCAACAACGGGATGGACCGTCAAAAAACGGACAGGATCAGTAGGTGCGGAGCACCCTACTGATCCAGCAACGTCAAGAGAATTTGTAGGCCTCTTGATGAAGGTTGCTCCCAACACACAGACATTGTGCGTTGCTGCTCTAGGTAATGAGATCTCACTCATTACCTTGAAACTCGAAGTGACGAATAAGTTGTCCCTTCGAGCTCTAGTCGATTGTGGGGCGTCCAACAATTTTGTGCGACGCCAATCGCTAGAAGATGGTCACTTTAAATTCAGTGAATGTGACACACCTCCTACGAGGATGACGGTACGTCTTGCGACAGGCGCATCCGTAACCGTCATGAAGCGTATAGTGAAGATTCACTATACGCTAGAAGATACCCAATACGACGATGACTTTATCGTATTGGATTTGGATGACAAATTTGATGTCATCCTTGGAATACCGTGGCTCAGAAGGTACGAACCACGGGTAAACTGGCAACATCGGACAGTAACGATGCCTGCCGCTTGTTCATCAGATGGCCATCTGATGAACGTTTTGGAGCGTCCACAAGCGTGTGGATGTACTACGAGTGAGTGCGATGGCCTCACTTGTGGTACGGTCGTTAGTACGACTGCACAAAACCTTAGTGTACCAAACGGTTACACTTCGGAGCAAAGTTCCGGCGGCTGTGAGGAAACACAGGCTGCGCCGAAGGTCCACCACTCGAATAAGTCGGGTGGACTGGGACAAAGATGTATTCCTAGCGGGGAACATCTAGAAGAGAAACAATCGATCGCTCAGGTTAAGCGAAACGATAATCCTAGATCGACTGGAGAGTCTTTCGTAGAGAGGATCTCGCTGTGGTTGCGCAACCCCAGCTAGAGGAAGTAAAGGGAATAAGTCCCAAGATTACAAATACGGCGGAAATAAGTTCCCCGAAACCCGCGGGAATAAGTCCCCGGGAAGACGAAGGAATAAGTCCTTCGAAGCCTGAGGGAATAAGTCCCCAGGAAATGACAGAGACATTGAATGTCATAGTCAATAACGGATCATGTGTAGGCGCTTATACACTTGATCTGATTGCGCCTCCGAAGTTAACTTCGGAGATCACTCAGTTGCCAACGCTCGAACATAAAAGGTTCTTGCGTGATCTGCGTAGTGGCAAAGTCAAGCAGATCTGCATACTCGTCGCTGACGACGAGTATGTAACCGACATAAGGTCAGCAACAGTGTTTACTGAGAACGAGAGAGTTCTCAGTAGTTCATCTATGGACGAGAGTGTCCTAGATGAAAAGACACGAATTGAGCGATATGAGTCCCAATCATGGGAATCGCTCAAGGAAAATCCTCTCTATGAAGATTTGGTTGAATTCAAGGATGTATTCCCTGAAACTGTTCCGTGCGAATTACCGAAGGATAAAGGTATTCGACACGAAGTCGAGCTTAAACCAGGCTCGAAGTACTGTGTCATGAAGCAGTGGCCACTGCCTCGTGAACAAGTACTTGCGATCGACAAGTTCTTTGCCGATCGTTTAGCAGCGGGCCATGTGAGGGAATCAACTTCCCCACATAGCTCTCCGACCTTCTGTGTGCGAAAAGCAACAGGAGGGTGGCGGATAGTGCACGCGTTTAACAAATTGAACGCTGCAACGGTACCGGCTCAGACGCCGATACCGAGGAAGGACGTAATCATTGATGGTATGTCAAAGAGTACCATCTTTTCGTCCATGGATTTGATGGATGGCTTCTATCAAATCCTAATGCGGGAACGGGATATACCCTATACCGCAGTTAGCACGCCTAGCGGCATGCTCTGGGAATGGCTAGTAATGCCACAAGGGCTCAGTAATGCCCCTGCCACGTTCAACAGATGTGTATCACATCTGTTGAGACCAGTACGAGAATTCGCGCCGAGTTATTTCGATGACGTATTCATCCATAGTCGAGCTATGGATGGAAAGTCGGACGTTGAGGTTCACAGGTACCACGTCCGACAAGTTCTTACAATCATGCGAAAGCATCAATTGTATGCTAACCTCAAGAAGTGTATATTTGCAGCAAGCGAAATACCACTTCTTGGGTGCATCGTTGGTAAGAACGGTGTACGTCCTGATCCCGAAAAGATCAAGGCGATCACCGACTGGCCTGTGCCGGTCGATGTCAAAGGTCTTCGAAAATTCCTTGGGCTAGCGGCGTATTTGCATAAGTATTCACGCAATTACGCCGAGATGACTGTACACCTCTCTCGTTTGTTGAAAAAGAACGAGAGGTGGTTATGGAACGCTGAATGTCAACGCTCCTTTGAGGGTATCAAGCAGAGCTTGATACAATCCCCAGTCCTAGCAATAGCCGATCAGGACAGACCATTTCATGTGGTCTGTGATGCCAGCGATTTCGCAATCGGCTGTGCATTAATGCAGTACGACCTTGAAGGCGTTGAACGCGTCGTCTGCTATCAGTCGCGTCAGCTGCAACCAGCTGAGCGGAACTATCCAGTGCATGACAAGGAACTCCTTGCCATGAAGTATGCACTCGCGAAGTTCAGAGTCTATCTATTAGGGAGATAGACCCTTCGTTGTTTACACTGACCATGCGTCCTTACGCACGGCAGTGAACAGCCCGCACCTTTCACAACGAATGGCGCGGTGGTTGTCATTCTTTGCAGAATACAACTTTACGGTCGAGTACAAACCAGGACGACTTAATGTCGTCGCTGATGCACTCTCACGTCGTCCCGACTTTGAAACAGTCGCGAAACCCAACAGTGAGACAGTCACTGTTGCGGTTATGACGTCCTCAGTCCCATCTACAATGTTGTATGATGATGTGAGGCGGGCATACGCCCAAGATGGTGAGATAGTGAAGTTGTTGTCACATCTCTCCCAACCATCTCGAGAATCGTTGAAACGATTGTCGTCTGCGTATCGATCTGCATCAGATCGATACACTACTCGTAACGGTTTACTGTACTATACAGCCGTTTCTGGTGACACACCACGTGTTGTCATTCCAGATGATACTGATCTGCGTTTGCGGATCATGTTCGAGTATCACGATGCTCCTATAGGAGGACATCGTGGCCGAGAGAAAACATATCTCACGGTAAGTCGAGACTTTTACTGGCCCCGCCAGTATCAGTTTGTGCGAAAGTATGTTCGCGCATGCGAAGTCTGCCAACGAGTGAAGTCAAGTCCTTCACTGCGTGCACCTTTACAGCCTCTACCGGTTCCGGCTGAGTGCTGGGAATCCATCTCAATGGATTTCGTCTTCGGGTTACCCAAAGACGCACGCGGGAATACGGGTATTCTCGTATTTGTTGACAGATTCAGCAAAATGGTACACCTTGTGGCTGTACCAGAGACAATCACGGCAAGTGGCTGTGCTTGTGTCTTTATTGACACCATCTTCCGACTTCATGGGTTGCCCCGTGAACTCGTATCAGACAGAGATCCACGATTCACTGCTGATTTCTGGCGTTCCGTGTTCAAATCACTCGGAACGCGCTTGAAGATGTCAACATCTGATCATCCAGAGTCGGATGGTCAGACGGAACGTGCCAATCGTGTCCTTGAAGAGATACTTCGAGGATACGTACACTCCTTTAAGAGTTGGAGTGAGTTTTTGCCAATGGTAGAGTTTGCCATCAACAACTCGGTGCATGCGTCCACGACACATACACCGTTTTACGTGAATGGCTTGCGCCATCCGCGTGTACCCACCTTACTAGAGTGTAACTCTGGTTTAAGGGGGGAGGGACTCGCGCGAGCAAAAACCGATTTGGTTCACGCTCATCACGCTCTGACGAAGAAGTCATTGCGTTTGATGCCGATATCGATAACATCGATATCGAAGAAGATGATGCCAGTGAGAGTGCGGAAGCCCTCACTGAAGACAATGATCCCAGTGAGAGTGCGGAAGCCCTCACTGAAGAAAAGGTTGTTGTTGCTGCAGTGCGCTCACAGCACACTGAAGCTAACGAGTCATCAGATGAGTTCATACTGGCTCGTGAAACGGTAGTCCGTTTTGTGCAAGACTCCATCGCCGAAGCGGTGGATAAGCAAAAGCAAAACGCTGACAAGAATGGAAGGGCAAACACTCTTTTATTTAATAAAGGTGACTTAGTCCTACTGTCTACGGTTAATCTACCAAAGCATGTAGTGACTAACTTGGGTAGCAGTAAACTACTACCCAAGTACATTGGCCCATTTCGTGTATTGCACCGCCTAGGCAATGCATACACGATCGAGTTACCACGTAAGATGCGAACGCATCCCACGTTTTACGTTGGTCGGCTTAAGCCGTACCATCAGTACGCTGCTTCTTCCGATGAAGAACGCCCTTGCGCTCAAGCATCTCGCAGAGAGCCTTGTGCTCCCGATGGTGGGCATCAACAAGGGTCTGAAGAGCAGCTATCTCAGCCCGAGACCGATCAACAATCCCACGAGCTACCCTTAGCTCGTCACGAAGAGATGTCAGAGATCTCTCGTTCTCAAGCTGAGCAAAGGCAAACTCAGCTCGATGCTTCGAGGCAGTGTCCACCATCTGGAGACGCCTATTCCGCTCATGCTCGAGATCGTCGCGTAACCCTTGCGTTACGCGATCAAAGAAGCTCTCGGGAACACACCGATCCACATGATCGTGTGGAGAGCGTCTTTCCTCCTCCTCCACCTCCATTAGAGGACTCTCGCGGTGGCCAGCGCTATCTAGTAGAGCAGCTGTTGAACCACCGCGACGTGAACGGACGTCGGACGAGTTACCTCGTCCGGTGGCGCGGCTATCCCCCGTCCTGGGATTCTTGGGAGCCCCGCTCCCAATTGATGGTTGACGTACTGGGTCTGGTCGAGCAGTACGACGCGACACATCCTGTGCCGCAGAAGGACCGCCGGAGAAAGTCTTCCCGGCACGGTCGTAAAGGGATTTCAGGTTGTCAATCCCTTCGTACATCTCAGTAGAGACACGTACGCGCCACCACGGGCTGGTAAGGAGGTAAGCCTCTTTAGGTGCTCGTGCAGAGTTGTTCACACAACATGGGCACGAGTCTCCCCAAGAGAGGCAGGGTAATCCTTTCTCCCTTGACAGACGATGCAGCTTGTAGCGTGCACCTGTGGGGGTTCGCTTTTCAAACTTATCACGAGCTTTGATAAGTTTGTCGTTCCAAGCGTCACGACCTACATCCTCGAGGTTATGGATGTAGGCGTTCCACGCCTGAAGTAGTGAGGGACCATCACGTTTGTGATTCCCACTGTACCATCGATGTCTGAAGAAAGCATCGATGAAGAACTCATCATGTTCAGCGCGATAGTCTTTCGCGCTGGGGTCAAGGTGATGGATCCTTGACGAATCGAACAATCGTGTTCGATAACGATCACTCGTCGTCGCCGACAAGTGATCCATGACGGATTTTGGAGGCATCCATGCCTTCTTTTCTGGAGCGAGACGCAACACATTGCGGTCCCGCTCTTCCTGCGACGTGCCGACAGAAGTACTGGCACCTCGCTGTGAAGTGGTGTCCATTGGAGAACCGACACCACTATTAGCGCCCGAGTCTCGCGACCTCGAGCGCCTTCGCTTCGGCGATGGTTCATCTGATTCATCAGATGAACCAAAGATGCTGCGACGCAAAGCATCGTCCATGCCACGCTTGGCAGGCGGCTTGGATTCAATCGCCGTCGATACGGATCCGTCATCCGTATCAGGAGAGTACGAGACACCGAGCTCGTACTCTGTGAAGACACGAGTGTCTTCATGACCAGCGCCTGCATCACCAAGTGACACAGGCTGGGTCTCTTCAGCACTCGATGAGACATCAGTTGCTGTTGTTTCTGCTTCGGCGTCCGCACAGAGACGTGCAGACGCGCTCTCGGCGGCCTTGCTCGCGCATCGCATGGGCTTGTTTACCATGCGATGAAATGTTGGAAAGTGGACGCGGACCAACAAGTGCAAACCCTGTCCCAAATGATTTGGGACGAGTATCCATTTAGTCAATCAGTCACTAAAGTGACTGATGGTTAAGGGGGGTGATGTAACGGGGTGAATCGTTACATAACAATTTATAAGAAATTGTTAATAGAATATAACTATAAGAGTTATATTCTCAGAATATTGTCATAAGGACAATATTCGGTAGCACTTCCAAGTAGTTCCTAATTGGTTGATATAGGCCATTATATCAACCAACGAAGACGCGCCACGACAGACGCACGCAATGAGTGGTGAGCAGATAACTGATTTACACATTTGTATTTATACATAGTTAGATGAAGATAAATAGTGATTTATTGCAGACATTAACTATACAAAATACAGTTCTACTTTTTACTTTAACCAAGTACTCGCTTCTTCTTACCGTCTTCCTCTGCACGTACGAGTGTACGTGAAGTTACGAGGCACCGCCTTATTCTGTCATCAGAATAAGTAGCTTGTACTGTCACCAGTACAAGCTTCAGGGTGCCCCGTTACAGAAATAATTGAGCAGTATAGAGCGGCCACCAGCCAAAGCAGTATCGATTCTGGCATTGCGCGACCAGAAATAATCGCAGCTCGCGTCTCTGATTGTGCAAAGTGCCTGGCAACCATCGAGTACTGCCATGCGCCGGTTGTGCCACGTGCTCATGACCTTCGTCATCTTTGCGTGGGAAACTCCTGGCGAGACGACTACCGACGGAGATCAAGTCGACGTTACTGCTCTCGTGTCATCCACTGTCCCAGCTCGTCTGAACGAAAGCGCGTTCGTCTCGCCAGAGCGTGTGGAGCTACACAATTCCACCATAGGCAATACCAGCCTAGAGGACCCGAGAAAGGAGGAGAGGGCAATTCTACCGTCCACTGTATATGATGCAATCGACAAGCTGTGGGAGGGCTTTTGGGGCACCATACGCTCACGTACACCGATTTTTATCGACAATTTCGCCGCACGCGTGACCGAGGAGAAGCTCATCCATGAGGGGACGATAACCGACACCAAAAAGTTCCAGCAGATCCTGTGTGACCTGTTCGAAACTCAGAATGTGCGCGGGAAGTATCGTACAGTGGTCGACTATCTGACGCAACCTGTGCTGAGAAACGGGCGGGAGCAACCACGTGTGCAGTTCCAAGACCTTACTAAACTGTTTCACGAATTTCGAAAATCCACTGGCATGCAGGTCCATGCTGATAGTATGCAGATGATTGTCGCCTTTCTGTATCCGGATGAATCGTTGGAACCAATGATGGAGCTATGGGTGTCGGAACGATTGACCCCTGATGAAGTTTACAGGATATTGCCAGCGAGTCTCGAGGAGAAACTTCTATACAGTCGTCCTTTCAAGCTGCCGATACAGGTTTACGACGAAGCTTACACGACGGTGCAACAATATATTGCTTTGTACAAGTATCGGGTGGGAGAATACACGATCGATCAAGAAAAGTCGCTGCTGAAGTTTTATCTCAATTACTTCGAACACAAAGAGAAAATCGAACAACGTTTCCGCCGGCGCATGAGGAAATTGAGCCGGTGGCTAACGTTATCTGGAACATGGCCGAATTGAGTGCTCGGCACCCAAGGACGTGAAGCCGGACGCTGCTCACCTGATGCTTTTTTGCAGCACGTTGGACCAGAAGATAGAAGAGGTCGCGACATCATGTTGGAGCTCAATGCTCCTTTATTGAAGTAGTACGGGATATAGTTTGTCAAACCAGATCGTTCGTCGAAGTGTACATCGCACGATTACTATTAATGATCTTCAAACCATCGAGATGGCAACGGGTCTACTTGTTTTACATGGCTTATCTATCCAAACTTGCCGTCAAAGCCGACGAAGCCTGCGATCTTGAAAATCGGAAAGAATGGTTTTCTGTGCAGATTGGAACACCAATTCCAGGCACTCGTAAGTCGCCCATCAATGCATGACCCAGCCTCAAAGAAGTTGTCGGCACCACTGCCGTCAAACGCTTCGCGAAAAAAGTCGGCCAGAATTGTACGTTTCAGCTTGGGAGCTCCACCAAACGTGGTGTCTACGTATCCTTGGATCGGCTGTAACGAATCGATGCTATCGATTGCCTTGACGATTGGACGCAGAATGTGCCCCACTTGTGTGTACTTGTCAATGAACACGAGCGCGTTGGGAACATTCTTGTCTCCAAGATGGATAACACTTGAGCCTACCCACGAGTCCAAATCGCGCTGTGTAGAATGAAGAATGACATGCATGGCACGGGACACACGTGTCGCAGGCTGGATGCGGTGTAGACCCTGACCAGTGTCCGTTAGTTCGTACCGCGTGCCATCGGCAAGTAAGTCCTCGTCAGTCAGGTACCACAGGCGGAACATATCGTGCGCGATCTCGCGCCACAGCGTCAACGACTGAAGCACATAGTTGTACTGGCGAGCGTGCGAATGAGATAACCGGGCGCCGTCATTGCCGCTCACGATAGCCAAAGAAGTATCTTCCTGCTCATCGCTTGGGCTGAAGTGCGTCGTCAATAGCTCAATCATGCGATCGATCGGGTCGCGCTCAAAATACAGGTGGTAGTTATTATCTGCAATCGAGTACAGACATTGCTGCAGAGTGTCACGTGTGAGACGTTGACTTTCATATTTGTCGCTCAAAGCCCGAATGGCCTGCTCCTTCTGCTTAATCTGACGCTGTATCTGAGAGCGCGACTTGCCTTCGGGAGCAACCACCATCGTTGCAGTCTGAATACGGGAATCACGCAACATCTTCAGAGCACCACCAGCTTCCAGCACGTCGTACACAGTGCGAATTTTTTGCAAGCACGAGAACCCCAGCAGCTCCTGCAGCTCTGGACTTACGGCGTCCTGCAATAGGTACATCAGCTTGCCGTACTCGCCACGCATTTTTTCTGGATTCATGATCTTGTACCGTCTACCCAGCTCAAATATTCCCTGGAAGAACTCAGCGCTCTCGGCAAAGTTTTTTTCGTCCAGGACCTCCTGTCCTGCCTTGTAGTCTGATGCCACAGCTAACGCTGACAGGAATCCACACACATCTTGCAGCTGCGCACGCACACGCTTGGCCGGCGGCAAAAACGTGGGCGTATCCAGCTTGTCTGTGTAGGAACTTACACACAACGCTGCCTCCAAAGCACGCAGTAGCTTACGTTCTTCATATGTGAGCCGCACGGGAATGTATTTGGCTCGTTCCAGCATCTCAGCAGCAGCCAGATCACTTGCAGCGGTAGCATGACCGTCAGTGAGGTGCACTGCATCAAGCGACGACGGGTACCCTAACAAGTAGTGACCCATCAAATTACACACGTTACGACGTGGTGCAGGCTCGTCCTCATCAGAGCAGTCAGCAGCAGCAATAGCAGTAGAAGCAGGAGCTCCGTCTGCCAAAGCAGCAGAGCTGTGATGAATAGTGTCTTGTCCACCACTTCCGACAATTTCTTCCTCTTCGCTGCTACTCGTGTCCCCATCAAACTCGTTCCCGTTACTCTACAGCCACACACAACAGAAAAAAACACCAACGCCACGACATCAGAATAAACCACCGAATCCCTTTTTTCTTTTTTTTTCGTCGTGAAAAAGTAGCAAAGAAAGCACTTTTCGTACAAAGTCATCCACGGCGTTTCGTGTCGCGTCCATGGCCACGTCGGTCGTCTCGCCTCGAGCTTCTACTGCATCTCCTGGCGTCGGAACGCGAGGCTGGAACGTGTGTTTGAGTCGATTGCCCTTTCGGTGTTGGCCGCCGCAGCACAGTGCACAGAAATAGTCGTGACATTGTTCGCAAAAGAGCTCAGACTCGTGGGCCTGGCACTCAACGCATAAAAAAGCGTTTTTGATGCTGCTGGACTCGAGGTCCGTGGTCGCGACTTTCGTCACGTGCTCGAACAGTGCACGACACTCCTCTGACAGCTCATCGTCTTTGTATGGATCTCCGTCCAGTAGCGCCGACAGCGTCCGCATGCGACGCACGCGCGCGTGGCGGTCGCTAGTCGACATGGCTCGCGGATTTCGGACTTGTCTTTAGATATTAAAAAGAAGTAGTGAACAAAGTGCTTTGTTGCGTGGTTTGGGTGCGGGGTGGCTTTATTAATGTGGTGCACGCATGTTTCGATTTCCGAGACCGCTTGAGCAAACAGATGGAAGACCATATGTTTTGGAAGCGAGAAACGCGGGGTGGGCAAATCCGATGACCGGTTTAGTGGGTTTTTTTCGGCATCAAAGCATAGTGTCGGCTATTCTTTGACGTCACTATGTGCCAGTCGGTGGAATGCATGCTGGTGGCGGCTCCGTGAATCTCTCAAACTGATTGTGCATCGTGCGAGCTGTGATCGTCACGGCGGTGTTGGATCAGGGTACGCAGATGCAGTTGACATTTGGGGTGTGTCAAATACGTTGGCGCGAAATGTGTCGGCAATTCCAAAGTAATCGGATGCACGACCTAGAGCATGTATGCGAGCACACAAGAGACACCATCGATAAACTGTATCGGGATATACATCCGAGTAGGTCTTTACCCCAGTGGGAAGGAAGGAACCAGTTGACCGACCAATGTATTCATAGAATAGCGTACTCTTCTGACGCTACGATCGATCCTTCCGTGCACGCATGCAGCAGCAGCAGCAGCATCGGTAATTGACTGTCGTCCATCAAAATATGTGCACGTTACAATCGCTTTATGTCCAACTGACATGCTCCTGTGTCCTTTCTGGAACGTCGCGTCGGTCCTGAACCGATCAAATTTGCACAGCCGACTTGACCTTCGCTACGAAATCGACAATGAGTGGTACAACGACTCCAGGCATTGATCGGCTTACAACGTCGATTTTCCGAAGAAAGTCGCAGCGCAAGAACAACAACTTCAACAATACTTACACCCACCCGTGGTAAGTACGGATCCAACCGTCCGACTCAGCCAGCCGGACGAACTCTCGGACAGCCTGATCGACCTCACCCCCTCTTTCACGCACGACCTATCGATCCCGTGCAGACATTCCAGCGTTTTTTTTTCTGCACAGCCAGCCTTCAATCCCGTCTCTCCACACCTCCTGTCCACGATCATATACAGGATACACATTCGCTACCACAGGCTCCCAAATCGATGGTCGCTGCAACAGAGTGTCACGAAACGCTTTGGTCCATTCAATTCGCCAGTCCGTCAGCACCGCCCGCCCGCCCGTGTCCTTCCCGTGGCCGCCATGATCTCCGCCCTCGCGTGGGTGCCCAAAGGCGCGTCCCGTCGCCTCCCAGAGAAACTGGTGCTCACGGACCGCGAAGTTCAGCTGCTGCAGGAACGCGCCCATCGAGAAGAAGAGGCGGAAGAGGCAGCAGCTGAAGAGGAGGGTCCGAATCCGGACGAAAGGGACAGCAATGGGCTGCCACTTTCGTTCAAAATGGACGATTACGACGACGAGGACGACGATGTAGCGCTCAAGAACTTTATTGACCGCAGCGCGGGGCCCAGTGCAATTGACGACGAGGACGAGGAGGACGGCGAGGACGAGCTCAATGACGTGGTGGAGGACGTGGCTATGGACGAGAAAGAGACTGAGCACGAGGCACTGGAAAACGAGGAGGACGAGGAAGAGGACGAGGATCAGGACGATGAGCTGGAGATTGACAAGGAAGACGTGGAGATCCGCCCGACTGACAGTGTGATCCTCGTGGCCAACACGGAGGAGGACTTTAGCACTCTGGAGGTGCAGGTCTACGACGATGAAAATGGAGCTCTCTACGTGCACCACGAGATCAATTTGCCTGCGTTCCCGTTGTGCATGGCCTGGCTGGACTGCGCTCCCGTGCCGCTGGATCCGAGGACTGGACCCGTTGATGGTAGCTACGTGGCAGTTGGCACGTTTAAGACTGGGATCGAAATCTGGGATCTCAATGTCATGGACGTGCTCGAGCCTTCGGCGACGCTGGGTGGTGAACAGGATGAAGATCTCCGGGGTGTCGCCATGCCCACGATGTCGAAGCGACGGAAGAACCGCGCAACGGCACTCAAGCCTGGAAGTCATCAGGACGCTGTAATGGCACTGGATTGGAATAGTAGCCACCGAAACATGCTGGCGAGCGGCTCGGCCGACTCGACCGTCAAGGTGTGGGATATCACGACTCAAAAGTGCTTGTATACCATGGCACACCATAGTGACAAGGTACAGAGTGTGCGCTGGAATCCGGCTGAAACAACGGTGCTTGCAAGTGCTTCTTTCGACCGACAGATCGTGGTGCTGGACGGCCGTAAGCCGGACGCGTTTTCTAAGTTCCAGCTGAGTGCCGAGGTGGAGAGCCTGGCGTGGATACCGCACAGTCCGAGCACGATTGTCGCGTCTTCGGAAGATGGGGTTGTAGTAGGCTTTGACGTGCGGATGAACGGATCGTCCCCGCTGTTCCGTTTCAATGCCCACAGCTGCACCGTCTCGGCGATTTCGTTCTCTGCTCAGGTGCCAGGTTTGATGGCAACAGCTGGTGTTGACAAGACAGTCAAGCTGTGGGACCTCAAGGATAATGCTCCTGTGTGTGTCACTTCGATGGAGATGAATGTGGTACGTTGTCGTGTTGATGTAGCAGATACCTTTGTGTGACAAGGTTGTTTGACGATCGCATTTGTTGTTGCTGTATGCAGGGCGAGTTGTTTGCGCTCTCTTTCTACCAAGACTCGCCGTTCATGCTCGGAGTTGGAGGCTCAAAGGGCGTACTAGCGTTATGGGATACGTTTGACAACGAAAGTGTCAAGCGCCTATTCGGCTCTCGCACGCAAGGCTTGGCCACA
Source organism: Peronospora matthiolae (assembly GCA_921007115.2). Classification (NCBI taxonomy): domain Eukaryota; phylum Oomycota; class Peronosporomycetes; order Peronosporales; family Peronosporaceae; genus Peronospora; species Peronospora matthiolae. The sequence goes on along the minus strand of CAKLBY020000024.1, from coordinate 184,283 downwards.
ACTGCATCCAGCGACATTTCAGCCTCTTTCCGGTCGCCGTACCAGCTTGGCGAAGAACTAGCACTGGAGGAAGAGTGTACAAAGCAGACACAAGGGAGAAAGAAGAAGGCAGGCAAGAGCAAGAAGAGCAAGAAATAATAGACAACCATTCACGACCAAATTGCCATGCTTCGGCACCGAGTGTGGCTAGATTGACGTGCACAAATGTTGCAATGTCCTTGACAGTTATGCTGAATCTGCTACGGACGTCATGACTCGAACGTTATGCTGAATCTGCTACGGACGGACGTCATGACTCGACCGTTCATCTTGATGCGTCTCGTTGTGGTAATGCCTTGTCGTGGTCGGTGTATACTACTTGCAAAGAGTGGATATGCACGCTATACGTTCAACGACGAGCCAGTGTCTGCGTTGACAGCGCCACCCGAATAGATAAAGGTATTCCGTTGTGTCCTCACGCTCTCCATAGTCGAACGCGTCGGTCACTTCCATACGTCGCCACAATGTTGCGGTGGGGGTGATGAGCAATGCCGAACGCATCGGCGTTGCAAATCTGCAGAGAGGATTCGAGTTCACCTGTTGCGGCGGTGAAGCTCACGATGAACCCCTTGTCGGTCACACCGTACAACCATTTGCCACGCATCGACAGCGTACAAGCAACAAAGTTGCCAACTTTCTTGTCCTCGAAAGGATCTCCTTTGTATGTCGTCACCACGTCTCCTGCCATGGACACACGATACATGTTGCTCGCACGCGTGCATATGATGATATCCTCGCCCATTCCAGACGTGCTTGGTATGAGCAACGCACTCACGACATCGACTTCAGTATTGTAAGACTCGTGAGGCGGATCGATTGTCTGCAGACACTCGGTCGTCTTTGTGTTCCAGATCTTCAGTGTCCCGTCGCTCGACGTCGAAAGAACTTTGCTGTCGTCGGAAGTAAAGACGGCTGTATTGACGTAGCTCTGGTGACCACGAAACTCTTTTAGGGTCTGCCCCGACTTGAGACCATGAATGCGGACGAGATGATCAAACGAAGCCGTTAGCACCTGTGTGCCATCCCGTGAGAACATGACGCTTTGAATGCTCTCCGTGTGCGCAGTGTCAAAACATCGCAGACACGTGCCGGTAGAAACCTTCCACACCTTGACAGAACCATCTTCACTGCCTGTTGCCAGCAGCTCTCCATCCCGACTAAAGACTACCGCTGTTACACTCGCCGAATGCATCATCAGCTCGTCCTGCGTAGCAACAAACCAACACACAAAGCACAGCAAGTCAGCACAGAAAACCACCACCACCACCACGTCCGCATCACGCCATCCAGTATGTCCAGCAGCAGCAGCAACACCTCCTTTACCTTTGCTTGGTACTCAAGGTCCTTCCGCAGCGCGCACTTGTCGACATCCCAGACCTCCACGAATCCGTCTTTTGCCCCCGTCACGAGCATCCGTCCATCCCGACTGAACTGCGCACACTGCGGCATCGACGCCTGACTGAACTTCATCTTCCCCGCTGGTCGCCGCACGATTTGCTCCACACGATCCACCGTCTCCTGCTTCAAACCTCCCTGTTGGAATAAATCCACCTCCTCTCCCGACGCAATCAACCCCTACCAACAAAAACACCAAACAAAACCAAAATTCACAATTCCACGTCATCCCTCCTCTCTCCCCCTCCTCCACACAACAACCCCCACCCCCTTACATTCCCACCTGCACTTCTTGCCACTTGAGCGCCTGCCCCAGTAACACCAGCAGACGAGACGGCTCGACCGTCGACACTGCACTGCGGATCAGCTGGGCGACCTCCTCTCGTCGTTCTTGTCGACTCGCGCCATGCGCGTTTTTCATCAACATGTCGCCCTTCCCCAAGATGTCGCCCCTCCCCTCTTCCAGCCGCTTGAACCGCTCTGGCTGCGTTGCTTTCATCGCCACGAGCACCGGCGTCTGGCGCAGCAGCGCGTGGGCCACGTCCAGCTCCTGCGCGTCCAGCAGCTCGAGCACCACGAGCTCGTAGAGGTCTGTGAGAACCGCAGGAGCGACCGATAGGGTCTGGGTCTGCTGCAGCACGAGGTCCCAGCGCCCATTAGTGATATCACTAATGAGAGACTCGACCGAGTCCACGGCGTCGAGTGCCACGTGGGTCTCGTCTTGGAGCGCGCGCAGGGCGTGGAACAGACGGTGCTCCCGCAGGAACTGGAGGATGAGGCGGATGACGTCGCGCGCGTCGACGTGGAGGGCGGGAGGCGACTGCATGGCGGATCCGGGTCCGTAATCCGAGCGGATGGAGGGGAGAGGCGACGCGATGGTGGGTGGGTGGGTGAGTGGGTGTTTTTGATCGAGAGAGGCGTGCGTTATTTTGGTCGTACACTTGAGCGGGTGGTACACACGTGGACGTACGCACGGTGCTGGCTGGTCGTGCAAAGTTGGTGGGTCGTGAGGGTGGGTGTGTGGATGGATGGATGGGTGGGTGTTTATTTTGTTCACGTTCTGGATCTGATTCGAGTCAAAAAGCGATAGCGATCAGGGTGTGAACGACATGGTCTGAGCGTGACGAAAAAGGACCGGCAGAAGAAAAGGACCCGTTAATAAGGGTACACTCGATCAAGACAGGTGTGTGTGTGTGTGTGCATGGCTGTACTGACTGTTTGCTATCCTATCGGTCTCCGAATGACTCCTCGGTGGAAGAAACCGACGGAGCTGAAGCGAGCAGCGTCGTCCGATCCCCCGAAGACGCAGCGGTCACACCCGACGACGGAGCTGGAGCTATTGGTCGTGCATCATCCGATGAATCTCGAGGCTCTGGAGCTTCAACCGCTGCTGGTTCAGGAGCTGGAGCGGAGCTGGAGAAGAGATGGGACGACGACGATCTGCCAGGAGCGGCAAACGGACTGTCGCGACCCATGAAGGCGCATTTCGCTCGCGTGGCACCTCTGGCCATTGTCACAGCTTCCTTGACATTGCGCGCTTCGGGGTTCTCATTGCGCCCGACGACCTTGATACGACTCGAGGGGTTCCTCCTGCCCCCACGGGAGCGCTGGTCTTTGTGCACAAACGTGAACCCGAAGCGCAGAATCAGCTTCACGGTCTGCATGGCCGTATTGCGGTCCATCTGCTTTTCGTCTTGGGTCAAGTAAATGTACGGCACGAGTCCGTCGTGCTCCTTCTTTGTGTCGTGACGCCGCGGACCGAATTTCCACCCTTGCGCCATGCGCATCTGTGCCCACACTTCGTGCGTGTTTTCAGCCAGGAGCTCAATCACGGAACGGAGGTGCAGAGGTACACTTACATCCTCCGTCGGAATCGGCTTGGGGATGTACGTGCCTCCTTGCTCAGTTGCAGCGGTGCCAAACTCGAATGCGTCCAACAGCTCGGTGTTGCTGGATGGAGGCTCCAACACATAACCTACTGCGGTAATGACCTTGAGCGCCGACATGGACGTGTCACGGTCGTACTGCTTGTCCTGTTCTGTCAGCGCTTCATACGGCACGAGATCAGGATGGAGTTTCAAGTCGTTGTCGCGTTCGAGACCCCAACGCCAACCTTGATCGATTCGTCCCACAGCCCACACTTCGTGTGCATTTTGAGATAACAACTCCGCCAGCAGGTTGATCGAGTGCGGCAATCGAATGTGACGCACATCAAGCGGTTGAGGCGTGTACTTGTAGCCACCCAATTCACGCTTTTCCAAAGGAGTGACAGCTGATGGAAATCGTTCAAGGAACGTAATCACCTCCTGGAAAATACGGTCCTCGAGGTTTGGAACTTGAAGACGGCGCGTATGCACCTTCTTGGCAATGAACATGCGGAAGTTGCGCACAAGCTCGTCAAATCTGCACGAAATACCGCGTCCGGGTGCAACAAAACTTTCTTGAATAAGCTCATCCACTTCAGCATCTGTTACGAGGCGGTGGGTTTTCTTCTTCTTACGCTTGCACGTCAAATGTCGCTTCAAGTAGCCCCACCCGACGAACTCAACAAAGTAGCGCAACCAAGTCGAGCGCGGCATGATGCAGGTTTCATTGCCATCCAGCAACACATTACCATTGTACAGCACGCGGCATGCGCGAATGTGATCTGCTCCACCGATCGCTTGGTGATTGTGCCGCAGACCAAACTTGCCGTTGCGGCGATTCCCGCTCGTTTCAACACCATTGACGCCTTCACTGATGCGGACACGATATCCGTCAGTCGCCTCGCTGTAGCTGTCGTCTATCTTCACAGGCTGCTGTCGGTACCCCAAACCGGACGGAATGTATTCGTCCTGGTCTCCGAGCACTTCGAGTGTGATCTGGTCTCGCGTTAGCGAACCATCGTCGATCTCGATAGACATGCCTGGCTTCAAACGCTTCAGAATCTCAACAGTGCTCGCTAGAGAGGATGAAAGAGGGACGTAGGTGACCGGAAACTCGACAAGATCAGCAACCGACTCAGCAGAATGGGCTCGAGGACGCGGGCGCTCTCCAACGACTTCCATCTCCACTTGCAAGGCGAATTCTGGGTCGCTCTGCCGCATCAAGTTACCACAGATCATGACGAGATGCACACAAGCTCGAAACTTCCGCTGAAGGCGTTTTCGCTCCGACATGAGATAGTCATAGTCCACAAGAAGAACCCGCTGGAAGCCGCGTACGACGAGCTGCTCGGTATGGTGCTCTGACTTGCCGTCTTTGACTGGTGGCATCTTCACTCGTACCCGCAGAGCATTGATGCAATTCTTAGCTTGTTTAACTAGATCATACTCCACATCCATAAACTGCAGAGAATCGTAAAAGTCTTCATCTCCCTTCTTCTCTTTGCTATCAACAACGATGTTCTGCCGCTTGTTCTCTTCCAAGGCCTTCTTTTCATTCTGAGCCAACGAGTAGTACTCGCTCATAATAGCGATGAACATGTTGACACAAATGAGATAAATGGAGATCATGAAACTGAAGAAGAAAATCGCAGCCATGGTTGGATTCGCAGTATGAATCTCTTCGTAATCGAACGCACCCAACAGCATCTGGAAGCAACTTGCCAGCGACGCAGACAGTGAATGGTACTGCCGCACGAATGTACCGAACGTCAGAAATCCCATCACTGCAAAACCAAAGAAAATGGTGAAGAAAATGATCACAAACGCGAGAAGGTCTTTGGCTGCAAAGCGAAGCGTACGCCACAGTAAATTCAAGCGCGAATTCAGACGCAAGTACTTGAACACGATCGCCACGGACACGAGTCCAAGTGCAGCTGAATAGTTGTTGACTGTGCAGAATAGCCGTGCCAGTGGCTCTATATCGACAAAACAGGTCCGCGCACTTTCCTGGTCGTCGGCTGGACCAGAGCAATCCATGTCACCAACACGATACAAGTCATCCCGGATGTTTTCCGACTTTACAATGAAAATCACCCAGTGCGTGAGAAATACAATCAGTAGCACGAGCTGGAACATATCCAAGAGATTCCAGAGAGACTGTGCGTACTTACGCAGCCCAAAGTTGCGCAAATCCGAGATTTCGCGAGTCACAAGCAGTAGCGTGGCAGCCAATAGGACAATCACGAGGGCGTTGGCCTCCAGGAACTCTTTCGTGTCCTTGTAGCTTGCCGCAATCTGAAAACTTTTGACTCTTCCCGTAACCTCGATGTAGTCCGTGTTGCTCAGCTCAAAAAGCCCCTGCACGTGTGAGAAAATGTTGCTGCGCGCGTTATAGAACGCAAATGACGAGACCAAGTACCGTGTATCATCTCCAATAAAGTCACTTTTCAGCTGCTTGGTCAACACGATGGCGGCAGTATAGTTGTCACGCGGCAGATAAACCGCGTATCCGCCGCGGCCGTAATCCTCGCCGTAGCTCACAAAGCCTGGACCAAATGTCTCGGACTGTAGCAACTTGCTCAGTTCATCAGTCCACCGATACTGCGCACCCAGCACGCCACTTTCATTCCCGTACGGCTCTTTCATTTCGCTTTGACTCGAGAACGCAGGGTAACAAATCTCGTCCGAAAACATAACAACGTCCTGTCGTCCTGCTGTCTGACTGCAGAGCGTGCCTTTGACACGACCAGATCGGATCTCGATGCTGCCAATCGCGCGATTATTCCGAAGTGGCGGGTCGTAGAACTGAGCCACCATCGGTCCCTGAATCCACTGCCACATTTCACTCTCACTGCCAACTGTGTAAAAGGTTTTCAACGGCGTCTCATGCGTCACTTGTTCCTCAAAGTACGTGCTCGCAAGTGCCGAGTTTTGCTCAAACCGCGAATGAACTGGCAGCGACAACAACGTGGCCAGAACGATAGCCAAGAAGCCGAGGTAGACGACCAACTCTTTGTAGAACTTGTTGCGTTTCTCTCGCTCGAGACACAATTGCACGCGCTTCATGTGCACGCGCATCGTCGAGTAGTGTGCAATCTGCTGCTTGAGCTGCTGCTGCTGGTCGAGCGCGTGCAGCCTCGAGCTCGCACTGACGCGACTTGCACTGCGTTCGTCTTCTTCTTCTCCTCCTCGACTGGAGTTGACTCGCTTGTGTCCACTGGACTCTCGTCCTCGTTTCCAGCATTTCGTCCATTGCCACGTCCTAAATCCCCCGGACCACGGAATCTCGATCCTGTCTGTTTCGTCAATGGACCGGTGGGGGGCACGACCTTCGAGCTCCAGCTTGGGCGTGGCGTCCGCCATGAGTGTGTACGCGGTCGTTGCCAGCTTTACAGGACCCACGTGCCTGGTCGTGGGTTACACTCGCTCTGATCGCTGGTTCTTTCGGAGCTCCTGGTGTTCTTGACTGAACAACCGGCGTTGACTACTATTGAGCCGCTTGTCTCGGGAGGAGTAAAGCGCCCAAAACAAGAGCACAAAGACCGACCGACTGACCCAAACTACGCCCCACGCTCGACTCGTGAATGGCTGGAACGGGACAGAAACGAGAGTGGCAGACAAGACGTGACACGACGTGACGTGACATGACATGGCCGGACAGACGGGCCGGTTCGAAGCTATTTTCGTCCCACACACACATACACTCGGCACAGTCGCGGCGCCCGACTATCGGGAGCATAAACTGGACTATTGTCACCGACCGAGCACGTACGGCAGAGGTACATACGGATCCGTGTGTGGTGTGAGTCCTCTCCCCCTCGCTTTACGGACCATGAGTGGATAGGACATGGTCGTAGTAAGGACTCGACTGGCTCGTCCTTCGCTTGACAGACAGATAGGCGGGCGGTATAAATGCGGACAGACGTTCGTTCTATGTTCGCGTTTCATTGCTTGTCAAACCTTTCGCGACCTTCTGGCCAGAAAACATCCAGTGGCGGATCAAGAGAGAGGAGCACCCGAGGCATTCGCGACGCTAAATCACGTGAGAGACGTACTCAATCGATCATTCGATCGATTAGTCGATCCTTCCTTCTTTTCTTCGACGTTGTTACCGTTGCAGCTGCTGCTTCTTCTGTTCCCTTTCGGCGGCAAAAAATCCATTGCTGTCGAGCAGGAAGAGCAAGTCCCGAGCTTCGGATACTTGCAACACGCTGTAGAGAAACTCAAAGCGGCGGTGAAACTCGTGGTCCAGCAACGCAATGCGATCTACCGAGAGCCCTGCGACGTGGTTGTTCTGCTGCTGGAGCGTCAACACATAGTCGGCAAACTGCCAGCAGCAGCCCAGCAATTCCCTCAGCGCCGATGCAACGGTCTTCGAGTGCACGTAGCAGCTCTTGACGACACTTGCGACGAACGTCTCGTGCACGCGTTTCGCGCGGTCAAAGTCGTCAGCCGCTTCAACCTGCGCGACGCACTTGCGGAACTTGCTCTCGATCACGAATACCTGGAAATAGAGCTCGAGCGTGCGGACGACGAAGCTCATGCGGATACGTAGCGCCCCAGCAGCGAAGATTGCGCCATTGATGGCAGTATGCTTCGAACGCAGCGTGTTACTTTTCCATGCTCGTTCGAGAGCATGCGCTACACGTTTCAGCTGAAAGCAGAAGCGAAAGAGGTGTCCATAGGAGCGCAACAGGTCCGGTGTCACGAGTAGTTGCAGTGGCCATTCTACAGCGCAACGCAAATTGAGTGTACGCCACAACTCACGCGGTGATACTGCCGTGCTGTGGTCGATCCGATCGACGCCGCTGCCTTCACGCCAACTTGATTTGGCCGAGAACTTGTCCAAGCGCCAGCTTGAGAGCCGTACGAGTGACGAAAATGCGACTCCAACGAAGTAATCGCCGGCAGTGGCATGTAACCTCAGTACTTCTTGCAGATCGATTGGTGACTCTAAAACCAGCACGTCATTCATGAGTACTACCATCGTCTTCTTGTACAGGACCTGCGCCGACGATGCCACTGTAACTTCTCGGCGGGCATAGTGGATACAAACCCGGACTGCTGGAGCGGCGCTATCAGCCATGGAGATTTCTACAACAGGTGAAGGCGGGATGCCGCTCTCTCGTTCGCACGATGGTTTTACTTGAGCCATCACACGCATCGCGTTCGTGTTGCCTGGCAGACGTTCGATCGCAAGGTCCACGCTGACGTACGATGCATGCGGATCATCGAGCTCGAATGATCCATTGACTAACGCCGCCGAGCCCAGTTGGCCTTCGTTTCGGAGCAAAAGAGCTGCGCGATGGCTGCCGCTGCAAAATGCACTGGGCTCCCATTGCAAAGCAAGCTCGGAAGAAAAAGAGTCGTCATCTACCTGTGCGTGGTGCCACCAAACGGTGCTGTTTTCTTCCATTTCAGACATTGCTTGCGCGTCAGTCGATTCTGTGGCCAAGTTCTTTGCCGAAAACTTGCCCTGTGGTCCTCGTGAAACATTGAATACCACCAGACCATCAGTTGACGAGAAGTCCGCGAGTTTGAACGTTTGGAGCGGAAGCTACATCACAAGATATGAGTTGCCGCTCAAGAAGGTTACCGATTGGTGCTTGACAAACCTGCATATCGAATTCTTGGCTCCAAGGTTCGTCTTGTGGTATCAAGTTCCGCACAACCTCTCGCCAGATGCCATGGTTCACGTCCTCTTCCGACCGAATCGTTGGCTTGACAAGCATCATGTCGAAACTACGCTCAATAAAAGTCTGAAATATCTCTCCGCGGGACAGCAGGAAGAATCCTTTCAGCGCGCGCAGATACCCAACAAAGTCCGACTTGACTACCACCTCTTGATGCAGTCTGCTAGCAACATGACGACGCACTTTTTCCACCTCGTGCTCAACTGCTACCACGTCAAAAGTAGGACGCTGTGCTAACTCAGACATGAACACGACGATATCGTGCACCTCGCGCGGGGAAAACTGGTTCGCTCGTGTCAAGATCTGCACAGCCTTGCCAATCACAAACACACTCTCTGCTACCGACGTGGGAAAATACTCCAGCGGTACGGCCTCCAAGTCGATCACAAACTGCTGATGCCACAATATCGCAGCCGTCTTGCTGTCCTGCATGTTGCACGACGACACCGTGTTTTTCTTCGTCGCTTCCGCGTTCACGTGTTTTCTCTTGATGAAAAATTCTCCATACGGGTCCACAATCTCACCATGCACCATCCACGTCATCATTTGCTTGAACAAAACTCTAGCAAACAAATAAACAAATGCACACCGACCTCGTCATTAGCACTCGTCCCCACCCAACAACACAAAAGCAGCAACAACAGTAGCAACACTAGCAACTACAACAACCACAATAACGTGGTCTCAGTGCACTCACCGATGACAGCAATGCAGTAGCTCTCGCATGACCTTCTGCACTCGTGGAAACCCCGATCTCGAGCTTCCATACACAAGACTCAGGAGCTCGGCACCTTTCACACATGTCACATGCTCTTTCCAGTTAACTTGTTGGTGCGTCCCTACCAGTCGCTGCACGAGTCGATCAACTTGCGGCAGCACTTCAACAAACTCGTCGAGGTCGATCAGAGCGCTCGTCAAGGGACCCACAGCCTTGGCTTGCAACGTCTTGGCTTCCAGTGCGACAATTGCGTCGGTATACCGGTACAAAAACCGCTCGAGTGCTTGAGTTACTGCGTGGAGGTAGACGCTTGGGAGCTGCGGCGCGACCCGAATGAATTCGTTTAAGTTCGAAAACGACCATCCGAGTGGCAGGAGCTGGTTCAGAACACTGCGTTGCGCTTGTGATAGAAACGGAGCGTCGGCGCGCACGAAGAACCCGTCGACACGACGTTCCACGACGTCGCCAGTGTGCCCTAGAAGCGCCAGGAAGAGCTCGTGATGCATTGAAATGGGTTAATGACGAACGAGCTTGCGTTTCTATCGTGACGGAGGAACGGACAGTACCGGTTCTTTGTCAAAGCTCACGATGTCTTCGGTATATCGTTTCTTACTTGACGGATCGGCTCTTGACCTAAAAAAATTCTGGAATAATAAGCTCAAAAATTTTTATAATAATTTTGAACTTATTATTCCAGAATTTTTTTTAACAACTATTTTATTAATTTTATTATGATTTGGAGTTTTTTATAAAAAAAAATCAAAATGCTCAAAAAAAATTTGATTATTAAAAATATTACTACTATAATAATATATTTATTATTAATTCTTTTAATATTAAAATAACGGACTTGAACCGCTAACATTTTCGGTGTAAACGAAATACTCTACCAATTGAGCTAATTATTCATATAAAGCAGGTCATATCGAGTCTTGATTGAGGACATGGGACATTTGTCATGAGAGAAATCACATCTCCCTTGTCTCCGGAATATGTTGCAGCTTCAGAGGTTAAAGCGCTCAGCGCAGTCAAACGCATCATTTGACATCTCGCGTTGTCACGTATCATACCGTTTCTTACTTAGCACGTCGACATACCCCTTCTCTCTCATCCTACAGCTAGCTGTACCCAATACCGACATACCATCATACATAAGAAATACCTTTACCGCCACTATACGGCATTCTTACAACGCAGCTACTGACTTCCCATCTCGTTCATTGTCCGTCGCTACATAATCAACATCACACGACCCCGACCTGCCGATTTCTATATCAATCTGGACATTCTCCCATCACATCATATCAATCCTTCCACTTCATCTACCGTTTCTATCACGCCCGTCTTCCCCACAACCGAAGCAATGCAAACCGTTTCTATCTTCATCCGGCAAAACCCACCGCCTCCCCTTTCGAAAAGCCATCACCACGCGAGCGCTTTTTAGATACGCACGTCCCGAAGTCAAGACCAGACGAGACCATGTCCAGGTACGCTCCACCCCTTCTCTCTCTCTCTCTCTCTCTCTCTCTATCTATTCTCTCACACCTCTTTGTCCTCTACTGTCCAGATACGACCGCGCCATCACCGTCTTCTCGCCCGATGGCCATTTGTTCCAAGTGGAATACGCCATGGAAGCCGTGAAAAAAGTACGTCATCCCTCCTGGACCAGTGTATACGTGATTTCGGCTGCCTACACTTCACTTACTCTCGACTACCATGTGTTGTCTCGTATACGTATACCCCACCCTCATGGCTACATTGTCTCTAGGGAGCCGTAGCTGTCGGCGTGCGTGGCCAGCACTCGGTCGTGCTCGCTGTCGAGCGCAAGGAAACGGCCAAGCTCCAGGATCCGCGCACGGTCCGCAAGATCTGCCAAGTGGACGACCACATATCGATCGCCTTTGCCGGTCTCACCGCTGACGCCCGCGTGCTCGTGAACAAGGCGCGTCTCGAGTGTCAGAGCTACCGCTTGACGGTCGAAGACGCGCCGTCCGTCGAGTACGTCGCGCGGTATGTGGCACGTGTGCAGCAAAAGTACACGCAACGAGGCGGCGTGCGGCCGTTTGGCATCTCGATGCTCATTGCTGGCTGCAATAACGAAGGCGTGCCGCAATTGTACCAGACGGACCCGTCGGGCACGTTTTCGGCCTGGAAAGCCAACGCCACGGGCCGCAACTCGGTTCATATCCGGGAGTTCCTCGAGAAACACTATGTCGAGAAGGCGACGGACGAAGAGGCCGTGACGCTTGCGACGAAGGCGCTGCTGGAAGTCGTGGAGGCCGGCAGCAAGAACATTGAGATTGTCATTGTGGGAGCGGACGGCAACGTGGCGGTGAGTTTGGTTTTCACTGGCTGTAGATCTGCTTCGTTGTTTGTCCGTGTGGTCCGGCTGTGGATGAGTGTTCTTGCTTGTGCGGATTGAGGGACTGACGCGAGCTTGGGGCCTTGTTGACATTGTCGTGTGCAGCCGCTTGAGGATGCCAAGGTGAACGAGCTATGCGATAAGATCGAAGCTGAGAAGGAGGCAGCTCGCCAGGCCAGCGGCGAGAGCAAGTCGTCTGCGTAGGTGGATGCGATCGAGACAGATGCAGCGGACAGAGGGGAATGAAGATGCGATCGAGACAGATGCAGCGGACAGAGGGGAATGAAGATGCGATCGAGACAGATGCAGCGGCCAGAGGAGAATGAAGATGCGATCGTGCGGGAGCGTTGCGGTTGAACAGTCAGCGGGTTGACCTCTTCTTGCTTGGTAGACCCCAGACTAGGCAGCATTATTCATTTTTTGGTAAACACGTGCGGCGCATTTGTTTTGCTTTGATGCTGTCCATATCCACCGACTAAACTCGACTACGTTAGAGCACGGACGTTGCCATTATCATCATCATCATCTGTACTGCCTCCTACCTCCTCCCCTCCCCTCCCTGCCTTCACCTTCATTACAGTTTCCGAACGAGGCCCGTACAGCTAAAGACTACCACCACTCACGCGCCCACCCTTTACGCTTGCTGTGCCTGACGCTCATAGATGGCCCAACGACGGTTGTGTTCTTGACCCTTGCCTGGGTCCACATTCATGTCCGTGCAGCCACCATCAGAACAGCCGCAAAAGTGCGAAGTCGAGTCCTGGCATGGGCGTCTGCACCCCTCATCGTTGCCGTCCATGTCCGCTTGGTTCACGGGAAGCTTGTTAAACGCAAACGCGTGCCCTTCACCGGCTACACGCGCGATCGCAAAGTAGCGCTTGCCCTTCTCCTTCGCGTGATGCAGAGCAAGGTTGTAGTTGGCACCGCTGGATCCGCCAGTGTAGATACGGTCATTGCCCAGCATGTCTTCGCCCGTGGTGCAGCCCAAGAAGCGCGTCTTCTCATTAGAGATATCCTTCTCTTGCGCCGATGCTTCCGACAAACGCGCCTTCTTGACAGCAGTCGTGGCTTCCACATTGGACGGTTTCTTCACCTTAAAGATACGCACGATCCAGTGCTCAGACGTAAAGGCCTCTTCCATGTGCGTCAGCTTGATGTTCTTGATACCCACCTCAGTGTTACGGGCACGGTCAAAACCAGCCGGGTGCTGGTAGTCCGTCCTCACCTCACCAAAGCGGTAGTAGCACAGCTTGTACGCGAGACAGTTGTGAAGCACCTTCGAGCCACCGGGGCCGATGTCAAAGTTGCCCGACGCTGAGTAGTAATCACGCTCTGAAGGCATGTCGTTCGGATACACGCCGGATCCGATACGCACAGGCCACAGAAATTTGTTGACATCGTCCGAGCTGTAGCCCGTCACACCGCCAAAAATCACCAGGACGTAGTCCACATCCAGACTCTGCAAGATCGGGTAGGCTTCCTCCTCTGTAGAAGCCAAAGCGCGACCGACTGTGGCAATGTGCGTGTTGTTCCACGTGTTGTTGTCCACGATGACTGTACGGTTTGCCATGGCCGACATCTGGTAGCCATAGTCCCACCACGACATGATCTTGGCATCTGCATCCGTGTTCTGACGCAGCCAGAAGTACGCCTCGCGGTAGTCATCAAAGTTCACGCGTTCACCCGTGCGCGTCCGACCAGCTTCAATCACGATACTCGGCGATGAGTAGGCCATCGAAGACACATACGTTGCGTGCATACTATAGCTCAGCAGCATAAGCAGCAGGCCAGAAACGACACCCAGAGCCAAGATCTTCGGCACAGGCTGCACACCGTTCGGCAGCACAACAAATGTCGATGGACGAGCGAGAATACCCATGAACTTGCGCATTGTCGACGAGATTCCCACTGCACCAAGGATGCAAGCAACGGGCGCCAGCGTGAGCATCAGACGCACCATGACACCAGCAAAGTACCACGCCACCGTGCCGTACAAGATGACAAAAATGCCGCCGTCCGTCAAGTTCTGGAACAGAAAATAGAGACCCACTGGCGCAAAAGGCACGAGAATGTGCAGGTCGAAAAAGTACGATGTCCACGTCGTCGGCTGGTGTTCACTTACTGAAGCGATAATGGGAATGTACTTGGACGCGTACGTGGGGTCCAACAGCGTCAGACTGCGACCCGTCCACTGCACCTTCCCCATGAGCTGCAGCACCAGTAGCGCGAGCGCGAAGCCCGAGACAAGCAGACCGGCACCCACGATGACGAGGCGACGGAATGATGCGGCCGAGATGTACGTCCGCAGCCAGTTGACAAAGCAGTACACCTGCAGCAGCACAAAGACTCCATGCGAGCCCGCGCACTCGGCTTGCTTAATGACATTGAAGCCCACGAACGGTACTTGCATCGCCATGAGACTGCCGAGCGTGTAGAACGTCGAGTAGGCAATGTACAGACGCGGCGAGTAGCGGCCTGCAAAGAGCATCACGAGTACGTAGATCGGGACCATGTTGATGATAAAGACGTAGCCGCCCCACGCGGCGACCATGTAAAAGTACGCGAGCGCACAAGCTGCGGACCAGAACATAGAGCCCGTGTGCACGGCTTTGATCCAGAGGTAGAACACAAAGATGAGCGCAAAGATCGCGACACCTTCGTTGTCATAGGAGCCGCCCACTGAGCGTGAGATGTAGGACGGGACAATTCCAGCAAAAGCAGCGGCCAAGAGACCAGCACTCGATCGTTTAGTGATTTCTTTGGTCAACAAGTAGCTCGCAATGGCCGTGTTGGCAGCAAACAGAGGTGCGAGGAACACGCACGTGTTGCGCACATTGATGGAGATGTTGAGCAAGTTGAGCACCCAGTAGATGAGCGCGGCCGTGTACATGAGACCAGGGTAGATAGTCCCCCCAATGATCCGACCGAGCGGATACCACGCCCGGTCATCGAACCAGTCGAGGAACTCGAGAAACCCTTCAGACGCCAAGTACTTGGTCGTGCGGAAGTTGAAGTACGGGTCAAACTCGTGGATCACCTGCGAAAACAGATACATGAGTTAATCCATGGCACGCATAGCGTTTTATTGAACTGATTCAAAGTTTTCTGTGCGAAAAAATCGAAGAAGAAAAAAGAAGAAAAAGAAGCGAAAGAGAGAAAAAGAACCTTACCGACTCGTAGCGCACAACCGCAAAGAGCCGAATGGCAAACGACATGAGACAAATCATTGCCAAGATAGCGAACTTGGCGACGGGAACGAGCACGTGGTCGTCGTCCTCGACATCGCGTGGATCGTCCAGATTGACGCCAAATACGAACTGTCCAGTGGAATCGGGCTCGACCACGGGCTTGCTTGTTGGCGTCGCATGGACGTCCGAGGCGACGGGGGCGGCTGCTGCCTTGTGATGCTTGGCTTTCGGTGCCATTGCGAGTGACCGTCACTATGACTGGGCAGTTTGTTTAGAGGAGAGCACTTGGCACGTGGCAGTCGAGTGCTGTGGCGTAATTACGCGATCGTATGTTTTGTTTGTTCGTTTTTACGAGTCCGAATACAACAACGACTCGTGCGGGAGAAAGCTTAGTCACCGTATACTGAGTCTTACAGCTTTGCATGCATGATATGGCCGCGCTGTCGTAAATGCGTTTTGGATCTTATGTGGGACTAGGCTAGTTATGCTGTACTTGTTGGGGAGTGATTCGACGACGTCTTGGATACGACAACTGGTACTGTAGCTGTAAATACGATTTTCAGTGGTAGTCAAGTGGCAACGATTGTGTGAGTATCGGCGTGACGCAATGACGCCTAACGACAGTTCTAGGCGCTCTTGACTGTGATGTTGCCGTCATGCCAGACTCGACAAGCTGATGTGGAGCACATCAAACACCGTTTATCGAACCCTAATTACGACTTTGTTGTTGAGCCAGATGAGTTGTTAAAAAGCGTGTGTTACTGGCCGTACATTGGTCAAAACTCGCTTCGATAGATGAGTGGTTCTCGAAGCAATGGTTGACACGACGACGAGTCGCCGGGAATGTCTTTATTTGCTACTGTCCAAAGCTATCGAAGAAGAAGGTAAGCAAACAAGAAGCACGTTTCTTGAGGGCTCGGGTCAACTTGGAGTAGGAGACAGATCGGTGGAAGATTGGGTACAAGTTGCTTAGCAGCTACAGCAGTAGCGATAACGACGGGGCCGAGGAACGCTTTTTGCGCATTACAGCGATACATCACTATTCAATAAGAGTGACCAGCTTCTCCATAGCTTCCGCTAGACCTCGAGCCTGACTATCCTGTGTACCCAAACTAAATGCCTCCAAGCCACTTGATGCAGAGACTGACGCGATGCTGATTGTGTCGTGCTGTAGTTTGTAACCATGGCTAACCTCACATACTCCCACCCCCGCGCCTATGGCAAGGACTCGCGTCACTGCCGCGTGTGCAAGACCACTCGTGGGTTGATCCGCAAGTACAACCTGAACATCTGTCGTCGCTGCTTCCGTGAGCGTGCCACGGACATTGGCTTTGTCAAGGTACTCCTTTTCTCCTTCTCTATAATTTCCTGGCTGTATTGCTGCTTTTCATGCATAACTAATGACTCCCGATTGTTTGCTGTGTTTGTTGTGCAGTACCGGTAAATTGTTGGCCGGCAATTGCTCGCTGGACGACCGAGTGAGGCGAGTCGCACACGCTGACGCTGACACGTGCGTGTGCCATGGGGAAAGTTCGTTTGATACGCTGAAGGACATTACATTTCATTTCATTGGATGGGCTGGAGACGGAAGAGTTGGCGCGTCATATCGACGTGAAGACTAATCTTTATTCCAGGTAATTGAATGAAGCTGAACTGAAATTGCAACGAGACGACTTTATAGCCAAGAGTCCGCGTCGCCAGCACCACGTCCTTCTTCATCATTTGATACAGGTTCCTCCAGCTTACACGATCTCTCGACTCCAACATCTCTGAGCTTGACAGCGGATGTTGCCGTTTGAAATGGCTTGTTTGAACCGGATACCAGAGACACCGTGCCGCCATCTTTGCATCCATGCTAACGATAAGCATACCCAGAAGAAGAGCGTACACGGCGACTGCTGACGGTGACACAACAAGCGTTGACTCAACCAGCTCTGTTACTCTACCGTTTTCTTCTACCCCCTCTTCTATTGCTGCGGTATTTCGTATTAGAGCGAGCCAAATCGTATTGACACCCCGCGGTCAACGGCCTGTCGTCGCCACATCTATGAATCCTACTATGCCTACTCCAGCAAAAATAGTCGCACGACATGATGGTACGTACAGAGGTGCAGCGCAAGCGCTACAATTCTCGCCATTCAGTGCTTGTTGAAATCAGTGGAGGTGCTGGAGCTAAAATTGCTAGAAAGCATCGTATCGTCACAATGAAGATACTGACGTTGTCGACGACACACACGAACCCGAACGATTCATGCACTTGTAATATAGTGTTGTGGTAATCAAGATATCCTCGCTGGGAGCTGAATTGTATGTGCGGCTCAACTGAGTCTGATGCGTTCCGTCTCAAGTGAAAAGCAACAGAAACAGCAACTGTAACAACAGACGGAAGGGTATTGTAACGGGGTGAATCGTTACATAACAGTTTATTAGAAATCGTTAATAGAATATAACTATAAGAGTTATATTCTCAGAATATTGTCATAGGGACAAATATTCTGTAGCACTTACGAGTAGTTCCTAATTGGTTGATATAGGCCATTATATCAACCAACGAAGACGCGCCACGACGGACGCACGCAATGAGTGGTGAGCAGATAGTTGATATGCACATTTGTATTCAGACATAGTTAGATGAGGATAATAGTGATTTATTAACAGACATTAACTATGCTAAATACAGTTCTACTTTTTACTTTAAGCAAGTACTCGCTTCTTCTTACCGTCTTCCTCTGCACGTACCAGTGTACGTGAAGTTCCGAGGCACCGCCTTATTCTGTCATCAGAATAAGTAGCTTGTACTGTTACCAGTACAAGCTTCAGGGTGCCCCGTTACACCTAGTAGCACTTCGTAGTCCGTCCAAGGACCACATTCACATCTAACAGGAATATGTTAGATGACGAAGATGACCAAAGCTTTCACGCTACGCGTGACGGCTACTCCCATTTGAGCGATGTCGAATGGGATGCGGTTGAACGGATGGGTTCAACCATGGGCATCCATGCTGTTAGCGTCATGCTAGAGGCTCTCAATAGAGATGCCCAACATGCTACTATCGCCAAGTTTATTCAAAATGAACTTGACGCTGAACGCGAGAAAGTAGCCTTGCTTCACCAACAAGGTTCTCAACAAGCAGAGTTGTTGAGAGAACAGGGTGCTCAACATTTTGAACTGTTGAGACAGCAGCAGGCTGCTGCTGGTGGGTCGATGCACTCGCGTCGACCCGAGACCTTGAAGATTGACATCTCCAAGTATAGGGGAGTCGAAGATGTAACGGGGTGAGAGCCCGTTACCGTCTTACACTAATAATTAAGCTGAGGAAGCGCTGTGATTTATAAGGTAAATTTAACTCTGTATTTTTGTGTTTTTATAATTCGCAGTAAGTGCGAATATGTTCCCTAGCTCATGGGAACCACTCAAATACAGAACTAATTATTATTGGCTAATTATTGGGTCTGGCACCCCAATAATAAACCAATAATAAATAGACGCGCAGTATCCGCTATCCGGATACTGCCTACACTTAATGTATGTAATTATGTAATAAAACTATGACTACTTAATATAATGGGTTGCCCCATTACATCACCCCCCTCTTTAAGTTGCGCTTACCGTGACGTAAGCGCCATACACAGAAAGTTTCTTCTTAACGAATAGTCCAACGAAAAGCCCAACGAGAACTCCAACGACACGTCATCTTGGTCTTCGAATCTGCTCAGCCACAAACAACTGAGCAGCATGAATCCTGAACACCCACGCGACTCAACCCCAAACGACAGTTGGGGTCATCAGACACTTCGAAGAGAGCGTGCACCGCAAACCATGGATGACGACTTGAAGCCGTGGGGCTTGTACAGCCTTGAAGGCGCGCACCAACCTGAATCACTTGAGACCATGAAGAATCTCTTCACACGATACCGTAACGTTCGAGGCAAGGGAACGAATCACACATACACTGAAGACGCACTACAACGATCTTGGTGTGCCTTCATCAGACGTTGGAACGCGAGTCGACGTGAAGGGGCATCCTTCACGTCCTGGATCGAGGGACGCGAAAGTACTCATGGCGACCACTCTATTGGCGACTTACGACGACGCGTATGTCATTTGACTCGTGATGGGTTCCACATGTGTTACGTCCATGTCCGTGAAGGGTGTCCACGGTGTCACATGGAGAGACCGCGACCAATGCGGCAGGAATGGGACGACATGGTGTGTGCACGGGGAATGCCCCAGCACATCCGACCATGGATCGGACGCTATGAGAGGAGCCTCTCAGAGCTCCAAGTATCTGCGTTGCGTCACATGAGGGAACGCCCTGTCGATCAATGGAGGCGTTCACGTAGTCGAGATCGTTTGTCTTACGACCACCGAGGTCGTTCTCGTAGTCGCTCTCGACCGTCAAGGTATCCAAATGCTCCCGAGCCTCGTAGAAGACGTCGGAGTCGCTCGGGAGATCGTCGTCGATCGCCAATTCACGCACGTTACGGTTCGCGGGATCGTGGAAGGAGTCAGCAGCGTCGGTCGCGTTCGCCGACCTCTTACTGGTCTCGTACTCCTCAACGACGTCAGGAACATCGTGAGCCAGCATACTTCGAGGCTCCCACGTGTCTTCCGTTGGTGAATAACCCAACCATCGGACCTTGTAATGCGTTTCTGAACGACTCTTCGATGGCGCCGAGCCACTACTCGGCGCAAGAGGCGTGGGGTCTTCATGACCGACGATACGGTCCACAATCCAGCGTCGCTCACCCGATGCATCTACCAAGGGAGGAGGAGCTTCACGACGGAAGGCTTCTTGGGTTGGGCGCCGATTCTCATAATCGGGCGCCTGTGCCGTCGAGTGACGAGCTTCGTTTCCTTCGTGCTGACACTGAAGAGGCGATGAACGGCCTTCTGGATGCCCGTGAGATGGCCGAGAGGGCTCGAGATCGTGCAGCAGCTGCGACAGAGGCTGCCGAGAGAACCCGACGGGAGCAGCAGGGCTTGGTGGAGCGTCTGCGACAGCTCGAGACTGCTGCGCTCGGTGGACCCCAGCAGAACGAGTCTGCTCGCGCTCGTCTAGAACTTGGTCCCAGTCGTCGTCAGCGTCGTCGGCAGGGGGTGTCGGACTTTGAGCCGATACAGACGAGTGAGGAAGGACCAAAGGGAGATCCGCCGGCAGGTAAGCCTTAAGGCGCCCGACATAGAATGTCGGGTGCAAACGCATAGTGGTAGGTATGTCTAGCGTGTAAGCATCTCCATGGACTTCAACAATCCGAAAGGGCCCAATATATCTTGGCGCTAATTTATTAGCGCCCAAATTCGTTACTGACGTGTCTGGTAATCCGCTTGTCGATAGTAAGACTCTGTCACCTTCTTTGAACGTCAGCAAGTTCTTTCGACCTCGCTTGTCCGCGTTCTCCTTTTGTTTATCCACTGCTTCTTGGAGTGCATCGCGTACAAAACGCGTGATACTTTGCCGTAGTAATAGGAATTCGGTCACAGCAGCCGACCTTACAGGAGAAGTGGACTCTTTAGGAGCAAAATTAGCGACGGGAGACGCGATGGGATGCATCGCGTCGGGACTCGATATGCCATTGGCCACGAAATTAACAGTATGAGTTGCATCGGCAGCAACCTTGTCTTCAACATTACCAATCATCAAAATTTTTCGCGTAGTGTCATCGGGAGATACTCCCCCACCAAGCTGAGAAACTGGGTGTGCTGAAGCTGAAAGAGCAAGAAGCGCTGGAACGCGAGGGTGCCTCGCGTTATTCACGAAAAATGGCGTTAACCCAGTCGACGCATGAATTGCGTTGTTGATTGCAAATTCAGCGAGAGGGAGAAACGAACTCCACGACAGGAACGATGTCGCATAACTGCGTAGTACATCTTCAAGCACTCTGTTCAAGCGCTCCGTTTGCCCATCCGTCTCTGAATGGGCTGCCGTAGACATAAGCAGTCGCGTGCCCAATAGTTGAAACAGCGTTGCCCAAAAAGCTGATGTAAAGCGCGGGTCGCGTTCCGAAACAATTGATTCAGGCAAGCCGTGATGTCGAAATATGAGATCGATGAAGATCTGCGCGGTCGTCTCCGCCGTAACGTGCGCGGAGACTGGAACAAAATGCACCATTTTGCTAAATCGATCCACAAAAACCAATACGCCCGTGCGTTTCTGTTCGTCCGGAGGGAGACCAAAGATGAAATCCATGCTGACCGAACGCCAGGCTTCCGTGGCAATCGGAAGCGGACGCAATGGAGCTTGTGAAGACGGCTCAGGCTTCACACGCTGGCATATTTCACAAGAGCGTACCCATTTCTGGATGTATTTGTACATACGCGGCCAGAAAAACACGCGAGAGATGGCCGCGAACGTCTTCTCGCAACCCAAATGACCACCAGTTGGAGTGTCATGAAATTCATGCACCAATCGTGCGCGGAGGTCGTCATCAGCAGGGATGACGACGCGCGGTGGGTCGAAAACGTCCATTGTATAAGTCAGCAGCGGACCATCAAGCGCGTACCGCTTGATGTTGTCACGCGTTGGTTTCGTCAACTTCGCGAGTGAACCCTCACTAGGGTGTCGAAGATAATTGATGATTCCCGTGTAGAATGAATCGTTCGCATATGACTCAGCGATTTGAGTCCGGATTGACAGCTCAGGTGTCGAAAACATTGCATTGAGCCCCTGCTCAGCACAGCATAAACAAATGTCGTCGTCCTCGTCTTCAGCAATGCCTGGCTGATGACCCATGTCACGTCGAGGATCATAATCGGGACGTCGAGAAAGCGCGTCAGCAAGAATGTTGTTCTTGCCGGGTTTGTAAAAGACCACGAAATTATACTCTGAGAAGTATGACAACCAACGTGCCATACGCTGGGACAAGTGGGGAGTCTTGACGGCGGTACGCAATGATGCGTGATCTGTATAGACCGAAAACATCTTCTCGCCGAGCAAATATACTCTGAACTTGATCAGCGCGTAACGCATAGCCAAAAGTTCCTTGTCATGTACCGGATAGTTCCGCTCTGCGGGTTTCATCTGTCGTGACTGAAAGCTCACGACGCGCTCTCGGCCCTCATCGTCAAACTGCATGAGGGCACATCCAATAGCGAAATTACTCGCATCACAGACGACGTGAAATGGCTTGGAATCATCAGGCAACATCAGCACTGGTGCTTCAGACAAGCTCTTTTTCACAGAGTTGAAGGCAGAGTGATGTTCAGCTTTCCATGACCAAACTGCGTCTTTCTTCAGTAGAGTCGATAGTGGCTGGATTAGTTCTGCATAGTTCTTCGTATACTTATGCAAGTAATTGGCCAAGCCAAGCCATTGGCGTAGTTCCGTTTGGTTCCTGGGCGTAGGCCAGGAACATATCGATGACACTTTCTCGGGATCAGCACGGACACCCTCCTTGCTAACATAGCATCCAAGAACTGGAATCTCGGGAGCACAGAAGACACACTTCTTCAAATTTGCGTACAGTTTGTTCTCGCGCATCACTTGGAACACCTGTTTCAAATGCCGAAGGTGGACCTCCGTAGCGCTGAGTTGTTGCTCAGCGCGGCTGTGAACAAAAATATCGTCGAAATAACTTGGAGCAAAATCACGTAGTGGCCGAAGCACTTGTGTCACCATCCGGTTGAACGTTGCTGGAGCGTTCTTAAGGCCTTGTGGCATGACTAGCCACTCCCAAAGCATCCCACTCGGTGTGCTGACAGCGGTGAACGGGATATCACTGTCCCTCATTAAAATCTGGTAAAACCCGTCTGTCAGGTCTATGGCGCTAAAAATCTCGCTGCCGGACATGGTATCCAGTACCATGTCTTTCCGAGGAATTGGTGTTTGAGCCGGGATCGTGGCGTCATTCAACTTGTTAAAAGCATGCACGATGCGCCAACCACCGGTGGCTTTCTTCACACAGAAAGTCGGACTCGAATGTGGCGATATGCTTTCGCGGACGTGTCCTGCCTTACGGCGGCCCTC
Organism: Peronospora matthiolae; assembly: GCA_921007115.2. Classification (NCBI taxonomy): domain Eukaryota; phylum Oomycota; class Peronosporomycetes; order Peronosporales; family Peronosporaceae; genus Peronospora; species Peronospora matthiolae. Next base: position 161,056 of record CAKLBY020000024.1, on the reverse strand, counting down.
AAAAAACTTATCAATTGCGATGACTTGGTCACGCGGTAGCGGCCACTGCCGCGTCACGCAATACTTTGATCCTGGCACGAAATCGATCTTGTGTCGCACACCACGATCCGCTGGAAGCTCAGCGGGGATATTCTCCGGAAAGATGTCGGCATACTCACGCGCGATATCATAGACAGGGTTGCCCGAAGCACGAAGGGCTTCCCAAGACTGTGCCACGAAACGTTCTTCGCGCGCTGATTTGGGCTCAGCGCTCTTTGGGCGAGCCTCCAGAACTTCTCCACTAGCTGCTTCGGCGGCTGATATGATGCACACTTGCTCGATGTCGCCGGCCTTGAGGTCGTGAAGAAAATCTTTCCATGGTAGGGTTAATAGAGATGTGATCTCTGCAACAGTGCACGGAGGGCTCGCTACCTCAACGTAGCGGCCACGATGTGAAGACCCTTCCACATATTCAAGCGCACAAACGGATTCCGTCAATACAGTATCATCGTCAACGGCGCTTGAGCGAGAATTTCGTCGTCTTGGTGATCGGCGTGCACCTTTCTTGCGTTTACGCTTTCTCTTGCGTCTTGAGCCACTGCTCGAGGCTGGAACGTCGCTGTCGCTGGAGGATGAAGTACCCCCCGCTAGACGTGGGAGCTCTGTCTCCACCACGTCGTTCGCATTTAAGTCCACAGCCCGTTCATTCTCGTCGATAAGAGGCGGGAGCTCGTCGTCGACCGCCTCAGATGTATGTGGGAGCCTCTGCTCGACCACCTCGGTTACAATCGGGAGTCTCTGCTCGGCCGTTGTGTGTGTATGCGGGAGCCCCTGCTCGACCGCCTCGCTAGAACTCGGGAACCCCTGCTCGACCGAAGTCCGTGTGTGCGGGAACCCCTGTTCGACCGCCTCGTTGTGAATCGGGAGCCCCTGCTCGACCGATGTCCGTGTGTGCGGGAACCCCTGTTCGACCGCCTCGTTGTGAATCGGGAGCCCCTGCTCGACCGATGTCTGTGTTTGCGGGAACCTCTGTTCGACCGTCTCGTTGTGAATCGGGAGCCCCTGCTCGACCGATGTCTGGGTTTGCGGGAACCTCTGTTCGACCGCCTCGTGTTGTGGTTCTATCAGTGTGACTGAACATACCGGACACAGAGGGCCATCGCTCTCTCTGTGCTGACTTCTAGTCGTGGCGAGTTCGTTCACGACCCTGACGTGAGGCCAATCGGATGGCGCTACCAACAGATGAGTGAAAACTTCACTTACGTCGTAACCGCTTCGTCGTTTGACGGACCGAGATAGCCAGTCTATCGTCGGCTGATATCGTGACAGCCACGGTATCCCCAAGATGCAATCGAATGCATAATTCATCTCGTACACCAAAAATTCGTCATTACTTTGGAAGCCGTCGAACGTGTACGGCAAAACCACTGTTTTACGCGGGACACGCTGTGGTTGTCCATCAGCAAGTTTGACAACGATGTCACCTGGACCTTCTCGAACCGTAACTGTCGACGGGAGAAGGGACAAACATGATGCTCGAAAGAAGTTGTTGGATGCACCCGAATCCAACAACGCTCGAAGTGGTCGTTTAACTCCAGCAACGATGAGACTGATAATTATCAGTCTCGAATCGTCGCGCATAGTGGTGGCATTGAAGTGGGTATGTATCACTTTAGGGCTAGGAGCCCGAGCTGCCACCTGAGTACTCGGGGCTCCATTACTGCCAGTAGGGCGCCCCGCACCTACTGGAACCGCTCGTTTTTTGGCGGGACCACTGACGACACAGTATCTCCACGTGAGACAGCTGTGTTCATGGACACCGGCGCTGGTGCTCGGCAGACGGCCGCACGATGGCCAGTCTTGCCGCACCGATAACACTTCATCGTGTTTTGAATTCGAATGTCGCGGCCAAATTGCTTGCCGCGACCACGAGATGCATCGATAACGTCAATTTCCATAGGCTCTGGGCCAGACGTACGCGGGCGTTGCGACGCTGCCTGCAAATATGACGATGCGACCGTGTAATCTTCACGAAGCGCGAGGGCAAATGCCTCCTCAAGAGTCTTAGGTTCAGCACGTGTGAGGCAATAGCGGGTCATGCCCTCTTGCATACCAAAGACAAAGACATGAACTTGCGAAGCCATGTCGATCGGCTGCGTGATGATACACGAAGCAAGATGTCTCGTCTTCTGTACGTAATCACGCATCGACAGCTTGCCCTGTCGAAGTGAAAAGAAATCTGCGCGCAAGCGTGACTCATCTTGAGGGGGCTCGAACGCCAGTCGTAAGTCGCGCTGGATATCGTCCAGCGTGGGGAATGCCAACTCGTTTACAACGAGCTTCCCAAGAGCCCGTTCTTTGGCTTTACCAACAAGCCGAGACAGTAGGAAATTAACCTTGGCCGTCGGAGCGTCAATCAACCTTGACGCTATGGCGATATCAATCTCCCTAAACCAGCGATTAAGGGGGAGACGATCTGGACCATCACCAGAGTATGTCGACGTCTCCATTTTAATTGCATCGTAATGGGAGGGGCGCGAGGGAGTATGTACTCGCCGGTTCGCTTCGGCGAGCTCGCGCACCATGTAGTCTTGAATGGCGGCACGGTGTTGTTCGGGCGTCGCTGTGCTCAGCAGCGTCGTCACGAAGATTTCACCAGACACCGCCGCGAGGCGGTGTAATGCCTGCCATTCTACCGTAGTGAGATGGGGAAAATCTGCATGCTCCAGCGAAACTGCTGGAGCCATCGAAGATTCACTCATATCCATCTCGAACTTGGTCATGGGAAGGACCAACAAGTGCTACCAGGTGTAACGGGGTGAGAGCCCGTTACCGTCTTACACTAATAATTAAGCTGAGGAAGCGCTGTGATTTATAAGGTAAATTTAACTCTGTTTGTATTTTTGTGTTTTTATAATTCGCAGTAAGTGCGAATATGTTCCCTAGCTCATGGGAACCACTCAAATACAGAACTAATTATTATTGGCTAATTATTGGGTCTGGCACCCCAATAATAAACCAATAATAAATAGACGCGCAGTATCCGCTATCCGGATACTGCCTACACTTAATGTATGTAATTATGTAATAAAACTATGACTACTTAATATAATGGGTTGCCCCATTACAGAAGAGGACTCCCTCTTGAGATGGTTTGTCGAATTGGATGACGCCATAAGGGCGCGTCGCATCGACGATGGGGAAATGCAAGTTGCATTTGCCCAATCAAATCTGGCAGGACATGCCAAGACTTGGGCTTTGGGACTCAAGTTGCACGACCCATATGCGTTTGGGTCGTTAGAAGTCTTCAAGTCGCGGCTCAGACAAACGTTTGAACCGCCTAGAGCTGAGTTCAGAGCTCGAACCGAACTCTTGAAACTCAAACAAGTTAAGCGTGATGTGCACGCTTACGCGCAACATATACGACATCTCACGAGTTGTATAAGTTCCAACCCGGTCGATGAACACACGCTGGTTTCGGTGTTCATGCAGGGTCTTGCGGATGGTCCCGTCAAGACTCACCTGTTCCGGCTTGAACTAGATTCACTAGAACAAGCCATTCCCATTGCGGAGCAGGAAGACTTCAGTCTGAGACAGGCTCGCGCCAGCTCGACATCATATCGTCAACCGAGACGATATGACAACGGAGGTCCAGAGCCGATGGAACTCTGTTATGTAGAGAGCGAGAAGGCTCGCTCTACAGGCTACAAGAAGTTGCAGAGATGCAACAGATGTCAAAAGACAGGACACTACGCTTACGAGTGTAGTGCCCCTCGTCCAGTGTCTCGCGACACTGGGCGTAGTGACCGTCCGCCCATGAGAAAGGGGCAGGGACGAGGGTCCGCTGTTGGTGCAAAGACGCAACAACGGGATGGACCGTCAAAAAACGGAAAGGATCAGTAGGTGCGGAGCACCCTACTGGTCTAGCAACGTCAAGAGAATTTGCAGGCCTCTTGATGAAAGTTGCTCCCAACACACAAACGTTGTGCGTTGCTGCTCTAGGTAATGAGATCTCACTCATTACCTTGAAACTCGAAGTGACGAATAAGTTATCCCTTCGAGCTCTAGTCGATTGTGGGGCGTCCAACAATTTTGTGCAACGCCAATCGCTAGAAGATGGTCACTTTAAGTTCAGTGAATGTGACACACCTCCTACGAGGATGACGGTACGTCTTGCGACAGGCGCATCCGTAACCGTCATGAAGCATATAGTGAAGATCCACTATACGCTAGAATATATCCAATATGACGATGAATTTATCGTATTGGATTTGTCTGACAAATTTGATGTCATCCTTGGAATACCGTGGCTCAGAAGGTACGAACCACGGGTAAACTGGCAACATCGAACAGTAACGATGCCTGCCGCTTGTTCATCAGATGGCCATATGATGAACGTTTTGGAGCGTCCACAAGCGTGTGGATATACTACGAGTGAGTGCGATGGCCTCACTTGTGGTACGGTCGTTAGCACGACTGCACGAAACCTCAGTGTAACAAACAGTTACACTTCGGAGCAAAGTTCCGGCGGCTGTGAGGAAACACAGGCTGCGCCGAAGGTCCACCACTCGACTAAGTCGGGTGGACTGGGACAAAGATTTATCCCTAGCAGGGAACATCTAGAAGAGAAACCATCAATCGCTCAGGTTAAGCGAAACGATAATCCTAGATCGACTGGAGAGTCTTTCGTAGAGGATCTCGCTGTGGTTGCGCAACCCCAGCTAGAGGAAGTTAAGGGAATAAGTCCCAAGATTACAAATACGGCGGAAATAAGTTCCCCGAAACCCGCGGGAATAAATCCCCGGGAAGCCGAAGGCATAAGTCCTTCGAGGCCTGAGGGAATAAGTCCCCAGGAAATGACAGAGACATTGAATGTCATAGTCAACAACGGATCAAGCGTAGGCGCTTATACACTTGATCTGATTGCGCCTCCGAAGTTGACTTCGGAGATCACTCAGTTTCCAACGCTCGAACATAAAAGGTTCTTGCGTGATCTGCGTAGTGGCAAAGTCAAGCAGATCTGCGTACTCGTCGCTGACGACGAGCGTGCAACCGACATAAGGTCAGCAACAGTGTTTACTGAGAACGAGAGAGTTCTCAGTAGTTCATCTATGGAAGAGAGTGTCCTAGATGAAAAGACACGAATTGAGCGATATGACTCCCAATCGTGGGAATCGCTCAAGACAAATCCTCTCTATGAAGATTTGGTTGGATTCAAGGATGGATTCCCTGAAAATGTTCCGTGCGAATTACCGAAGGATAAAGGTATTCGACACGAGGTCGAGCTTAAACCAGGCTCGAAGTACTGTGTCATGAAGCAGTGGCCACTGCCTCGTGAACAAGTATTTGCGATCGGCAAGTTCTTTGCCGATCGTATAGCTGCGGGCCATGTGAGGGAATCGACTTCCCCACATAGATCTCCTACCTTCTGTGTGCGAAAAGCAACAGGAGGGTGGCGGATAGTGCACGCGTTCAACAAATTGAACGCTGCAACGGTACCGGCTCAGACGCCGATACCGAGGAAGGACGTAATCATTGATGGTATGTCAAAGAGTACCATCTTTTCATCCATGGATTTGATGGATGGCTTCTATCAAATCCTTATGCTAGAACGGGATGTACCCTATACCGCAGTTAGCACGCCTAGCGGCATGCTCTGGGAATGGCTAGTAATGCCACAAGGGCTTAGTAATGCCCCTGCCACGTTCAACAGATGTGTATCACATCTGTTGAGACCAGTACGAGAATTCGCGCCGAGTTATTTCGATGACGTATTCATCCATAGTCGAGCTATGGATAAGAAGTCGGACGTTGAGGTTCACAGGTACCACGTCCGACATGTTCTTACAATCATGCGAAAGCATCAATTGTATGCAAACCTCAAGAAGTGTATATTTGCAGCAAGCGAAATACCACTTTTTGGGTGCATCGTTGGTAAGAACGGTGTACGTCCTGATCCCGAAAAGATCAAGGCGATCACCGACTGGCCTGTGCCGGTTGATGTCAAAGGTCTTCGAAAATTCCTTGGACTAGCGGCGTATTTGCACAAGTATTCACGAAATTACGCCGAGATGACTGTCCACCTCTCTCGTTTGTTGAAAAAGAACGAGAGGTGGTTATGGAACGCTGAATGTCAGCGCTCCTTTGATAATATCAAGCAGAGCTTAATGCAATCCTCAGTCCTAGCAATTGCCGATCAGGACAGGCCATTTCATGTGGTCTGTGATGCCAGCGATTTCTCAATCGGCTGTGCATTAATGCAGTACGATCTTGAAGGCGTTGAACGCGTCGTCTGCTATCAGTCGCGTCAGCTGCAACCAGCTGAGCGGAACTATCCAGTGCATGACAAGGAACTCCTTGCCATGAAGTATGCACTCGCGAAGTTCAGAGTCTATCTATTAGGAGATAGACCCTTCGTTGTTTACACTGACCATGCGTCATTACGCACGGCAGTGAACAGCCCGCACCTTTCACAACGAATGGCGCGGTGGTTGTCATTCTTTGCAGAATACAACTTTACGGTCGAGTACAAACCAGGACGACTTAATGTCGTCGCTGATGCACTCTCACGTCGTCCCGACTTTGAAACAGTCGCTAAACCCAACAGTGAGACAGTCACTGTTGCGGTTATGACGTCCTCAGTCCCATCTTCAACGTTGAATGATGATGTGAGGCGGGCATACGCCCAAGATGGTGAGATTGTGAAGTTGTTGACACATCTCTCACAGCCATCTCGAGAATCGTTGAAACGATTGTCGTCTGCGTATCGATCTGCATCAGATCGATACACTACTCGTAACGGTTTACTGTACTATACAGCCGTTTCTGGTGACACACCACGTGTTGTCATTCCAGATGATACTGATCTGCGTTTGCGGATCATGTTCGAGTATCACGATGCTCCTATAGGAGGACATCGTGGCCGGGAGAAAACATATCTCACGGTGAGTCGAGACTTTTACTGGCCCCGCCAGTATCAGTTTGTGCGAAAGTATGTTCGCGCATGCGAAGTCTGCCAACGAGTGAAGTCAAGTCCTTCACTGCGTGCACCTTTACAGCCTCTACCGGTTCCGGCTGAGTGCTGGGAATCCATCTCAATGGATTCCGTCTTCGGGTTACCCAAAGACGCACGCGGGAATACGGGTATTCTCGTATTTGTTGACAGATTCAGCAAAATGGTACACCTTGTGGCTGTACCAGAGACAATCACGGCAAGTGGCTGTGCTTGTGTCTTTATTGACACCATCTTCCGACTTCATGGGTTGCCCTGTGCACTCGTATCAGACAGAGATCCACGATTCACTGCTGATTTCTGGCGTTCCGTGTTCAAATCACTCGGAACGCGCTTGAAGATGTCAACATCTGATCATCCAGAGTCAGATGGTCAGACGGAACGTGCCAATCGTGTCCTCGAAGAGATACTTCGAGGATACGTACACTCCTTTAAGAGTTGGAGTGAGTTCTTGCCCATGGTAGAGTTTGCCATTAACAACTCGGTACATGCGTCCACGACACATACACCGTTTTACGTGAATGGATTGCGCCATCCGCGTGTACCCACCTTACTAGAGTGTAACTCTGGTATAAGGGGGGGAGGGACTCGCGCGAGCAAAAACCGATTTGGTTCACGCTCATCACGCTCTGACGAAGTGGTCATTGCGTTTGATGCCGATATCGATAACATCGATATCGAAGAAGATGATGTCAGTGAGAGTGCGGAAGCCCTCACTGAAGAAAAGATTGATGTTGCTGCAGTGCACTCACAGCGCACTGAAGCTAACGAGTCATCAGATGAATTCATACTGGCTCGTGAAACGGTAGTCCGTTTTGTGCAAGACTCCATCGCCAAAGCGGAGGATAAGCAAAAGCAAAACGCAGACAAGAATGGAAGGGCAAACACTCTTTTATTTAATAAAGGTGACTTAGTCCTACTGTCTACGGTTAATCTACCAAAGCATGTAGTGACTAACTTGGGTAGCAGTAAACTTCTATCCAAGTACATCGGCCCATTTCGTGTATTGCATCGCCTAGGCAACGCATACACGATCGAGTTGCCACGTAAGATGCGAACGCATCCCTCGTTTAACGTTGGTCGGCTTAAGCCGTACCATCAGTACGATGTTTCTTCCGATGAAGGACGCCCTTGCGCTCAAGCATCTCGCAGAGAGCCTTGTGCTCCCGATATTGGGCATCGACAAGGGTCTGAAGAGCTGTTATCTCAGCCCGAGACCGATCAACAATCCCACGAGCTACCCTTAGCTCGTCACGCAGAGACGTCAGAGCTCTCGTTCTCAAGATGAGCAATGGCAAACTCAGCACGATGCTTCGAGACAGTGTCCGCCAGTTGGAGACGCCTGTCCCGCTCATGTTCGAGATCGCCGCGTAACCCTTGCGTTACGCGATCAAAGAATCTCTCGGGAACACACGCTTCCCCACGATTGTGTGGAGAGCGTCTTCCATCCTCCTCCAACTCCATTAGAGAACTCTCGCGGTGGCCAGCGCTATCTGGTTGAGCAGCTGTTGAACCACCGCGACGTGAACGGACGTCGGACGAGTTATCTCTTCCGGTGGCGCGGCTATCCCCCGTACTGGGATACTTGGGAGCCCCGCTCCCCACTGATGGTTGACGTACTGGGTCTGGTCGAGCAGTACGATGCAGAACGTCCTGTACCGCAGAAGGACCGCTGGAGAAAGTCTTCCCGGCACGGTCGTAAAGGGATTTCAGGTTGTCAATCCCTTCGTACATCTCACTAGAGATACGTACGCGCCACCACGGGCTAGTAAGGAGGTAAGCCTCCCTAGGTGTGCGCGCTGAGTTGTTCACACAACATGGGCACGAGTCTCCCCAGGAGAGGCGGTGTAACCGTTTCTCCCTAGACAGACGATGCAGCTTGTAGCGTGCACCTGTCGAAGTTCGCTTTTCAAACTTATCACGAGCTTTGATAAGTTTGTCGTTCCAAGCGTCACGACCGACATCCTCGAGGTTATGGATGTAGGCGTTCCACGCCTGAAGTAGTGAGGGACCATCACGCTTGTGATTCCCACTGTACCATTAATGTTCAAAGAAAGCATCGATGAAGAATTCATTCTCAGCGCGATGGTTTTTCGCGCTGGGGTCAAGGTGATGGATCCTTGACGAATCGAACAACCGTGTTCGATAACGATCACTCGTCGTCGCCGACAAGTGATCCATGACGGATTTAGGAGGCATCCATGCCTTCTTCTCGGGAGCGAGACGCAACACATTGCGGTCCCGCTCTTCCTGCGATGTGCCGACAGAAGTACTGGCACCTCGTTGCGAAGTGGTGTCAATAGGAGAACTGACACCACTGTGAGCGCCCGAGTCTCGCGACCTCGAGCGCCTTCTCTTCGGCGATGGTTCATCTGATTCATCAGATGAACCAAAGATGCTGCGACGCAAAGCATCGTCCATGCCACGCTTGGCAGGCGGCTTGGATTCAATTGCCGTCGATACGGATCCGTCATCCGTATCAGGAGAGTACGAGACACCGAGCTCGTACTCTGTGAAGACACGAGTGTCTTCATGACCAGCGCCTGCATCACCAGGTGATACAGGCTGAGTCGCTTCAGCAACCGATGAGACATCAGTTGCTGCGGTTTCTGCTTCGGCGTCCGCACAGAGACGTGCGGACGCGCTCTCGGCGGCCTTGCTCGCGCACCGCATGGGCTTGTTGACCATGCGATGAACTGCTGGAAAGTGGACTTGGACCAACAAGTGCAAACCCTGTCCCAAATGATTTGGGTCGAGTACCCATTCAGTCAATCAGTCACTAAAGTGACTGATGGTTAAGGGGGGGGGTGATGTAACGGGGTGAATCGTTACATAACAATTTATAAGAAATCGTTAATAGAATATAACTATAAGAGTTATATTCTCAGAATATTGTCATAGGGACAAATATTCTGTAGCACTTACGAGTAGTTCCTAATTGGTTGATATAGGCCATTATATCAACCAACGAAGACGCGCCACGACAGACGCACGCAATGAGTGGCGAGCAGATAGTTGATATGCACATTTGTATTCAGACATAGTTAGATGAGGATAAATAGTGATTTATTAACAGACATTAACTATGCTAAATACAGTTCTACTTTTTACTTTAAGCAAGTTCTCGCTTCTTCTTGCCATCTTCCTCTGCACGTACCAGTGTACGTGAAGTTCCGAGGCACCGCCTTTTTCTGTCATCAGAATAAGTAGCTTGTAATGTTACCAGTACAAGCTTCAGGGTGCCCCGTTACAGGTATAGCTAGCGTGTCGACGGGGTCAAACATGTAACGGTGTAGCCCGTTACATGATATTGACACTAAACGGTGTCAATAGGAGATTGTCTCGCGTGACAATCTTCTGCTAATTTCACGTGCTACTTGAAGATTGGTTGCTAAAAGACATAATAACCGAGGTTACCACCAATCGCTGCTAGACGCGCGCAATGGGTGGTGAGCAGGTCGTCGTCACACAGACAATGTAGATGAATAAAGTTCGATAAAGACTGAAGTTATATTGAAAGCTTAACTATATTAAATGCAGTTCTCATTTTACCCTTTACTCAACTAAGCTGTTTGAGTAGATTAGCTTCTTCTGCACGAGCTAGTGTACGTGATGTTTCATGCCACGCGAACGAAGGGTGCCCCGTTATAAAACTAATTAGTTCAGGCTATTCAGCTTTTGCCCTGTGTCAATCGCTTGTATGAGCAATTTGGTGGTAGTTGGCGGGGAATTTGTTGATAAATTTTTTTGTGCGTAAAATCAATTGAGCGTGGCGTACCTGGACAGATACGTAAGCGATGACGTCCACGTATCGGAGTCCTATACTCTAGCAGAAATTTGTTTTTAGGGGGACGGCTGGCTGAGAATTGGTAGACGTTGCGCAACCGGATTGCAAAGCAAAGATGGTTAAGACGAGTACATTGCTTTGTCGAATACCGGTATACATGCATCTTGGCTTCTGCCCTGTCTCCATAATGATCATGTTTCAGATTGCAACACAACTCATAAAAGTTCGACAACTGCAAGCAATACAAGGCTCGAGCCGATGATGGAAGTAGCAACGACAGCGCAATATTTCGTTGACGCATGCAACTCCACCACGAGGGTGCAATCTCACACATTTCATGGAATTTGGAAGAGATTATCCGTCTTGTCGTACGATAGTGGGGATACGGCGTGGTAAGTAACGACACTAATGATCAAGTTTTATCATTAGTTGTTATGCTGGCAGTGTTCACAGATAACCCGGACGTTACTTACCGATAGTACCACACCACGTCGGAGAATCTGGTACGACATTAATAGTCAAAATACGTAGCCCATGTATCAAGTCATGCGATCGAGACAAGAATTGGCGGTACAGTAGCCTGTTTTGCATCCGGCAGGCAATTGTAACGCAGCGTGAGCTGACTCTCGCGAGGCATATTACATCGACGAGTTCATAGAGATACGTAAATTGTTTACGTTCTTTTATGGATTGAAATGGTCGCGTTGATAGAAACGTGATTGTTGTGTGCTCGCTACGAACATAATTTATATAGGGAATTTAGCTAAATTCACACCCCTTTTTTTCCTTAGTTCACAACCTTCCTTCAAAATCTTATATAAACAAGGTACGCAATCGCCGTTGGACAAAGACAAGTACTTTCTCTGCCACTTGGCTACGAGCGACATCTTGCGCGCTGCTATAGCTGATGGCACTGACATAGGCAAAAAGGTCGAAGCCGCGATGGAGTCGGGCGCACTTGTGACCGACGAGATTGTCGTCGGTATCATTAAGGACGCCATCAAGAGTTTTGAATGCTGCCGTGGCTTTATTCTTGACGACTTTCCACGAACGGTCGTGCAGGCCAAAAAGTTGAGAACAAGAGGAGATAGAGACGAGTGTACAGGTTGCAATGCAGCGGCTGACCATTGTTCCCTCTTTTTGTATGTGGTGCTGTGCAGCCCGACGAGAAGTTGACAAAGGAAAACACCTCGGTGGATGCTGTGGTGATTATTAACGTGCCGGAAAAAGTGCTGGTTGAACGCATTGCAGGTCAACGCGTGGACTAGGCTAGTGGCCGCAGTAACCATGTCAAGTTTGCTCCGTCAAATGTGGACGGTAAGGACGACATTACGGGCGAGCTGTTGCTTCAGCGCAAGGACGACAATAAAGTCACGCTTGGCTCGCGTCTGGAGGATTTTCACAAGTAGACGCAGCCCGTGATTGACTTTACCGTGAGCAGGGCATACTGGTGGAAGTGAATGCACACACGGAAATGCATAAGGTGACGGAGTAGATCCTCAAGAGCGTTGGCTCGGATTAGAGTACAGCACGCTTTATTTCGCCCCCCCCCTAATTGCTTACAGACATTAGAACATGCTCCACGGACAGCCTGTCGGTTTGCTGCCCTCAACCTATTGAGCATATGTTAAGTATGAGATGCATAAATATCGACGTCTTCTCGACTTGCGTGTAGCGTCTTTTAAAGGCTCATTTTTTCACCCCACGTCACCTTCGTCCATACCGCCACAGTTGACGGTTACTGACTGTACCGATGCATTTCATTCATAATTGGCCAACCGATTGTATGAAAAAGACGTATCCAGCCATTGTGTCAATAGGAAGAATTAGCGAAGATGGCCCAGTCCTCTCGACTAAATCTGTACCTGCTGGTCTTCAATGACGTCACCTGGGCTGGATGGGCGTACGTGTTGTACCTAACAGTGACAACGGTCCTCAAAGCACGCGAAGGTGGCGATCTGGACTGGAGCCAAGTGGCACAAATCACGTGGTACGTTACCGCATGCCACCCTAGATTATCGAGGAATACCTTTGTCCGAAAACAAATTTTAAAAAAAATAGAGATTTTATACATAAGATTTTGAAGGAAGTGTGTGAATCTAAGAAAAAGGGGTGTGAATTTAGCAATTCCCTTTATTCAGTATCATAATTTGTGGGAAATGTTCTTGCCGTCGCATGTGGACAAAAGTAATTCGGGCTCAGGTGAGTACGATCTGGTCGAGTTTTGTCGGTGGGAATATTACCTGGTCGCACACTTTGGATGTCATCAATTATTTAAGGGGTCCTCTATCGTTCAATGAAGCGGAGCTACTCGGCGCTTCTTATTGAAGAACTCGTCGACTAAAAGAGTGTCTTAGATATAACAAAATAACAATGACGTACAGTAGTATAAGCGTAAAAGCTTAACAACTCCGGTTTCAAAGGGATTGCAATTCACAGAATTACACACTAACTAGATAATACTAGTTAAACAGGATTAAGCGCCTGTACCAGGCTAATTCTCTTAACAGCACGTTACGCCTTTACTAAGTACTTGTGTCCAACGATTTCAAAGGGGAACTGAACTTAATTTACTCTTTAAATATGGTAGTAAAAGCCTAGAACCTTGTTTGACTGACTTCTACATTGCGATCCTACGACAGAAGTCTTATCCCTACCCGAAAAGGTGCAGTATTATAGTAAGTACACGGTACCAATACTGTGCCAATCAGATCCACCGATCTTCACTTGGTGTAGAAAAAAACATAACCGGATCATTAACGCCGTGTCATTCCGTTACATTCTAGGTAGCTTTGGTGTCAAACTTATGAAAATTGGTTGGCTTTGTTTGCTGTAATTTTTAGATTCTGGGGTAACTTGCTGTCATCCATAACTTTAGTTGGACTACTAAATTCCGTAATATGTTGTGTATGCAGTACCGGGGAAGCGCGATGGGACCACCCGTCATTCTACTACCTCTCAGCTCTCCATCCATAGATGGCCATATTGACGAATTGTCTCAGAGACAGACGTGCTCTTTGTGATTTCCCACAGCCTGATATGAACGATCCGTCACGATACGAAGGGTGTTTTTAAGATTTCCTTTCATTGCATGGGGACTTGAAAAACTCGCTGAGATTAGGCGACCCTCTGCTTCTGCCCTGTGGTATATCGAATTGGTGCGTCACCCTTCATTGATAAACAAAATGTGTGAAGGCGCTGATGTTGGCGAATCGACAAACCCAGCTGCTTGTCACTTCTCCAGGGAAAAGGGAGCGCGAATCTTGCTGTCGTGCAAGCGAGAAAGTTTGTTTCGGATGAGTCACGTTGCGCAAGCTTTATGTTTGTCATTTTGTCACGCGCATAAACCATGCTATTCTGTGTCCAGAACTTGCCCTCTATCAGGGTTACACGGCGTCATTAAACCGGTTATGTTTTTTTTTCACCAAATGAAGATCGGTGTATCTGATAGGCACAGTATTGGTACCATGTACTTACTATAATACCGCACCTTTTCGGGTAGGGATAAGACTTCTGTCGTAGGATCGCAATGTAGAAGTCAGTCCAACAAGGTTCTAGGCTTTTTTTACCATATTTAAAGAGTAAATTAAGTTCAGTTCCCCTTTGAAATCGTTGGACACAAGTACTTAGTAAAGGCGTAACGTGCTGTTAAGAGAATTAGCCTGGTGCAGGCGCTTAATCTTGTTTAACTAGTATTATCTAGTTAGTGTGTAATTCTGTGAATTGCAATCCCTTTGAAACCGGAGTTGTTAAGCTTTTACGCTTATACTACTGTACGTCATTGTTATTTTGTTATATCTAAGACACTCTTTTAGTCGACGAGTTCTTCAATAAGGAGCGCTAAGTAGCTCCGCTACACTTGGTAGAACTCGTAGTCTATCTGCACCTGATTCTTCACATACTGAAACCTCTGCGAGGATTAAAACGGCCATGGGCCTCTCTGAGGCCCATCAGATCACGCTTAAAAAGCTCAAGGCGTTGATCGGGCACGAGTAAGTGGCGCTTATAATGGAATAAGACCCGGACGCACTTCGTGCACGTGTTGAGGCCTTCTCGAACTTTGAGTCCACGTTGATCGGGCAGGTTCATGACCGTTTGGCATCCGTCATGCCCACTTGGTATGTTCCAATATCGGACACCGACCTCTGGTCTTAAGTGTCAAGACTATTGTAGGGAAATCTCGTTTTGTGGGTTCGAGAGATGAAGGTTGCCATCAGCTCGGCCCTGCTGCGGTCAGAGCAGCAAAAGTTGGGCCTGGCCCTATCGAAGTTAGGAGGGCGAGCCAGGGAGTGGGCCTTCACTTTTGTCACCTCGATAGACTTTACCACCTGGGATATGCTAAAACAGCAACTCTCTTAGGTGTTTGCCGTGCCTAATCAGGCATATCGCGTGCGATCACGATTCTTGTCAACCGGCCAGGGTGAATAGGACTTAGTCAATTATGTCCATAAGTTGCGAACTCTCGTTGCTGCTATGTAGCATGACCCTTTACCTGAGACGGTTTTGGTAACCACTTTTTTAGAAGGTCTTCACACCGGCAGTACCAGAACAAAATTGTTCCGTGCCCAAAACCTCGACATTTGAGGGTACAGTGGAAATAGCTTTAAATGCAGAGTTTAGCTTTAAATCTACCCGTTATAAGACTCATGGGTTCCAATCGAGCTCTTCAAACAATGCTTATCTTATGGATAGGACAGAGCCCATGGACCTTTGTCTCACTGAGAGAGACGATAAAGCTAAGCTCTGTGCAGTCGAACTGCGGTCAAAATACTTAGATGTTCTACGTGCGGAAGAATCAAACATCTTCCTCCCAACTGTCATTTGAGAAGGACCAGATAATCTCATTCGAGACGACATCCCATCGCTAACCAACAAGTTGGTAAGGGTGGGAAAATGTTGAGTCCCAGTACGCGCAAGGCGCGCTACTGGAGAATGTTTGGGCTCTGTTGTACCTCTGAGGTGATGGGGATTAATGCCTAGCCCCGGGTGGCTTCATGAACAATATTAAGAAGCATGAGTACAAGCCAGGCTTGTAGTTGCAATATCGACGGTGAAGGGCTCTGATAAGCCATGATCGATATTGATCGGCTCCGGGGCGTCAAGAAATTTGTTCGACGTTGTTTCCTGAAAGGCTTTCAGCAGTATGCTGAGGCGCTGAAAGCGCGAAAGAATGAGAGTATCGCTGTTCGCTTGGCGACAGGTACATTAGTCACTGTGCCAAAAAGTTTCTATGAACTTTACGATTACGCTAAGTAACCGTACTTTTGATAGTATTGAATGATGTCTGGTCCTTGAATTGGATGAGAGGTATTATCTTGTCCTCGGTATGGCTTGGCTAGAACGCTGTGATACATGGATTGATTGGAGGTCAAATGCCTTAGGTGCAACGCGCGCTGTTCGTAGTGAAACTTTGGATAGTTATGAGCCCACCTCTGCAAGTAAACCGAACACCTATTAGCGCGAGCCACGGACTGATACAGCAAGTGTGCTGGACACTGGTATGGAAGAACTCATCGAACTGGACGATGTTAAAAATATTAGTCACGAGCCATGCTCGTTGACTGTTAGTGAAATGGCACGGACTCCGTCGAGTGATAATCGTTGTGATAACGAATAACTTAATGTCGAACGCATTGTTGGCCTAGAACCAAGTCATCATGGGCCTAATCCATCTGGTGGGCAAGGAGTGGGCACGTAAGTACTCACTGAGTGATGTTGACCGTGTTTTCAACACACTGAATTTCAGTCAAGACATTGTTGGTTAAACACCAAGTCATCAAGGGCTATCCTATTTGACGGGCGCGGAGTGGCACGTGAGTCCCACCGGGTGGTGATATCAGTGGTAGTGACTCATCACCAGATGTTGGTAATGACATCGGATCTGATGCAGATCAAGTTAAGGTTGACGTAGTTTGTCACCTTGAGGACAGTGTAGTTCCGGATGTCGGTAATGACATCGGCCCTATTATTGGGCAGATTAGTGTTGACGTATTTTGTCACCTTGGGGACAGTGTAGTCCCGGATGTCGGCAATGAAATCGACCCTGATATTAGGCAGATCAGTGTTGACGTAGTTTGTCACCTTGGGGACAGTGTAGTCCCGGATGTCGGTAATGACATCGGCCCTGATATTGGACAAATTAAGGCTGATGCATTTCGTCACCTTAAGGGCGGTATATTTCTGGATGTCGGTAATGACATAGGCTCTGGTAATGATCAACTTAAGGTTGATGGGCATGTTGATATTGAATAAATTGGTGTCCTGGATATCGGTATGACACCAGCTCTTGTACAGAGCAAGTTAAGGATGATGATGATATCAACCTTGGGAACGAGAAAGTTCCAGTCTCTTCGAGACGTTCGGTCTCGTCATGGAGGCGACAGCGACGCCTAATCGCTTTTATGCAACGCAAGGCGTCTGTTACGTCACTAAGTGATACTAGCGAGCAACTATATACACTCGTTAATGGATGCCTGACCTTAAAGCCGGGCGAATTTTCTAAAGTGATGGTCATTAGATCTGATAGTGAGTTGAACTCGCCGTCACTTCTTGATGAAGATGTGTACGAAACAAAGGCAGCACTGGGTGCTCGAAGTGGGTCATCGGTCTTGAAAGATCCAAGAGGCCTGTTTTATCGTTTGGTAAAGGGTTTCAGGATATGATGCGTCACGATCCACCTTCCACTCTGCCTCCTGATCGAGGTGTGCATCATGGGATTTACCTGGTGCTTTGAACCAAATAGTGTGTGATATGGCCGTTGCCTAAGGAACAGTGTGACATCATTGACGAGTTCTTTCGTGCAAAGCACGCGGCTGGCATGGTGCATGAGAGCAAATATCCGCACTGGACACCGACGTTTTGTGTCAGAAAGCCAAGTGGCAAGTGGCGTATTGTGCATGCTTACTATAAGCTCAATGCAGCCACTATTCCGGCACAGACGCCTATTCCTAGAAAGGATGTTCTTCAAAACGCTATGGTAGATTGTAACATGTTAAATACACTCTATTAGGTCGATGGGTAATATCAATTGCTCATGTGAGCGAGTGATATCCCGCTCACAGAGGTTATTACTCCAAGCGGTATGCTTTGGGCGTGGATTATTATGCCCCAAAGGCAGTCTAATGCCCCTGAAATGTTTAGTCGTCTCGTGACGCAGTTGTTACGACCTCACCGAGGATGCGCACAAAGCTGTTTCGATGACGTCTTTGTCCATAGCCGTGCAGACCATTGTAGTTCAGATGTAGACAACCACATTGACCCATTTACGAGCAGTGCTCGAGCTTATGCGTACAAACAAGCTGAATACAAATCC
This sequence comes from Peronospora matthiolae, assembly GCA_921007115.2. NCBI lineage: Eukaryota > Oomycota > Peronosporomycetes > Peronosporales > Peronosporaceae > Peronospora > Peronospora matthiolae. The sequence goes on along the minus strand of CAKLBY020000024.1, from coordinate 142,966 downwards.
ATCGTAATGCTTTTTTGGTGCTGAAAAGTTCCCTTTCTCGGGTGCTATATTGGGAAGCGCGGTCTGCGGGTGGATCCCGCTAAGGTAACGGCAATTGTTATCTGGCAGGTTCCGTCGAACCAAAAAGACTTGCGCAAATAGCTCAGTTTGGCCAATCACTTGCACAAGCATAGTGAAAATTGCGCTGACCTGGCAAAGGCACCTCCTTAAAAAGGATACGGTTTGTTGTTGGGACACAGTCCAGGCTCAAGCTTTTTGACCTATAAAGAATAGTCTCCTTCATGCCTCAATTTTGGCTTTGCCTGACCCTGAGCGGCCTTTTTTTCATTGTCGTATGTGACGCGTCTAATTAGCTATTGGTTGTGCATTATTGCAGACAGATGTCGATGGACATGAACGCGTCATTGCGTATGAGTGTCGTCAGCGAAAGACTGCAACTATCCAGTTCACGACAAGGAGTTTATTACAATTGATTACTGTCTTGTTCAGTTCAGGTTCCATCTCCCTGGCTTAAAGCCTTTTTTGATCTTCACAGATCATGCGTCATTACGCACTGCGACACATTCACCTCACCTCTCACAGCATATGGCCTGATGGGTTTCACTCTTTGCCAAATATAACTTCAAGGCAAAGTATAAGCCGAGCAAAAAAATTGCTTTGACTGATGCGTTGTCACGCAGACCTGATGATGAGCTTGATCATGTTAATACTCTGTCGTCGTCTATCTCTGATTTAGTCCGTGCGGCATATGCTAGCAATGAACAATATGTAGCATTGCTACATGATCTTGGGAGCGAGGAGTTCAAACACTCGAGCATCAAATTGTCGGCACGTTTACGTGCGAGCCTACATCGATATGTCCTCGATCGTGGGTTGCTGTGTTATTGCGCGGATGTATCATTATTCCTTATGATAAGCACTTAAAGTATTGTATTCTCTTTGAGATACATGACGCTGCTTTGAGCTGTAATCTCGGTGGTGAGAAGACCTATTGCTCAGTTAGCCAGACGTATTGGTAGCTCAAGTTGTACAAATGGATGAGCACATTTGCGCGTACGTGTGAAACGTGTCGACGGGTCAAACACTCAACACATGCGATTACGCCGCTAGCTAGTGTGGTGGAGTGGGTTGTCAAAACAGTTTGACGAGACCTCAAACCACTCACTGTGCCGGACTGCCGACCGTCGGAGGGGGTACCCGATGCCGCTTGTGGACCTTGAAGCACCTGGTGTATCCGTCGGCTGGCGGGTTTCAATCTTCGGGATAATTGATGATGACTTTGGACGTTGGCTTGATAAAGGTCGACCCAGGGCGGGGGCCCGAGCGGATATGCTTCAGTCGGGATCCGATGTAGGCGGCCACTCGATTGACTTGGTCGAGAGTATTCTTATAACCAGTTGGCTCAGGTGCTGGTAGCGCCTGGCCTTTACTTGTCTCAGGGTGCTAAACGCCTTGCCTTTACGTTCTTCTCCCTTACCACTAGGGTATGGAGACCGCTTCCTATAGGAGGCTTGTGCTAAGGGGTGATACTCCAAAAATCCACAGAACAATACAATTCCTACGGTTCCGACTTACGCTTGAGTCTTACTGACAACTGTCTATTCGACGGGTGGGCCAAACAGATCCCTGACCCGGAACAGGTCGGTAGGCTTACAAGTTTCTTAGCGCACGACACGTCGTGCTTCTTAGATCGCAAATTGAGCGATCGTAATATTGTCCTATCCTTTAAGCTCCTTTACACTATCTTTGTCTCGCACCTGGGTTCTCTATGATGAGTGGAAAGGAGCCACCAGACCTTGAGAGGCCAAGTCGACCGATGGGTGGCCAGGTCGGCTTACGGGTGACCGAGGTACACCTTGGACTATCAGGCAGATGGACGAGTGGTTAGGAACGGTCCATACCGGTACCGTTTAACTGTTACCGTCGGTCGGTTTGACCCCGTTTGCGGTGACCTTAACGGCTCGTCACGGTTGAACATACTGCCACTCTTTGCTTGTGACCTCCAGGTCTTCGGTCCCTTTCCCAGCTGTGAGGTCTCAGGTCCATCCGGCTCGCCGACCCATTAGTCCATTAATTTTAAACTCGCTTTACCACAGCCGTCCCCTGCACTTGCTCGACCTTACAGTAGATCGAGCATGAGCATGTCTTCACGACGCCAGTTACGTAAGTTTTACCTTCTCTTGACCACGATATCTTTTGACCGTCTACCCTGTGTTTTCATTTCCATTTTCTTACCTGGATCCGACTCACCGTCCGAGTTTCCGGCTACAACTCCTAGTTCGCCAACACCTGCACCCTTGGCAGAGATCTCTGCCCAAGCAGACCCAGTTGTAGCATCGCCTGTCACCCCCGATTCTTCACAGTTGTCATTGTTGGCGAACGCTGGCGAGGCAGCCATGACCACGCAGTCGACTTCGCCACCGGTGGAATCGGCTCAGGTCACTTCTAATGTGAGGTCGACCCTAGTCGTGATTGTATCCAGCACTGCTCCCGTCGAGGTCGATTCAGCCTCACCGAGACACCTCATCGATGGCCTTCCAACCATGAGCGCACCGCCCGTTGATGTGGTGGAGTCGTCTAAACAAGTCAAGGCCTGTGAGATTTGACTGGCCTTGATGTCTCCGTCACCGCAATACAGGTCATTTCGTTTTAAGCGCTTGAAACTGAAGTAAGTTGACTCTGGCGCTCTCGTGCCACAGCTTCGCGATGAGCTAAAGCATGACAGGGCGCTGATCGACCACTGGCGATGGCAACTCGACCTTTGACATAGTCGGATGTCCCTTCTTGTGGTGGAGCTCAGTCAACGAATCCAAGCCGCCTGCCAAGCGTGGCATGGATGATGCTATGAGTCGCAGCATCTTTGGTTCATCTGATGAATCAGATGAACCATCGCCGAAGCGAAGGCGCTCGAAGTCACAAGACTCGGGCGCTCACAGTGGTGTCGGTTCTCCTATTGACACCATTTCGCAACAAGGTGCCAGTACTTCTGTCGGCACGTCGCAAGAAGAGCGGGACCGCAGTGTTTTGCGTCTAGCTCCCGAGAAGAAGGCATGGATGCCTCCAAAATTCGTCATGGACCACTTGTCGGCGACGACGAGTGATCGTTATCGAACACGGTTGTTCGATTGGTCAAGGATCCATCACCTTGACTTTAGTGCGAAAAACCATCGCGCTGAGAATGATTTCCTCATCGATGCTTTCTTTAAACATTGACGGTACAGTGGGAATCACGGCTTCTTAAGCGAAATTCTCAAGAGTAGTACAGGTGGCAGTCAAGGGACGTCAATAGACTTGACCGCAGGTAATCGACCCCCTGATCCCACCGCCGGCAAGCAGCCTCTGCTAAATTCTCCTCGCACCTCATCTTGAGCGGATAAGCGGGTGAAGGTGAGCGCACAGGACGTTCCCATAGCGATAAAGCCGGTTTCCAAGCGTTCTGGGAAAAATGCATCGCCGATCGTCTCGACGTCTTCCGACGTGAGCCTAAGTCCCGACAGCGAACCGATCCGGGCTGACATAGTTTGATCTCGGTCTTCCCTTCACGGCCGATGAATGCGCCTCTGCCTTCTTCTGCAATCCCTTTGTCTCTCAATAAGATCTCCTTGGTTCGTCCGGGTCCGAGTACGAGCTATCAACTCAGAAGGAGGGTGAATCACCCAGCGGCTCACAGATTCGTTTTGTCGGCCAGCGAGTACCTGCTCCCGCGAGAGGCCATAATTTCATCCAGAACTCAGGCGAGGGTCTTCGCCGCCAGATAAGTGGTGACTTGTTCGGTCGATCTGATAAACTCTTGGTGGCTTGTGACCATGACGACAGGTGACTTAACCCAACAATTGGAGGTGCCTTGGGGTTGGTTCGGTCCGCCGGATAGAATTTTTGATCGGCCAGAAAAGTGAAAATCTTCTCTAGTCACTTCGCTCTTGGTCCGGAGCCTGATGGCCGCGAATTTAGTTGGATGCCAAGGTCCCTCTTCCTCCTGTGTCGTTCAAGGTGGTCGGCTGGTTCTCTGACCTGGCTGAATCATGCATGACCTTTAAGACAGAAAATGCTCAGGCACTCTAGGAGGCAAACCAATGCCTTTGGATCTTATAAAATCAAGCCCGCACAAGCGCCTTCTTCGTCTCATGCTACAACGCCCGGAAGAAACGGCGGAGTAGAGAGTCTTTGGCGCGGCGTTGGATCATCGGTCAGATCTTTGCAGGGATAGCCTTACATCGATGTGACATCGACATCTTCCTGTACCCCTTCATCCGGAACCTGCCTCGCCCTCGCCGCATGAATTATTGATTACCTGGGTGTGAGGAGGGGTCGGAACCGGTCGACCTGTTCGCCTCTCTTCACTTCTGGGGCTCTACGTGGTCATGAATCTCCAATTACCTACTCACCTCGGAGCCCCACCCAGGAACCAAGATTGCTCGCCTTCAGAACAACTTTGCCCCTCGTTTTTTTGCGTAATCGCTCCAAACACCATGCTTTCAATCTGTTTTACAACCAACTTTTCCACTCGTTGATCATTATCCACTCTCCAGTATCCTTTCCTTTGTCCGCCAGCGTTGCACTGCCTTAATTTTATGAAAAGTTGTGGCCGAATCTAGATAAATCACGGTATACCTTAGGATATACTTAGTCACTCCCAAGATTCATGGTCGACTTGTACATAAAGTATGTTAGTTTTAAAACTTTGGGTCGCTCACGGAGGTCATGACCGATCCACAGGCGAACACACCGACCAAGAAGCGACTGGGTTTCTTCCCCACGACTGGTCCTTGTATTCTTGCATTGCCTGAAAATAGTTATAATTTGTCACGTTGCGTTTAAAATCTCATATTAAAGTTCCATAATTTTAATTCACTTCGTCGACCTATAAGGGGTCCGCATGACCTTTCCAATAAATTGAGAACTTGCGCCATTACCGACCATAACGCGTCTTCTTGCTGACACGGCTTTCTAAATTCCCTTCCACTTCGTATTCGTCTTCGTCCAGCTCGCGCGACCATCTATCGTCCGGCAGCAAGAAATATTCAAAGTCGATCCGGTCTGCCTCTTCCACAGTCAAACGGTCACCAGGGAAATCAGAGTACTCCTTCACACTTTTCAGCTTTAAGATGTGAAAGATCGAGAATAACCTGTACTTCGTATCGCTTACCTCCAACCGCGCAGCATTTTCACCGAATAACTCCAAAATTTAAGAACGGACCATGCCAGAGGTGGACCAATTTTTTTGTTTACCCTTACTTCACGTGATCTAGGTAGATACACACTTACCTGCCTGACCGAATATTGTGCCAGACAACTTGTCCTGCATGATTTAGCACCCACGCTAGACAGGCCGACCGCAAATGATCGTTCACCTGTTTCTTGCACGCTGGTAGTAACTCCGGATGTGATACGTCCATCTTCGAGCTCCGGACTCTTTGCATCTGGTGTTCACCACTGGCACGTTGCTTCCAGATTGGGTCTAGCCTCCCACCCGTGGGACAAATAGAACGGTGTCTCTTTTTGAACCCTATAGTGTGCAGTAATCAGTGTGGACGTCAGCTGTTCTGCGTATTCGTCCCAATCACGCTTCGCAACGTCTGAGACATACCTCTTAATAGACCCTTGTCAGGGTTTAAACTGTTCTTCCCGAGGTTCCGTTCGCGTGGGGTAGGTAAGCCATCTTTTTCCGTTGACGCTAACCCACCCTACTATTGAACGCTTAAAAGAAGTCCAACATGAAACCGGGTTCCCGGTCATGGCGGACCATCTCGCAGACCCAAAAACACCATAATACACATTCTTAATACCCTTCGGATACCTTCCGATCATTTGTCAAAGCACTTGCCTTGGTCATCACAAACTCTGTGAATAAGTCGACCCAAAGCAATCAATCGGTGTTTCCCTTATGTGACTTGGGCAACAAGGGGATATGGTTCATTGCTATGACTTGGAAAGAGTTTGTCGCCTCGACGTTGCCTGGGGTTGACTTTTAAAATTCAGGGTTCCCTTTTTTCGTCTCGCAATCCACACATAATCGCACATACCGCTGTACACTTCGAAACAAGTCTCTCCAAAGGCAATACCAGCAAATCTTATAGTAGGTGCGACCGACTCCTTGGTGACCGCCCTCCAGGCTATCGTGGTAGTGATGTAACATGTCAGTCTGAAAAAATTTGGGGATTACTAGTCGGGCAGTCATTTCTCGTCGGTCTTGTGGATAGGACAGTATATCAGTAATTCGCTGACTTCATAATCTCTGGCTATTTTGTTGCATGAATATGCCGATTCTGCCGATTAGCCCCCCTAGGTCTCCTCTTACATATGCCTTCAGATACATTATCGATATCTTTTCCTCTTAGCTTTCCTAATACTGTACACTCGCAGCTGCTGTCTAATTTTTCCTTGCATCGTTTCTACAAATATTTTGATAGGTAGCTTTGGTCGGTTCTCCGCACAATCTAATCGTCAGATCCTCGTCTTTAGGGACTAACATCTGTGGCAGTCGGTTGATCACTTCCAACCCTGGTCACTCTTCCCTCAATACAGACTCGACCCTTCCTTGGCTGTGTAATGCATCACTAGCCAGCTGGTCCGCATTCTATTTCTAATCGCGCTTGAAGTGGAGCATCACGACAGAAGTCCACGATCAAAGCTTGCTCAGAACTCTTGCTCGCAACGGAGACAGTCCTGGATCCTTGTACTCAATTTCTACGCGCATCTTTCGGACAACCAGATTGGAGTCGCCACAGATGATTAGCCGCTGTCGTTCCAAAGGCTCTAGCAAATCGAATCCCAGCAACGTGCCTTCGTACACGGCTTCATTTAGCGTGGATGCCTGGAGATATTTTGAGGCGGCGTGTACTATTAACCACTTAGGCAAACCTTATAAGACAGCGCTACAAGCTCCACCTCCTTGTTTTAGACGAGCTAACCCGTCAAAGCTCAGTACACATAGCCCCTCGTCTCTATCCACAGTAGGCGTAGGTAGGTCAATGTTTCGCCTGTTTCTTTAATGCGATAGCCGATAGGATCGAGTCTACACTCTCGCGGAAGAAGGGATAATTATGGCTGATATCGCCCCCAGCACCTCGTATTCGCCTTTCTTGCACCTCACAATCTATAATATCCACTGAAGCAAAAGAGCATCCCAATTTCTTAAAAGTTTCTGCAATCCAGAGGATCTAACCAAGTAGGCCAATGCCGAGTGTCTCGTTTATACATTGAAGGTCGGGTGAACAACATCATGAAAAGAGTTACTAGTATTCGTAACAGAACCAGCAATTTTTTTATCACGGTACTGTAAATTAAATCGTTGGCTATAAGTGTCTGGATCGTCAAGGTCACTTGCATGAATAGGCCTTCATAGTCCTACACGAACGATGCCGAGATAGCCCATTCTCTCGCTTAGACAATGATTACCGCTTCTTTCGATGGGTAGAAATACCGCAAGATGGGCGCTGTAGCAATCTTGTTCTAGACCATAGCAAAAGCCACTTGAACTCGAGACCATTTCTCTTCGACTTCACCCGTGGTTTTGTAAATTCACCATTCTTTAACTTGCATCGCTGAACTGAGGGATACCTTTCACACGCGTTGTGCTATCGCTCTCGCAATTCTTACGTTAATATCGCACATAACACCACGAGCGGCTGAAGGTAAGGCGCTCCCTTTTCCTATTAAAAGATGTCTCTTCTTCTATTTAATTTGCCCTAATCGATTCACCTCTTCAGTCGTGACCCCATCCAAATCAGAGATCTGTACGTCCTTCAACTCGATGTCTTCGGGCGAGGGGGATAATTCTAGTATTAGTGCCCATCCTTGGCTCGTTTACATCGTCCTAGAGCTCGCTGCTCTCGAAGATGCACACTTGGTCTTCGGCTTGTGCTAGGTCCTCGCGCTTCATTCTTGCTTCAGGGACGCTGGATTCTATAAGCTGAGTGACCGTGGCTTCCATCGGACGATTGCAAGTGGCCTCTAGAGGTTGGGTCACGGCAGTTGATTCTACGCATGTTGGCAATTCTTCCACTGGCAGCTGTTGGGGAGAAACGTACATCACCGGGGTGTTTCTTTTCGGTCACTGCAGAATAGGTAATGAGTAATAATATTGAGCTATGTCCGCTAATGGCCCCTCGTCTTCCTCCATCGGGTCCAAATGATGGCCGTTCTGGTCGGTGGTAGCTTCTTTTAACAAATTCCACCACTCAGCGTATCTTCGAGATCCCACAGTGACGAATTTCATCGTTCTCGGTATTTGATCCTTCGCTAGTAACATGGCGATACTAGTGTCTTCATGTAGCTATAGAAACTGTGCGCTGACTTTGTTCACCCATGAAAATTGACATTTACCTACCCTCGTATAACCGTTGTGACCCACAGGTCTCCGCATAACCGTTGTGGCCCACATTTCTTGTCACACATACCACATTCTTCTCCAAGGTTGATCCTTTCAGAAGTACTTCAACATACCCTATAACAGGTAGTGAAACGAATTGGCCCAGCTTCACATCGGTCACTCTGCCACTGCAAAAAGTTCGTCATCCGGCTAGTTGTATACAAACTTCATCTGGGAGACAAAGCGGTCCCATAGGTCTAAGCGAATACCAGCGGGAACCATGAATTCCATCCCCAAAATTGCATCTTGGCCTTACATCGGCCCGACCCATACCTTAGAGATATACACTAAGTTTCGGTTCGGGGTGATATTGATACGAGTGTTCCCTTCTGTAGCATATATTGACTCCTTATTACCGACACGTGCTTGTCTTGCACTTTCGTCAATTTGGCAACCTACCTTGCGGACAAAGACGATATTCAAAAGGGTATCTCGGCACCAGTATCAAGCACCAGATTCAAGCAATAGTTATCGACTTTTCCAGAGTCCTTAGCCTTCTTAAATTACTTCATAGGGGCATAATTTTTCCATAGACCCTGAATTCACCTACTAGTATTTCCAATGCATCACTGCATCACATCAAGCAGAGCCTTAGGGTCATAAAGGCAAGCGCCATGAACAGCAGTGTAGCTTTCAATATTCGATATATTCCCGATCTTCTTAACTGCGGTATCTTCATTATACCTCTTTTCCCCTGTGGTACCAAAATCTTCTTAAAACTCTTCTCCACAAACGCAAAAACATGACAATCAAAACGCTTGACTCGTACCAGATTTAAAACTGGCGAGAGTTCTAATTAATTATCTTTTCCGCCTCATCCGGTAACATCATGGCGTACTTGGTCGGGTTGTACATTGACGGATTAATTTATAAAACTCTTCCATCTGGCACTTTTCAGCATCTTGGGCCTTTCCATACCCCTTGCACACAAACAAGCAACGATCCGTTGGATGAGCCTTCAGTCCACAGAGGTCACAGTCGTTTCTAGCAATTTAAATCTTTACGTGTTCAAGTACCACAGTGAGCGAGCTTCTAGTATTGAAAGGACGACGTCGGGGATATCCCTGACCACCTTAATGGTGAAGGTGATGGTCGGCCTCCCAAATAGGTCAACATCTTGGGGTCTTCGCACCTGTGTTCCTCTGTCCTTACATCGCCATTAAGAGAATTCGTTCAAGTCACCTTCTTGACTTAACCCGTCCGAGCTCAAATCATTAGAATTATACTCTTTCACGGTCCCCCGAATTGCACGTACCGACCGGCAGTTTACTAATCTTAGTCGGTCGGGTGATACGGGTGTCTTTTGTCGAAACTTGCTTGATCTAAAGAGTACCTTAACCTGACGCGCTTTCGTCCTCTGCTTGGATCTCAGCATGTCTTCCTAATCATCCACAACCGCCGTGCATAAAATCGTGAGCTGGTCCGCCAGTTTCGGATCGTTCAAAGTCTCGATGTAGTGCTCGACATGTTCCTTCTGCATCTTGGACGATCCTTCCTTGATCTTGATCTTCGCCCTAAGTCCAATCACATTGATTCAATACATAACATTTAATGGTTATTCATCTGATCTTTTCTTTGCATGGTAATATTGGCGAGCAACTGGCACTCCCAAATCGCAGAACTGCATCTGGAACTTCTGAAGGAGATCCCTTCAGCTTGACCAAACCGAGCGACCCAGCTGGCGATACCAGTTCTTAGCTGGTCCAGTTAGCAATACACCGAATATAAGACACTTTTCATTCTTGGGCGCTTGATATCTCGTGAACGCGATTTCTACCGTAAGCACCTAACTGCATGCTCGGTCCTCGTCTTGATCTCATTCGTGAAAAATTTTGAGGTCCGATGTTGCTGCAACTTTAATGCGAGGGACCGTGTTGGGCATTTTTCCTAATGTAGCTGTCTACATCCTCGCCAATGTTCCCTCCAAGTCCATGCAGTCCGGGTCGTACTCACACGTACCGACTGATTATATCTCCACGTCAGTCATAGTATGTCGACTCGAATCTTGCGCTCGGATTCTTGGTGCTTGTTGAGCCGCTGTCACCTGCGCCTTTCCATTTTGGCATCCTTGTTGTGCCTGACGTTCCTGTAGAAATCGTGTCATCGCCACGTCGAAGTATGTCGCAAGTTACCTACCGTGTTGGTAGTCGCATCCTCCCCCAGCATCTTCGCCACGTTGTGGTGCAGAAATTCGTATTCCCATTAGCTAAAATTCGCTCTATCAGGCGCTTTAATATTTGAGTGGATACGTGTAGTCGCTTCGTGATCACAACGATTTTTCTCTTCTCCCCTTGGACCAGCCTGAAGCATCGCTACTCCTGCCGGACCTAGTGGTATCCTGTCGTACTGTCAAAAGAAGACGAATTTTGTGACGATCGATCTTCCGCGTCTTGGATACCTGGCGGAAGAGTCGGTGATGTGAAACGGCGCATCACCTTCGGGTTGTCAAGCTGCCGTCACGCTCTAGGTTGGGCATCGAAGTCTTGGAGCGTCATCTGGCTGTCGCGAGACGGCGTCAGTATTGGTTGCGCTGATGGTACGTTGTCGTGTCTAATGGTGGTCTAACCAGAATAGCAAATCACTTGCGCGACTTCTTTAGTAATGTTTTGGTGATGCACAACCCCAGTTTGATCAGCAATGTTTGGCTCGAATCTTCCTTCAGCCTTATTTGCATCACGTAGGAGAGCTACCGACGCAGTGACCGCCTCGTTGAATGTCCGAAGTCGAGGTATGGACAACACTGGTCCTCCTAGCTTTAAGTAACTGGATAAAACGGTTTTCCCGACGGGGTTGCTTGCCAAGAGAGTTTCCAGCTTGCTTCGGTGGCAGACGATCGTCACAGTGTCGTCAGGCCAGGCTGGCGGTTTTGCCTGGGCAGTGCCCACCGACTTGATGCCCACTGGCGTCTTCGCATTCGTGTGAATTGGCTTGGACTTAGCGATATTGGGGTGTTTTGGTTTCGGGGATCATAGCTTTACAGATTTCGTCTTCGGCTCTTTTCCCGACTCTGGCGATGGTCCTGAGGTGTTGGCACCTAACGACTTAATGTCCCTTGGCGCTTTATCCTGGCTTCCTTTGGCTTAAATTTAACGACCTTAAAGGTTAGTTGTTTCGGAGACCATAACGTTTCGGTCTCCCCGTCGTTTAAATGTCCACTGGGGCATGAAAATCACCATGACCCAAGACGATCTCAACGAGGACATACTGAGGGGAGGTGGCTTCTTTCAAAAAAATCAACATAAACCGTGTTGACCGAATCCTCCTTAGGTCCGATCGATCCTTAAACTCTTTGTTCTTCTCTTCTTGTGTTACCCGCGGTCGGACTTCCAGTGGTACTTCGGTATTCGGTTCTACTGTGACCTTAATGGCTGCTTCGTCTTGGGCTTCGCAAAAAATCCCGCGCATTGCGAAGATCAGGCACGCGCACCATTGTGGTGGAGTGGGTTGTCAAAACAGTTTGACGAGACCTCAAATTACTCACTGTGCCGGACTGCCGACCGTCGGAGGGGGTACCCGATGCCGCTTGTGGACCTTGAAGCACCTGGTGTACCCGTCGGCTGGAGGGTTTCAATCTTCGGGATAATTGATGATGACGTTGGACGTTGGCTTGATAAAGGTCGACCTAGGACGGGGGCCCGAGCGGATATGCTTCAGTCGGGATCCGATGTAGGCGGCCACTCGATTGACTTGGTCGAGAGTATTCTTATAACCAGTTGGCTCAGGTGCTGGTAGCGCCTGGCCTTTACTTGTCTCAGGGTGCTAAACGCCTTGCCTTTACGTTCTTCTCCCTTACCACTAGGGTATGGAGACCGCTTCCTATAGGAGGCTTGTGCTAAGGGGTGATACTCCAAAAATCCACAGAACAATACAATTCCTACGGTTCCGACTTACGCTTGAGTCTTACTGACAACTGTCTATTCGACGGGTGGGCCAAACAGATCCCTGGCCCGGAACAGGTCGGTAGGCTTACAAGTTTCTTAGCGCACGACACGTCGTGCTTCTTAGATTGCAAATTGAGCGATCGTAATATTGTCCTATCCTTTAAGCTCCTTTACACTATCTTTGTCTCGCACCTGGGTTCTCTATGATGAGTAGACAGGAGCCACCAGACCTTGAGAGGCCAAGTCGACCGATGGGTGGCCAGGTCGGCTTACGGGTGACCGAGGTACACCTTGGACTATCAGGCCGATGGACGAGTGGTTAGGAACGGTCCATACCGGTACCGTTTAACTGTTACCGTCGGTCGGTTTGACCCCGTTTGCGGTGACCTTAACGGCTCATCACGGTTGGACATACTGCCACTCTTTGCTTGTGACCTCCGGGGCTTCGGACCCTTTCTCGGCATTGAGGGCCCATGACCGGTCGGCTCATCGACCCTTATGTCCATCATTTCCAAAAACTAGCTACACCGCAATATTATGCCTGAACTCACTGGGTGTTGCGAGTCCATCAGTATGGACTTGGTTTTACTCTACCGAAGTATTCGGATAGCAATACTGGAATTGTGATCTTCGTTGACCGTATGAGTATGATGGCTTCTAAATCGGCTGTGCCTGATTCCATGGATGTCGAAGGACCAGCGAAGTTGTTAATCGACCGTGTTTCGTCAACACGTTTTGCCTGTAAAAATCTTCGGTGTTCATGATCCACGTTTCACTGGCAAATTTTGGACTTCTATCTTCACATTGCTGGGCACCACGTTGGACATGACCACAGCGGATTATCCGCAGATCGATGGTCAGACTGAGCGTGTCAACCGTGTCTTGGTGCTATTCGCACATTGTTTGCACTGAAATGCTTCGTCTAAAGAGATGAACGCTGTTTATGCCACTACTGGCTTTACTCCATTCTACGTGAATGGTCTCAATAAATAACGCGTTTAGGTTACCGCTACCGCAACGTCGTCTGGCCTTGGTGGAGGAGATATAGCCAATCGGCTTGCTGATGTAGGTATGGTGAAACGATTATCTGGTAATGATGGACATAAGGGTCGATGAGCCGACCGGTCATGGGCCCTCAATGCCGAGAAAGGGTCCGAAGCCCCGGAGGTCACAAGCAAAGAGTGGCAGTATGTTCAACCGTGACGAGCCGTTAAGATCACTGCAAACGGGGTCAAACCGACCGACGGTAACAGTTAAACGGTACCAGTATGGACCGTTCCTAACCACTCGTCCATCGGCCTGATAGTCCAAGGTGTACCTCGGTCACCCGTAAGCCGACCTGGCCACCCATCGGTCGACTTGGCCTCTCAAGGTCTGGTGGCTCCTTTCCACTCATCATAGAGAACCCAGGTGCGAGACAAAGATAGTGTAAAGGAGCTTAAAGGATAGGACAATATTACGATCGCTCAATTTGCAATCTAAGAAGCACGACGTGTCGTGCGCTAAGAAACTTGTAAGCCTACCGACCTGTTCCGGGCCAGGGATCTGTTTGGCCCACCCGTCGAATAGACAGTTGTCAGTAAGACTCAAGCGTAAGTCGGAACCGTAGGAATTGTATTGTTCTGTGGATTTTTGGAGTATCACCCCTTAGCACAAGCCTCCTATAGGAAGCGGTCTCCATACCCTAGTGGTAAGGGAGAAGAACGTAAAGGCAAGGCGTTTAGCACCCTGAGACAAGTAAAGGCCAGGCGCTACCAGCACCTGAGCCAACTGGTTATAAGAATACTCTCGACCAAGTCAATCGAGTGGCCGCCTACATCGGATCCCGACTGAAGCATATCCGCTCGGGCCCCCGCCCTGGGTCGACCTTTATCAAGCCAACGTCCAACGTCATCATCAATTATCCCGAACATTGAAACCCGCCAGCCGACGGGTACACCAGGTGCTTCAAGGTCCACAAGCGGCATCGGGTACCCCCTCCGACGGTCGGCAGTCCGGCACAGTGAGTGGTTTGAGGTCTCGTCAAACTGTTTTGACAACCCACTCCACCACACTAGCTAGCGGCGTAATCGCATGTGTTGAGTGTTTGACCCGTCGACACGTTTCACACGTACGCGCAAATGTGCTCATCCATTTGTACAACTTGAGCTACCAATACGTCTGGCTAACTGAGCAATAGGTCTTCTCACCACCGAGATTACAGCTCAAAGCAGCGTCATGTATCTCAAAGAGAATACAATACTTTAAGTGCTTATCATAAGGAATAATGATACATCCCCTACATCCGCGCAATAACACAGCAACCCACGATCGAGGACATATCGATGTAGGCTCGCACGTAAACGTGCCGACAATTTGATGCTCGAGTGTTTGAACTCCTCGCTCCCAAGATCATGTAGCAATGCTACATATTGCTCATTGCTAGCATATGCCGCACGGACTAAATCAGAGATAGACGACGACAGAGTATTAACATGATCAAGCTCATCATCAGGTCTGCGTGACAACGCATCAGTCAAAGCAATTTTTTTGCTCGGCTTATACTTTGCCTTGAAGTTATATTTGGCAAAGAGTGAAACCCATCAGGCCATATGCTGTGAGAGGTGAGGTGAATGTGTCGCAGTGCGTAATGACGCATGATCTGTGAAGATCAAAAAAGGCTTTAAGCCAAGGAGATGGAACCTGAACTGAACAAGACAGTAATCAATTGTAATAAACTCCTTGTCGTGAACTGGATAGTTGCAGTCTTTCGCTGACGACACTCATACGCAATGACGCGTTCATGTCCATCGACATCTGTCTGCAATAATGCACAACCAATAGCTAATTAGACGCGTCACATACGACAATGAAAAAAGGCCGCTCAGGGTCAGGCAAAGCCAAAATTGAGGCATGAAGGAGACTATTCTTTATAGGCCAAAAAGCTTGAGCCTGGACTGTGTCCCAACAACAAACCGTATCCTTTTTAAGGAGGTGCCTTTGCCAGGTCAGCGCAATTTTCACTATACTTGTGCAAGTGATTGGCCAAACTGAGCTATTTGCGCAAGTCTTTTGGTTCGACGGAAACTGCCAGATAACAATTGCCGTTACCTTAGCGGGATCCACCCGCAGACCGCGCTTCCCAATATAGCACCCGAGAAAGGGAACTTTTCAGCACCAAAAACGCATTACGATGGATTTGCATTCAGCTTGTTTGTACGCATACACTCGAGCACTGCTCGTAAATGGTCAATGTGGTTGTCCACATCTGAACTACAATGGTCTGCACGGCTATGGACAAAGACGTCATCGAAACAGCTTTGTGCGCATCCTCGGTGAGGTCGTAACAACTGCGTCACGAGACGACTAAACATTTCAGGGGCATTAGACAGCCTTTGGGGCATAATAATCCACGCCCAAAGCATACCGCTTGGAGTAATAACCTCTGTGAGCGGGATATCACTCGCTCACATGAGCAATTGATATTACCCATCGACCTAATAGAGTGTATTTAACATGTTACAATCTACCATAGCGTTTTGAAGAACATCCTTTCTAGGAATAGGCGTCTGTGCCGGAATAGTGGCTGCATTGAGCTTATAGTAAGCATGCACAATACGCCACTTGCCACTTGGCATTCTGACACAAAACGTCGGTGTCCAGTGCGGATATTTGCTTTCATGCACCATGCCAGCCGCGTGCTTTGCACGAAAGAACTCGTCAATGATGTCACACTGTTCCTTAGGCAACGGCCATATCACACACTATTTGGTTCAAAGCACTAGGTAAATCCCATGATGCACACCTCGATCAGGAGGCAGAGTGGAAGGTGGATCGTGACGCATCATATCCTGAAACCCTTAACCAAACGATAAAACAGGCCTCTTGGATCTTTCAAGACCGATGACCCACTTCGAGCACCCAGTGCTGCCTTTGTTTCGTACACATCTTCATCAAGAAGTGACGGCGAGTTCAACTCACTATCAGATCTAATGACCATCACTTTAGAAAATTCGCCCGGCTTTAAGGTCAGGCCAAACTCATCGAAAGACATGTCGTCTAGCTCTAACAGTGCGTTAAGCGATGTCAGGGCCATGAGGCCAACTTCTTCATCAATCTCGCCCGTCATGTCATTGAACTATGTGTACAACTGTTCACTGGTGTCCTTCTGGGACATGTCAAATGCCGTTCGTTTTGCAGCAGCCATCTGGAGGCGCTGCTGGCTCTGCACAAAGACTGAACAATTTATTGTGTTAGGAACATCCGGTATCACGAGGTGAAGATCATCTCTTACCTCGAATTGCTTCATCTGAGAGTTAATGCCATCACCGACATTAAGTGTGGTGCCATCGCGGCCGACCAACTGTGAATATTATTTCCACGACATGCGCATTAAATGGGCATGGCTCTTAATTCATTGGCGTATCGTCAGCGATCACATTATCGACATTCAGTGTGTTACCACCACGGTCGACCTCACTCAGTGGATTTTCTTCCACTATACTCGCATCAGATAAGCATGGCTCTCGATGCCTTTGTATATTTTCAACAATGTCATTACCAACAATTAGTGAAATGTTATCACGGCCGACCCCACTCAGTGGAGTACGTGCCACTGCACGTGCATCACATTAAATACACCCAGGGTGACCCGGCTCTAGGCCACCAATGCTACTAGTATGCAATGATCCACTATAACCATTGTCATTTTACGGAGTACGTGCCGTTTCACTATTGTCCATGACCTCAAAATTAACCGATTAAGACAATCCAAAAGCTAGGACACTAACATAATCAATTAGTGGCTCGGGCCAATAGCAATTTTGCTGCCTAGAAAAGGTGGATTTATGACTCTCCGAAGCTTCGCTAAGAACATTTCGCGTTGCAACCAAGTTGTTTTTCCTCGGATCAATACATAATTTATGGCGTTCCAGCCAGGCCACCCCGAGGACAAGATCATATCTCGAGTCCAAATCAAGGACAAAACATATGATACTATCGAAGTCTAAAACATTTACCTCTAAGTTCATTGGAAGTTGAGGTACGGTAGCACGTGTCCCTGCCGTTGAGCGGATAGTGATAACATCACCCTCATGCTCTTTGAGCGCCTCATCATGCTGCTGACATCCCTTAAGGGATCAATGCCGAACGTAGTTGACCAATGCCCCAGCGTCAACCAGAATTGACCACGGCTCTTCAAATTCTCAATCTTGGCCTAGGCAATCAGCAAGCCTGACTTATACTCATGTCTTGTGGCGGCCTTCACAAGGCCTTCTGAGCTAAGCCCTGTCTATCTTTACCACCAAAAGATTCGGCAGAGCCTGTTTCTTCCCCAGTGGGGCGCATCGCGCCTACTGGGAGTTGACGACTTACCGCTCCGTACCCATATTCGGGTTAGGAGACGGATTGCGGCTCTGCCGACTTTGACACGGTATCCGTAGCGAACACTGTGGGTACAAGTGTTTAATGCTCCCGCACATGTAACATATACAGATCTAACGTTGCTGTTTTACAGCTTGAAGCTCGGCTTCTTCTTCAGAATAGCTGAGGTCTATGGGCTCAGCCTTGTCAAACGATCGTTGGGCATGCTCATGAGTGTCATAGCGAGTGGCTATTAAGTTAGACTTAGCGTTCCACGCTATTTCTACATTGTATCTATTATTTGAGGAGTGGACGCGTAATTACTTTCGTCGACGTGACCTCAATACGAATCCTCGCATAAAAAAGGTGACACTGACTTCTTATGGAAGAGGTTCCAGCTGCATGGCAGCAATGAGAGTTCGCAACTCCTGGACAAAGTCCGAAAATTCTTTCTTCCCCTGCCTGGCGGCAAGAAATTGGATGAGTTCACGGTACGCATGATATAATGATGCGAACACCCAACAGATCTTTCGTTTAAGCGAATCCCATGTAGGAAAGCAGCGTCTTCCGACGCATCACACGTCAGAGTGCATTCTCTGGCTCTACCATCTAGTTTCGAAATGGCTAAGCCAATATTCTGTCGCTCACACAGGAGCATCGCGGCATTATTAGCCACATCGACTTCTCAGATCCAGAACAGGAAAGCCCCCCCTCTATTCAGTCTGTACTACAAACGCTAAGAGCGAGAGGACGAGACTTTGGCTCACTGTCAGGTTCCGGAGTATGTCGTGTAGGTACCAATGAGGATAAATGGTCATGGACCTGCCCGATCAGCGTGGCTTCAAACTTCATTAATGCATCAAGGCAGCATTAAGCACTTCTAGGCCTTAGGCCACAATGTGGTCGACCTGCTCGGCCCCAACCAAAGCTTCAAGCTTACAAAGCGTGAGACCTTGGGCTTGGAGAGATAGTTGATACTCTCCATCTCTTTGTAGAGGATTAGTCGAAAGCGACTCAGGTATAGGATTGACCTCAAGCGCTACCAATTGTAGCGGAGTTACCACATCTTTAAAGTCAGAGGTCAGAGGAAGACTTCACGGGTTAAGCTAGAGGCTTAAGACTAACAGCTAATTAGTTGTTAGTGCTAGTATCCGATTAGTTCTAAGGAAACCATGTGTCAAGTTATAGAGTCAGCTAGTTCTACGGAACTTAGCACGGACTCTAGGAGCTATTAGCTCAGACTAATGTAGTTTCTAAGGAGCTACACGCATAATGTGCAAAGGGGAACACAGGAGTCTAAGGACTCTCTAACCCACGATAGCTCTAAGGAACTGTCAAGCGCACCGTGCGAAGGAGAGTGGAAGTCTGCGGACTTCTACTCAAAATGTGAACTGAATTTATTCAGATTTTACATCAAGGAAATTCTACTTTAAGTACCCTATATTCTACTAGACTAGAACTAATACGGATATTAGTATTCGAACTAAATGGATGGTTGGCACATCACTCAGTCATCAAATCATGACGGTACAAAGTACTTCCACGGTAACTACCGTAACTCAGGGAATACTGACTGACTGGTATTCTCTAGTGCTGTAACATCTAAGGTCACACATGTCTCCCATATTACATATGGGAGGTCTTCATCCAGTTTAGCTGATGGCTAGTGTGACCCCGCTACACCATGCGTAGCTTGTAGAAGCTCGCTACTGAGAATGTAGGTCCCGGTTTGCGTATTCTACGCCTAGATGTGATAAAAAGCGCTCCTTAAAATATCAGCAGCCCCTTTGCGCCGGTGCATTGGGCATGGCTGTGTTCTCTCCATTGGCTGGAGCGTTGTCCTTAATATCTTTTGATGAGTTGTGCGCACGACTCCGGCGTAAAGTACATCATTGCCGTCATTTTAGCTCGTACTTTTACACTTATCGCCTCGCTCCATATTTTGCATTGTCACACATCCATCTTTCAGCGTTGCCAGAACTTAGAGCGAGAAATTACACACCTGATACGTTTAGCAAGCTGCATTTGCAGTGAAGATGATTCAGAACTGCGCCAGGTGGTACAAGAAAGCTTGTGTGGTTCATTTGTAATACTTTTAAAAGCATAGGCCTTCGATGAAAGAAAATCCCTTGTATGCGGACTCTGACGGTGCTGTAATGAAGGCGGCTGGTTCCTTAGAGCAAAGTACTAGCATTTGTTGTGAGCCCATCCGTTAGTGAGCCATAAAGCATTTTAAATTATTACTTCTTAACACCAAACCTAACACAAATTGAATCGGGATTACACTGCGTTATTGAACCGGTTATGTTTATGTCCACCAAGAAAAGATCGGTGTATCTGATAGGCACAGTATTGGTACCATGTACTTACTATAATACCGCACCTTTTCGGGTAGGGATAAGACTTCTGTCGTAGGATCGCAATGTAGAAGTCAGTCCAACAAGGTTCTAGGCTTGTTTTACCATATTTAAAGAGTAAATTAAGTTCAGTTCCCCTTTGAAATCGTTGGACAAAAGTACTTAGTAAAGGCGTAACGTGCTGTTAAGAGAATTAGCCTGGTACAGGCGCTTAATCTTGTTTAACTAGTATTCTCTAGTTAGTGTGTAATTCTGTGAATTGCAATCCCTTTGAAACCGGAGTTGTTAAGCTTTTACGCTTATACTACTGTACGTCATTGTTATTTTGTTATATCTAAGACACTCTTTTAGTCGACGAGTTCTTCAATAAGGAGCGCTAAGTAGCTCCGCTACACTTGGTAGAACTCGTAGTCTATCTGCACCTGATTCTTCACATACAGAAACCTCTGCGAGGATTAAAACGGCCATGGGCCTCTCTGAGGCCCATCAGATCACGCTTAAAAAGCTTAAGGCGTTGATCGGGCACGAGTAAGTGGCGCTTATAATGGAATAAGACCCGGACGCACTTCGTGCACGTGTTGAGGCCTTCTCGAACTTTGAGTCCACGTTGATCGGGCAGGTTCATGACCGTTTGGCATCCGTCATGCCCACTTGGTATGTTCCAATATCGGACACCGACCTCTGGTCTTAAGTGTCAAGACTATTGTAGGGAAATCTCGTTTTGTGGGTTCGAGAGATGAAGGTTGCCATCAGCTCGGCCCTGCTGCGGTCATAGCAGCAAAAGTTGGGCCTGGCCCTATCGAAGTTAGGAGGGCGAGCCAGGGAGTGGGCCTTCACTTTTGTCACCTCGATAGATTTTACCACCTGGGATATGCTAAAACAGCAACTCTCTTAGGTGTTTGCCGTGCCTAATCAGGCATATCGCGTGCGATCACGATTCTTGTCAACCGGCCAGGGTGAATAGGACTTAGTCAATTATGTCCATAAGTTGCGAACTCTCGTTGCTGCTATGTAGCAGACCCTTTACCTGAGACGGTTTTGGTAACCACTTTTTTAGAAGGTCTTCACACCGGCAGTACCAGAACAAAATTGTTCCGTGCCCAAAACCTCGACATTTGAGGGTACAGTGGAAATAGCTTTAAATGCATAGTTTAGCTTTAAATCTACCCGTTATAAGACTCATGGGTTCCAATCGAGCTCTTCAAACAATGCTTATCTTATGGATAGGACAGAGCCCATGGACCTTTGTCTCACTGAGAGAGACGATAAAGCTAAGCTCTGTGCAGTCGAACTGCGGTCAAAATACTTAGATGTTCTACGTGCGGAAGAATCAAACATCTTCCTCCCAACTGTCATTTGAGAAGGACCAGATAATCTCATTCGAGACGACATCCCATCGCTAACCAACAAGTTGGTAAGGGTGGGAAAATGTTGAGTCCCAGTACGCGCAAGGCGCGCTACTGGAGAATGTTTGGGCTCTGTTGTACCTCTGAGGTGATGGGGATTAATGCCTAGCCCCGGGTGGCTTCATGAACAATATTAAGAAGCATGAGTACAAGCCAGGCTTGTAGTTGCAATATCGACGGTGAAGGGCTCTGATAAGCCATGATCGATATTGATCGGCTCCGGGGCGTCAAGAAATTTTTTCGACGTTGTTTCCTGAAAGGCTTTCAGCAGTATGCTGAGGCGCTGAAAGCGCGAAAGAATGAGAGTATCGCTGTTCGCTTGGCGACAGGTACATTCGTCACTGTGCCAAAAAGTTTCTATGAACTTTACGATTACGCTAAGTAACCGTACTTTTGATAGTATTGAATGATGTCTGGTCCTTGAATTGGATGAGAGGTATTATCTTGTCCTCGGTATGGCTTGGCTAGAACGCTGTGATACATGGATTGATTGGAGGTCAAATGCCTTAGGTGCAACGCGCGCTGTTCGTAGTGAAACTTTGGATAGTTATGAGCCCACCTCTGCAAGTAAACCGAACACCTATTAGCGCGAGCCACGGACTGATACAGCAAGTGTGCTGGACACTGGTATGGAAGAACTCATCGAACTGGACGATGTTAAAAATATTAGTCACGAGCCATGCTCGTTGACTGTTAGTGAAATGGCACGGACTCCGTCGAGTGATAATCGTTGTGATAACGAATAACTTAATGTCGAACGCATTGTTGGCCTAGAACCAAGTCATCATGGGCCTAATCCATCTGGTGGGCAAGGAGTGGGCACGTAAGTACTCACTGAGTGATGTTGACCGTGATTTCAACACACTGAATTTCAGTCAAGACATTGTTGGTTAAACACCAAGTCATCAAGGGCTATCCTATTTGACGGGCGCGGAGTGGCACGTGAGTCCCACCGGGTGGTGATATCAGTGGTAGTGACTCATCACCAGATGTTGGTAATGACATCGGATCTGATGCAGATCAAGTTAAGGTTGACGTAGTTTGTCACCTTGAGGACAGTGTAGTTCCGGATGTCGGTAATGACATCGGCCCTATTATTGGGCAGATTAGTGTTGACGTATTTTGTCACCTTGGGGACAGTGTAGTCCCGGATGTCGGCAATGAAATCGACCCTGATATTAGGCAGATCAGTGTTGACGTAGTTTGTCACCTTGGGGACAGTGTAGTCCCGGATGTCGGTAATGACATCGGCCCTGATATTGGACAAATTAAGGCTGATGCATTTCGTCACCTTAAGGGCGGTATATTTCTGGATGTCGGTAATGACATAGGCTCTGGTAATGATCAACTTAAGGTTGATGGGCATGTTGATATTGAATAAATTGGTGTCCTGGATATCGGTATGACACCAGCTCTTGTACAGAGCAAGTTAAGGATGATGATGATATCAACCTTGGGAACGAGAAAGTTCCAGTCTCTTCGAGACGTTCGGTCTCGTCATGGAGGCGACAGCGACGCCTAATCGCTTTTATGCAACGCAAGGCGTCTGTTACGTCACTAAGTGATACTAGCGAGCAACTATATACACTCGTTAATGGATGCCTGACCTTAAAGCCGGGCGACTTTTCTAAAGTGATGGTCATTAGATCTGATAGTGAGTTGAACTCGCCGTCACTTCTTGATGAAGATGTGTACGAAACAAAGGCAGCACTGGGTGCTCGAAGTGGTTCATCGGTCTTGAAAGATCCAAGAGGCATGTTTTATCGTTTGGTTAAGGGTTTCAGGATATGATGCGTCACGATCCACCTTCCACTCTGCCTCCTGATCGAGGTGTGCATCATGGGATTTACCTAGTGCTTTGAACCAAATAGTGTGTGATATGGCCGTTGCCTAAGGAACAGTGTGACATCATTGAAGAGTTCTTTCGTGCAAAGCACGCGGCTGGCATGGTGCATGAAAGCAAATATCCGCACTGGATACCGACGTTTTGTGTCAGAATGCCAAGTGGCAAGTGGCGTATTGTGCATGCTTACTATAAGCTCAATGCAGCCACTATTCCGGCACAGACGCCTATTCCTAGAAAGGATGTTCTTCAAAACGCTATGGTAGATTGTAACATGTTAAATACACTCTATTAGGTCGATGGGTAATATCAATTGCTCATGTGAGCGAGTGATATCCCGCTCACAGAGGTTATTACTCCAAGCGGTATGCTTTGGGCGTGGATTATTATGCCCCAAAGTGTAATGGGGCAACCCATTATATTAAGTAGTCATAGTTTTATTACATAATTACATACATTAAGTGTAGGCAGTATCCGGATAGCGGATACTGCGCGTCTATTTATTATTGGTTTATTATTGGGGTGCCAGACCCAATAATTAGCCAATAATAATTAGTTCTGTATTTGAGTGGTTCCCATGAGCTAGGGAACATATTCGCACTTACTGCGAATTATAAAAACACAAAAATACAAACAGAATTAAATTTACCTTATAAATCACAGCGCTTCCTCAGCTTAATTATTAGTGTAAGACGGTAACGGGCTCTCACCCTGTTACACAAAGGCTGTCTAATGCCCCTGAAATGTTTAGTCGTCTCGTGACGCAGTTGTTACGACCTCACCGAGGATGCGCACAAAGCTGTTTCGATGACGTCTTTGTCCATAGCCGTGCAGACCATTGTAGTTCAGATGTGGACAACCACATTGACCATTTACGAGCAGTGCTCGAGTGTATGCGTACAAACAAGCTGAATGCAAATCCATCGTAATGCGTTTTTGGTGCTGAAAAGTTCCCTTTCTCGGGTGCTATATTGGGAAGCGCGGTCTGCGGGTGGATCCCGCTAAGGTAACGGCAATTGTTATCTGGCAGTTTCCGTCGAACCAAAAAGACTTGCGCAAATAGCTCAGTTTGGCCAATCACTTGCACAAGTATAGTGAAAATTGCGCTGACCTGGCAAAGGCACCTCCTTAAAAAGGATACGGTTTGTTGTTGGGACACAGTCCAGGCTCAAGCTTTTTGGCCTATAAAGAATAGTCTCCTTCATGCCTCAATTTTGGCTTTGCCTGACCCTGAGCGGCCTTTTTTTCATTGTCGTATGTGACGCGTCTAATTAGCTATTGGTTGTGCATTATTGCAGACAGATGTCGATGGACATGAACGCGTCATTGCGTATGAGTGTCGTCAGCGAAAGACTGCAACTATCCAGTTCACGACAAGGAGTTTATTACAATTGATTACTGTCTTGTTCAGTTCAGGTTCCATCTCCTTGGCTTAAAGCCTTTTTTGATCTTCACAGATCATGCGTCGTTACGCACTGCGACACATTCACCTCACCTCTCACAGCATATGGCCTGATGGGTTTCACTCTTTGCCAAATATAACTTCAAGGCAAAGTATAAGCCGAGCAAAAAAATTGCTTTGACTGATGCGTTGTCACGCAGACCTGATGATGAGCTTGATCATGTTAATACTCTGTCGTCGTCTATCTCTGATTTAGTCCGTGCGGCTTATGTTAATGATGAGTAGTGTGTCACGTTATTGCGCGCACTAGGCTTTGTAGAAAACGATAATTACGTAATAGAAAGGACTTTAATTTTGAACTTGTGCCAGACGCATTTCGGCCCGCCGCCGCGGGCCTACTCAGTGGCTTACCACACGTAAAATGAAACCTCTTGCAGCGGCCTCTTCTGCTTTCACACGTTTCTCTATGCATCAAACCTTCAGGGACTATTTTTTGTACTGACCAATCTAACACTATCTAGCAGACATCACCGTCGAGCAACTAGTTTCCGGCTAGGTACGAATGTTTGCCTGTCAACAGGCTGTGATGAGATCAAAGACTCGATCGTTATTTTCTGGCACAATAACGTGTGGTGATGCATCGATTTTATCTGGCTAATGGCCTACTTTACTATATCACTACGTTATGGATACTTTGCGCATCGAAGTTTCTCATGATACGAAACTGAAGTATCGCATCCTCTTTTAGCCGCATGATACAGCTTTGAGCGGTCATCTTGGTCAAAAAGGCATACGGATCGGTTAGTCGGAATTTTTGGTGGCTTAAATTGCATAAATGGGTGAACACATATGTGCGTACGAATGAAACGTGTCAACGCTTTAAAGCTATCTCTTATGCGGCTGCGTCTTTGGCGAGTTTACCTGTTCCTACTTAGTTCTCAAAATTTATCAGCATAAACTTTGTGTTTGGCCTACCAAAAGATTCGAATGGTAACACTAATATTGTGGTCTTCATTGACCGTTTGAACAAGATGGCTCATTCAGCGGCTGTGCCGGGGGACTCGATCGATGGTGAACTTATAGCACAGCTGTTTATTGATCGGGTCTTTCGTTAACAAGGTTTGCCCGTGGCAATTGTTTCAGACCGTGTAAATTGGTTCCTCGATTTATCGAACTTTTTTGGAAGTCTATATACAAGGTGCTGGGCACCAATTTAGGTAAATCCACAGCGGACCATCCGCAGGCCGATGGTCAAACCGAGCGTATTGACCGCGTTCTTGGTCATTTTTACGCAGCTTTTGCGCTGATACGCCTCGGCGTTGGAGCTCCATGCTTCCGGCAATCAAATTTGTAATGAACAACTCGGTTAATGCCCCGACTATTTATAAGCCTATCTATGTAAACAGTCTAACGCCCCCCCCCCGCGTTCCGTTAACGCTACCATCCCGTGAGGCAGGGCTCGGTGGGGGAGGGATAGCTGATAGGTTTGCTGGTGTCAGCCCTGTCACTGTTCAGAAACAGGTTGGCGAGTTCCTTGCAGCAAAATTAAATGTCTTACGACACGTGCGGGACGCAATGGCCGAAAGACAAGATAAAAAAAAAAACCGGAAGGTAAAAATGGAAGAGGTTGTATCAGGATTTATGAAGTCGGTGACCAAGGTTTACTAAACGCAAAAAAACCAACCTACGAATGTAGTGTCTGCTGTCTGCAAGACGAAGTTGCGTCTGCGCTTAATCGGACCTTTCCCGGTCGCGGCCAAGAAGGACCTTGCGTATACGCTAGATTAATTCGCAAGTTGCGTGCTCACCCCGTCTTTTACGGCGGCATGCTTTAACCGTACCGGAATCCGTCCTTGATGACTCGAGGGCGCTGGTGCCGCGTACATTGGCGTTCCCACATGATTTAGCATCCGGATTGAAAGGTCAAGCTGTGTTTCGACGCGAGTCAGATGTGTCTCCGTCTTGTGAAGACGGGCGTGATCGCCTACAAGCGTCGCCAGACGAGACGCGCTTCGTTCAGAGCTTGCTGAATTGACGTAAAGTCTTACGGAGGCGAATCACATCTTTCGTAAAATTGGAGTGGCTCTCAGCCGATGCACCAATTGCCACCGGCATTGCTTGATATGCATGAGATCCTTCGATTACATGTAGAGAATTTACTTTAACGACGCCGTCGTTATGGTCACTACCATACCTGGCGAAGTAGCGTAGGTATTCCGAGTATGAGAACTCATAAGAGTATGAAATAATTCTCTAGGCAGGACTGCCCATACGCCGTAAACGTTTTTATGCGGTACAATCAGGACCGTCTTGACGAGAACCACGCGTTTCACTATTCAGAGTAAGAGCGGGCGGGTCCGTGTGAAAATATTGACGTAAACTCGCGGCTGCAGGAGCAGCCAAAGCATAGGAGGAGTGATATGTATCCCTCAGATGGCCTTTGGCGTTTAACTTATCGAAGTCGTAGCAAAGTTTTTGCTCTAGACGAACGTCCTTCACAATGGCACTTTCTTTCAGAGATATCATACTACTAAGGCGTCGAACGCCATGTACCTAGCGTATGAGCACATAATGTTCTGCGACGTCGTCCTTGCTCTCAGAAATTAAGACGGATGTACCCTTTATCTGTGGAACCGGTATGCCTTCGGCGCGCTTCTGGAGTCTATCTCGATTACACTCAAGGTCATCACGGTTGTGTCTGAATACCTTTCCCTAAGATCCTTACGGCATTCGATTTCGGTGAGCGATTTTGCCTCAGAGCCAGTGGACGACCGTGCCAAAGTATGGCCATCTGTTTGAAGGATGCGTTCTTCCACATCGGGCGGATTGAATGTGTATTTACGGTGTAGCTGCAATGTAGTCATATTTTCCGACTTGCGCCGTGCGCTTTTCGCCTGGTCGAGTATGCGTTTTGATCCTCGTCAAGGGAGTTAATGTGGATGAATGGGTCCATGTTAGGCGCCGCACTTAGCACTGTTAGCGCCGTCGCGGCATCACGTTCATGGAACGGATTCTGTGCCGGACATGGGATGCGTTCACACACAGATGTGCGAAGTTTACATTGTTCCTGTCTCTGGGTAGCGGTATCACTATTAGTGCCATCATTTACTCCTCGACGCCAAGAAATTCGGCTAGAGCCTTATCTTCCCTTAGGTGTCCAGGTCGGTCCAGAATGACAAGGTACAAAGTAACACCTCAATGTGGGGACAAGTCCACTGACGTTTGGTGGTAACGTCAGTCTGATAAGGGAGGGTGTAGCAGGGTCACACTAGCCATCAGCTAAACTGGATGAAGACCTCCCATATGTAATATGGGAGACATGTGTGACCTTAGATGTTATAGCACTAGAGAATACCAGTCAGTCAGTATTCCCTGAGTTACGGTAGTTACCGTGGAAGTACTTTGTACCGTCATCATTTGATGACTGAGTGATGTGCCAACCATCCATTTAGTTCGAATACTAATATCCGTATTAGTTCTAGTCTAGTAGAATATAGGGTACTTAAAGTAGAATTTCCTTGATGTAAAATCTGAATAAATTCAGTTCACATTTTGAGTAGAAGTCCGCAGACTTCCACTCTCCTTCGCACGGTGCGCTTGACAGTTCCTTAGAGCTATCGTGGGTTAGAGAGTCCTTAGACTCCTGTGTTCCCCTTTGCACATTATGCGTGTAGCTCCTTAGAAACTACATTAGTCTGAGCTAATAGCTCCTAGAGTCCGTGCTAAGTTCCGTAGAACTAGCTGACTCTATAACTTGACACATGGTTTCCTTAGAACTAATCGGATACTAGCACTAACAACTAATTAGCTGTTAGTCTTAAGCCTCTAGCTTAACCCGTGAAGTCTTCCTCTGACTTTAACGCTGTATTAGCTCCGCTTCACATGATAACAAGAGCTTGACTTTGATTTATATGTCGGTGTCAGAAGATGACCTGTCTACATACCCTTAATGTAACGGGGTGAATCGTTACATAACAATTTATAAGAAATTGTTAATAGAAATATAACTATAAGAGTTGTTTTCTCAGAATATTGTCATAAGGACAAATATTCTGTAGCACTTACGAGTAGTTCCTAATTGGTTGATATAGGCCATTATATCAACCAACGAGACGCGCCACGACAGACGCACGCAATGAGTGGTGAGCAGATATTTCATTTACACATTTGTATTCAGACATAGTTAGATGAAGATAAATAGTGATTTATTGCAGACATTAACTATTATAAATACAGTTCTACTTTTTACTCTAACCAAGTACTCGCTTCTTCTTACCGTCTTCCTCTGCACGTACGAGTGTACGTGAAGTTACGAGGCACCGCCTTATTCTGTTATCAGAATAAGTAGCTTGTACTGTCACCAGTACAAGCTTCAGGGTGCCCCGTTACACCTGGTAGCACTTCGTAGTCCGTCCAAGGACCGCGTTCACATCCAACATGAATATGTTGGATGATGAAGATGACCAAAGCTTTCACGCTACGCGTGACGGCTACTCCCATTTGAGCGATGTCGAATGGGATGCGGTTGAACGGATGGGTTCGACCATGGGCATCCATGCTGTTAGCGTCATGCTAGAGGCTCTCAATAGAGATGCCCAACATGCTACTATCGCCAAGTTTATTCAAAATGAACTTGACGCAGAACGCGAGAAAGTAGCCTTGCTTCACCAACAAGGTTCTCAACAAGCAGAGTTGTTGAGAGAACAGGGTGCTCAACATTTTGAACTGTTGAGACAGCAGCAGCAGGCTGCTGCTGGTGGGTCGATGGACTCGCGTCGACCCGAGACCTTGAAGATTGACATCTCCAAGTATAGGGGAGTCGAAGAGGACTCCCTCTTGAGATGGTTCGTCGAATTGGATGACGCCATAAGGGCGCGTCGTATCGACGACGGGGATATGCAAGTTTCATTTTTCCAGTCAAACCTGGCAGGACGTGCCAAGACTTGGGCACTGGGGTTCAAGTTGCACGACCCATATGCGTTTGGGTCGTTGGAAGTCTTCAAGTCGCGGCTCATACAAACGTTTGAACCGCCTAGAGCTGAGTTCAAATCTCGAACCGAACTCTTGAAGCTCAAACAGGGTAAGCGTGATGTGCACGCTTACGCGCAACATATACGACATCTCACGAGTTGTATAAGTTCCAACCCGGTCGATGAACACACGCTGGTTTCGGTGTTCATGCAGGGTCTTGCGGATGGCCCCGTCAAGACTCACCTGTTCCGGCTTGAACTAGATTCACTAGAACAAGCCATTTCCATTGCGGAACAGGAAGACTTCAGTCTGAGACAGGCTCGCGCCAGCTCGACATCATATCGTCAACCGAGACGATATGACAACGGAGGTCCAGAGCCGATGGAACTCTGTTATGTAGGGAGCGAGAAGGCTCGCTCTACAGACTACAAGAAGTTGCAGAGATGCAACAGATGTCAAAAGACAGGACACTACGCTTACGAGTGTAGTGCCCCTCGTCCAGTGTCTCGCAACACTGGGCGTAGTGACCGTCCACCCATGAGAAAGGGGCAGGGACGAGGGTCCGCAGTTGGTGCAAAGACGCAACAACGGGATGGACCGTCAAAAAACGGAAAGGATCAGTAGGTGCGGAGCACCTTACTGGTCCAGCAACGTCAAGAGAATTTGTAGGCCTCTTGATGAAGGTTGCTCCCAACACACAAACGTTGTGCGTTGCTGCTCTAGGTAATGAGATCTCACTCATCACCTTGAAACTCGAAGTGACGAATAAGTTGTCCCTTCGAGCTCTAGTCGATTG
Organism: Peronospora matthiolae; assembly: GCA_921007115.2. Taxonomy (NCBI): domain Eukaryota; phylum Oomycota; class Peronosporomycetes; order Peronosporales; family Peronosporaceae; genus Peronospora; species Peronospora matthiolae. Next base: position 112,599 of record CAKLBY020000024.1, on the reverse strand, counting down.
TGGGGCGTCCAAAAAATTTGTGCAACGCCAATCGCTAGAAGATGGTCACTTTAAGTTCAGTGAATGTGACACACCTCCTACGAGGATGACGGTTACGGATGCGACAGGCGCATCCGTAACCGTCATGAAGCGTATAGTGAAGATCCACCATACGCTAGAAGATACCCAATATGACGATGACTTCATCGTATTGGATTTGTCTGACAAATTTGATGTCATCCTTGGAATACCGTGGCTCAGAAGGTACGAACCACGGGTAAACTGGCAACATCGAACAATAACGATGCCTGCCGCTTGTTCATCAGATGGCCATCTGATGAACGTTTTGGAGCGTCCACAAGCGTGTGGATGTACTACGAGTGAGTGCGATGGCCTCACTTGTGGTACGGTCGTTAGTGCGACTGCACAAACCCTTAGTGTACCAAACGGTTACACTTCGGAGCAAAGTTCCGGCGGCTGTGAGGAAACACAGGCTGCGCCGAAGGTCCACCACTCGAATAAGTCGGGTGGACTGGGACAAAGATGTATCCCTAGCGGGGAACATCTAGAAGAGAAACAATCGATCGCTCAGGTTAAGCGAAACGATAATCCTAGATCGACTGGAGAGTCTTTCGTAGAGGATCTCGCTGTGGTTGCGCAACCACAGCTAGAGGAAGTAAAGGGAATAAGTCCCAAGATTACAAATACGGCGGAAATAAGTTCCCCGAAACCCGCGGGAATAAGTCCCCGGGAAGACGAAGGAATAAGTCCTTCGAAGCCTGAGGGAATAAGTCCCCAGGAAATGACAGAGACATTGAATGTCATAGTCAATAACGGATCATGTGTAGGCGCTTATACACTTGATCTGATTGCGCCTCCGAAGTTGACTTCGGAGATCACTCAGTTGCCAACGCTCGAACATAAAAGGTTCTTGCGTGATCTGCGTAGTGGCAAAGTCAAGCAGATCTGCGTACTCGTCGCTGACGACGAGCGTGCAACCGACATAAGGTCAGCAACAGTGTTTACTGAGAACGAGAGAGTTCTCAGTAGTTCATCTATGGAAGAGAGTGTCCTAGATGAAAAGACACGAATTGAGCGATATGAGTCCCAATCGTGGGAATCGCTCAAGACAAATCCTCTTTATGAAGATTTGTAGAATTCAAGGATGTATTCCCTGAAACTGTTCCGTGCGAATTACCGAAGGATAAAGGTATTCGACACGAAGTCGAGCTTAAACCAGGCTCGAAGTACTGTTTCATGAAGCAGTGGCCACTGCCTCGTGAACAAGTACTTGCGATCGACAAGTTCTTTGCCGATCGTTTAGCTGCGGGCCATGTGAGGGAATCGACTTCCCCACATAGCTCTCCGACCTTCTGTGTGCGAAAAGCAACAGGAGGGTGGCGGATAGTGCACGCATTTAAAAAGTTGAACGCTGCAACGGTACCGGCTCAGACGCCGATACCGAGGAAGGACGTAATCATTGATTGTATGTCAAAGAGTACCATCTTTTCGTCCATGGATTTGATGGATGGCTTCTATCAAATCCTTATGCTAGAACGGGATGCACCCTATACCGCAGTTGGCACGCCTAGCGGCATGCTCTGGGAATGGCTAGTAATGCCACAAGGGCTTAGTAATGCCCCTGCCACGTTCAACAGATGTGTATCACATCTGTTGAGACCAGTACGAGAATTCGCGCCGAGTTATTTCGATGACGTATTCATCCATAGTCGAGCTATGGATGAGAAGTCGGACGTTGAGGTTCACAAGTACCACGTCCGACAGGTTCTTACAATCATGCGAAAGCATCAATTGTATGCAAACCTCAAGAAGTGTATATTTGCAGCAAGCGAAATACCACTTCTTGGGTGCATCGTTGGTAAGAACGGTGTACGTCCTGATCCCGAAAAGATCAAGGCGATCACCGACTGGCCTGTGCCGGTTGATGTCAAAGGTCTTCGAAAATTCCTTGGGCTAGCGGCGTATTTGCATAAGTATTCACGCAATTACGCCGAGATGACTGTACACCTCTCTCGTTTGTTGATAAAAACGAGAGGTGGTTATGGAACGCTGAATGTCAACGCTCCTTTGAGGGTATCAAGCAGAGCTTGATACAATCCCCAGTCCTAGCAATAGCCGATCAGGACAGGCCATTTCATGTGGTCTGTGATGCCAGCGATTTCGCAATCGGCTGTGCATTAATGCAGTACGACCTTGAAGGCGTTGAACGCGTCGTCTGCTATCAGTCGCGTCAGCTGCAATCCGCTGAGCGGAACTATCCAGTGCATGACAAGGATCTCCTTGCCATGAAGTATGCACTCGCGAAGTTCAGAGTCTATCTATTAGGAGATAGACCCTTCATTGTTTACACTGACCATGCGTCATTACGCACGGCAGTGAACAGCCCGCACCTTTCACAACGAATGGCGCGGTGGTTGTCATTATTTGCAGAATACAACTTTACGGTCGAGTACAAACCAGGACGACTCAATGTCGTCGCTGATGTACTCTCACGTCGTCCCGACTTTGAAACAGTCGCGAAACCCAACAGTGAGACAGTCACTGTTGCGGTTATGACGTCCTCAGTCCCATCTACAACGTTGTATGATGATGTGAGGCGGGCATACGCCCAAGATGGTGAGATTGTGAAGTTGTTGACACATCTCTCCCAACCATCCCGAGAATCGTTGAAACGATTGTCGTCTGCGTATCGATCTGCATCAGATCGACACACTGCTCGCAACGGGTTACTGTATTATACAGCCGTTTCTGGTGACACACCACGTGTTGTCATTCCAGATGATACTGATCTGCGTTTGCGGATCATGTTCGAGTATCACGATGCTCCTATAGGAGGACATCGTGGCCGGGAGAAAACATATCTCACGGTGAGTCGAGACTTTTACTGGCCCCGCCAGTATCAGTTTGTGCGAAAGTATGTTCGCGCATGCGAAGTCTGCCAACGAGTGAAGTCAAGTCCTTCACTGCGTGCACCTTTACAGCCTCTACCGGTTCCGGCTGAGTGCTGGGAATCCATCTCAATGGATTTTTCGGGTTACCCAAAGACGCACGCAGGAATACGGGTATTCTCGTATTTGTTGACAGATTCAGCAAAATGGTACACCTAGTGGCTGTACCAGAGACAATCACGGCAAGTGGCTGTGCTTGTGTCTTTATTGACACCATCTTCCGACTTCATGGGTTGCCCCGTGAACTCGTATCAGACAGAGATCCACGATTCACTGCTGATTTCTGGCGCTCCGTGTTCAAATCAATCGGACAGAGATCCACGATTCACTGCTGATTTCTGGCGTTCCGTGTTCAAATCAATCGGAACGCGCTTGAAGATGTCAACATCTGATCATCCAGAGTCAGATGGTCAGACGGAACGTGCCAATCGTGTCCTTGAAGAGATACTTCGAGGATACGTACACTCCTTTAAGAGTTGGAGTGAGTTTTTGCCAATGGTAGAGTTTGCCATTAACAACTCGGTGCATGCGTCCACGACACATACACCGTTTTTTTACGTGAATGGCTTACGCCATCCGCGTGTACCCACCTTACTAGAGTGTAACTCTGGTTTAAGGGGGGATGGACTCGCGCGAGCAAACACCGATTTGGTTCACGCTTATCACGCTCTGACGAAGAGGTCATTGCGTTTGATGCCGATATCGATAACATCGATATCGAAGACCATGATGCCAGTGAGAGTGCGGAAGCCCTCACTGAAGAAAAGGTTGATGTTGCTGCAGTGCACTCACAGCGCACTGGAGCTAACGAGTCATCAGATGAGTTCATACTGGCTCGTGAAACGGTAGTCCGTTTTGTGCAAGACTCCATCGCCGAAGCGGTGGATAAGCAAAAGCAAAACGCTGACAAGAATGGAAGGGCAAACACTCTTTTATTTAATAAAGGTGACTTAGTCCTACTGTCTACGGTTAATCTACCAAAGCATGTAGTGACTAACTTGGGTAGCAGTAAACTACTACCCAAGTACATTGGCCCATTTCGTGTATTGCACCGCCTAGGCAATGCATACACGATCGTAAGATGCGAACGCATCCCACATTTTACGTTGGTCGGCTTAAGCCGTACCATCAGTACGCTGCTTCTTCCGATGAAGAACGCCCTTGCGCTCAAGCATCTCGCAGAGAGCCTTGTGCTCCCGATGGTGGGCATCAACAAGGGTCTGAAGAGCAGCTATCTCATCCCGAGACCGATCAACAATCCCACGAGCTACCCTTAGCTCGTCACGAAGAGATGTCTGAGATCTCTCGTTCTCAAGCTGAGCAAAGGCAAACTCAGCTCGATGCTTCGAGGCAGTGTCCGCCATTTGGAGACGCCTGTCCCGCTCATGTTCGAGATCGTTGCGCAACCCTTGCGTTACGCGATCAAAGAAGCTCTCGGGTACACACCGATCCACATGATCGTGTGGAGAGCGTCTTTCCTCCTCCTCCACCTCCATTAGAGGACTCTCGCGGTGGCCAGCGCTATCTAGTTGAGCAGCTGTTGAACCACCGCGACGTGAACGGACGTCGGACGAGTTATCCCTTCCGGTGGCGCGGCTATCCCCCGTCCTGGGATTCTTGGGAGCCCCGCTCCCAACTGATAGTTGACGTACTGGGTCTGGTTGAGCAGTACGACGCGACACATCCTGTGCCGCAGAAGGACCGCCGGAGAAAGTCTTCCCGGCACGGTCGTAAAGGGATTTCAGGTTGTCAATCCCTTCGTACATCCCAGTAGAGATACGTACGCGCCACCACGGGCTGGTAAGGAGGTAAGCCTCCTTAGGTGCTCGTGCAGAGTTGTTCACACAACATGGGCACGAGTCTCCCCAAGAGAGGCAGGGTAATCCTTTCTCCCTTGACAGACGATGCAGCTTGTAGCGTGCACCTGTCGGGGTTCGCTTTTCAAACTTATCACGAGCTTTGATAAGTTTGTCGTTCCAAGCGTCACGACCTACATCCTCGAGATTATGGATGTAGGCGTTCCACGCCTGAAGTAGTGAGGGACCATCACGTTTGTGATTCCCACTGTACCATCGATGTCTAAAGAAAGCATCGATGAAGAACTCATGTTCAGCGCGATAGTTTTTCGCGCTGGGGTCAAGGTGATGGATCCTTGACGAATCGAACAATCGTGTTCGATAACGATCACTCGTCGTCGCCGACAAGTGATCCATGACGGATTTAGGAGGCATCCATGCCTTCTTCTCAGGAGCGAGACGCAACACATTGCGGTCCCGCTCTTCCTGCGACGTGCCGACAGAAGTACTGGCACCTCGTTGCGAAGTGGTGTCCATAGGAGAACCGACACCACTGTTAGCGCCCGAGTCTCGCGACCTCGAGCGCCTTCGCTTCGGCGATGGTTCATCTGATTCATCAGATGAACCAAAGATGCTACGACGCAAAGCATCGTCCATGCCACGCTTGGCAGGCGGCTTGGATTCGATCGCCGTCGATACGGATCCGTCTTCCGTATCAGGAGAGTACGAGACACCGAGCTCGTACTCTGTGAAGACATGAGTGTCTTCATGACCAGCGCCTGCATCACCAAGTGACACAGGCTGAGTCGCTTCAGCAACCGATGAGACATCAGTTGCTGCGGTTTCTGCTTCGGCGTCCGCACAGAGACGTGCGGACGCGCTCTCGGCGGCCTTGCTCGCGCACCGCATGGGCTTGTTGACCATGCGATGAACTGCTGGAAAGTGGACTTGGACCAACAAGTGCAAACCCTGTCCCAAATGATTTGGGACGAGTATCCATTTAGTCAATCAGTCACTAAAGTGACTGATGGTTAAGGGGGGGAGGTGATGTAACGGGGTGAATCGTTACATGACAATTTATAAGAAATTGTTAATAGAATATAACTATAAGAGTTAAGTTCTCAGAATATTGTCATAAGGACAATATTCTGTAGCACTTACGAGTAGTTCCTAATTGGTTGATATAGGCCATTATATCAACCAACGAAGACGCGCCACGACAGACGCACGCAATGAGTGGTGAGCAGATAGTTGATTTACACATTTGTATTTAGACATAGTTAGATGAAGATAAATAGTGATTTATTGCAGACATTAACTATTATAAATACAGTTCTACTTTTTACTCTAACCAAGTACTCGCTTCTTCTTACCGTCTTCCTCTGCACGTACGAGTGTACGTGAAGTTACGAGGCACCGCCTTATTCTGTCATCAGAATAAGTAGATTGTACTGTCACCAATACAAGCTTCAGGGTGCCCCGTTACACTTAACCAAGATATCCACATAGCATTTATGTTACGGGGCACCGGAAACTACGTGCTGGATGACCAGTTTCGAGCTGACTCTCGCTTCCAACCGTGAAGGTCAGTGCCCTGCTATCTCTGAACACTGCACAGAGGAATGGTAAACGACTAAGACCAAGACTTAGCTCGTAGGAAAAGCAAACTGTAATATAATATAAACAAGTCCTTCATTAACTTGTTCTTGTTTGACCTGACTTAATTATATTGATATAACAAGACGTACGATGACGTCTACTCACCACCCATGCGCGCGTCTGGCAGTGATTATTGAGTTGACATGATTACAATATCAAACAATGAGTAGGCCTTTCGGTCATCTCAACAATATCCCTGTTCCTTCATGATGTTGTTAAAAAAATTTTAGTGTAATATTTCTTTGTTAACATTTGACACAATGGTAACCTCATGTAAAGAGCTATCCCGTAACAGTTTTTTTTAAGTTCCGACGACACACGCGTCTGGTGCCACAACGCATTCATTAGGCGTTTTTTTCTACGTGTTTCCCGGAGATAACGGAGTTACGCATTAGCACGAAGGTCAATTCGGTGAAAGCTATTTATTGTTATCCGGTATTGTGAACTACGCGGATGTATCCTATTGTATCTCAGAACCTACGCGTGAAACCGAGCAAGAATCAGTTTTGCGGGGAATCCATAAGTGCCTTGAGTAATGGGTTTATCAGGAAACCTTCGATCTCTTTGTCCGACGCTTTCACCACCATCTCCAGCTCTTCGAAACTAAATGTCTTACGATTCAAAAGTTCCAGAACCTTAGCGGTATATAGTTCCGGGAGTGATAATGCCCTCGTGAAATACAAAATGTACCGCTTCAAGGGATCCTTCACTATGTATGTCCGCGAAGGTACCCGAGTTCGCTGTTCCCTTTGGATGTCGAGAACATGACCGGTTAACCATCCCATTTCCAGCCAATTTGCAAACAGCTTCTCCTCCATTTGCTGCGCTTCACGACCGTAGATACAGCTGAGCCGTGCCAGAGACAACATACCTGCGACGTTTGCTTCGCCTCCGTAGCCGGCGATAAATGCGTCGAGCAATGTCCAGGACGTATGGTGTTGCTTATTGTATACACCGATGTATCCCCTCAGTGCCCCGAGGTTTGGTGATGCGAAAGGGTTCCCCACATGATGCCCTGACACCCATGTAGACTTACTACTAATGTCTAGTACCTTGAAAATCTTGCCGGGAGTATTCTCTTTCGATTGCACCCTCCCCATTAGATCGTGCGCCAATTTAAGGGTCATCTCTGTCCACTGACGCTCGGAGAGGGATTGTCGGACAGTAAAAATGAAGCTGTCCATTCCCTTCACTGAGCTCTTCACAAGGTCATTATTGTAAAGGGGCACCCTGAAGCTTGTACTGGTGACAGTACAAGCTGCTTATTCTGATGACAGAATAAGGCGGTGCCTCGTAACTTCACGTACACTCGTACGTGCAGAGGAAGACGGTAAGAAGAAGCGAGTACTTGGTTAGAGTAAAAAGTAGAACTGTATTTAGCATATTTAATGTCTGCAATAAATCACTATTTATCTTCATCTAACTATGTCTAAATACAAATGTGTAAATCAGTTATCTGCTCACCACTCATTGCGTGCGTCTGTCGTGGCGCGTCTTCGTTGGTTGATATAATGGCCTATATCAACCAATTAGGAACTACTTGGAAGTGCTACCGAATATTGTCCTTATGACAATATTCTGAGAATATAACTCTTATAGTTATATTCTATCAACAATTTCTTATAAATTGTTATGTAACGATTCACCCCGTTACATCACCCCCCCCTTAACCATCAGTCACTTTAGTGACTGATTGACTAAATGGATACTCGTCCCAAATCATTTGGGACGGGGTTTCACACTTGTTGGTCCGCGTCCACTTTCCAACATCTCATCGCATGGTAAACAAGCCCATGCGATGCGCGAGCAAGGCCGCCGAGAGCGCGTCTGAACGTCTCTGTGCGGACGCCGAAGCAGAAACTACAGCAACTGATGTCCCATCGGTTGCTGAATCGAATCAGCCTGTATCACCTGGTGATGCAGGCGCTGGTCATGAAGACACTCGTGTCTTCACAGAGTACGAGCTCGGTGTCTCGTACTCTCCTGATACGGATGACGGATCCGTATCGACGGCAATTGAATCCAAGCCGCCTGCCAAGCGTGGCATGGACGATGCTTTGCGTCGCAGCATCTTTGGTTCATCTGATGAGTCAGATGAACCATCGCAGAAGCGAAGGCGCTCGAGGTCGCGAGACTCGGGCGCTAATAGTGGTGTCGTTTCTCCAATGGACACCACTTCACAGCGAGGTGCCAGTACTTCTGTCGGCACGTCGCAGGAAGAGCGGGATCGCAATGTGTTGCGTCTCGCTCCAGAAAAGAAGGCATGGATGCCTCCTAAATCTGTCATGGATCACTTGTCGGCGACGACGAGTGATCGTTATCGAACACGATTGTTCGATTCGTCGAGGATTCATCACCTTGACCCCAGCGCGAAAGACTATCGCGCTGAACATGAGTTCTTCATCGATGCTTTCTTTAGACATCGATGGTACAGTGGGAATCACAAACGTGATGGTCCCTCACTACTTCAGGCGTGGAACGCCTACATCCATAATCTCGAGGATGTAGGTCGTGACGCTTGGAACGACAAACTTATCAAAGCTCGTGATAAGTTTGAAAAGCGAACCCCGACAGGTGCACGCTATAAGCTGCATCGTCTGTCAAGGGAGAAAGGATTACCCTGCCTCTCTTGGGGAGACTCGTGCCCATGTTGTGTGAACAACTCTGCACGAGCACCTAAGGAGGCTTACCTCCTTACCAGCCCGTGGTGGCGCGTACGTGTCTCTACTGAGATGTACGAAGGGATTGACAACCTGAAATCCCTTTACGACCGTGCCGGGAAGACTTTCTCCGGCGGTCCTTCTGCGGCACAGGATGTGTCGCGTCGTACTGCTCGACCAGACCCAGTACGTCAACCATCAATTGGGAGCGGGGCTCCCAAGAATCCCAGGACGGGGGATAGCCGCGCCACCGGACGAGATAACTCGTCCGACGTCCGTTCACGTCGCGGTGGTTCAACAGCTGCTCAACTAGATAGCGCTGGCCACCGCGAGAGTCCTCTAATGGAGGTGGAGGAGGAGGAAAGACGCTCTCCACACGATCATGTGGATCGGTGTGTTCCCGAGAGCTTCTTTGATCGCGTAACGCAAGGGTTACGCGACGATCTCGAGCATGAGCGGAATAGGCGTCTCCAGATGGTGGACACTGCCTCGAAGCATCGAGCTGAGTTTGCCTTTGCTCAGCTTGAGAACGAGAGATCTCTGACATCTCTTCGTGACGAGCTAAGGGTAGCTCGTGGGATTGTTGATCGGTCTCGGGCTGAGATAACTGCTCTTCAGACCCTTGTTGATGCCCACCATCGGGAGCACAAGGCTCTCTGCGAGATGCTTGAGCGCAAGGGCGTTCTTCATCGGAAGAAGCAGCGTACTGATAATACGGCTTAAGCCGACCAACGTAAAATGTGGGATGCGTTCGCATCTTACGTGGTAACTCGATCGTGTATGCATTGCCTAGGCGGTGCAATACACGAAATGGGCCAATGTACTTGGGTAGTAGTTTACTGCTACCCAAGTTAGTCACTACATGCTTTGGTAGATTAACCGTAGACAGTAGGACTAAGTCACCTTTATTAAATAAAAGAGTGTTTGCCCTTCCATTCTTGTCAGCGTTTTGCTTTTGCTTATCCACCGCTTCGGCGATGGAGTCTTGCACAAAACGGACTACCGTTTCACGAGCCAGTATGAACTCATCTGATGACTCGTTAGCTTCAGTGTGCTGTGAGCGGACTGCAGCGACAACAACCTTTTCTTCAGTGAGGGCTTCCGCACTCTCACTGGGATCATTGTCTTCAGTGAGGGCTTCCGCACTCTCACTGGCATCATCTTCTTCGATATCGATGTTATCGATATCGGCATCAAACGCAATGACTTCTTCGTCAGAGCGTGATGAGCGTGAACCAAATCGGTTTTTGCTCGCGCGAGTCCCTCCCCCCTTAAACCAGAGTTACACTCTAGTAAGGTGGGTACACGCGGATGGCGCAAGCCATTCACGTAAAACGGTGTATGTGTCGTGGACGCATGCACCGAGTTGTTGATGGCAAACTCTACCATCGGCAAAAACTCACTCCAACTCTTAAAGGAGTGTACGTATCCTCGAAGTATCTCTTCAAGGACACGATTGGCACGTTCCGTCTGACCATCTGACTCTGGATGATCAGATGTTGACATCTTCAAGCGCGTTCCGAGTGATTTGAACACGGAGCGCCAGAAATCAGCAGTGAATCGTGGATCTCTGTCTGATACGAGTTCACGGGGCAACCCATGAAGTCGGAAGATGGTGTCAATAAAGACACAAGCACAGCCACTTGCCGTGATTGTCTCTGGTACAGCCACAAGGTGTACCATTTTGCTGAATCTGTCAACAAATACGAGAATACCCGTATTCCCGCGTGCGTCTTTGGGTAACCCGAAGACGAAATCCATTGAGATGGATTCCCAGCACTCAGCCGGAACCGGTAGAGGCTGTAAAGGTGCACGCAGTGAAGGACTTGACTTCACTCGTTGGCAGACTTCGCATGCGCGAACATACTTTCGCACAAACTGATACTGGCGGGGCCAGTAAAAGTCTCGACTTACCGTGAGATATGTTTTCTCTCGGCCACGATGTCCTCCTATAGGAACATCGTGATACTCGAACATGATCCGCAAACGCAGATCAGTATCATCTGGAATGACAACACGTGGTGTGTCACCAGAAACGGCTGTATAGTACAGTAAACCGTTACGAGTAGTGTATCGATCTGATGCAGATCGATACGCAGACGACAATCGTTTCAACGATTCTCGAGATGGTTGGGAGAGATGTGACAACAACTTCACTATCTCACCATCTTGGGCGTATGCCCGCCTCACATCATCATACAACGTTGTAGATGGAACTGAGGACGTCATAACCGCAACAGTGACTGTCTCACTGTTGGGTTTCGCGACTGTTTCAAAGTCGGGACGACGTGAGAGTGCATCAGCGACGACATTAAGTCGTCCTGGTTTGTACTCGACCGTAAAGTTGTATTCTGCAAAGAATGACAACCACCGCGCCATTCGTTGTGAAAGGTGCGGGCTGTTCACTGCCGTGCGTAAGGACGCATGGTCAGTGTAAACAACGAAGGGTCTATCTCCTAATAGATAGACTCTGAACTTCGCGAGTGCATACTTCATGGCAAGGAGTTCCTTGTCATGCACTGGATAGTTCCGCTCAGCTGGTTGCAGCTGACGCGACTGATAGCAGACGACGCGTTCAACGCCTTCAAGGTCGTACTGCATTAATGCACAGCCGATTGCGAAATCGCTGGCATCACAGACCACATGAAATGGCCTGTCCTGATCGGCTATTGCTAGGACTGGGGATTGTATCAAGCTCTACTTGATACCCTCAAAGGAGCGTTGACATTCAGCGTTCCATAACCACCTCTCGTTCTTTTTCAACAAACGAGAGAGGTGTACAGTCATCTCGGCGTAATTGCGTGAATACTTATGCAAATACGCCGCTAGCTCAAGGAATTTTCGAAGACCTTTGACATCGACCGGCACGGGCCAGTCGGTGATCGCCTTGATCTTTTCGGGATCAGGACGTACACCGTTCTTACCAACGATGCACCCAAGAAGTGGTATTTCGCTTGCTGCAAATATACACTTCTTGAGGTTTGCATACAATTGATGCTTTCGCATGATTGTAAGAACTTGTCGGACGTGGTACTTGTGAACCTCAACGTCCGACTTTCCATCCATAGCTCGACTATGGATGAATACGTCATCGAAATAACTCGGCGCGAATTCTCGTACTGGTCTCAACAGATGTGATACACACCTGTTGAACGTGGCAGGGGCATTACTGAGCCCTTGTGGCATTACTAGCCATTCCCAGAGCATGCCGCTAGGCGTGCTAACTGCGGTATAGGGTATATCCCGTTCCCGCATTAGGATTTGATAGAAGCCATCCATCAAATCCATGGACGAAAAGATGGTACTCTTTGACATACCATCAATGATTACGTCCTTCCTCGGTATCGGCGTCTGAGCCGGTACCGTTGCAGCGTTCAATTTGTTAAACGCGTGCACTATCCGCCACCCTCCTGTTGCTTTTCGCACACAGAAGGTCGGAGAGCTATGTGGGGAAGTTGATTCCCTCACATGGTCCGCTGCTAAACGATCGGCAAAGAACTTGTCGATCGCAAGTACTTGTTCACGAGGCAGTGGCCACTGCTTCATGACACAGTACTTCGAGCCTGGTTTAAGCTCGACTTCGTGTCGAATACCTTTATCCTTCAGTAATTCGCACGGAACAGTTTCAGGGAATACATCCTTGAATTCAACCAAATCTTCATAGAGAGGATTTTCCTTGAGCGATTCCCATGATTGGGACTCATATCGCTCAATTCGTGTCTTTTCATCTAGGACACTCTCGTCCATAGATGAACTACTGAGAACTCTCTCGTTCTCAGTAAACACTGTTGCTGACCTTATGTCGGTTACATACTCGTCTTCAGCGACGAGTATGCAGATCTGCTTGACTTTGCCACTACGCAGATCACGCAAGAATCTTTTATGTTCGAGCGTTGGCAACTGAGTGATCTCCGAAGTTAACTTCGGAGGCGCAATCAGATCAAGTGTATAAGCGCCTACACATGATCCGTTGTTGACTATGACATTCAATGTCTCTGTCATTTCCTGGGGACTTATTCCCTCAGGCTTCGAAGGACTTATTCCTTCGTCTTCCCGGGGACTTATTCCCGCGGGTTTCGGGGAACTTATTTCCGCCGTATTTGTAATCTTGGGACTTATTCCCTTTACTTCCTCTAGCTGTGGTTGCGCAACCACAGCGAGATCCTCTACGAAAGACTCTCCAGTCGATCTAGGATTATCGTTTCGCTTAACCTGAGCGATCGATTGTTTCTCTTCTAGATGTTCCCCTCTAGGGATACATCTTTGTCCCAGTCCACCCGACTTATTCGAGTGGTGGACCTTCGGCGCAGCCTGTGTTTCCTCACAGCCGCCGGAACTTTTCTCCGAAGTGTAACCGTTTGGTACACTAAGGTTTTGTGCAGTCGTACTAACGACCGAACCACAAGTGAGGCCATCGCACTCACTCGTAGTACATCCACACGCTTGTGGACGCTCCAAAACGTTCATCAGATGGCCATCTGATGAACAAGCGGCAGGCATCGTTACTGTCCAATGTTGCCAGTTTACCCGTGGTTCGTACCTTCTGAGCCACGGTATTCCAAGGATGACATCAAATTTGTCATCCAAATCCAATACGATAAAGTCATCGTCGTATTGGGTATCTTCTAGCGTATAGTGGATCTTCACTATATGCTTCATGACGGTTACGGATGCGCCTGTCGCAAGACGTACCGTCATCCTCGTAGGAGGTGTGTCACATTCACTGAATTTAAAGTGACCATCTTCTAGCGATTGGCGTCGCACAAAATTGTTGGACGCCCCACAATCGACTAGAGCTCGAAGGGACAACTTATTCGTCACTTCGAGTTTCAAGGTAATGAGTGAGATCTCATTACCTAGAGCAGCAACGCACAATGTCTGTGTGTTGGGAGCAACCTTCATCAAGAGGCCTACAAATTCTCTTGACGTTGCTGGATCAGTAGGGTGCTCCGCACCTACTGATCCTGTCCGTTTTTTGACGGTCCATCCCGTTGTTGCGTCTTTGCACCAACTGCGGACCCTCGTCCCTGCCCCTTTCTCATGGGTGGACGGTCACTACGCCCAGTGTCGCGAGACACTGGACGAGGGGCACTACACTCGTAAGCGTAGTGTCCTGTCTTTTGACATCTGTTGCATCTCTGCAACTTCTTGTAGCCTGTAGAGCGAGCCTTCTCGCTCTCTACATAACAGAGTTCCATCGGCTCTGGACCTCCGTTGTCATATCGTCTCGGTTGACGATATGATGTCGAGCTGGCGCGAGCCTGTCTCAGACTGAAGTCTTCCTGCTCCGCAATTGAAATGGCTTGTTCTAGTGAATCTAGTTCAAGCCGGAACAGGTGAGTCTTGACGGGACCATCCGCAAGACCCTGCATGAACACCGAAACCAACGTGTGTTCATCGACCGGGTTGGAACTTATACAACTCGTGAGATGTCGTATATGTTGAGCGTAAGCGTGCACATCACGCTTACCCTGCTTGAGCTTCAAGAGTTCGGTTCGAGCTCTGAACTCAGCTCTAGGCGGTTCAAACGTTTGTCTGAGCCGCGACTTGAAGACTTCCAACGACCCAAACGCATATGGGTCGTGCAGCTTGAGCCCCAGTGCCCAAGTCTTGGCACGTCCTGCCAGATTTGACTGGGCAAATGCAACTTGCATATCCCCGTCGTCGATGCGACGCGCCCTTATGGCGTCATCCAATTCGACGAACCATCTCAAGAGGGAGTCCTCTTCGACTCCCCTATACTTTGAGATGTCAATCTTCAAAGTCTCGGGCCGACGCGAGTGCATCGACCCGCCAGCAGCAGCCTGATGCTGTCTCAACAGTTCAAACTGTTGAGCACCTTGTTCTCTCAACAACTCTGCTTGTTGAGAACCTTGTTGGTGAAGCAAGGCTACTTTCTCGCGTTCTGCGTCAAGTTCATTTTGAATGAACTTGGCGATAGTAGCATGTTGGGCATCTCTATTGAGAGCCTCTAGCATGACGCTAACAGCATGGATGCCCATGGTCGAACCCATTCGTTCAACCGCATCCCATTCGACATCGCTCAAATGGGAGTAGCCGTCACGCGTAGCGTGAAAGCTTTGGTCATCTTCATCATCCAACATATTCATGTTGGATGTGAACGCGGTCCTTGGACGGACTACGAAGTGCTACCAGGTGTAACGGGGCACCCTGAAGCTTGTACTGGTGACAGTACAAGCTACTTATTCTGATGACAGAATAAGGCGGTGCCTCGTAACTTCACGTACACTCGTACGTGCAGAGGAAGACGGTAAGAAGAAGCGAGTACTTGGTTAAAGTAAAAAGTAGAACTGTATTTTGTATAGTTAATGTCTGCAATAAATCACTATTTATCTTCATCTAACTATGTCTAAATACAAATGTGTAAATCAGTTATCTGCTCACCACTCATTGCGTGCGTCTGTCGTGGCGCGTCTTCGTTGGTTGATATAATGGCCTATATCAACCAATTAGGAACTACTTGGAAGTGCTACAGAATATTGTCCTTATGACAATATTCTGAGAATATAACTCTTATAGTTATATTCTATTAACAATTTCTTATAAATTGTTATGTAACGATTCACCCCGTTACAATTATCATCTCGTGCGAGCTGAGCCATGTTCTCTCGTCGGCGCTCCTTTTCATGGGGTTGCCCAGATTCCAATGCAAGACAGCGAGTCTCGAGATATGCCATGATAGCATGTAATTCGAATGACCTCACTTTTTCTTTATAACCGCTGGGAAGCCCGCCCGTGTTTTGACCGTACGAGTGTAGCGAAGTCACCAGTATACCAACTGCACTCGCTACCTTTTTTCCTATCGATGTAGGAATGGGAGGGCTCGCTCGCTCTTCACCTAGCGTGGATTTGAGATCCCCCAGCAGCCGCTTGGCATGCACGCTATCGTAAGGACCATCAGAAAAACGGACACTGGCCGAGAGGTTGAACGCCGTCAGCAAAGGGCGGGGTATTTTGGTAGAGTTCGTGCTGCGTACGATTACGGGTGTCGATGCCATGAGCGCGAAAGTGATGAGACGCATCTTCAGTTGTTGTCGTGGTCTTTCACGAGGGTGAGGGATCAAATTTCGAAGTGACCAAGTAGCTTCACTCGCATAGCTATCCGACGACATCTGAAAGAGCCTTGACCGTAAGCTCTCCAATCCTTTTGTCGACTCTTGCATACTTCTTTCGAATGGCTTTCAGCGCGACTTTCCTCCTGATTCTAGTCAGAGCCAGCACAGTCGAAACAGGGCAAGGGACCTCATTGAAGGCCGACCAACAGGAAGCGCGCAGGACCCGATTCAGCTCGTGACTCTGCACCTAGGCGATGGTGGATTGCACTGATTTCGGTACGGATCATGTAACGGGGTGAATCGTTACATAACAATTTATAAGAAATTGTTAATAGAATATAACTATAAGAGTTATATTCTCAGAATATTGTCATAAGGACAATATTCGGTAGCACTTCCAAGTAGTTCCTAATTGGTTGATATAGGCCATTATATCAACCAACGAAGACGCGCCACGACAGACGCACGCAATGAGTGGTGAGCAGATAACTGATTTACACATTTGTATTTAGACATAGTTAGATGAAGATAAATAGTGATTTATTGCAGACATTAACTATTATAAATACAGTTCTACTTTTACTCTAACCGAGTACTCGCTTCTTCTTACCGTCTTCCTCTGCACGTACGAGTGTACGTGAAGTTACGAGGCACCGCCTTATTCTGTTATCAGAATAAGCAGCTTGTACTGTCACCAGTACAAGCTTCAGGGTGCCCCGTTACACCTGGTAGCACTTCGTAGTCCGTCCAAGGACCGCGTTCACATCCAACATGAATATGTTGGATGATGAAGATGACCAAAGCTTTCACGCTACGCGTGACGGCTACTCCCATTTGAGCGATGTCGAATGGGATGCGGTTGAACGAATGGGTTCGACCATGGGCATCCATGCTGTTAGCGTCATGCTAGAGGCTCTCAATAGAGATGCCCAACATGCTACTATCGCCAAGTTCATTCAAAATGAACTTGACGCAGAACGCGAGAAAGTAGCCTTGCTTCACCAACAAGGTTCTCAACAAGCAGAGTTGTTGAGAGAACAAGGTGCTCAACAGTTTGAACTGTTGAGACAGCAGCAGGCTGCTGCTGGCGGGTCGATGCACTCGCGTCGGCCCGAGACTTTGAAGATTGACATCTCCAAGTATAGGGGGTCGAAGAAGACTCCCTCTTGAGATGGTTTGTCGAGGTGGATGACGCCATAAGGGCGCGTCGCATCGACGACGGGGATATGCAAGTTGCATTTGCCCAGTCAAATCTGGCAGGACGTGCCAAGACTTGGGCACTGGGGCTCAAGCTGCACGACCCATACGCGTTTGGGTCGTTGGAAGTCTTCAAGTCGCGGCTCAGACAAACGTTTGAACCGCCTAGAGCTGAGTTCAGAGCTCGAACCGAACTCTTGAAGCTCAAGCAGGGTAAGCGTGATGTGCACGCTTACGCTCAACATATACGACATCTCACGAGTTGTATAAGTTCCAATCCGGTGGATGAACACACGTTGGTTTCGGTGTTCATGCAGGGTCTTGCGGATGGTCCCGTCAAGACTCACCTGTTCCGGCTTGAACTAGATTCACTAGAACAAGCCATTTCAATTGCGGAGCAGGAAGACTTCAGTCTGAGACAGGCTCGCGCCAGCTCGACATCATATCGTCAACCGAGACGATATGACAACGGAGGTCCAGAGCCGATGGAACTCTGTTATGTAGAGAGCGAGAAGGCTCGCTCTACAGGCTACAAGAAGTTGCAGAGATGCAACAGATGTCAAAAGACAGGACACTACGCTTACGAGTGTAGTGCCCCTCGTCCAGTGTCTCGCGACACTGGGCGTAGTGACCGTCCACCCATGAGAAAGGGGCAGGGACGAGGGTCCGCAGTTGGTGCAAAGACGCAACAACAGGGATGGACCGTCAAAAAACGGACAGGATCAGTAGGTGCGGAGCACCCTACTGATCCAGCAACGTCAAGAGAATTTGTAGGCCTCTTGATGAAGGTTGCTCCCAACACACAGACATTGTGCGTTGCTGCTCTAGGTAATGAGATCTCACTCATTACCTTGAAACTCGAAGTGACGAATAAGTTGTCCCTTCGAGCTCTAGTCGATTGTGGGGCGTCCAACAATTTTGTGCGACGCCAATCGCTAGAAGATGGTCACTTTAAATTCAGTGAATGTGACACACCTCCTACGAGGATGACGGTACGTCTTGCGACAGGCGCATCCGTAACCGTCATGAAGCATATAGTGAAGATCCACTATACGCTAGAAGATACCCAATACGACGATGACTTTATCGTATTGGATTTGGATGACAAATTTGATGTCATCCTTGGAATACCGTGGCTCAGAAGGTACGAACCACGGGTAAACTGGCAACATTGGACAGTAACGATGCCTGCCGCTTGTTCATCAGATGGCCATCTGATGAACGTTTTGGAGCGTCCACAAGCGTGTGGATGTACTACGAGTGAGTGCGATGGCCTCACTTGTGGTACGGTCGTTAGTACGACTGCACAAAACCTTAGTGTACCAAACGGTTACACTTCGGAGCCAAGTTCCGGCGGCTGTGAGGAAACACAGGCTGCGCCGAAGGTCCACCACTCGAATAAGTCGGGTGGACTGGGACAAAGATGTATCCCTAGAGGGGAACATCTAGAAGAGAAACAATCGATCGCTCAGGTTAAGCGAAACGATAATCCTAGATCGACTGGAGAGTCTTTCGTAGAGGATCTCGCTGTGGTTGCGCAACCCCAGCTAGAGGAAGTAAAGGGAATAAGTCCCAAGATTACAAATACGGCGGAAATAAGTTCCCCGAAACCCGCGGGAATAAGTCCCCGGGAAGACGAAGGAATAAGTCCTTCGAAGCCTGAGGGAATAAGTCCCCAGGAAATGACAGAGACATTGAATGTCATAGTCAATAACGGATCATGTGTAGGCGCTTATACACTTGATCTGATTGCGCCTCCGAAGTTAACTTCGGAGATCACTCAGTTGCCAACGCTCGAACATAAAAGGTTCTTGCGTGATCTGCGTAGTGGCAAAGTCAAGCAGATCTGCATACTCGTCGCTGACGACGAGCGTGCAACCGACATAAGGTCAGCAACAGTGTTTACTGAGAACGAGAGAGTTCTCAGTAGTTCATCTATGGACGAGAGTGTCCTAGATGAAAAGACACGAATTGAGCGATATGAGTCCCAATCATGGGAATCGCTCAAGGAAAATCCTCTCTATGAAGATTTGGTTGAATTCAAGGATGTATTCCCTGAAACTGTTCCGTGCGAATTACTGAAGGATAAAGGTATTCGACACGAAGTCGAGCTTAAACCAGGCTCGAAGTACTGTGTCATGAAGCAGTGGCCACTGCCTCGTGAACAAGTACTTGCGATCGACAAGTTCTTTGCCGATCGTTTAGCAGCCGGACCATGTGAGGGAATCAACTTCCCCACATAGCTCTCCGACCTTCTGTGTGCGAAAAGCAACAGGAGGGTGGCGGATAGTGCACGCGTTTAACAAATTGAACGCTGCAACGGTACCGGCTCAGACGCCGATACCGAGGAAGGACGTAATCATTGATGGTATGTCAAAGAGTACCATCTTTTCGTCCATGGATTTGATGGATGGCTTCTATCAAATCCTAATGCGGGAACAGGATATACCCTATACCGCAGTTAGCACGCCTAGCGGCATGCTCTGGGAATGGCTAGTAATGCCACAAGGGCTCAGTAATGCCCCTGCCACGTTCAACAGATGTGTATCACATCTGTTGAGACCAGTACGAGAGTTCGCGCCGAGTTATTTCGATGACGTATTCATCCATAGTCGAGCTATGGATGAGAAGTCGGACGTTGAGGTTCACAGGTACCACGTCCGACAAGTTCTTACAATCATGCGAAAGCATCAATTTGTATGCTAACCTCAAGAAGTGTATATTTGCAGCAAGCGAAATACCACTTCTTGGGTGCATCGTTGGTAAGAACGGTGTACGTCCTGATCCCGAAAAGATCAAGGCGATCACCGACTGGCCTGTGCCGGTCGATGTCAAAGGTCTTCGAAAATTCCTTGGGCTAGCGGCGTATTTGCATAAGTATTCACGCAATTACGCCGAGATGACTGTACACCTCTCTCGTTTGTTGAAAAGAACGAGAGGTGGTTATGGAACGCTGAATGTCAACGCTCCTTTGAGGGTATCAAGCAGAGCTTGATACAATCCCCAGTCCTAGCAATAGCCGATCAGGACAGGCCATTTCATGTGGTCTGTGATGCCAGCGATTTCGCAATCGGCTGTGCATTAATGCAGTACGACCTTGAAGGCGTTGAACGCGTCGTCTGCTATCAGTCGCGTCAGCTGCAACCAGCTGAGCGGAACTATCCAGTGCATGACAAGGAACTCCTTGCCATGAAGTATGCACTCGCGAAGTTCAGAGTCTATCTATTAGGAGATAGACCCTTCGTTGTTTACACTGACCATGCGTCCTTACGCACGGCAGTGAACAGCCCGCACCTTTCACAACGAATGGCGCGGTGGTTGTCATTCTTTGCAGAATACAACTTTACGGTCGAGTACAAACCAGGACGACTTAATGTCGTCGCTGATGCACTCTCACGTCGTCCCGACTTTGAAACAGTCGCGAAACCCAACAGTGAGACAGTCACTGTTGCGGTTATGACGTCCTCAGTCCCATCTACAATGTTGTATGATGATGTGAGGCGGGCATACGCCCCAGATGGTGAGATAGTGAAGTTGTTGTCACATCTCTCCCAACCATCCCGAGAATCGTTGAAACGATTGTCGTCTGCGTATCGATCTGCATCAGATCGATACACTACTCGTAACGGTTTACTGTATTATACAGCCGTTTCTGGTGACACACCACGTGTTGTCATTCCAGATGATACTGATCTGCGTTTGCGGATCATGTTCGAGTATCACGATGCTCCTATAGGAGGACATCGTGGCCGAGAGAAAACATATCTCACGGTAAGTCGAGACTTTTACTGGCCCCGCCAGTATCAGTTTGTGCGAAAGTATGTTCGCGCATGCGAAGTCTGCCAACGAGTGAAGTCAAGTCCTTCACTGCGTGCACCTTTACAGCCTCTACCGGTTCCGGCTGAGTGCTGGGAATCCATCTCAATGGATTTCGTCTTCGGGTTACCCAAAGACGCACGCGGGAATACGGGTATTCTCGTATTTGTTGACAGATTCAGCAAAATGGTACACCTTGTGGCTGTACCAGAGACAATCACGGCAAGTGGCTGTGCTTGTGTCTTTATTGACACCATCTTCCGACTTCATGGGTTGCCCCGTGAACTCGTATCAGACAGAGATCCACGATTCACTGCTGATTTCTGGCGCTCCGTGTTCAAATCACTCGGAACGCGCTTGAAGATGTCAACATCTGATCATCCAGAGTCAGATGGTCAGACGGAACGTGCCAATCGTGTCCTTGAAGAGATACTTCGAGGATACGTACACTCCTTTAAGAGTTGGAGTGAGTTTTTGCCGATGGTAGAGTTTGCCATCAACAACTCGGTGCATGCGTCCACGACACATACAC
Source organism: Peronospora matthiolae (assembly GCA_921007115.2). Lineage (NCBI taxonomy): Eukaryota > Oomycota > Peronosporomycetes > Peronosporales > Peronosporaceae > Peronospora > Peronospora matthiolae. The sequence goes on along the minus strand of CAKLBY020000024.1, from coordinate 90,915 downwards.
CGTTTTACGTGAATGGCTTGCGCCATCCGCGTGTACCCACCTTACTAGAGTGTAACTCTGGTTTAAGGGGAGGGGACTCGCGCGAGCAAAAACCGATTTGGTTCACGCTCATCACGCTCTGACGAAGAAGTCATTGCGTTTGATGCCGATATCGATAACATCGATATCGAAGAAGATGATGCCAGTGAGAGTGCGGAAGCCCTCACTGAAGACAATGATCCCAGTGAGAGTGCGGAAGCCCTCACTGAAGAAAAGGTTGTTGTCGCTGCAGTCCGCTCACAGCACACTGAAGCTAACGAGTCATCAGATGAGTTCATACTGGCTCGTGAAACGGTAGTCCGTTTTGTGCAAGACTCCATCGCCGAAGCGGTGGATAAGCAAAAGCAAAACGCTGACAAGAATGGAAGGGCAAACACTCTTTTATTTAATAAAGGTGACTTAGTCCTACTGTCTACGGTTAATCTACCAAAGCATGTAGTGACTAACTTGGGTAGCAGTAAACTACTACCCAAGTACATTGGCCCATTTCGTGTATTGCACCGCCTAGGCAATGCATACACGATCGTAAGATGCGAACGCATCCCACATTTTACGTTGGTCGGCTTAAGCCGTACCATCAGTACGCTGCTTCTTCCGATGAAGAACGCCCTTGCGCTCAAGCATCTCGCAGAGAGCCTTGTGCTCCCGATGGTGGGCATCAACAAGGGTCTGAAGAGCAGTTATCTCAGCCCGAGACCGATCAACAATCCCACGAGCTACCCTTAGCTCGTCACGAAGAGATGTCAGAGATCTCTCGTTCTCAAGCTGAGCAAAGGCAAACTCAGCTCGATGCTTCGAGGCAGTGTCCACCATCTGGAGACGCCTATTCCGCTCATGCTCGAGATCGCCGCGTAACCCTTGCGTTACGCGATCAAAGAAGCTCTCGGGAACACACCGATCCACATGATCGTGTGGAGAGCGTCTTTCCTCCTCCTCCACCTCCATTAGAGGACTCTCGCGGTGGCCAGCGCTATCTAGTTGAGCAGCTGTTGAACCACCGCGACGTGAACGGACGTCGGACGAGTTACCTCGTCCGGTGGCGCGGCTATCCCCCGTCCTGGGATTCTTGGGAGCCCCGCTCCCAACTGATGGTTGACGTACTGGGTTTGGTTGAGCAGTACGACGCGGCACATCCTGTGCCGCAGAAGGACCGCCGGAGAAAGTCTTCCCGGCACGGTCGTAAAGGGATTTCAGGTTGTCAATCCCTTCGTACATCTCAGTAGAGACACGTACGCGCCACCACGGGCTGGTAAGGAGGTAAGCCTCCTTAGGTGCTCGTGCAGAGTTGTTCACACAACATGGGCACGAGTCTCCCCAAGAGAGGCAGGGTAATCCTTTCTCCCTTGACAGACGATGCAGCTTGTAGCGTGCACCTGTGGGGGTTCGCTTTTCAAACTTATCACGAGCTTTGATAAGTTTGTCGTTCCAAGCGTCACGACCTACATCCTCGAGATTATGGATGTAGGCGTTCCACGCCTGAAGTAGTGAGGGACCATCACGTTTGTGATTCCCACTGTACCATCGATGTCTGAAGAAAGCATCGATGAAGAACTCATGTTCAGCGCGATAGTCTTTCGCGCTGGGGTCAAGGTGATGGATCCTTGACGAATCGAACAATCGTGTTCGATAACGATCACTCGTCGTCGCCGACAAGTGATCCATGACGGATTTTGGAGGCATCCATGCCTTCTTTTCTGGAGCGAGACGCAACACATTGCGGTCCCGCTCTTCCTGCGACGTGCCGACAGAAGTACTGGCACCTCGCTGTGAAGTGGTGTCCATTGGAGAACCGACACCACTATTAGCGCCCGAGTCTCGCGACCTCGAGCGCCTTCGCTTCGGCGATGGTTCATCTGATTCATCAGATGAACCAAAGATGCTGCGACGCAAAGCATCGTCCATGCCACGCTTGGCAGGCGGCTTAGATTCAATCGCCGTCGATACGGATCCGTCATCCGTATCAGGAGAGTACGAGACACCGAGCTCGTACTCTGTGAAGACACGAGTGTCTTCATGACCAGCGCCTGCGTCACCAAGTGACACAGGCTGGGTCTCTTCAGCAACCGATGAGACATCAGTTGCTGTTGTTTCTGCTTCGGCGTCCGCACAGAGACGTGCAGACGCGCTCTCGGCGGCCTTGCTCGCGCATCGCATGGGCTTGTTAACCATGCGATGAGATGTTGGAAAGTGGACGCGGACCAACAAGTGCAAACCCTGTCCCAAATGATTTGGGACGAGTATCCATTTAGTCAATCAGTCACTAAAGTGACTGATGGTTAGGGGGTGATGTAACGGGGTGAATCGTTACATAACAATTTATAAGAAATTGTTAATAGAATATAACTATAAGAGTTATATTCTCAGAATATTGTCATAAGGACAATATTCGGTAGCACTTCCAAGTAGTTCCAATTGGGTTGATATAGGCCATTATATCAACCAACGAAGACGGGTGACGATGCAGACGCACGCAATGAGTGGTGAGCCGCATAACTTTAGTTACTGTTGGTATTTAGACGATAGTTAGATGAAGATCAAATTTAAGTGAAGAAGCTTCACTGCACACTATCACTACATCTAAAGAGCCTTTACCGTAACTCTCCAATCCTTTTGTCGACTCTTGCATACTTCTTTCGATGGCTTTCAGCGCGACTTTCCTCCTGATCTGGTTAGAGTCAGCACAGTGAATACAGGGCAAGGCCTCATTGAACCGACAACAGGAAGCGCGCAGGACTCGATACAGCTCGTACTCTGCACCAGGCGACCGTGGATTGCCCCGTTACAGATCAGCACCAGAGCTCAACGTCTGTTCTCACAGAAAACGGCGAACGAACGATAGGTCACAATCTTTAGAAATATGGTCTCGTCTTCGTGGCGCACCCTCTGATTCACAGCTTCCTCCTGATAGGCTAGGCCGTAACCTCACATCGCTCCTTTGCAAAGCACTCAGGAAAGCACGCCTTTCGGAATCGCAAAAAGTCTTCACCCGGCCACTCATGACTTTCGCAAATCAGCTTGACGGAAACGCTAGAACCGATGTACGGCAAAGCGCTGCGCCCAGACAAACACGAGGCGACCATCGTGACAGCCTCACATCCTGTCAAACCCGGAGAAGGTATCGGGTCACAACCCGGCAAAAACATGGATTGCACATGCCAGCTCGGGGCGATAGCGTAAAGAGAGCATCGAACAATAGAATCGACAATCGAGGACGTCATGCTTTATGCACGCATCGAGTACGTTTGGAGCGCGAAGGATCTAGAGGGTTACCGTTTCTACTGTAGCCAGTCACGATCAGCCCCAGGGTGACCCGGCGTTAACTCACGTTAGTCCAGAGACCTCGCACATAGCTGAGATCATGCATCAAAACAATCGGAACCTCTCAATTAGGTAACTGATCCTTGTCGATGTGGTGTCACCTAAGGCAGCTCACCATCCCTCGATCCTTGCGAGTGTAACGTGGCCATGCTCTGATGCAAAAATCAAGCACGACTGCAGGTTACGTGAACCTTCTGATCGAAAGTCTGTGACCACGCGAGACATGCGAGGTCTCGATGGTGTGGCGAGGTCTACCGAAGGAGACAGGCGGCGTGCGTGCGTGTTCAGCTCAGCTTACACCTGTTGACGACGCCGTTTAGACATTGAGAGAGGGTCGAAGAAGGGACAGCTTGCGACCTGCAGATCTAAGCGGATTATTACCAAGCTTTTTTGCATCAGGTGTTGATACGTACAAGGGCAAACTTTGCAACGCGGGACACAAGTGATGGTCAAAATCAGCACACATTGAACTGCAAAATGAATGACCTTTTCACTCAAAACTCGCGCAAGACTCGACAAGCGCGTGCTTTCGCTCACCCGTCTACAGTCTCGGTGCCAAGAGACCCGCGTCGCGTGCACTCTTTCAGCGTTTTCGTCTTAGCGATGGAAGCAAACCTATCGCTTGGATCTAACACAGCTGTAATCGTCGTTGTACGGATTGATCAATTTCTCATTGCTTTGTTCCCTCAATTTCGGCGTGCCGACTGAGATGCGATGAACAACTGAATGACCTGCATGAATCTAATATGCATACGTTACGACTGAATGATCTACCTCGATTGGCCGTCGCTCTCTAGTCTCAGCAGCAGACTTCCATGTCTATCAGTGGAAGACGCACAACAACAAGTCACTGCGAGCTTCATTTCGAGCTGTGTACATTGATTCGAGCCGTATCCAGCTAAACACGCTCTGCGTTTGCGTCCCTGATTTCCTCGCTCATGATATCAGTGAAGCAAATCTCGACTTCGTGCAATGGAATCTGTAGCACTTCCCCCTTCGGTTCATCGGTGTACGGCCGTAACCTTCGCGACTCGATAACTTGTTTGCTACTGGCGAGGAGGCTACTGCTCCTGGTCAGTATAACACCTACCTTGTTTACTGTTTCGGACACCCTTGTACCAAATCTTGCAAAACAATGTCGTGAATGACCTGATGATAAAAGACTACAACTGTAACGGGGCACCCTGAAGCTTGTACTGGTGACAGTACAAGCTACTTATTCTGATGACAGAATAAGGCGGTGCCTCGTAACTTCACGTACACTCGTACGTGCAGAGGAAGACGGTAAGAAGAAGCGAGTACTTGGTTAAAGTAAAAAGTAGAACTGTATTTAGTATAGTTAATGTCTGCAATAAATCACTATTTATCTTCATCTAACTATGTCTAAATACAAATGTGTAAATCAACTATCTGCTCACCACTCATTGCGTGCGTCTGTCGTGGCGCGTCTTCGTTGGTTGATATAATGGCCTATATCAACCAATTAGGAACTACTCGTAAGTGCTACAGAATATTTGTCCTTATGACAATATTCTGAGAATATAACTCTTATAGTTATATTCTATTAACATTTCTTATAAATTGTCATGTAACGATTCACCCCGTTACATCACCCCCCCCCTAACCATCAGTCACTTTAGTTACTGATTGACTAAATGGATACTCGTCCCAAATCATTTGGGACAGGGTTTGCACTTGTTGGTCCGCGTCCACTTTCCAACATCTCATCGCATGGTTAACAAGCCCATGCGATGCGCGAGCAAGGCCGCCGAGAGCGCGTCTGCACGTCTCTGTGCGGACGCCGAAGCAGAAACAACAGCAACTGATGTCTCATCGGTTGCTGAAGCGACCCAGCCTGTGTCACTTGGTGATGCAGGCGCTGGTCATGAAGACACTCGTGTCTTCACAGAGTACGAGCTCGGTGTCTCGTACTCTCCTGATACGGATGACGGATCCGTATCGACGGCGATTGAATCTAAGCCGCCTGCCAAGCGTGGCATGGACGATGCTTTGCGTCGTAGCATCTTTGGTTCATCTGATGAATCAGATGAACCATCGCCGAAGCGAAGGCGCTCGAGGTCGCGAGACTCGGGCGCTAATAGTGGTGTCGGTTCTCCAATGGACACCACTTCACAGCGAGGTGCCAGTACTTCTGTCGGCACGTCGCAGGAAGAGCGGGACCGCAATGTGTTGCGTCTCGCTCCAGAAAAGAAGGCATGGATGCCTCCTAAATCCGTCATGGATCACTTGTCGGCGACGACGAGTGATCGTTATCGAACACGATTGTTCGATTCGTCAAGGATCCATCACCTTGACCCCAGCGCGAAAAACTATCGCGCTGAACATGAGTTCTTCATCGATGCTTTCTTTAGACATCGATGGTACAGTGGGAATCACAAACGTGATGGTCCCTCACTACTTCAGGCGTGGAACGCCTACATCCATAATCTCGAGGATGTAGGTCGTGACGCTTGGAACGACAAACTTATCAAAGCTCGTGATAAGTTTGAAAAGCGAACCCCGACAGGTGCACGCTACAAGCTGCATCGTCTGTCAAGGGAGAAAGGATTACCCTGCCTCTCTTGGGGAGACTCGTGTCCATGTTGTGTGAACAACTCTGCACGAGCACCTAAGGAGGCTTACCTCCTTACCAGCCCGTGGTGGCGCGTACGTGTCTCTACTGAGATGTACGAAGGGATTGACGATCTGAAATCCCTTTACGACCGTGCCGGGAAGACTTTCTCCGGCGGTCCTTCTGCGGCACAGGATGTGCCGCGTCGTACTGCTCAACCAAACCCAGTACGTCAACCATCAGTTGGGAGCGGGGCTCCCAAGAATCCCAGGACGGGGGATAGCCGCGCCACCGGACGAGATAACTCGTCCGACGTCCGTTCACGTCGCGGTGGTTCAACAGCTGCTCAACTAGATAGCGCTGGCCACCGCGAGAGTCCTCTAATGGAGGTGGAGGAGGAGGAAAGACGCTCTCCACACGATCATGTGGATCGGTGTGTTCCCGAGAGCTTCTTTGATCGCGTAACGCAAGGGTTGCGCAACGATCTCGAACATGAGCGGGACAGGCGTCTCCAAATGGCGGACACTGCCTCGAAGCATCGAGCTGAGTTTGCCTTTGCTCAGCTTGAGAACGAGAGATCTCAGACATCTCTTCGTGACGAGCTAAGGGTAGCTCGTGGGATTGTTGATCGGTCTCGGGATGAGATAGCTGCTCTTCAGACCCTTGTTGATGCCCACCATCGGGAGCACAAGGCTCTCTGCGAGATGCTTGAGCGCAAGGGCGTTCTTCATCGGAAGAAGCAGCGTACTGATGGTACGGCTTAAGCCGACCAACGTAAAATGTGGGATGCGTTCGCATCTTACGATCGTGTATGCATTGCCTAGGCGGTGCAATACACGAAATGGGCCAATGTACTTGGGTAGTAGTTTACTGCTACCCAAGTTAGTCACTACATGCTTTGGTAGATTAACCGTAGACAGTAGGACTAAGTCACCTTTATTAAATAAAAGAGTGTTTGCCCTTCCATTCTTGTCAGCGTTTTGCTTTTGCTTATCCACCGCTTCGGCGATGGAGTCTTGCACAAAACGGACTACCGTTTCACGAGCCAGTATGAACTCATCTGATGACTCGTTAGCTTCAGTGTGCTGTGAGCGGACTGCAGCAACATCAACCTTTTCTTCAGTGAGGGCTTCCGCACTCTCACTGGCATCATGGTCTTCGATATCGATGTTATCGATATCGGCATCAAACGCAATGACCTCTTCGTCAGAGCGTGATAAGCGTGAACCAAATCGGTGTTTGCTCGCGCGAGTCCATCCCCCCTTAAACCAGAGTTACACTCTAGTAAGGTGGGTACACGCGGATGGCGTAAGCCATTCACGTAAAAAACGGTGTATGTGTCGTGGACGCATGCACCGAGTTGTTAATGGCAAACTCTACCATTGGCAAAAACTCACTCCAACTCTTAAAGGAGTGTACGTATCCTCGAAGTATCTCTTCAAGGACACGATTGGCACGTTCCGTCTGACCATCTGACTCTGGATGATCAGATGTTGACATCTTCAAGCGCGTTCCGATTGATTTGAACACGGAACGCCAGAAATCAGCAGTGAATCGTGGATCTCTGTCCGATTGATTTGAACACGGAACGCCAGAAATCAGCAGTGAATCGTGGATCTCTGTCTGATACGAGTTCACGGGGCAACCCATGAAGTCGGAAGATGGTGTCAATAAAGACACAAGCACAGCCACATGCCGTGATTGTCTCTGGTACAGCCACAAGGTGTACCATTTTGCTGAATCTGTCAACAAATACGAGAATACCCGTATTCCCGCGTGCGTCTTTGGGTAACCCGAAGACGAAATCCATTGAGATGGATTCCCAGCACTCAGCCGGAACCGGTAGAGGCTGTAAAGGTGCACGCAGTGAAGGACTTGACTTCACTCGGTGACAGACTTCGCATGCGCGAACATACTTTCGCACAAACTGATACTGGCGGGGCCAGTAAAAGTCTCGACTCACCGTGAGATATGTTTTCTCCCGGCCACGATGTCCTCCTATAGGAGCATCGTGATACTCGAACATGATCCGCAAACGCAGATCAGTATCATCTGGAATGACAACACGTGGTGTGTCACCAGAAACGGCTGTATAATACAGTAAACCGTTACGAGTAGTGTATCGATCTGATGCAGATCGATACGCAGACGACAATCGTTTCAACGATTCTCGAGATGGTTGGGAGAGATGTGACAACAACTTCACAATCTCACCATCTTGGGCGTATGCCCGCCTCACATCATCATACAACGTTGTAGATGGAACTGAGGACGTCATAACCGCAACAGTGACTGTCTCACTGTTGGGTTTCGCGACTGTTTCAAAGTCGGGACGACGTGAGAGTGCATCAGCGACGACATTAAGTCGTCCTGGTTTGTACTCGACCGTAAAGTTGTATTCTGCAAAGAATGACAACCACCGCGCCATTCGTTGTGAAAGGTGCGGGCTGTTCACTGCCGTGCGTAAGGACGCATGGTCAGTGTAAACAACGAAGGGTCTATCTCCTAATAGATAGACTCTGAACTTCGCGAGTGCATACTTCATGGCAAGGAGTTCCTTGTCATGCACTGGATAGTTCCGCTCAGCTGGTTGCAGCTGACGCGACTGATAGCAGACGACGCGTTCAACGCCTTCAAGGTCGTACTGCATTAATGCACAGCCGATTGCGAAATCGCTGGCATCACAGACCACATGAAATGGCCTGTCCTGATCGGCTATTGCTAGGACTGGGGATTGTATCAAGCTCTGCTTGATACCCTCAAAGGAGCGTTGACATTCAGCGTTCCATAACCACCTCTCGTTCTTTTTCAACAAACGAGAGAGGTGTACAGTCATCTCGGCGTAATTGCGTGAATACTTATGCAAATACGCCGCTAGCCCAAGGAATTTTCGAAGACCTTTGACATCGACCGGCACAGGCCAGTCGGTGATCGCCTTGATCTTTTCGGGATCAGGACGTACACCGTTCTTACCAACGATGCACCCAAGAAGTGGTATTTCGCTTGCTGCAAATATACACTTCTTGAGGTTAGCATACAATTGATGCTTTCGCATGATTGTAAGAACTTGTCGGACGTGGTACCTGTGAACCTCAACGTCCGACTTCTCATCCATAGCTCGACTATGGATGAATACGTCATCGAAATAACTCGGCGCGAACTCTCGTACTGGTCTCAACAGATGTGATACACATCTGTTGAACGTGGCAGGGGCATTACTGAGCCCTTGTGGCATTACTAGCCATTCCCAGAGCATGCCGCTAGGCGTGCTAACTGCGGTATAGGGTATATCCCGTTCCCGCATTAGGATTTGATAGAAGCCATCCATCAAATCCATGGACGAAAAGATGGTACTCTTTGACATACCATCAATGATTACGTCCTTCCTCGGTATCGGCGTCTGAGCCGGTACCGTTGCAGCGTTCAATTTGTTAAACGCGTGCACTATCCGCCACCCTCCTGTTGCTTTTCGCACACAGAAGGTCGGAGAGCTATGTGGGGAAGTTGATTCCCTCACATGGTCCGCTGCTAAACGATCGGCAAAGAACTTGTCGATCGCAAGTACTTGTTCACGAGGCAGTGGCCACTGCTTCATGACACAGTACTTCGAGCCTGGTTTAAGCTCGACTTCGTGTCGAATACCTTTATCCTTCGGTAATTCGCACGGAACAGTTTCAGGGAATACATCCTTGAATTCAACCAAATCTTCATAGAGAGGATTTTCCTTGAGCGATTCCCATGATTGGGACTCATATCGCTCAATTCGTGTCTTTTCATCTAGGACACTCTCGTCCATAGATGAACTACTGAGAACTCTCTCGTTCTCAGTAAACACTGTTGCTGACCTTATGTCGGTTGCACGCTCGTCGTCAGCGACGAGTACGCAGATCTGCTTGACTTTGCCACTACGCAGATCACGCAAGAACCTTTTATGTTCGAGCGTTGGCAACTGAGTGATCTCCGAAGTCAACTTCGGAGGCGCTATCAGATCAAGTGTATAAGCGCCTACACTTGATCCGTTATTGACTATGACATTCAATGTCTCTGTCATTTCCTGGGGACTTATTCCCTCAGGCCTCGAAGGACTTATTCCTTCGTCTTCCCGGGGACTTATTCCCGCGGGTTTCGGGGAACTTATTTCCGCCGTATTTGTAATCTTGGGACTTATTCCCTTTACTTCCTCTAGCTGGGGTTGCGCAACCACATCGAGATCCTCTACGAAAGACTCTCCAGTCGATCTAGGATTATCGTTTCGCTTAACCTGAGCGATCGATTGTTTCTCTTCTAGATGTTCCCCGCTAGGGATACATCTTTGTCCCAGTCTACCCGACTTATTCGAGTGGTGAACCTTCGGCGCAGCCTGTGTTTCCTCACAGCCGCCGGAACTTTGCTCCGAAGTGTAACCGTTTGGTACACTAAGGTTTTGTGCAGTCGCACTAACGACCGTACCACAAGTGAGGCCATCGCACTCGCTCGTAGTATATCCACACGCTTGTGGACGCTCCAAAACGTTCATCAGATGGCCATCTGATGAACAAGCGGCAGTCATCGTTACTGTTCGATGTTGCCAGTTTACCCGTGGTTCGTACCTTCTGAGCCACGGTATTCCAAGGATGACATCAAATTTGTCATCCAAATCCAATACGATAAAGTCATCGTCGTATTGGGTATCTTCTAGCGTATAGTGGATCTTCACTATATGCTTCATGACGGTTACGGATGCGCCTGTCGCAAGACGTACCGTCATCCTCGTAGGAGGTGTGTCACATTCACTGAATTTAAAGTGACCATCTTCTAGCGATTGGCGTCGCACAAAATTGTTGGACGCCCCACAATCGACTAGAGCTCGAAGGGACAACTTATTCGTCACTTCGAGTTTCAAGGTAATGAGTGGGATCTCATTACCTAGAGCAGCAACGCACAACGTTTGTGTGTTGGGAGCAACCTTCATCAAGAGGCCTGCAAATTCTCTTGACGTTGCTGGACCAGTAGGGTGCTCCGCACCTACTGATCCTGTCCGTTTTTTGACGGTCCATCCCGTTGTTGCGTCTTTGCACCAACTGCGGACCCTCGTCCCTGCCCCTTTCTCATGGGTGGACGGTCACTACGCCCAGTGTCGCGAGACACTGGACGAGGGGCACTACACTCGTAAGCGTAGTGTCCTGTCTTTTGACATCTGTTGCATCTCTGCAACTTCTTGTAGCCTGTAGAGCGAGCCTTCTCGCTCTCTACATAACAGAGTTCCATCGGCTCTGGACCTCCGTTGTCATATCGTCTCGGTTGACGATATGATGTCGAGCTGGCGCGAGCCTGTCTCAGACTGAAGTCTTCCTGCTCCGCAATGGAAATGGCTTGTTCTGGTGAATCTAGTTCAAGCCGGAACAGGTGAGTCTTGACGGGACCATCCGCAAGACCCTGCATGAACACCGAAACCAACGTGTGTTCATCCACCGGATTGGAACTTATACAACTCGTGAGATGTCGTATATGTTGAGCGTAAGCGTGCACATCACGCTTACCCTGCTTGAGCTTCAAGAGTTCGGTTCGAGCTCTGAACTCAGCTCTAGGCGGTTCAAACGTTTGTCTGAGCCGCGACTTGAAGACTTCCAACGACCCAAACGCATATGGGTCGTGCAACTTGAGCCCCAGTGCCCAAGTCTTGGCACGTCCTGCCAGATTTGACTGGGCAAATGCAACTTGCATATCCCCGTCGTCGATGCGACGCGCCCTTATGGCGTCATCCAATTCGACGAACCATCTCAAGAGGGAGTCTTCTTCGACCCCCCCTATACTTGGAGATGTCAATCATCAAAGTCTCGGGTCGACGCGAGTGCATCGACCCGCCAGCAGCAGCCTGCTGCTGTCTCAACAGCTCAAACTGTTGAGCACCCTGTTCTCTCAACAACTCTGCTTGTTGAGAACCTTGTTGGTGAAGCAAGGCTACTTTCTCGCGTTCTGCGTCAAGTTCATTTTGAATGAACTTGGCGATAGTAGCATGTTGGGCATCTCTATTGAGAGCCTCTAGCATGACGCTAACAGCATGGATGCCCATGGTCGAACCCATTCGTTCAACCGCATCCCATTCGACATCGCTCAAATGGGAGTAGCCGTCACGCGTAGCGTGAAAGCTTTGGTCATCTTCATCATCCAACATATTCATGTTGGATGTGAACGCGGTCCTTGGACGGACTACGAAGTGCTACCAGGTGTAACGGGGCACCCTGAAGCTTGTACTGGTGACAGTACAAGCTGCTTATTCTGATGACAGAATAAGGCGGTGCCTCGTAACTTCACGTACACTCGTACGTGCAGAGGAAGACGGTAAGAAGAAGCGAGTACTTGGTTAAAGTAAAAAGTAGAACTGTATTTAGTATAGTTAATGTCTGCAATAAATCACTATTTATCTTCATCTAGCTATGTCTAAATACAAATGTGTAAATCAGTTATCTGCTCACCACTCATTGCGTGCGTCTGTCGTGGCGCGTCTTCGTTGGTTGATATAATGGCCTATATCAACCAATTAGGAACTACTCGTAAGTGCTACAGAATATTTGTCCTTATGACAATATTCTGAGAATATAACTCTTATAGTTATATTCTATTAACAATTTCTTATAAATTGTTATGTAACGATTCACCCCGTTACAACAACCATACGGCAACGATTCGTCGCACTTGCAACCAGCTGGGCCGCCGTCCGAACCCGCCGCTTTGCACTCTTGCAGAGAGGCCAGCTGACCAGAAGGAGATGCAATTATGGCCAGCGTCAGCAGATGCGACTGACATGGAGGTGCCGAACTCGACACAGAAGCACTGCAATTTATGGAGAATCGAGATACATTTTGTCGTTCTTGCATGTGTTAGTTCGCCTTTTTGCGTCGTTTCGTTGGCTCAACTCGTATCGCCTGCGAGGGAATTAGTCGTCCCAGTTCTCAATCGCCAAGGTTGCTCGATTGTTGTCGAAGATGCGCTAGGAGTAGCTTTCTGCAGCAATGGTCCTTACGCTGACATATCTAGCTTCGATCCGAAAAGTCTATCCTCACCCACAAAGTGTGTCTCTGATCTGTAGCCTCGACAGGACTTACTTTTGAGGGTACGTTGTACATATCTACAGCGGATTCCAGTCTGGTCACATCTACCGCCGGGCTTTGATTTTCTGGCTGCTCCACGTCAAATATCCAAAAAGTACAAGGCAAGAGACTGTTTGTACACGTTAGTAGTCGTGACATGGATGCAGCAAAACCTTCCTACCAATTATTGTCGGTTGATGAGTCCACTCGACCCAAGTCACGTGCCTGATGAATACAGCATGCGAGGTACGTTTGCATTCTGCAATAGCTGCACTTCCCTGCGCTGTCAGGTTCGTTTGGTTTGTTGCAGTGAGTTCGGAGAACGGACGTGCGTGTCACTGACAAATTGAGTCATCGACGCAGGAGAAAAGGTAGAGGACTCCTCGTTGCACTCACGCATCAGAGATCTGCGTACGCAGTGATGCATACAGCTAATGCACTTTCTGGATGACTGGCACGTATACGTTGACGTCCAGCGAGTCGAATCGCAGTTTCGCGGACAAATGAAAGTCATGGCATCCGCGTCTCTTCTTCTCTGCCTTGCTTCGGTATATCGCACGTAGACGGACTGTCTAACGAGAAAGATAGTCGCAAGCAGGGGCGTTGCGCAGGCGTCGCGACGGATCTGATTGTGGCGACGTAGATAATCTAGTCAAGAGGATGTCTGCAAATCGACTAAAGGTTGCTGCAGCGGATTTTTGTGCACTCTGTCTGCACTGCACAGCACAGAGAGCTCACACGCGACTTTCAGCTGTGTGATGATTACTTACTACTACATCCAGGTATTTTGTGCCTACAGACAGCACAGTCTCGACACTCAGTAGTGCCTTTCTGATAACAAGGAAGACGTGCAGATCTCACTCAGCCTGGCAGGGCGAGGTTCCAAAGTCCGAAGTCGTCCTCGGGACATCCGTTTTGTCCAATCGAAATACGTCTCTAGGGCTTTTGACAGCTTATTCGCCAATATTCGCTTCGGCAGAGTGTACCCACCCACCCACTCCACGCACGCACCATCACGACATGTCGGCGGATCTGTTTGCAGACTGGAAAAAGGAAGAAGCGTCGGTCCCTGACGTCCGAAGCGGCGCTGGGGGCTCTGGAGGAGGCGCCTACGACGGCGCTCTGTACGCGGCTGGTGCTGTGACGATTGACGGGAATCCTGCTGGCGGCCGCAGCAGCAGCAACAACAATGATGACTTTGACTTTGAGACGGTCGGTGACGACGACGCGTCGAGGCTCACGAAGCCGGAGAAGCCCCTGTTTGAACTTCGGGAGCACGGTCTCAAGATCTCCCGTCGCAAGGGGTTCACGCTGAGCTGCATGGGCGTGGGCAATGGCGTACTGGCCATGGGTTCTCAAGAGGGCGTCCTTCTCCGCTGTACGACGGAAGCCACCGACAGCAACGGGACGATCGAGGAAATCATGATTGAGCCACGTGTAGCCATGTCTAGTGTGTTCATTGATCCCACAGGAGCCCACGTGCTCGTGTCGATGGAAAATGGCTCCAATTTTTACTTGCACACGGGATCGACGCGTCCAAAGAAGCTTTTGAAGACCCAAGGAATGCAGTTTACGAGCGTAGCGTGGGACCGCCAGTCTGGATCGCCAGAAGCGTCGGAGCCTATACTGATTGGAACTACCTCGGGTGCAGTGTTTGAAGCAGCGTTTGATGGAGGCAAGGAAAAAGCGGTGACCAAAGTGTTTCAGATTGCCAACCAGGGAGCAATTGCTGGCATCGCTTTCGAGCACTGGCATCTGCCATCAGGAGAGAAGCGACACTATGTCATGCTCACGACGTCGGCATCAGGAAAGAGACCGACGCGTGTGTTTCAGTTCATGAGCGGAGGTCGAGGTGGCTTTGAAGCCATGTTCCAAGAGTACACGAGTCCAGATAAGCTACGTTTCCAGGAAATGCCGGGGGACATGACGACAGCAGAATTGCGGTTTTATGTCAAACAAAGCCGTGAACGCGCAAAAGGCTTTGGCGTACTAACGGCGAGGGAGTGTACCATGGAGATTTCGTTTTCGGGCTGTCGAGCACGATGGAAAACGTGACGACAGGCACAGGATTGCTAGCGTACCCTAGTAAACCGGAGAAGCCTTCGGACGGTCGTGGATCATGGACACCGCCGATTTCGATGGCAGTAACCCAGTACCACGTGGTTCTGCTATTCGCACGCCATATTCAAGTCGTGTCGAAGCTGAGTGGCGTGGTCGTGATGGAAGAATCGTTCGACGCGCGAGTAGGCAATGTGCACGGCATTGTTGTGGATGACACGTTCAACACAGTGTGGATCCACTCAAGCCGTCATATTTTGGAGGTAGTTATTGTTGACGAGGACCGCGATGTATGGAAGCTATTCTTGAGCAAGGCTGTGATGGGTAACGGTGACGATCGCGATTTTGAGCAGGCCTTGGCTGTCTGCCGCAATGGATGGGAACGTCAGCGCGTGCTGACAGCACAAGCAGACAAGCTCTTCGATAAGGGGAAGTTTGATCGTGCTGCTGTTATGTACGCGAAGACAACGCGTTCGTTTGAAGAGGTGGCGCTGAAGTTTCTCGAAATCGAGAGTCGTGACTCGTTGCTGTTATTCCTGCTGCAGAAGCTGAAAAGCTTGGGAAGTGACGAGAAGACACAGCAGACTGTCTTATGTTCATGGATCGTTGAACTGTTCTAGATAAGTTCAATGTGCTGAAGGGGAGTGTGCAAGATGTTGATGCGCATGCTAACTTGCTGTTCGAGTTCAAGCAATTCCTGCAAGATCAGAAGAGTCATCTCGATCCGGCCACGACTTTCAATTTAATCCTTAGCCACGGCCGACCGGATGAGCTTGTGTTCTACGCAACTCTTATCGAAGATTACGAAAAAGTGATCACGTATCATGTGGACCGCGGCGAGTACGGAGCTGCAATCGAGTTGCTTCGTAGCGTAGTGGAAGAGCTGTGGTATAAGTATTCACCCGAGCTTATCATTCATAAGCCGAAGGAGGTATACGAGGCATGGCTGGAGGCCGCTACACTGAACCCGACGCGTCTCATTCCGTCAATTGTGCGTCATGTGCACCAGAAGAGCGATGCGGGCGCGGAATCGGCCAGCACTACAACAAAAAGTCGCTCCGTCTTGGATATGGCCATTCGGTTTCTGAAGTTTGCCATCAAGCAGGGCAACCGCGATCCGACGATTCACAACTACCTGTTATTTCTGCTGGCCAAGCACCCTGACGAGCGCTTGCTCATTAGCTTCTTGCGCAAAAGGCACAATGGCAAGCATCTGTTTGACATTGCCTTTGCTCTGCGCCTTTGCACACAGAACGAGAAGAACCGTGCTTGCATTTACATCTACCTGCGATGGGGCTATACCAGGACGCCGTGGAAAAGGCACTGCAAGTTGATGTGAAAATTGCCAAGGAAATGGCTGGCATGCCCGAGGATGATGAGACTCGCAAGAAACTGTGGACGCTGATTGCCAAACATACGATCGACGCTGGAGGTGAGATCAAGGACGCCATGAACATTTTGAAGGAGAGTGATTTGTTGAAGATTGAGGATATCCTGCCTTTCTTCCCTGACTTCGTCCTGATCAACGATTTCAAGAAGGAGATTTGCGAGTCGCTCGAAGTGTACAATGACCGCATTGAACAGCTAAAGGAAGAGATGCAAGACTACACCCAGTCGGCCGAATTGATTCGTGCTGACATGCAGTAACTGCGCAAACGTTGTGCTGTCGTGTCCGGCAACCAACGCCGTGAGCTCACCGGTCAGAACATCCTAGGCAAGGAATTCTACCTTTTCCCGTGCTCCCACGCTTTTCACGCTGGCGCACTCCGTCAAGAGATGCAAAAGCATCTGAATAGCTTTCAGCGACAAACGGTAAAGCAGCTTGTTCAGAAACTCAATGAGCTTTCCACTGAAATGCCGGCGAGCACGAACTTTTTCCAGCGACCGCTGTCAGCCTTCCCTTTTCTCAACTTGTCGTCGACCGAGAAGGAAGCGATGACGCCTGGTTCCGAGGGAAGCAGTGCCGCGACAACCGCAAAGGCAAAAAGTGGTGCGAAAGAGCAGTCCATTGCGCAGGAGCGTGAGATGGTGCAGCAAAAGCTGGACGAGATCATCGCGTCCGAGTGCATGTTCTGCGGTGAGGTAATGATCAAGTCGATTCACACGCCTTTCATCACACCGGAAGACGAGGCGAACGAAGGCAGCGAGTGGGCCATTTGATGGCAGCATGGCGATTGGCCTGCTTTTGAGAGGACGGGTAGCGCAGGATCAAGAGTAAGGTCCACGAGTCAACACGCAGACATACGTGCGAGCATTTGAGATGTGAAAATGAGATGGAATTTGAGCGAGCTTACCTGTCAGCATCTAGTGTTTTTGCTGCCATATAATATCTGGCGCTGGGTTGTGATGCTTTGCGCTTGTGGCAAGTTGGATGAATTGAAGGACGATGCCGATCCAGCCCGGGTTCGAACTCTACCTGAGACTACTTCTCGAAGCGGCATACAACGTGGGTGTGGCTGATGAAGTTGGTAAGTTGGCGTCGGTCTTATATGTTGTGACCGAATTGATGCGTGTCGGTGTATTCCAGGCAAACCACACCGTCGGTACGAGATTATATTCAGTGATGTTCGCAGGCGAATGAGCTAGTAAGATTCAGTCAAGATCCGTCGTTGAACGGTCCCTGGACAGTAATGCCGTTGTCGTAACGTGCTTGGTCACTGATTCTACAGCTGACGCACAGCAGCAGTTCGTGACATGTTACCTGCGCTCGAGTTTATCGGCTTCACAAATCAGGTAAGTTTAACGTTGCTATTGTTTGCGCTGACGGCTTGAGACAAGAGGGCTTCACTTTAGGTCACGAACCCGTTATCTATAGGGCAAGTTGTGAAGAAGATAATCACGATTAGAATGCAACGCAAGGTGTGATCGCTGTGGAAACTGATCAGGAAGAGCTGCACGCTTATGGATGGCTGCACGACCTGGGGCAATAGTCTTTGCTACCTTGACAAGCGTGATGCGGACTATGCGATCGCGAGCATTGCAGCACATTTGAACGGTACGGAGGCGAAGTGGCATGCCCGACTCGGTCTCGACGACTTCAAGGGTGTCGCGCTTGTTGAGGATCATGGTCTTGCAGACGATGTACACGATTTCGACAAGAAGCGAGGAGCTTGTGCAACTTGTCGTGGAGCAAAGCGACGAACGAGTCACGAGTCAATGCTGGATAAGCACCGATTGAAAGCACTGACGCTGGACAATTGGTGTTGAGATCAAGATAGGCACGAAGCCTCAGCCTACCAGCTGAATTTATTGCAAGATTTGAGGGCAGATGCTGTACCAATATTCTTGAACAACCTTGTTAGTAGACGAACTCATCGCTTTCTCGCGGTCTTCACTGGCGTCCATCGGGTAATTGAAACACTGACAAGTTTACAGATATAGCTTGACCGCCGATGAAACACTGACAAGTTTACAGATATGGCTTAACCGCCGATGCTGAATACACTGTCGGACACAGAAACCCGCTTACGAAACTTCAGTGGCGTATCGCACACAGTCGATAATATACGACACATCAGTCATGGTCCAGGCTACCGAACGTCAGATAGTTGTAGAAAAAGAGCTGTACAAAAGAGACAAGGCCTGTAACGGGGCACCGACGACAGCGTACTGGTCAACCCGCACGGAGTTATTTCCCACTGACAACGGTAAAAGTCAGTGCCATGCTAGGTATAGACACAATGTTGAACTTCGAGTTGCAAGTTGGATGTTGAAGACGACAGTTGGTTGCATGAGCCAAGACGACCGTTGGAATATTGGGTAAACGGCGACGGGGCCAAACCGACAGTTGGAAGACGACAGGGCCTGTGTGACGATAGTGTCGATTGTTCTTGTTGTAGGAAGTAGATAGTGATGAACCAACAGGAGTAGCCAAGGTGCATCGTGTTTGTATAATCATAGTTCAGTTGTGAAACACACTCAAGGGCTCACATCTGCTTTCAGTTCCTTCCTTCAATCAATTTAACTGGGTTATGAGCCCAAAGTACACGGGAAATTCATCGAAGTAAAAGGTAAAGCACAAGTACACGAGCGAAGAAATTCCGATCGAGTGGGATGGGTGTGATTGGTAGTTTTACAAGCTAATCACGCGAAACGTCTTTGAGGAGGAGAAGATGAGTGATATGATAGATGAGCGGCACGATAAAACAAAGCTTATGACGGCAGAAGGCCAAGAAGCTTATGATTAATTCCAGCTCAGGGCAAAGCGCTACATCTTCACAAGTTTGTCATGTGACCAGTTGCATCAGGTGCGTGAACACAAGACAGCACCAGAACTGTGGAAAGCCTTGGTGGCTATCTATGAAGACAAGTCGGACCCCACTGTTCGAGGACACCGTGTCCGGCAGCTAGGTCATGAGCTTTGGAAAGCAAATCTGGAGGAAGATGGGAACGTGATCGCGCACCTGACGCGCATGTTTAACCACCGCACGGAATTAGCGGATCTCCAGTATATCGTCGATGAACTCGATATGCGAGAACCTTTGCTGGCAAGTCTACCTACAACGACGCAGTTCAACCAACTACGACGGACTGTGCGGTTTGCAAGTGACTCAGCAGCATACAGTCCAGAGATAATTCGCGTTATTCGCACAGCCGCCGCTCTTCATGAGGAGACAACAAGCGGTTTTGGGATTGGTGCCCTCATGTGCGGGAGGCGTATAGACGTGGAGCGTCAGCGCGACAAAAACTCCGACAGATCATGGACAGCAAAGGATCCAATGCAAATGTATATCGCTAAAAAGGAACCTTCAAGGCGAAGGATTACAAGAAGAGGAGTTACACGTGCGGCAGTAGTGAGCACCTTAAAAAGGAATGTCCAGACCGTGAAAAATACGGCGAAGGTGCAAATATCGTCGCAGCAAAAGGTGTCGTTCGTCGTGAAGGCAAACGGAACATGGCAACGAACCTCACGCTCTGTGACATGCTTAAGGTATTTGGAGAAGATCGAGACGTAGTGATTCTGACATTATATAACGTGGACGAAGCTCAACAAGACAATAACCCACTTGCCGATAATATTTGGATTCAGGAGTGGTATATTGACACTGCATCCAATGCACATGTGATAGGAGACAAGCGGTACATTATTCGCTATCGGGAGCTCTCTCGAGATGAAGCAACCGTGCGTGGAGTTGCACCCAGATTTCAGGAACAACCAGTCGGAGTTGGAGCGATCTCACTTGAATCGTCTGTTGCTGGAAAGAAAGTACTTACGGTTATTGACGACGTACTACTCGTTCCTGGCGCAAGAAATATGCTGTTGTCGATGGGGCGTGCGCTTGACGATGGATTTAAATTTGAATGGGACTCCAATGCGCACCGATTACCTTACAGAAAAGTGGTGAAACGGTGGCACTAGCCGACAAAGTCGGAGCAGTATGAGTATTCGAGGGACAAGTTGCATTAGGTATACTGAACAAGCCACATCCAGAAACGCGCGTTATAAACTTACGGCTCGAGATGGTGTTGGAGATCTGCAATTATGGCACAAGCGTTTAGGCCACATATGCCCTCATTACATCAAGTTGATGGTAGACCGAAAGCTTGTTGACGGAATGATGCTATCCGGACATGACGCAAGAGATTGCGAGACGTGTCACTTGGCAAAGCAAGTACGGAAGACGTTATAAAAGCTTGACCGACGCATTGTGGATCCAAATGAGCTTGTATATACAACTATGTTGGTGCCAGGCGTAATTAGCGACACTCAGATAGGTGCAGTTTTGGTGATCATATAGGCTTACTGCAAATTCGTTGCAACTTACATGCTGCGAACAAAAGCAGCAAATGCAGTATCCGCAGCGCTGAAACAATACATTGCTTGGGTTGGTCGATAAGCTCGTCGCCATGCAACCGAAGAAAGTGACGGAGCGCAAATTGCAAATCCTGTTCGCCAGTTGCTGACGGATAAAGGTGGAGAATTTGATAGTACCGAGTTTACACTGTGGTTGAAAATTTGAGGCATCGAGCATGTACAGGTTTGACGTTCCAGCTCGCAGCAAAACCCCTGCGAACGTGTGCACAGAACGCTGGTGGAGATGACGCGTGCAATGTTGATGCGTTCAGGAATGCCTCGGATTTTTTTTTTGGACCGATGCATTTCAATTCTCGATTTATATCAAGAACCGGAAATTTAATCGAGGATGTAAAAGCAGACCTTACGAAAAGATGTTAAGCATGCTGCCAAACATTTATCATCTTCGCACGTTTGGATCTCTGGCGTATGCTCATGTTGGAGCCGACGCATGGCGTCGCAAGTTAATCGTCACGCCAAGATCGGATATGTTTTTGGATACGCGGCCGATGTGTTGGGTTGTAAGCTCTACTTTCCCGATGATTGTACGCGAAAATTTGTACCAGACAATTGCGCAAATGAGCACGTTCTTTATCGCGACCGCCACACCACCACGGCTACACTCTCGGAAGCCAACAGCGATGTAAATGCAAGTATCGAAGAGGGCGATTATGTTGCAGAAATCGAAGCCACGGATAGCATTATTGACGACGACGACATCTTAACCGATGCACAAGACGCGGGTAAACAAGACAGTGTTTGGACACGGCCGGTCGGTAATCGTGGCACAGTTGACTCTGTCCATCGAAATGTGGATGACTTTGGGGCTGGTGATTCAGACTGTAGGATCCGTAACATGGCTGAATTTGATGGCGACTCGATGGAAGAAGATGACGCTGGCGTAAGTGGCCAAGTCGAGGAGGATTTACAAGGTGGTATGAGCTGTACCAGCTCATACACCAGTTCAATTAATGGCAAACAAGGCTCGGTTGAGTACGATGCAGAATTGACACGAAAATTGTTGGTAGCGCGGCAGAACTAGCAGTCTAAGTGGAGCCTACGAAACGCAAGCGTGCACAGCTGTCGTCCACAGAAAGTATCACTGGTGATGTGCAAGTAAAGAAGAGGCGCGAGAATTTGCGGAGTACGAGTCAGCGTCGATTGCCAGCGCGTTTTAACGATTATATCGTTCATGCAACAAAAAGTACCTGCAGTGACGGATACAAAGGACTATCAAAAGGTAATGTCAAGATCCCGAAAAATTATGTGGAAGCACTCCGAGTTAAAGGAGCTCGAAGCACTGAAGATGAAAGGAGTGCTCGAGGAAATTTCGCTAAAGAATGTGCCACCTGCGACAAACATGTTGACGACGATGTGGGTTTATGCAGTAAAAACAAAAGAGCAAGGAGAAGTGATTCGCTTTGAAGCACGGTTAGCTGCTCGCGGTGACAAGCAGCGCGAAAGTGTTGGTTTTATAAAAACATTCGCACCGGTCGCTCGTATGGCGCCATTTCGGTTATTTGTGGCATTGTCAGCCTTATTTGGATTGGAGATCTACAGCTGTGATGTCAACACAGCATTATTAAATACGAACCTACATATTCCACATTACTTAAATCGTGTTTAAGGACATTTCAATGAGAGAAACAAGGCATTTAAAAATTAAGAAAGCACTGTACGGCTTGCGGCAGGCTGGACGAGAGTAAAAAATCCCAAAATCAACAGCTTTCTTCAGGCGCACGGTTTTAAATGCGGACATACAGAGCCGTATTTATACGTACGGTCGCATAAAGGAGTGGTGTGTCTGGCGTTGATTTACGTCGACGATCTCTTAGTAGCTACAAATGATGTCGAGCAAAAGAACGAACCCTTTCATTTGCTAGAGGCGCAGTACGAAATCAAGGATCACGGGCGGGCTTCTCAGTATCGGTATACAACAAACTCAGTATATACGCGAAGTACTCGAGCGATTTGGATTTCTAAACGCACGCAGAGTAGGAATTCCAGTGGTCTGTACCACCCGACACGTGCATGAGGACGAAAAGCCAAGTGACGAGATGGTGTCATTTTCTTATCGAGATGCAGTTGGTTCACATATGTACCCAGCTACGTCTACTCGACCAGACATAACGTTTGCAGTCGGTTTGGTCTGTCGGTTTGTAAATCAATTAAGCAACAAGCATGTTGAAGCGGTAAAGCGATTATTGCACTATCTATTCAGCACTTTGAAATACGGTTTAACCTACCAGCGACAACATGGAAATACAAGCCAAATTGTCATTGACGGATTCGGCGACAGCGATTAAGGAGGTGATCCTGACACGCGGCGCAATGTGACTAGTGTGGTATTTAATCTTGCAGGTGGTGCGGTGTCATAGCTCTCTCGATTGCAAAGTGTCGTTGCCCTAAGCACGGCTGAAGCAGAATAAATCGCAACATTTGAGGCAGCTATGGAAGCAAATTCGCTTTGCAACATAGTGGAGGAAACGTTGTATACGACACGCAAGAGCATTGACGTGGACCACGAAGTCGATAACTCGAGCGCAATGACGCTGGCTCTGGACCCGACATTCAGCCGACGTACTCGCCACAATGAACTGCGTTGGCACTACGTACGCGAGCAGGATACAAAGAACAAGATTAAACTTCACAAGGTCAAAACCGAAGATAGTGCAGCCGATCTTCTTACGAAGACGACAAAAGCAGACCAGTTTAGCACTTATGGTAAATTCATTGGGCTTATGGATGCGGACAAGTCAGACACTAGGAATGGCCTTCTGCATTGACCGGCGACACTGCACTATTCGAATGCGCAGAGCAAGCTATTGCGCGTCGAGGAGGGCGTGTTGAACTTCGAGTTGCAAGTTGGATGTTGAAGACGACAGTTGGTTGTATGAGCCAAGACGACCGTTGGAATATTGGGTAAACGGCGACGGGGCCAAACCGACAGTTGGAAGACGACAGGGCCTGTGTGACGATAGTGTCGATTGTTCTTGTTGTAGGAAGTAGATAGTGATGAACCAACAAGAGTTGCTAAGGTGCGTCGTGTTTGTATAATCATAGTTCAATCGTCTAAACACAATGAAGGGCTCACATCTGCTTTCAGTTCCTTCCTTCAATCAATTTAACACACAGGACATAGGAAGGTAACAGTTTTACTTCTACCACGACTATATGTAACGGGGTAGCCTGTTACTTGAAATTGACACCAAACGGTGTCAATAGGGATATTGTCCAGCATGACGATATCCTATTAATTTTATGAGATGGATAATATTGAAGGAATATTATCTCCTTCTGGATAGTATTCATGTGCTGCTCAAAGCTTGATTGATAGAAGACATAATAACCACAGATTACCACTAATTGCTGCTAGACGGGCGCAATGAGTGGTGAGCAGGTTGTCGTCATACGACGATGTAGTTTAATATAGTTAGATAACGATCAAAGTTATATCGATAGCCTAACTATATTAAATACGGTTCTCTTTATACCCTTTACTCAACATAGTTGTTTGAGTAGATTAGCTTCCTCTGCACGTACTAATGTACGTGAAGTTTCGCGGCACCCCAAAAAAATGGTGCCCTGTTACACCTGGTAGCACATTGTAGTCCGCTTAACGATTACTAGTGTCCGTTCAACATGAACATGTTGGACGTAGAAGACGACAGCTTTCACGTCACACTTTAAGGCTAATCCCACCTGACTGACTCAGAATAGGAGGTAGTCAGTAGCATGAGCGCGCTCATGGGCGAACCCGCCATCAGTGGCATGTTGAAGTCTCTAGGCAGAGACCAGCAATATGCTGCTATCAACATACAAGGGAACTTGCTATGAAAGACAGAAGATAGCCTTACTTCACCGGCAAGGTTTGCATCATTCGGTAGGCGGGCCGACCACGCGCGTCGACCCGAAACCTTGAAGATTGATATCTCAAGGTACAAAAGTACCGATGAAGATTCCCTTTTGAGATGGTTCGTCGAGCTAGACGACGCAATCAGGGCCCGTCACATCGAGGGTGATGATATGCATCTCGCCTTCGCCCTGTCAAATTTGACGGGACGAGCAAAGACTTGGGCCTTAAGGCTCAAGCTTCACGACCCAAACGTGTTGGAGTCGTTGTAGATCTTGAAGTCTCGGCTTAAAGAAACGTTTGAGTCGCCGATAGCCGAGTTCAGAGCACGCTCTGCACTCTTGAGGCTAAAGCAAGGTAAGCATGATTTGCATACTTATGCACAGCACCTACGCTACCTTGCGATTAGCGTTACAGAAAACTCTGCTGATGAGCACACGCTCATCAACGTGTTTATCTACGGCCTTGTGGATGGGCCGGTGTATACCTACATATTCCAAAAGGACTTCCATACGCTGAAAAAGGCGATAGCGTAAGCGGAACAAGAAGACTTCAGCCTGTGACAGTATCAGGCTAATTCTTCAAACTATCGTCCGACGAGACGACAGGAAACAGGAGGTCCCGAACCAATGAACATCTATTGCATCTAGAGCGAGAACTCTCGCTCTCTTAATCACAAGAGAACGGCAATATGCCAACGTTGTCAGAAGATCGGACACTACACTCATGATTGTAGTGCCATAAGCACCGCATCACGTCCAAAGGCAGTGGTGATGACCGCCGTTGGCCGAGGAAGGGTCCAAGGCGTGGGTCTGACCATATCGCTAAGCCTCGACAGCAAGTCGGACCGCAAAAAAAGGATAGACGCAGTAGGGGCAGAGCACCCTGCTGATATAGCAACGTCAAGAGAATTTGCAGAACTCTTGACGAAGATTGCTTCCAACACACAGTCGCTGTGTGTATCTACCCCTAGTGATGAGGAGTATCTCATCGCTTTGAAGATCGACGTGAAAAGTGGAATGTCACTTCGCTCCCAAGTTGATTGTGCATCGAACAGTTTCATTTAACGCCAGTCGCTAAGGGATAGTAGCCTCAACTATGTTGTAGTGAGAGTTCCCACCAACGAGGATGACGGTGTGCCTCGCTACAGGCGCATCCGTAACAATGAACAAACGTATAGTGGGGATCCACTACACGCTAGAAGGAAAGCCGTACAATGATGACTTTATCGTACCAGATTTGGATGACAAATTTGATGTCATCCTTGGTCTGTCATGGCTTAGAAAGTACCAGCCATGGGTTAGCTGGCAGCATCAATCCGTGAAGATGCCTGCCGTTTGTTCATCGGATGGTAATCTGATGAACATCTTGGAGCGTCCACAAGCGTGTGGATGTACTACGAGTTAGTGCGATGGTCTCACTTGTGGTACGGTCGTTAGTACGATTGCTCAAGATCACAGTGTATAAGGCCACTACACTGCGAAAACAGCTTCCGGCACCTGTGTAGAGACACAGGCTGCGCCGAAGCTTCACAACTCGAAAAGATCGAGTGGACTGAAACACGGATGCACACCAAGAAGGGTGCATCCAAGAAGATAGTTGAGTGTTTTTTAAAATGAACAACACGTCGAAGCGAGATCAACAAAAGAGGGTCTATCGTAGAGCAAACTCGGTCGACTGAAAGAGAGTCGATCGAAGAGGACTTGACTGTGGTAGTACACCCACAGTCATTACACGTATTGAAAAAAGCTACAGCGTTCCGGGATTGATAGCTCCGGAGAGAGTTATGTTGAGGGTGTGGATCTTCAATCACCATCGGATGTGCTTTTCCGGATAATTACCGAGACAGTGGAAGTCTTGGTGAATGACGGATCAAGTGTAGGCGCTTACACACTCGATCTAGTTACACCTCCGAAAGCAGCTTCGAAGGTGATCAAGTTGCCAACGATGGAACAAATACGGTTCTTAAGTGATCCGCACAGTCGCAAAATCAAGAAGATCCGTGTACTCATCACAGAGGACGAGTACGTAGCCGATATTTGGTCGGCACAAGTGTTTGCTGAGAGCGAACGGGTTCTCAGTAGTTCATCTATGTATGAAAGTGTTCTCGATGTGAAGACCCGGATTGAGCAATACATGTCTCAATCTTGAGATTCCTTGAATTCAAATCCCGTGTATAAGGAGTTGACTGCATTCAGTGATGTTTTTCCTAAATCCTTTCCATGTGAGTTGCCTAAGAATAAAGGCACTCGACACAAGATCAATTACTAAAACGAGCTCGAAGTACGGTGTCATGAAGGAGTGGCCACTGCCTGGTGGACAAGTACTTGCGATCGATAAATTCCTTGCGATCGCTTGGCTGCGAGCCGTGTGAGGGAATTAACATCCTCTAACGGCTCTCCGACCTTCTGTGTGCGAAAGGCCACGGGAGGGTGGCGATAGTGCACGCGCTCAACAAATTGAACGCTGCAACGGCACCGGCCCATACGCTGATACCAAGGAAGGACGTCATCATTGATGGTATGGCAAAAAGTACCATCTTCCCGTTCATGGATCTGATGGATGGATTCTCTCAGATCCTCATACGTGAGCAAGACATCCCGTACACAGCAGTGATCACCCCCAATGGTAAGCTTTAGGAGTGGCTAGTGATGCCACAGGGGCTAAGTAACGCCCCTGCAACGTTCAACAGATGTGTTTCCAATATGTTGGGACCGGTGCAGAACTTCGCACCGAGTTACTTTGTCGATGGCTTCGTCCATAGCCGGGCTATGGATGGAAAGACGGACGTGGAGGTTCATGGAATCCACGTCCGGAAGGTTCTTACACTAATGCGAGAGCAAAGTTGTTCGCGAACCTCAAGAAATGTATATTTGCAGCGAACGAATTACCACTTCTTGGCTGCATCGTGGGTCAAAACGGTGTACGCTCTTATCCTGGAAAAAGATCAAGGCGATTAGCGACTGGCCTATGCCAGTCGACGTCTAGTGACTTTGAAAGTTCCTTGGCTAGCGGTGTACTTGCACAAGTACTCGCGCAACTACGCCGATTTACTGTACATCTCTTTTAATCAATAAAGAAAAACGAGAGGTGCTCATAGAGTGCTGAGTGTCAGCACTCCTGCGAAGGTATCAAGAAAAGCTCGATACAATCGCTTGTGTTGGATATTGCAGACCAGGACGGACCATTCCATGTGGTGTGTGACGCCAGCGATTGTGCAATCGGCTGCGCGTTAACGCAGTACAACTCAGACGGAGTTGAGCGCGTCGTCTGTTATCAATTACCCGGTGCATGACAAGGAACGCCTTGCTATGAAATATGCACTGGCTAAGTTTCGGGTATATCTCTTAGATGATAGGCCATTTATCGTTTATACCGATCAAGCGTCATTACGCACGGTCGTACACAGTCCATACCTCTCGCAACTAACGGCGAGGTGGCTGTCTTTCTTCGCGGAGTACAACTTTTCCGTCGAGTATAAACCAGTACGACTTAACGTCGTCGCTGATGCTCTTGCGCGTCGGCCCGATTTGTAGTCGACTGCTCAACACAACAGTAGATGTGGTCCCACTGTTGCAACAGTATCAGTGAGTGTTCCGTCGTCGAATCTTCTCGACGACGTGCGAAAAGCATACGCAGAAGATGAGTCTCTTCTGCGGTTCATGGCTTATGTAGCCGATCGATGCAGTCAAGCTTTGAAAAGCTTGTCGTCTTAACACCGCTCTTCAACTGAACGGTATTCTGTTCTTGATGGACTGCTGTACAAAACAGCAGTCAGCGGCAACACACCCCGTGTCTTGGTTTCCGCTCATGATGATTTGCGATTGCGCATCGTGTGTGAGTGTCACGTTGCCCCAACAAGTGGGAATCGCGGTAGATAAAAGATTAAACTCACTATGAGTTTTGATTTTTACTGGCCCCGCCAGTATGCTTTGTGTGCAAATACATTCGCGCTTGCGAAGTTTGTCAACCGTTAAAGCCTAGTACTTCATCCCGCGCACCCTTGCAGCCTCTACCGATTCAGGCAGAGTGCTGTCAGTTCGTATCCTTGGACTTCGTCTTCGGTTATCCCAAAGACGCTCACAAGAATGCTGGTATTCTTGTGTTTGTTGATCGGTTCAGCAAGATGGTACATCTTGTTGCTGTACCCGAGTATATTACAGCTCAGGGCTATGAAAGTGTCTTCATCGATACTTTCTTTCGACGTTACGGGATATCCTTTGAACTCGTGTCGGACAGGTTTCCCCGCTTCACAGCGTAATTATGGCACTCCGTGTTCCGCTCACTTTTTACACGTTAAAAGAGGTCAACTTCTGACCATTTAGAAACAGATGGCCAGATGGAACGCGTCAACCCCGTCCGTGAAGAGATACTTCGGGGTGTGTCCACTCTTTTGCGAGTTGAATTGAGCTCTCGCCGATGGCGGAATTCGCCATCAACAATTCGATGCATGCGTCGACAACGTATCCACCGATCTTCGTGAATGGCCTACGCCATCCATGTTTACCCGCCTTCTTAAAGAGTAACTCTAGTTTAAGAGGGTAGTGGATTCGCTCGAACAAAAACCGATCTGGTTCTTGCTCATCAACCGTCTACAATGGTGTCGACGTGATGAATGCCGATGTCGATGCGATCGATATCGACATGATGAGGATGACAATGCTATTATATTCAGCATCGCCAGTGACTGCCAAAGTGAGGACAATGACACCCTCACTGGTGAAGACAACGTTCTTTACGCAGTGCATATGAAGCGCACTGCTGTTGAAAAGGATGAATCAGAGGAGGAATTTCTGCTAACTCGCGAAGCGGTTGTCCGCTTCGTTCAAGACTTTATGCAGATGCACTAGACAGACAGAAAAGATTTGCAGACAAACATAAAAGAGCAAATGCTCTTTCATTTGATGAGGGGGATTCAACTTTACTGTATACAGTAAATATACCTAAAATACGCAGTGACTAACGTGGGCAGCAGTAAATTATCAAAACATCAAACTTGCCCATTGCATACCCAAGTATATGGTCCATTTCGTATGTTGCGCCCGTACTATCAGTACGAGCCCGTTGCGAGATGCGAAGGACACCTCCGCGATCAAGGGCCGAGACCACCTTCGAGTGTTCCCGTTTCAACGATCTAGTATGGTCAACTAGCGAAGAGCCCCGCCGACGCAGTTGAGGGATGCCATGACGAGCTGCAGTCATCTTGTTACGAAGATAACAAATCGAACATTCTTGCTCAAGTTGCGCTAGCGTAAACGCTGCACAATTGGTTTAGCTTAACGAAATATAATTATCCATTACAAGATCATGGATTTGGTTTGACGAAATATTATTGTCGTTACAAGATCATGGATCTCGTAACGCTAGTCCGTTTATGGGCCAAATTATCGTGTAAATCTTGCGGTACACAGTTCAGTTACTGAACATCTTGCTGATCCAACCCTCAAGCCAGATCAGGTGTTACCGCCACCACCGCATCCTTCAATATATTCTAGCGGTGGTCAACGCATTCTGGTGGAGCGTATAATGAACCACCGCGATGTATAAGGAGTCCGGAAGAGTAACCTCCTCCGCTGGCGTGGCTATCCACCAGCCTAGGATAGCTGGGCGCAAGACGCCTAGCTGATCATTGATGTTCTAGGTCTCGTCTAGTAATGTGACAAGGCTAACCCGCTGTGTTCAAATAAGGGCCGTCGGAATCGATCTCTACAAACGCATGTACAGGGATTGCAAAGCCTAAATCCCTCCAGCCATATCAGAAGAGATGCGAGTCCTCCAGTAGGGATCATTTGGAGGAAAGCCTCCCCAGGGGCTCAAAAGGTATTGCTCAGGCAACCTAGACACGAATTGTTACGGTAAAAAGGGTAATTCTGCCTCTTTTGATAGCCGGAGCAACTTGTATAGCGCCTCGACTGGGTTGCGCTTATTAAACCTGATGTGTGCTGCATCAAGTTTACCGAGCCGAGCCTCACGGCCAGTGCACTCGACTTTATGGATAAGGGCGTTCCATCATTGCACCAAGGCCTTTCCGTCTCGAACACGGCTTCCATTGTACCGCCGATGCTTGAAGAACACATCGGTACATAATTATTCTTCAGCGCGAGTAGTTTCTGTTCTAAATTAAAAGGACAGACCCATTACGGTCGAACAACGGGATTCGATCCCGTGCAAATACCGTTGTTAGAGTGTGTAGTCTCCTTGGATGCCTTCATCTTTTCATA
The DNA here is from genome assembly GCA_921007115.2 of Peronospora matthiolae. Taxonomy (NCBI): domain Eukaryota; phylum Oomycota; class Peronosporomycetes; order Peronosporales; family Peronosporaceae; genus Peronospora; species Peronospora matthiolae. Next base: position 59,990 of record CAKLBY020000024.1, on the reverse strand, counting down.
GGCGTTGTATCGATTGAATCGATTTAATGCTTTAAAAGATGATGGCATCCAAGGAGACTTCTCTTGAAAATCATGGCGCAAGACATTGCAAGCGGTCCCTGGCCTTTTGCGTGGTGTCAGCATCAGCACTGAAACGAGTAGCAGCTCGATCTCTCGAGTTGCTTTTTTCTTGGTGACGCAAAGGTGCGTCACCACTATCACCATATTTCCCAGTGTCAGATGAACATGCGTGAAACGAGGATTCGTCAATCTCATTGTTCGGTACGGAGATCTCACACATGATAGCCCCATGTTCCTCAGATATAGTCAACCTGGCTCTGGCAGTATCCCCCCGGGTCATCCGGAGGCAGGCGGCGCCTTCAAGTCGGATGCATCATTTAACTTGCCGAAATAGATAAGATCAATTTCATACTCATCCAATTTGCGAGTCCCACGCTGCAGACGCAGCGGATGCATTTGTCGCACGTAGTGTCTCTTCACGTGAACTAGTCGCAATTGGCCATGTCTGTTGCTACCTTGCAACCGCAGTCGAACGATCACCTGCTGCTGAGGCTAGAAAAAGTTGCTTTTTCGGCTGCACGCAGGCGTACATCCGCCTTCATGGCTGCTTCGGCAGCACACCGCATTGGTTTCACGACCATGCGAGAAAATCGGTAAGTGAGTTAGGTTTGACCAAGGTGCTTCCTTATATTAGATAAATCTAATGGGGATCTTCCTGTCCCATCATAGATTCAATCACCGGGGTGATTAATTGTTAAGGACGTGTATGATGAAACGGGGATGCCCGTTACATGATATTGACGAAAAATGCTGTCAATAGAGAGATTGTACAGCGTGACAATCTTTTTTTTCAACTATAACCTGAGATACGATTTATTGAGGGAAAAAACCCCTTTAGATAATATTTACATGCTACTCGAAAAATGGTTAATAAAGACGTATCAATTAAGGTTACTACCAATCGTTGCTAGACGCGCGCAATAGGTGGTGAACAGGTTGAAGTCATACGACAATGTAGATAAATGTAGTTTGATAAACACTGAAGTCATATTGATAGTTTAGCTATGTTTAATACAGTTCTTTTTCGCCTTTACTTAAAATAGCTGTTTGAGTAGATTAGCTTCGTCTGTACGTACGAATGTACGTGAAGTTTCGTGGCAACCAAGCAAAAGGGTGTCATGTTAAAAACGTGGGCCTATCACGTGCACATTTCGAACGTAACGTGTAAGCCATATTTTCTGGCGAGTCAGATAGCTTTGACTCGGAAAAGGTTGCAGAGGCATCACGATCGCTGGCAGTGCCTTATCGTTGTTAAAGAGACTTTCGAACGATCGGACCTGTGACTTGCATCACAGTCTATTCGACAGTGATGAAAAATATCACGATGAGTAGGATTAATTATTACTCTGAGAGCCGTGGTACAATTGAAGTTACCACGTCGAAGCGTGATGAGCCGAGGCCGTGGCTCTTGTCTGATCAGCCCATCAATAGCTTGTCTCACAAGACATGCCCGTTCCATCGGACTCGATCTTTCGATGCGAGTGAGCTTCAATGCTTGAGCATCAGCGCGAAAAACCTCCGTGCTCAAAAGGATCTCAATCGCAATGCTTTTCTGATACGTCGATGGTAAAATAATAACTAAAAGCGCGATGGAAACTCGCCTTTGGTGGCATGGAACGCGTTCGTCCAAATTGTAAAGAATTTTTGGGCGCGAAGCGTGGCTCTAGAAATTTGATGCGGTCCGCGTCAAGTTCGAGCAACAAACTCCAACCGGTGTAAGTTAACGGGTGCATCGATTTTCGCGTAAGGCAGGCATTCCTTGCCTCACATGGGGTGATGCATGTGCGAACTGTGACTAACACTCGCAACGCGCATTAAGGGAAGTCTATTTCCGAAGTTTGCACTGGGGAAGGGCAAACATCTCAGATGAGATGCGAGACGCAATCGAAACCTTGCAATCCGTCTGCAAGCTCCAAAGCGCGTGTTTGCTAACATTCCCGTGGACCAATCGGATGTGTCTTGTCTTACTGACGGACGAGACCTTCAAATCAGTCATCAGCTGGGACTAAGGCTCCCCGCTGACATACGAAAGTGAATAGCCCCTTTAGCGAAAAAGGTAACTTGTCCGCTCGCTGGTTCTTATGCGGTGGCTCAAATTACGCGCTACGTGAAAAATTGACCACCATGGGAATCTTTGAGCGGCTCCGGTGGAGGTATACAGACAAGGTCCGGCTCAATTGCCGGGCCTGCACGAGGTCTGCGCTTTTTGCGAAAGCTACCCGACCAAGTTAAGGGAGGACGTGGAGCTCGAGTCCGACCGTCGGCAAGAATTTTGGACGACATTGCCACGTTTTCATTCCTCTAACAAAAAGGACCCACAGAGGTTTGTGTTCGCTTTAACTCTGAACTCACACGGGTTACGTTACTTGCGCGACAAGCTAGAGACGGATCGTCGCGAGACTTCGTTACTGAGAGACCGACATGAGAGCTGGTTGGGGTTTATTATACGTGCTGGCCATATTTTTTTCGCAAGAGGCCATGTACTTAATTGTACGAGCGGTGACGACAAACATAGAACGTAGAATGCGTGCGCATTCTGCAAGAGATCTCGATCGTGTTTGTATTGCCTTGTCGAAGAAATAAACGAAAAAGAACAATAAATTCGGCAGTAGTAAACTGCTGCCTACGTTTTTGACTGAATGTCTAGGTAGATTACCGTTTCCATAAAAATTAGGTTGTAAAACTAAGTAAAAGAACATTTTTATTTCCACTTAGGTCGGCATTTCGTTTCTGGCGGTCCACCGCATTTGAATTGAAGTCCAGAACGAAACAATCTACCGCCTCCCAAATAAACGGAAATTCCTTTGCTGACTCGTTATTGTGTCGTTTAGTGTGCCTTGCGCGCACTGCTACAAGGTATATCTCTTTTTAGCAAATGTGTTAACTTCCTCGCTTATATGATCATCGATTATGCCAAATAAATTAGCACCATCATCACTGTATGACATGGCAGCAGCGTTATCGCTACTACTAAGATCGACTTCATCTATGACGACATTGTCGACATCGGCATTAAACTTATCGGCGTGTGTAATGACACATGATGATAGAGAGCCAATGTTTTTTGCTCGACCGACTTTCTCTCACCGTATTCAGAGTCAGTCTGTACATACGCAAAGATACGTCGGTGGCAAAATCCATAATTGTAAAACGGTGTATGCGTCGTGGACGCATGAACGGAGTTGTTGATGGCGTATTTGACCATCAACAAGAGCACAATCCAACTTGAAAAGAAGTGAGCCCATACATATACAATTTCTACGAGGACACAGTTTCCTCAATCGATTTGACCATCTCTTTCGGGAGGATCAGAGGTCGAGTCTTTAACCATGTTCCCAATGTGCGGAACTCGAATTGCAAAAAATTAGCCATTTTTTTAGGGTCGCGGTCGGACACGAGTAAAAAAATTGTGGAGTCAAAACGCTGCAACAATGAATAAACGCGCACACTTGTGTGCAGTGATCAACTCAGGGACCACAGTGATATTTATACTCTTGTTAAAACAATTAACAAATGCAAGAATACCATTATTCGCATGGATGTGTTCTTAAAGGCAAAGTACATCGATGCGGACTCTCGATAATCTTTCGGAACTAACGGAAGTTTTAATGGTCCACGGCATGAAGTATTATGTTTACCCGCTGACAGATCTCGCAAGAACAAATGCACTTGCAGACATATTGATGCTGTTAGGGGCCAGTAAAGGTCACGACTAACCGTAAAATGTGTCTTTCTCTACCACGATGCCCGCCTGGTGGCTCGTCGTGAATTTTAAAGTGATGCGCAAACGCAAATCATCATGGTCGGGAATCACGACGCGTGGTTTGTCGTCGGCAACTGCGGTACAGTTCGGCATATCATGGCGAGTCGCATACCGATATAAAAAGAAAGGTTATGGTGCCGGCATATCTGACAAGGATTTTAGGGGTTGGATTGCAAGGCGGTCTATCAAACGTTAAAGATTATAAACTAAAGCGTACGCTTTTTGCACGTCGTCGAGCAGATTGGACGACGGAACACTCACTGTTAGTTTTGCTACAGTACTTTCACCCCTACTGTTGGGTTGAGCAGTCGGCTCCAAATCGGGCCATAGCAAAAGTGCATCAGCGACGACGTTGATTCGTCATGTTTAACACTCCAAGGAGAAGTTGTACTCCGCGCAGAAAGATAGCCACCTCGCCAATCCTTGAGAGAGGTGTGCACTGTTTACGGCCGTGCAAACGACGCGTGGTTGGTATACACAATAGATGTTCTATCTTCCAGGAGATGAACCCGAAACTTCGCCAGTGCGTACTTTATGGCAAGCAGTGCCTTGTCATACACTGAGTTATTCCGATTGACAGCTGACGCGACTTATAGCAGACGACGCGCTCAGCACCTTCTGAGTTATACTGTATAAAGGCACAGCCGTTTGCTAAAATACCGGCGTTATGGACCACGTTGAATGGTCTGTCCTGGTCTGCAATCGCTAACACAGGCGATTGTATCAGCCTTTATTTATATCTTTAAAAAGATAAGTGGTATTAGCTCGCTGCGAAGATGCACTTCGTGAGGGTCGCAAACAACTTATGCTCACGCATAAGTGTACAAACCTTTTGGAAGTGGATTCAAAATCTTCTACGTCCGTCTTTCCAGCCATAGCCCGGCTATGGACGAAGCCATCGACAAAGTAACTCGGTGCGAAGTTCTGCACCGGTCCCAACATATTGGAAACACATCTGTTGAACGTTGCAGGGGCGTTACTTAGCCCCTGTGGCATCACTAGCCACTCCTACAGCATACCGATGGGGGTGATCACTGCTGTGTACGGGATGTCTTGCTCACGTATGAGGATCTGAGAGAATCCATCCATCAGATCCATGAACGGGAAGATGGTACTTTTTGCCATACCATCAATGATGACGTCCTTCCTTGGTATCAGCGTATGGGCCGGTGCCGTTGCAGCGTTCAATTTGTTGAGCGCGTGCACTATCGCCACCCTCCTGTGGCCTTTCGCACACAGAAGGTCGGAGAGCAGTTAGAGGATGTTAATTCCCTCACACGGCTCGCAGCCAAGCGATCGCAAGGAATTTATCGATCGCAAGTACTTGTCCACCAGGCAGTGGCCACTCCTTCATGACACCGTACTTCGAGCTCGTTTTAGTAATTGATCTTGTGTCGAGTGCCTTTATTCTTAGGCAACTCACATGGCAAGAATTTAGGAAAAACATCACTGAATGCAGTCAACTCCTTATACACGGGATTTGAATTCAAGGAATCTCAAGATTGAGACGTGTATTGCTCAATCCGGGTCTTCACATCGAGAACACTTTCATACATAGATGAACTACTGAGAACCCGTTCGCTCTCAGCAAACACTTGTGCCGACCAAATATCGGCTACGTACTCGTCCTCTGTGATGAGTACACGGATCTTCTTGATTTTGCGACTGTGCGGATCACTTAAAAACCGTATTTGTTCTAGCGTTGGCAAAATCTATATACACGAAGATAACGTCGAATGCGCAAAAGGTCAAGCGTGCTAGCGCGTACGCTTAATCCATCATGATTTAATACACTTAATTTCTTGCTTATTTCCTGGGAATCCATTTTCACACGATGATAAGGACTCTCTTTCAGGATGTACCACTTGAGGAACGTCTTATTTAAGTACATGAGGAATCTTTTCCTCCAAGTCTTCTGATAGTGGATGCGCAACCCCTGTCAGGCAACTATCTTCTATGGTCGACTCACTAGTCAATCTAAAACCTCGATGTTGCCTATCCCTTGCAACTAGTTTCTTCTATCTTGGATGCTGCCTTACGGCATGCATCCCTATCCTAATTATCGCTTTCTCGAGTGGTGACCTTTGGCGCCATATGTGTCTCTACACAGGTGTCGGAAGCTGTTTCCACAGTGTACTTCTTCAATGTGATCTTGTGCTAACGACTGTACTACATGTTAGGCCATTGTCAATACTTGCATTTTATCCACACGCTTCTGGGCGTTCCGAGACGTTCATCAGATGGCCATCCAATGAACAAGTGAAAGTAATCTTTACAGATCGATGCTAATAGCTCACCCTTGGCTCGTGTATTATAAACCAAGACAATCTTAGAAGAACGTCGAACTTGTCGTCCAGGTCCAGTACGATATAGTCATCATCGTGATGCTTTCCTTCTAACGCGTGGTGTATTCTCACTAACTGTTTCATCTCAGTGATCAACGCGCCTGTCGCTGGGCGCACCGTCATTCTCGTTGGAGTGGTCTACCGCTCCACAAAATGTTAACTTCCAGCCTCTAGTGACAGGTGGAGAATGAAACTGTTCGACGCCACACCGTGAACAAAGTGAAATGTCTGTGGCAAAGCGGCCACAAAAAATGTACGGTTCAGTTAGAGTTAGGTATTGGGCGGATTGCACACCTCAGTCAGGTCCAAGGCGTTATGATTGGTGGACAAAAATTGGGACGTAGGGCTAGCAATAGCACACCTGATTCAAGTAAGAAGGATCGATATCGCTGGGGACGAGGCTAGATGTAAGTTGGACTGATTGGATTGTGTTATTGAGGAGAAGCGCAAAGGAACGATGACGGAAGTGTGGATCGCGCGATTCGCCTTAAGTACGCAAGTTAGTTTGATTGGTGGAGCGCGTACGGAGATGGGCCTGTTGGCACGGATGATGATGTCACACGGCTGAGTGACAGTAAATGACTGTGGAAATTATTCAGAGTAACCCAATTAACGGTCACGAAGGGGTAAAGGTCAAGCGGAGTGTGTCCTGATGATCGAGTTAGATAACGGACCCGCCGTGGATCGCATACCGCGATCCGGAACTCCGCGATCTGGAACTCCGCGTTCCGGTACTGTACGATCCGGTACTGTACGATCCGGCATGGGGCGATCAACTACGGATTATCAGTTGTGGGCCACAGGACGTAAGGTGAGTGACATAGACATCCGACCTAGCGAACAGATAGGCATAGTCATAAGTTTTAGGTTTGGTTGGTTGACATTAAACAGAATTGAATTTGCAACGAAAGACACGCGTCGAATTCTCCCGGGCAGGATCTTTGGCCTCCCGTTGAATAGAGAGTCACCCACGTCTCAAGTGAACTTTGCACTTGAATTGTTTGGCAAGGCGGAAGGTCAATTCTCACCCCCCCCCTCATCTGCGATAGGGCGCACTGAACCTTACAGTTCAGATTCAAGATTGCGAGACGGCTCAAGTGGTCAGAAGGCTCTCGTATCAAGCATCACCCTTGGCAAAGGCGACTCTGGGAGAGCGCCCAAGTTACAAGCGATCGAGTGAAGAATTTCCACGCTATCCGTCACCACCCTCGATCGGGTGAAATATTTCCACCCTATCAACAACTATCCCTAAGCCAGTCAAGTTCAGCTTCAGCTCAAGTCCACCGTGAAGAGCGCAACCTGCCCCACCGAAGGGTACACAAGGTGAGCACGAAGATACAGGACACATAATCGGGGTGCCCCCTCCGTTAGTCGGTCGTCCAGGCGCCAAAGGAGAGTCGGTATCGTCTCAGGAAATGAGAGATCGCCACTCCACTACGATGGTGCGAGTGCCCGGATCTTCTGGTGACTCGAATTTCACCGTGAATTTCTGAGCGAAGAAGTGAAGATCAAGGCTGAGCCTGGAATTGAAGCGTCAGCGAAAAAGATATTGTCGCATACAAACGATGATGAAGGACCCCAGATCGTCAAAGTTTTTGGGAGAAGTTTTGATGACGAGAAAGTAAAAGCGGAAGATTGTTTACACAATCTGGAAGAAAAACCCCAACTCCCATTTAAAGCCCCTCCGGTGTCCACCGCGGATCGCACTGAAAAACGCGAGCCGCACGATGAAATTCCTAGGAAAATCCCCAAACGATTTTCATCATTATTAGATGACCTATTAGAGATGATGAAGATAGAAACAAGATGTTAGGAAGACTTTAATAAGCTGGCGGAGACGAAACAAGATCTAGATGTTTACAAGGACAAGCCAGCCAGATGTAGATCAAGACGGAGACGATAGATCAAGGTTTAAAGTCAGTGAATCGCGAAGTGAAGTTTAAAAATTAGCAATTCGAAGATCTCAGCAGGGGGTACCATTTAAAGGAGATGAAGAAGCTGCTGTCGAGCGATCCAGTACTAAAGACGATCAATCCGAAGCTGATCGAATTGCTACACAGACCGATAACAGCTCCCAAACCAACCCACACCGTGTTGGAGGCGCTCCGGAGTTTAATCAATCTGCTAACGGAGGCGGGGTTTACGGAGGGAAAGTTTAACGTACAAACTTTACAAGAATGCAACCACGATCGAGTAATCGCTGCTGGACAGTCGCTGTTTAAGACGTTAAATCCACTTCTAGGCATACGTGACCCCGGAGACAATCCGACCCCGCCGATTGGAACCTCGGATCAACAGATCACGCCGCGGATTACGTTGGATCAAGTTCTCACGCCGATCATTAATTTTATTAAGGGTGACCACTCTGTCTCATCTCGATAAGCTTCAGTGGATTCGAAAGAGGACTCGAGCGATTCGTTCAAGATCCAAAGGATGTCGCTAGGACCAAAGAGCGCGGATATGTTGGGGAAGACATTTAAACGGAATGCGGCAAAAGCGCAAGCGGTAAAGCCATTGGCAACGCATCTTATGAACACGGTGGAGTCAGAACAAGTGAATTACTATGATCAAGAAACAATGAAGAAATGCGATATAGAACAAATTCACATTAACGCTAGACAATCAGTTAAATCGCTATTACGAATTGAAGATCCACATGCCGGACATTGACATGGAATCGGTTGGATCACGTCCTAACGGATTGCATGACTATAATCATGAGCATTGGGAGCAAGAAGCCATAGGAATACCGCAGCTGGCGACGGCAGGAGCGGCAGAGAGTATTGGATTCAGTAACTAAAAGATAAAATGTCTGCCATGGCCGAACTGATAGAATTGTTCGGCCGAGAAAAGAATGAAGAACGGTCCAGGAACTGCACCAGTCAGGTGAAGTCGGCGTTCCTACGCGACTAAGCGCCAGAAGTGGAGAAGTGCTTAGTGTTTAGCAAACTTCTTACGGAAACGGCGCGTGACTGGTATAACCGGATTAGCCGCTCAACGAGGACTTCGTGGAAGGCGCTCCTGGAAGGCTTTTTGGCAAAAAAAAACGGAGGCAAGAATAAAGTTTCAGTTGGAAGGCTCTAATATTATGAGCGTAAGCGATCAAACGAGACTCCATCGGAGTACTCGTACCGTCTTAATGTGGCCGCGATCCGGGCGAATATCCCAATGCAAAATGGATCGCCCGCCACTCGAAAGAAACATGCGATCATTGCATTGGTACCCTGGTTGATCACGATCTGTCTACAATGCTAACGATGCTGCGTCTTGGAGATGAAGGTGCTCTGGAAGAAACGCTGCAATAATGTGAGAGCATGGAAGTTCGAAAAGCCCATGCCTCCATAGGGTCGAGCAAATTTTGACAGCGTGTTGCACCACAGGCGGATCAAGTTCCAGCAAAACTAGCGCGAGCTGTCAGAGAAATCCATGTGGATATCAAGAGTAGTGGGTCCGACCGAGACTCTTGCGGATCGGACTCCGACTCGGATCGACGCAACAAGTATATGGCTACGGCTACGGATTGCGCTTAGAAGCCGGATCGACACAATGTGTACATAGCTACCGCTGCGGATTGTGCTCAGAACCCAGAACACCCTCTCATATGAAGTTAGCGAGTCGATCGCGATCTCCACTACGATCGTGGAAGGCCTCAAACAGTGTGTACGCACTGTGGATCCTAGAGACATGACGATCGCGGATATTGGAAATGACTAACGTGTCAGAAGTGCAGACGTAATGGGCATCCTGCGGTTAAATGCAACTATGTGTGTTCCGTATACAGAACGTCCACGAGGAAGTAGATTGCCCGATGGAACATTTTTACAACATGGTTTGTCAGTGGTATGTGCCCACCAAGCATGCAGGAATGTTGCTGGAACACGCCGAGAAGATGCTAAAATATGACGCTCGCCAGCTTGGAATCTGGTACGAGCCGAGCGTTCTAGGCTCTGCGTATATGCAATTGTGCAGAGGAAGGGGGTCGACGGAAGCGAGGACAAGCAGGATGATCGGCAAAATACATGTTATTTTTCAAACCGTCTGCGTTCCATTTCCAGTATTAAAAGACTTGATGAGTTCGCTCGATCGCCCACCAAGATGATACTTGACCTAGAGCCGGGCGAGTCAAGGGGATACTGGAAATACTATACACTGGGAACATAATTTAAGCAAGCTGAAGTGGTTGGGAAGATTAATGACGAAAAGGCCACAGTGCTATTGAACTTAGGAGCGGAGATCTCAATTGTGGACACCGCCTTTGCTCGTAAGGTAGGATGTTTCGTTGACGAGAATCAGAAACAAGAGTGTGTGGGGATAGGCGAAAACACGTACATGACCGAAGGATGTACCAAGATCAAGATCACCCTAAATAAATTGCTGGTATACTGTTTTGACGTGTGGGTGGGTGATCAAGTCGGTCAAGAGGTGATTCTGGGTATGGACTTCATGGTGCCCGCAGGTATACGTCTGTATTTGGCTGACGGGACACTGGTATCGCCGGACGAAGTGAGAACTCATCTAGAAGGGCGCAGAACTCTGTATGGATCATCCACGCAGCCGATCGTGGCCCCAGAACAGAACTTGGTTCTGCCGGTCGGTAGATCGGTGGAGATAAGGATCGGCAACGTCAAGTCTAACGCCAAAATCTGGTTGAGGCGCGATCTTACATGGGTACCCACCCTCACCACTAGAAAAGGTCAGATCAAGTATTTTTAGCTGACAAACCTCAGCGACAAAGAATTAATTCTTGGCACAGACCGGCTTTAGGATAGATTATAGCTGCCGACATGGTACCTCGATACCCAGGCTACGTCTCGTTTAAATCGAGACAGTACAACGAGTGGAAGACACTAGCCTTTTTGGCTACGAATGAAATAGAGGGAGTAGTGACGATCACATATGCGGGACCGCTTGTGGATCATCCGACCTACCCTACGCCAGAGAAGTTTAAGTCGGCCTGCGGGGAATAATATATTAAAGGACAGCCCGAATGTAGACAAAAAATTTGATTCTACGTGTGGAACCACTGCCACGTGTCGTTAAAACGATCGAGGAGAAGGGCGGAAGCATTCGAACGCCCGGGGGCCAATGGCAGATGTCGCAATAAAAAGGACAGGGATTTCGATAGATCGTATGACGGATCGCATGACGCAATAAACGATCGACATGAGGATCACCGATCGAAGAGTGTCAGATCCGTGGTTCATACGATTAACGAACTTACGACGAGCGAAAAGGCAGGGGATCAGTCGAGGTAAGTGGTTGGATCTTTACCAGGTGTAAGGATCGACGATGAGCCTAAAAAAGAGTAATGACCGGATCGCAAGGTAATTGGACGTCTATATCTGTAGGTATGAAAGTAGGGAGTTGTACGCTGAGTGTAACGGGGTGAATCGTTACATAACAATTTATAAGAAATTGTTAATAGAATATAACTATAAGAGTTATGTTCTCAGAATATTGTCATAAGGACAAATATTCTGTAGCACTTACGAGTAGTTCCTGATTGGTTGATATAGGCCATTATATCAACCAACGAAGACGCGCCACTACAGACGCACGCAATGAGTGGTGAGCAGATAACTGATTTACACATTTGTATTTAGACATAGTTAGATGAAGATAAATAGTGATTTATTGCAGACATTAACTATACTAAATACAGTTCTACTTTTTACTTTAACCAAGTACTCGCTTCTTCTTACCGTCTTCCTCTGCACGTACGAGTGTACGTGAAGTTACGAGGCACCGCCTTATTCTGTCATCAGAATAAGTAGCTTGTACTGTCGCCAGTACAAGCTTCAGGGTGCCCCGTTACACCTGGTAGCACTTCGTAGTTCGTCCAAGGACCGCGTTCACATCCAACATGAATATGTTGGATGATGAAGATGACCAAAGCTTTCACGCTACGCGTGACGGCTACTCCCATTTGAGCGATGTCGAATGGGATGCGGTTGAACGGATGGGTTCAACCATGGGCATCCATGCTGTTAGCGTCATGCTAGAGGCTCTCAATAGAGATGCCCAACATGCTACTATCGCCAAGTTCATTCAAAATGAACTTGACGCAGAACGCGAGAAAGTAGCCTTGCTTCACCAACAAGGTTCTCAACAAGCAGAGTTGTTGAGAGAACAGGGTGCTCAACAGTTTGAACTGTTGAGACAGCAGCAGGCTGCTGCTGGTGGGTCGATGCACTCGCGTCGACCCGAGACTTTGAAGATTGACATCTCCAAGTATAGGGGGGTCGAAGAAGACTCCCTCTTGAGATGGTTCGTCGAATTGGATGACGCCATAAGGGCGCGTCGCATCGACGACGGGGATATGCAAGTTGCATTTGCCCAGTCAAATCTGGCAGGACGTGCCAAGACTTGGGCACTGGGGCTCAAGTTGCACGACCCATATGCGTTTGGGTCGTTGGAAGTCTTCAAGTCGCGGCTCAGACAAATGTTTGAACCGCCTAGAGCTGAGTTCAAATCTCGAACCGAACTCTTGAAGCTCAAACAGGGTAAGCGTGATGTGCACGCTTACGCGCAACATATACGACATCTCACGAGTTGTATAAGTTCCAATCCGGTGGATGAACACACGTTGGTTTCGGTGTTCATGCAGGGTCTTGCGGATGGTCCCGTCAAGACTCACCTGTTCCGGCTTGAACTAGATTCACTAGAACAAGCCATTTCCATTGCGGAGCAGGAAGACTTCAGTCTGAGACAGGCTCGCGCCAGCTCGACATCATATCGTCAACCGAGACGATATGACAACGGAGGTCCAGAGCCGATGGAACTCTGTTATGTAGAGAGCGAGAAGGCTCGCTCTACAGGCTACAAGAAGTTGCAGAGATGCAACAGATGTCAAAAGACAGGACACTACGCTTACGAGTGTAGTGCCCCTCGTCCAGTGTCTCGCGACACTGGGCGTAGTGACCGTCCACCCATGAGAAAGGGGCAGGGACGAGGGTCCGCAGTTGGTGCAAAGACGCAACAACGGAATGGACCGTCAAAAAACGGACAGGATCAGTAGGTGCGGAGCACCCTACTGATCCAGCAACGTCAAGAGAATTTGTAGGCCTCTTGATGAAGGTTGCTCCCAACACACAAACGTTGTGCGTTGCTGCTCTAGGTAATGAGGTCTCACTCATTACCTTGAAACTCGAAGTGACGAATAAGTTATCCCTTCGAGCTCTAGTCGATTGTGGGGCGTCCAACAATTTTGTGCAACGCCAATCGCTAGAAGATGGTCACTTTAATTTCAGTGAATGTGATACACCTCCTACGAGGATGACGGTACGTCTTGCGACAGGCGCATCCGTAACCGTCATGAAGCGTATAGTGAAGATCCACTATACGCTAGAAGATACCCAATATGACGATGAATTGATCGTATTGGATTTGAATGACAAATTTGATGTCATCCTTGGAATACCGTGGCTCAGAAGGTACGAACCACGAGTAAACTGGCAACATCGGACAGTAACGATGCCTGCCGCTTGTTCATCAGATGGCCATCTGATGAACGTTTTGGAGAGTCCACAAGCGTGTGGATGTACTACGAGTGAGTGCGATGGCCTCACTTGTGGTACGGTCGTTAGTACGACTGCACAAAACCTTAGTGTACCAAACGGTTACACTTCGGAGCAAAGTTCCGGCGGCTGTGAGGAAACACAGGCTGCGCCGAAGGTCCACCACTCGAATAAGTCGGGTGGACTGGGACAAAGATGTATCCCTAGCGAGGAACATCTAGAAGAGAAACAATCGATCGCTCAGGTTAAGCGAAACGATAATCCTAGATCGACTGGAGAGTCTTTCGTAGAGGATCTCGCTGTGGTTGCGCAACCCCAGCTAGAGGAAGTAAAGGGAATAAGTCCCAAGATTACAAATACGGCGGAAATAAGTTCCCCGAAACCCGCGGGAATAAGTCCCCGGGAAGACGAAGGAATAAGTCCTTCGAAGCCTGAGGGAATAAGTCCCCAGGAAATGACAGAGACATTGAATGTCATAGTCAATAACGGATCAAGTGTAGGCGCTTATACACTTGATCTGATTGCGCCTCCGAAGTTAACTTCGGAGATCACTCAGTTGCCAACGCTCGAACATAAAAGATTCTTGCGTGATCTGCGTAGTGGCAAAGTCAAGCAGATCTGCATACTCGTCGCTGACGACGAGTGTGCAACCGACATAAGGTCAGCAACAGTGTTCACTGAGAACGAGAGAGTTCTCAGTAGTTCATCTATGGACGAGAGTGTCCTAGATGAAAAGACACGAATTGAGCGATATGACTCCCAATCATGGGAATCGCTCAAGAAAAATCCTCTCTATGAAGATTTGGTTGAATTCACGGATGTATTCCCTGAAACTGTTCCGTGCGAATGACCGAAGGATAAAGGTATTCGACACGAGGTCGAGCTTAAACCAGGCTCGAAGTACTGTGTCATGAAGCAGTGGCCACTGCCTCGTGAACAAGTACTTGCGATCGACAAGTTCTTTGCCGATCGTTTAGCTGCGGGCCATGTGAGGGAATCAACTTCCCCACATAGCTCTCCGACCTTCTGTGTGCGAAAAGCAACAGGAGGGTGGCGGATAGTGCACGCGTTCAACAAATTGAACGCTGCAACGGTACCGGCTCAGACGCCGATACCGAGGAAGGACGTAATCATTGATGGTATGTCAAAGAGTACCATCTTTTCGTCCATGGATTTGATGGATGGCTTCTATCAAATCCTTATGCGGGAACGGGATATACCCTATACCGCAGTTAGCACGCCTAGCGGCATGCTCTGGGAATGGCTAGTAATGCCACAAGGGCTCAGTAATGCCCCTGCCACGTTCAACAGATGTGTATCACATCTGTTGAGACCAGTACGAGAATTCGCGCCGAGTTATTTCGATGACGTATTCATCCATAGTCGAGCTATGGATGAGAAGTCGGACGTTGAGGTTCACAGGTACCACGTCCGACAAGTTCTTACAATCATGCGAAAGCATCAATTGTATGCAAACCTCAAGAAGTGTATATTTGCCGCAAGCGAAATACCACTTCTTGGGTGCATCATTGGTAAGAACGGTGAACGTCCTGATCCCGAAAAGATCAAGGCGATCACCGACTGGCCTGTGCCGGTTGATGGCAAAGGTCTTCGAAAATTCGTTGGGCTAGCGGCGTATTTGCATAAGTATTCACGCAATTACGCCGAGATGACTGTACACCTCTCTCGTTTGTTGAAAAAGAACGAGAGGTGGTTATGGAACGCTGAATGTCAACGCTCCTTTGAGGGTATCAAGCAGAGCTTGATACAATCCCCAGTCCTAGCAATAGCCGATCAGGACAGGCCATTTCACGTGGTCTGTGATGCCAGCGATTTCGCAATCGGCTGTGCATTAATGCAGTACGACCTTGAAGGCGTTGAACGCGTCGTCTGCTATCAGTCGCGTCAGCTGCAACCAGCTGAGCGGAACTATCCAGTGCATGACAAGGAACTCTTTGCGATGAAGTATGCGCTCGCGAAGTTCAGAGTCTATCTATTAGGAGATAGACCCTTCATTGTTTACACTGACCATGCGTCCTTACGCACGGCAGTGAACAGCCCGCACCTTTCACAACGAATGGCGCGGTGGTTGTCATTCTTTGCAGAATACAACTTTACGGTCGAGTACAAACCAGGACGACTTAATGTCGTCGCTGATGCACTCTCACGTCGTCCCGACTTTGAAACAGTCGCGAAACCCAACAGTGAGACAGTCACTGTTGCGGTTATGACGTCCTCAGTCCCATCTACAACGTTGTATGATGATGTGAGGCGGGCATACGCCCAAGATGGTGAGATAGTGAAGTTGTTGACACATCTCTCCCTGCAATCTCGAGAATCGTTGAAACGGCTATCGTATGCGTATCGATCTGCATCAGATCGATACACTACTCGCAACGGTTTACTGTATTAAACAGCCGTTACAGGTGACACACCACGCGTTGTCATTCCAGATGATACTGATCTGCGTTTGCGGATCATGTTCGAATATCACGATGCTCCTATAGGAGGACATCGGGACCGGGAGAAAACATATCTCACGGTGAGTCAAGACTTTTACTGGCCCCGCCAGTATCAGTTTGTGCGCAAGTACGTTCGCGCATGCGAAGTCTGTCAACGAGTGAAGTCAAGTCCTTCACTGCGTGCACCTTCACAGCCTCTACCGGTTCCGGCTGAGTGCTGGGAATCCATCTCGATGGATTTTGTCTTCGGGTTACCCAAAGACGCACGCGGGAATACGGGTATTCTCGTATTTGTTGACAGATTCAGCAAAATGGTACACCTCGTGGCTGTACCAGAGACAATCACGGCAAGTGGCTGTGCTTGTGTCTTTATTGACACCATCTTCCGACTTCATGGGTTGCCCCGTGAACTCGTATCAGACAGAGATCCACGCTTCACTGCTGATTTCTGGCGTTCCGTGTTCAAATCACTCGGAACGCGCTTGAAGATGTCGACATCTGATCATCCAGAGTCAGATGGTCAGACTGAACGTGCCAACCGTGTCCTTGAAGAGATACTTCGAGGATACGTACACTCCTTTAAGAGTTGGAGTGAGTTTTTGCCCATGGTAGAGTTTGCCATCAACAACTCGGTGCATGCGTCCACGACACATACACCGTTTTACGTGAATGGCTTGCGCCATCCGCGTGTACCCACCTTTCTAGAGTGTGACTCTGGTTTAAGGGGGGGGGACTCGCGCGAGCAAAAACCGATTTGGTTCACGCTCATCACGCTCTGACGAAGAGGTCATTGCGTTTGATGCCGATATCGATAACATCGATATCGAAGACCATGATGCCAGTGAGAGTGCGGAAGCCCTCACTGAAGACAATGATGCCAGTGAGAGTACGGAAGCCCTCACTGAAGAAAAGGTTGTTGTCGCTGCAGTGCGCTCACAGCACACTGAAGCTAACGAGTCATCAGATGAGTTCATACTGGCTCGTGAAACGGTAGTCCGTTTTGTGCAAGACTCCATCGCCGAAGCGGTGGATAAGCAAAAGCAAAACGCTGACAAGAATGGAAGGGCAAACACTCTTTTATTTAATAAAGGTGACTTAGTCCTACTGTCTACGGTTAATCTACCAAAGCATGTAGTGACTAACTTGGGTAGCAGTAAACTACTACCCAAGTACATTGGCCCATTTCGTGTATTGCACCGCCTAGGCAATGCATACACGATCGAGTTACCACGTAAGATGCGAACGCATCCCACGTTTTACGTTGGTCGGCTTAAGCCGTACCATCAGTACGCTGCTTCTTCCGATGAAGAACACCCTTGCGCTCAAGCATCTCGCAGAGAGCCTTGTGCTCCCGATGGTGGGCATCAACAAGGGTCTGAAGAGCAGTTATCTCAGCCCGAGACCGATCAACAATCCCACGAGCTACCCTTAGCTCGTCACGAAGAGATGTCAGAGATCTCTCGTTCTCAAGCTGAGCAAAGGCAAACTCAGCTCGATGCTTCGAGGCAGTGTCCACCATCTGGAGACGCCTATTCCGCTCATGCTCGAGATCGTTGCGTAACCCTTGCGTTACGCGATTAAAGAAGCTCTCGGGAACACACCGATCCACATGATCGTGTGGAGAGCGTCTTTCCTCCTCCTCCACCTCCATTAGAGGACTCTCGCGGTGGCCAGCGCTATCTAGTTGAGCAGCTGTTGAACCACCGCGACGTGAACGGACGTCGGACGAGTTACCTCGTCCGGTGGCGCGGCTATCCCCCGTCCTGGGATTCTTGGGAGCCCCGCTCCCAACTGATGGTTGACGTACTGGGTCTGGTCGAGCAGTACGACGCGACACATCCTGTGCCGCAGAAGGACCGCCGGAGAAAGTCTTCCCGGCACGGTCGTAAAGAGATTTCAGGTTGTCAATCCCTTCGTACATCTCAGTAGAGACACGTACGCGCCACCACGGGCTGGTAAGGAGGTAAGCCTCCTTAGGTGCTCGTGCAGAGTTGTTCACACAACATGGGCACGAGTCTACCCAAGAGAGGCAGGGTAATCCTTTCTCCCTTGATAGACGATGCAGCTTGTAGCGTGCACCTGTCGGGGTTCTCTTTTCAAACTTATCACGAGCTTGGATAAGCTTGTCGTTCCAAGCGTCACGACCTACATCCTCGAGGTTATGGATGTAGGCGTTCCACGCCTGAAGTAGTGAGGGACCATCACGTTTGTGATTCCCACTGTACCATCGATGTCTAAAGAAAGCATCGATGAAGAATTCATGTTCAGCGCGATAGTTTTTCGCGCTGGGGTCAAGGTGATGGATCCTTGACGAATCGAACAACCGTGTTCGATAACGATCAATCGTCGTCGCCGACAAGTGATCCATGACGGATTTAGGAGGCATCCATGCCTTCTTTTCTGGAGCGAGACGCAAGACATTGCGGTCCCGCTCTTCCTGCGACGTGCCGACAGAAGTACTGGCACCTCGCTGTGAAGTGGTGTCCATAGGAGAACCGACACCACTATTAGCACCCGAGTCTCGCGACCTCGAGCGCCTTCGCTTCGGCGATGGTTCATCTGACTCATCAGATGAACCAAAGATGCTGCGACGCAAAGCATCGTCCATGCCACGCTTGGCAGGCGGCTTGGATTCAATTGCCGTCGATACGGATCCGTCATCCGTATCAGGAGAGTACGAGACACCGAGCTTGTACTCTGTGAAGACACGAGTGTCTTCATGACCAGCGCCTGCATCACCAAGTGATACAGGCTGAGTCGATTCAGCAACCGATGAGACATCAGTTGCTGTTGTTTCTGCTTCGGTGTCCGCACAGAGACGTGCAGACGCGCTCTCGGCGGCCTTGCTCGCGCATCGCATGGGCTTGTTTACCATGCGATGAAATGTTGGAAAGTGGACGCGGACCAACAAGTGCAAACCCTGTCCCAAATGATTTGGGACGAGTATCCATTTAGTCAATCAGTCACTAAAGTGACTGATGGTTAAGGGGGGTGATGTAACGGGGTGAATCGTTACATAACAATTTATAAGAAATTGTTAATAGAATATAACTATAAGAGTTATATTCTCAGAATATTGTCATAAGGACAAATATTCTGTAGCACTTACGAGTAGTTCCTGATTGGTTGATATAGGCCATTATATCAACCAACGAAGACGCGCCACGACAGACGCACGCAATGAGTGGTGAGCAGATAACTGATTTACACATTTGTATTTAGACATAGTTAGATGAAGATAAATAGTGATTTATTGCAGACATTAACTATACTAAATACAGTTCTACTTTTTACTTTAACCAAGTACTCGCTTCTTCTTACCGTCTTCCTCTGCACGTACGAGTGTACGTGAAGTTACGAGGCACCGCCTTATTCTGTCATCAGAATAAGTAGCTTGTACTGTCACCAGTACAAGCTTCAGGGTGCCCCGTTACACTGAGGCTGTTGATCAGCACATGGCGGTAATACCCAACCTTTTTACGCCCACTGCCGAAGTTGCGATTGAAGGTATTCAGGTAGGCGATCCTGATGTACCGCTGATTTATTACCAAGATCGATCACGACAACTGATCTGGAGAAAAAACAAGCACATTCTTATTGGCAAAGAAATCGCACTCCCTCCAGCCTCGAGAGAGGCGATATGTGATATTGACGTAAATGGAGCGAGCACGATCGCGCAAAGATTACGCCAGTTATACCCAAGTTTCGCGTAAAATTAGAAAATGTAATTAAAGGACTGCTCTCGGCCAAGATTATTCGACCTTCCACATCACCTTGGGCCTCGCCGATCATCGTGGCGAGTACATTCGATTGTGCATCGTCTATCGACGGGCAAATCAGTTGACAAGGCTGAAGCTGTACCTAATGCCACTGGTTAATGACCTTTTCCAAGACATGGACAAAGCGATGTGGTGATGCTCACTGGACATGACAAGCGGATTTTGAGTGGTGGAGATGACAGAACGAGCAAGAAGAGTTCCAACATTCATTACGCCGTCAGGCTTGTATGAATGGCTACGGATGCCGTTGAGGTTAACAAACGCTCCACAAACTACCAACGCCTAATCGACAATGCATTGTATGAATACATGGAGATAGGTGCTGCTCCGGGCGCCTCCTCTACGGAATCGTTTAAACAGATCGACGTGATCACCGAAAGATAGCCGGACACCAGTCGGATACCATTTGTGCTACGTCGAAGATCGTACATCGATTACATACTAATTCCAGCTACATCGTGGGCCAATATGTACAAAGGAGTGGATAGATTGCTACGTGCATTCGATAGGTGAAATTTGTCGATCAGCCTGACCAAACGTATTTGGGGACGACGCAAGGTGGACTATCTCGTTCATAAAGAATCAATCGATAATTGGAAGCCCACTTGAAGGATCTCGGTTTGCTGGTCAACATTCATTTTCTTCAAACGCTGCGGTCGATGTAGTCGTTTCTAGGAGGTTTGAATTACCATAGCCGAATTATTAAAGACTTTGCGATATAAGCATCAGTGCTTACGAATTACGCGAAGCAAACTTCCAAGAAATTCGATGTATGGATGAGGCAGAATCGTCAACACGGAATGAAAAGAGAGCGGACGACAGGAAGTGTCTTGGTGATCGCGATCCAAATCGTAATAGTGTTACAGGGGGCGGTACAACGATTTCCGGTGTTGCTGGGGCGATCCGAATTGTAACAGTGTTACGAATGGGGGACCCAGCGCTTTCCGAAGTTGCTGGGGGCGATCCTACCTGCACAGACAGAAGTCGATGGGAGGAGGCGATGATTTTATTCACTATGTTAAAGGATAAGATTGCTAAGACTGTAAATCTTTAACATAATGATTTGGATCGCCTTCCAGTGATCGTGGTCTATGCTAACAAATGGGCAGTATCTGCAGCTTTGCTAAAGGAACACGATGGAGTATACTAGCCTTTAACGTTCACTAGCAGAATGCTAAAACCTGACAGGATTAACTATGGTATGGTGTAGAAATAGGTTTCAGGTCTGCTGCGCATCCTCGATATCGGCTACACTATGTTGGTTGCACAAAAAATCAAGGTACTCACACGTCATTTAACGTTGGCCTGGTTATTACAATCTCCAGGCCTCATAAGGAGGCTGGGGAAAAGGGCGGCGTTGTCATCAAATTGGACGCTGGAGATCAAGAAGTGTGAAAAGGGAGAAGATGAAATACTTGGTACGCTTGCCACCAGCATTACCCCGCGCGATGGTGTTGACGAGATGTTGATCGCGATCGCCCCGAGGAAACAGCCGAAACATACCATAAGTATGCCACTACCAACGGTGGAGGAGGGAGAAAGTCTTTTGGTGGTTTGTTTCGATGGATCGGCCCGAACTAAACGATAAGGCGGGGCGTGTAGTGCAATAGTGCGGAAACTCCCGGAATAGAAGATCGTGAATGTCGCAGTTAAATACGCAACATACCTGACAGTAAACGAAGCTGAACATCGTGGCCTGCTACTAGGTTTCGATCTCCTGGCCGATCAGGCGCGGGGGCGCATCATCATTAGCGAAAATTCTAATTTAGAGATCCGGTAGATGCGCAAATAAACTGACTGCAAGGCGCCCGGATAACAGCTGCTACGTCACGAAGCTATGGAAAAACTCCGATCGTGGCCGATCCATAAATTTTTACACATAAAGAGGGGCTGGAATCAGAGTTACGATCGACTGGTAAGCAATGCTTTACAACAAGAGAAAGGCACGATGGCTGTACCCGATCAATATCGTCATATTTTACATTCATTAAACCGGTGGGACGAGTTATTGACACTCAAAAGTGTCGACCGGGTCGTGGAAATATCTGCGGTTACTAGATCAGCCAAAAGGAGACAACGATCCCCTGAAGTAATGCAAGAGGAAGTCGTTCAAAGGATCATAATCGAGAGGACCACGAAGCAAAGGAAGAAGAGAGTTGGATCGCCAATTTGAAGGAATTTCTAATCGGAGACGTAACGAAGATGAGTATTGAAGAAGAAAATTTATCGGATTGCGCTGGATTATAAAGTTGACGAAAGTGGACTACTGTTTTTCTATCGGATTGCGCTGGATTATAAAGTTGACGAAAGTGGACTACTGTTTTTCTGCTCGAGATTGACGAAAGATCCAAACAGTCGCGTGGAATTGATTCGTTTGGTGGTACCGATACTACAGCAGCAAAATTTCCTGCATCATTATCATATAGGTTTGGGGAAGGGATACCAAGGTATCAACAGAACATACCAACTAAGTCGGTCCGAGTTATACTGGAGAGGACTCTATCGGTTTGTTTGGCGTTATGTCGGAGGATGTTTTAATTGCACGACGGGAAAAGGTAT
Organism: Peronospora matthiolae; assembly: GCA_921007115.2. Lineage (NCBI taxonomy): Eukaryota > Oomycota > Peronosporomycetes > Peronosporales > Peronosporaceae > Peronospora > Peronospora matthiolae. The sequence continues at coordinate 37,505 of CAKLBY020000024.1, read as the reverse complement.
AATTTGTCCTGCGCGGCGATTCGCCAGGAATGCCCAAGCCACCTATCCATTTCAGATAATCGCTATGAATCACATTCGATCGTTGCCGCAATCCTTTAAAAGAAACACTGAGTTGTTGCTGTGGGTAGATCTCTTTTTAAGGTACGTAATCGACAAGGCTAGTTCCTCCAGAACTTCTCAAACGATCGCCAAAAGCTACGAAGAGCGTAGGTTTCGAAGATTTGAAGCTATTGAAGCGATCCGCCATAATTGAGAGCCTGGATTCTTGTCTGATTTATCCGAGCGTTCAACCGGATCGCGGGGCAGAAACAGCGTGCTACTATGGCATACCGACCCTAGGCGAATGGACCAGCAGAAAGAACATTGCAGACCTTAACGAGGGCGTTGAATATGTATGTTACAAATACGGATCAGAAGGATTGGGACGAGTACGCTGAGAGGTTGACGTTCGCCATCAGTACGGCACAGGATCGCATACGAGCAGATACGCCATTTTACCTGATCCACATTTGGGACCCACGATCGACGCTGGATTCGACTTTGCCTTCGGAAAGCACCTAACGACGGGACCAAGATCCAAGAAGACGGCGTTATAATATGCAGCGTCATTACCACTAAGCAAGAGAAGCCGTTATCGATCCATTTCGCATTGCAATCCTAGATCGGGCCGATCGACACGACGCTGATGACAGGTCACATGAGATCGAAGTTGAATCGCAAGTGTGGATCTAGATGGATCGATTGAAAGAAGGATACGCCCGAAAGCTGGCACATATGTGGCATGGACTATACCGGGTTAGGGACTTTGCGAGATACACGCAGTACGGTGGGAGTTCTCAATACACAGCATCCATTATTCACGTTGGTACATATATCCAAGCTTAAGCGGATAAAAACCTTCCCGGATCGGCCAAAAAATCTTGTTGAACGTTAAAGAGGCGGATCGCGTCGATTCAGACGTATTCCTGCTGCCTAAAGAAAGATGGGAACGCTTACTGGATGAAGATGAGTTTGACGTCGAGAGGATATTGGATGTGCGATCTGGCAGACGGACCCGTTTTGGCAGAGTGCAGCGCCAGTATTTGGTGCAATGGAAAAGATCGGTCGATCCAACTTGGATATATGAGGTCGACTTGAACTGTGGGGCCTTGCCGCAAGAGTTAGATCGCGATCGAGTCAGCAAGAATCGCTTCGACGTGATGCAATCACACGAAGCAGCAGTGGATGAAAAACCGAAATGTCGAATCGGAAGTTGCCCGCAAGAAGGTTGCAGATGGGAACAAAGGGAGGGGTTGTGTGTGGCGTACCAGTAAATAAATTCCAATCGCATTGAGTAATTAGAAAAGGCAAATGAGATGAAGTCAAGTGATGATCAACAAGGAAGAAACTATGGATATATATTGACCGACTAAAACGGACTGTCGGATATCTATGGACTACTTCAAAAATAGCTACCCGAAGATCAAGCGATCCCGACGACCCGGAATGATCCTCGATGCAGGATCAAAACTGGTTACACCAGGGTTCAGCTGTATCCAAACGCGCCAACGCGGAGATCAGGTCGGGAATGGCTTCTGAGAATCACCCAAACCCGGGTATAATGGACGCATATCAATCGGTGACGGGAGATGTATGAAGAATGGATCCAAGAACAGGTCCAAACCGTAGTGTCCGTCGATTACCCCCTGAAGGATAAAGCGCATTACGGTTTTCCATCGGGATCCGCATCGCGATCGCCGCTGTTTGCGCTGCTGATAAATCCGCGACAGCTCCGGATCGCGATTGCGCTTCTCGGCCGGCATATCAATGGCGTGGATTTCTTCCCACACAGCCTGTCAATGCCGGGTATCGAAGTCTCGGTACGCGGATGCCAACTTTCCGAACCAGCCAGTCGCGTGAAAAGAGACCGGTGTGACTTGGCTATGGTATTAATTCCAAGGCTCTTGCTGGTACAAGCAAACACTTGAGCCGAATTAACCAGCCGTGGAATTTACTCATGTCAGGTGGATCAGCTTAAAAACGAGGTGCGGTGGGTGCTGGCAAGATGTACCCTGCCGGCCGTGTCAGCTGCATTACAAGGTATCCATGTCCAGCTCCGCCACGAGGTAAGGCTGAGACGACGGGCCGAACACGGGTGTACGTGGGGGTGAGACCAGGGTACCCGATATCAGTATCCGGGAAATTATTTAGCGAAATGTACCCGGGTCGGAGCTAAACGGCCGTATTCCGCGGGCGGAAGCACGGCATTCTTGGCGTCCTGCGGACTGCCGGTCATGCTGATCGATCCGTTGGAGTCGCTTGATGCTTCGCTAAAGATGTCCACCTTCAAGACTTAAAGCTTGGCAGGTGGTGATGATTAACTCGGAAGTAGAGACGATCTAGAGTTGGTAAGGGAGGGGTCCACTAATATTGAGGCATGAACAATCAGGCAGAACGTGGAACATTGCTCAGCGATCCACGGTGCCGCAACGAAGAGCGCGATCCAGACAAAGCGGTCAGAACATATTCTTCAGAAGATTTAAACGACTCTGTATCGGAGAGCGATGGAACGCTGGCCGAAAGATTATGGGCCCATTTACTTCCTGTTTGGGAGGCGGATCGTTTTCTACATGCGGTGCCTTAAGTTGTTGGAGTCCGTGCTGATCCTGCCGTAGCTGTGGACCCGTCCGAGCAAGTTGATCTGGAGGGTCGCGTAGAGACGCGTGGTAGTCCACCAGATACGAAAGTTTGGCAGATCGCACTGGTCTAGTAGATCGTTAGACTCACTAGCTGACTTGGCTTTAGAGGTATCCACCGATTCTATTCCGGCCTGCGTCAGCTTCGTAGTGCGGGGACGCTTGATCGGGAGACCGGGATCCGTGGACCTACATCGCTTGCCGGTTGGTGCGATAGCAAAGGCTATGGACGGTACATTGAGAGAAGGCGGAGTGATCCAGAAGCCATTTCAGCCAGATGAGTCCGGATCGTGTTACAACCGCGAACTGCCATGAGACACTGCTGTTCCCAGTTTGATGCTTGATTACACATACGATTCACCTGGGCGTCCCGGTCTTCGAGGTCCAATTGCAGCCGTTGCACCTCCGCCCCTTCAAGCTCTTGTTTACAAGGCTATTCTTGATGGGTCATCGACATGTCTTCCAACGCCAGTCTGGTCGTGTCAAGCTTTTTGTCAACTCTGTGGAAAGGTTTTATTGTACTTGGATGTCTTGGCTCTTGCAGTTTGGAGGTCGCGGCCTTAATTTTGTCCCGCAGCAGCCAGGCGCGGAGTTATCACTTCTAATTAAAGTTGGACGGCGGACAAATCACGAGTGCGCAGATCTTCGACTTGTTTAAACTTCTTTTCGGCTTATGAGAAAGCCGTCTTGAGTTCTCGGACCACGTGATCTTAACCCAAGCGCCGCGCCAGCTTCGTCTGAAACCTGTGCAATCTCTAGATCATGTCTTGGCGATCAGTCCAGAGACCGAGATAAATCTGTTGGACATAGGTTGCCAAGCGCGGGACGATCTCGATTTACTATTGCAACTGCGTTTGCAGTCGGTCGATCTGCAGTTTCTATTCCAGACATAACTCCTCGAATGAGTGGTAGTCGGCAACAACCGCGGCATGAAGATAAATAGTGATTTATTGCAGACATTAACTATTATAAATACAGTTCTACTTTTACTCTAACCGAGTACTCGCTTCTTCTTACCGTCTTCCTCTGCACGTACGAGTGTACGTGAAGTTACGAGGCACCGCCTTATTCTGTTATCAGAATAAGTAGCTTGTACTGTCACCAGTACAAGCTTCAGGGTGCCCCGTTACACCTGGTAGCACTTCGTAGTCCGTCAAGGACCGCGTTCACATCCAACATGAATATGTTGGATGATGAAGATGACCAAAGCTTTCACGCTACGCGTGACGGCTACTCCCATTTGAGCGATGTCGAATGGGATGCGGTTGAACGAATGGGTTCGACCATGGGCATCCATGCTGTTAGCGTCATGCTAGAGGCTCTCAATAGAGATGCCCAACATGCTACTATCGCCAAGTTCATTCAAAATGAACTTGACGCAGAACTGAGAAAGTAGCCTTGCTTCACCAACAAGGTTCTCAACAAGCAGAGTTGTTGAGAGAACAAGGTGCTCAACAGTTTGAACTGTTGAGACAGCAGCAAGCTGCTGCTGGCGGGTCGATGCACTCGCGTCGGCCCGAGACTTTGAAGATTGACATCTCAAAGTATAGGGGGTCGAAGAAGACTCCCTCTTGAGATGGTTCGTCGGAGTGGATGACGCCATAAGGGCGCGTCGCATCGACGACGGGGATATGCAAGTTGCATTTGCCCAGTCAAATCTGGCAGGACGTGCCAAGACTTGGGCACTGGGGCTCAAGCTGCACGACCCATATGCGTTTGGGTCGTTGGAAGTCTTCAAGTCGCGGCTCAGACAAACGTTTGAACCGCCTAGAGCTGAGTTCAGAGCTCGAACCGAACTCTTGAAGCTCAAGCAGGGTAAGCGTGATGTGCACGCTTACGCTCAACATATACGACATCTCACGAGTTGTATAAGTTCCAATCCGGTGGATGAACACACGTTGGTTTCGGTGTTCATGCAGGGTCTTGCGGATGGTCCCGTCAAGACTCACCTGTTCCGGCTTGAACTAGATTCACTAGAACAAGCCATTTCAGTTGCGGAGCAGGAAGACTTCAGTCTGAGACAGGCTCGCGCCAGCTCGACATCATATCGTCAACCGAGACGATATGACAACGGAGAGGTCCAGAGCCGATGGAACTCTGTTATGTAGAGAGCGAGAAGGCTCGCTCTACAGGCTACAAGAAGTTGCAGAGATGCAACAGATGTCAAAAGACAGGACACTACGCTTACGAGTGTAGTGCCCCTCGTCCAGTGTCTCGCGACACTGGGCGTAGTGACCGTCCACCCATGAGAAAGGGGCAGGGACGAGGGTCCGCAGTTGGTGCAAAGACGCAACAACGGGATGGACCGTCAAAAAACGGACAGGATCAGTAGGTGCGGAGCACCCTACTGATCCAGCAACGTCAAGAGAATTTGTAGGCCTCTTGATGAAGGTTGCTCCCAACACACAGACATTGTGCGTTGCTGCTCTAGGTAATGAGATCTCACTCATTACCTTGAAACTCGAAGTGACGAATAAGTTGTCCCTTCGAGCTCTAGTCGATTGTGGGGCGTCCAACAATTTTGTGCGACGCCAATCGCTAGAAGATGGTCACTTTAAATTCAGTGAATGTGACACACCTCCTACGAGGATGACGGTACGTCTTGCGACAGGCGCATCCGTAACCGTCATGAAGCGTATAGTGAAGATTCACTATACGCTAGAAGATACCCAATACGACGATGACTTTATCGTATTGGATTTGGATGACAAATTTGATGTCATCCTTGGAATACCGTGGCTCAGAAGGTACGAACCACGGGTAAACTGGCAACATCGGACAGTAACGATGCCTGCCGCTTGTTCATCAGATGGCCATCTGATGAACGTTTTGGAAAGTCCACAAGCGTGTGGATGTACTACGAGTGAGTGCGATGGCCTCACTTGTGGTACGGTCGTTAGTACGACTGCACAAAACCTTAGTGTACCAAACGGTTACACTTCGGAGCAAAGTTCCGGCGGCTGTGAGGAAACACAGGCTGCGCCGAAGGTCCACCACTCGAATAAGTCGGGTGGACTGGGACAAAGATGTATCCCTAGGGGGAACATCTAGAAGAGAAACAATCGATCGCTCAGGTTAAGCGAAACGATAATCCTAGATCGACTGGAGAGTCTTTCGTAGAGGATCTCGCTGTGGTTGCGCAACCCCAGCTAGAGGAAGTAAAGGGAATAAGTCCCAAGATTACAAATACGGCGGAAATAAGTTCCCCGAAACCCGCGGGAATAAGTCCCCGGGAAGACGAAGGAATAAGTCCTTCGAAGCCTGAGGGAATAAGTCCCCAGGAAATGACAGAGACATTGAATGTCATAGTCAATAACGGATCATGTGTAGGCGCTTATACACTTGATCTGATTGCGCCTCCGAAGTTAACTTCGGAGATCACTCAGTTGCCAACGCTCGAACATAAAAGGTTCTTGCGTGATCTGCGTAGTGGCAAAGTCAAGCAGATCTGCATACTCGTCGCTGACGACGAGTATGTAACCGACATAAGGTCAGCAACAGTGTTTACTGAGAACGAGAGAGTTCTCAGTAGTTCATCTATGGACGAGAGTGTCCTAGATGAAAAGACACGAATTGAGCGATATGAGTCCCAATCATGGGAATCGCTCAAGGAAAATCCTCTCTATGAAGATTTGGTTGAATTCAAGGATGTATTCCCTGAAACTGTTCCGTGCGAATTACCGAAGGATAAAGGTATTCGACACGAAGTCGAGCTTAAACCAGGCTCGAAGTACTGTGTCATGAAGCAGTGGCCACTGCCTCGTGAACAAGTACTTGCGATCGACAAGTTCTTTGCCGATCGTTTAGCAGCGAGCCATGTGAGGGAATCAACTTCCCCACATAGCTCTCCGACCTTCTGTGTGCGAAAAGCAACAGGAGGGTGGCGGATAGTGCACGCGTTTAACAAATTGAACGCTGCAACGGTACCGGCTCGGACGCCGATACCGAGGAAGGACGTAATCATTGATGGTATGTCAAAGAGTACCATCTTTTCGTCCATGGATTTGATGGATGGCTTCTATCAAATCCTAATGCGGAACAGGATATACCCTATACCGCAGTTAGCACGCCTAGCGGCATGCTCTGGGAATGGCTAGTAATGCCACAAGGGCTCAGTAATGCCCCTGCCACGTTCAACAGGTGTGTATCACATCTGTTGAGGCCAATACGAGAATTCGCGCCGAGTTATTTCGATGACGTATTCATCCATAGTCGAGCTATGGATGGAAAGTCGGACGTTGAGGTTCACAGGTACCACGTCCGACAAGTTCTTACAATCATGCGAAAGCATCAATTGTATGCTAACCTCAAGAAGTGTATATTTGCAGCAAGCGAAATACCACTTCTTGGGTGCATCGTTAGTAAGAACGGTGTACGTCCTGATCCCGAAAAGATCAAGGCGATCACCGACTGGCCTGTGCCGGTCGATGTCAAGGTCTTCGAAAATTCCTTGGGCTAGCGGCGTATTTGCATAAGTATTCACGCAATTACGCCGAGATGACTGTACACCTCTCTCGTTTGTTGAAAAAGAACGAGAGGTGGTTATGGAACGCTGAATGTCAACGCTCCTTTGAGGGTATCAAGCAGAGCTTGATACAATCCCCAGTCCTAGCAATAGCCGATCAGGACAGGCCATTTCATGTGGTCTGTGATGCCAGCGATTTCGCAATCGGCTGTGCATTAATGCAGTACGACCTTGAAGGCGTTGAACGCGTCGTCTGCTATCAGTCGCGTCAGCTGCAACCAGCTGAGCGGAACTATCCAGTGCATGACAAGGAACTCCTTGCCATGAAGTATGCACTCGCGAAGTTCAGAGTCTATCTATTAGGAGATAGACCCTTCGTTGTTTACACTGACCATGCGTCCTTACGCACGGCAGTGAACAGCCCGCACCTTTCACAACGAATGGCGCGGTGGTTGTCATTCTTTGCAGAATACAACTTTACGGTCGAGTACAAACCAGGACGACTTAATGTCGTCGCTGATGCACTCTCACGTCGTCCCGACTTTGAAACAGTCGCGAAACCCAACAGTGAGACAGTCACTGTTGCGGTTATGACGTCCTCAGTTCCATCTACAACGTTGTATGATGATGTGAGGCGGGCATACGCCCAAGATGGTGAGATAGTGAAGTTGTTGTCACATCTCTCCCAACCATCTCGAGAATCGTTGAAACGATTGTCGTCTGCGTATCGATCTGCATCAGATCGATACACTACTCATAACGGTTTACTGTACTATACAGCCGTTTCTGGTGACACACCACGTGTTGTCATTCCAGATGATACTGATCTGCGTTTGCGGATCATGTTCGAGTATCACGATGCTCCTATAGGAGGACATCGTGGCCGAGAAGAAAACATATCTCACGGTAAGTCGAGACTTTTACTGGCCCCGCCAGTATCAGTTTGTGCGAAAGTATGTTCGCGCATGCGAAGTCTGCCAACGAGTGAAGTCAAGTCCTTCACTGCGTGCACCTTTACAGCCTCTACCGGTTCCGGCTGAGTGCTGGGAATCCATCTCAATGGATTTCGTCTTCGGGTTACCCAAAGACGCACGCGGGAATACAGGTATTCTCGTATTTGTTGACAGATTCAGCAAAATGGTACACCTTGTGGCTGTACCAGAGACAATCACGGCAAGTGGCTGTGCTTGTGTCTTTATTGACACCATCTTCCGACTTCATGGGTTGCCCCGTGAACTCGTATCAGAACAGAGATCCACGATTCACTGCTGATTTCTGGCGTTCCGTGTTCAAATCACTCGGAACGCGCTTGAAGATGTCAACATCTGATCATCCAGAGTCAGATGGTCAGACGGAACGTGCCAATCGTGTCCTTGAAGAGATACTTCGAGGATACGTACACTCCTTTAAGAGTTGGAGTGAGTTTTTGCCAATGGTAGAGTTTGCCATCAACAACTCGGTGCATGCGTCCACGACACATACACCGTTTTACGTGAATGGCTTGCGCCATCCGCGTGTACCCACCTTACTAGAGTGTAACTCTGGTTTAAGGGGGAGGGACTCGCGCGAGCAAAAACCGATTTGGTTCACGCTCATCACGCTCTGACGAAGAAGTCATTGCGTTTGATGCCGATATCGATAACATCGATATCGAAGAAGATGATGCCAGTGAGAGTGCGGAAGCCCTCACTGAAGACAATGATCCCAGTGAGAGTGCGGAAGCCCTCACTGAAGAAAGGTTGTTGTTGCTGCAGTGCGCTCACAGCACACTGAAGCTAACGAGTCATCAGATGAGTTCATACTGGCTCGTGAAACGGTAGTCGTTTTGTGCAAGACTCCATCGCCCACAGCGCGTGGATAAGCAAAAAGCAAAACGCTGACAAGAATGGAAGGGCAAACACTCTTTTATTTAATAAAGGTGACTTAGTCCTACTGTCTACGGTTAATCTACCAAAACATGTAGTGACTAACTTGGGTAGCAGTAAACTACTACCCAAGTACATTGGCCCATTTCGTGTATTGCACCGCCTAGGCAATGCATACACGATCGAGTTACCACGTAAGATGCGAACGCATCCCACGTTTTACGTTGGTCGGCTTAAGCCGTACCATCAGTACGCTGCTTCTTCCGATGAAGAACGCCCTTGCGCTCAAGCATCTCGCAGAGAGCCTTGTGCTCCCGATGGTGGGCATCAACAAGGGTCTGAAGAGCAGTTATCTCAGCCCGAGACCGATCAACAATCCCACGAGCTACCCTTAGCTCGTCACGAAGAGATGTCAGAGATCTCTCGTTCTCAAGCTGAGCAAAGGCAAACTCAGCTCGATGCTTCGAGGCAGTGTCCACCATCTGGAGACGCCTATTCCGCTCATGCTCGAGATCGTCGCGTAACCCTTGCGTTACGCGATCAAAGAAGCTCTCGGGAACACACCGATCCACATGATCGTGTGGGAGAGCGTCTTTCCTCCTCCTCCACCTCCATTAGAGGACTCTCGCGGTGGCCAGCGCTATCTAGTTGAGCAGCTGTTGAACCACCGCGACGTGAACGGACGTCGGACGAGTTACCTCGTCCGGTGGCGCGGCTATCCCCCCGTCCTGGGATTCTTGGGAGCCCCGCTCCCAATTGATGGTTGACGTACTGGGTCTGGTCGAGCAGTACGACGCGACACATCCTGTGCCGCAGAAGGACCGCCGGAGAAAGTCTTCCCGGCACGGTCGTAAAGGGATTTCAGGTTGTCAATCCCTTTCGTACATCTCAGTAGAGACACGTACGCGCCACCACGGGCTGGTAAGGAGGTAAGCCTCCTTAGGTGCTCGTGCAGAGTTGTTCACACAACATGGGCACGAGTCTCCCCAAGAGAGGCAGGGTAATCCTTTCTCCCTTGACAGACGATGCAGCTTGTAGCGTGCACCTGTCGGGGTTCGCTTTTCAAACTTATCACGAGCTTTGATAAGTTTGTCGTTCCAAGCGTCACGACCTACATCCTCGAGATTATGGATGTAGGCGTTCCACGCCTGAAGTAGTGAGGGACCATCACGTTTGTGATTCCCACTGTACCATCGATGTCTGAAGAAAGCATCGATGAAGAACTCATGTTCAGCGCGATAGTCTTTCGCGCTGGGGTCAAGGTGATGAATCCTCGACGAATCGAACAATCGTGTTCGATAACGATCACTCGTCGTCGCCGACAAGTGATCCATGACAGATTTAGGAGGCATCCATGCCTTCTTTTCTGGAGCGAGACGCAACACATTGCGGTCCCGCTCTTCCTGCGACGTGCCGACAGAAGTACTGGCACCTCGCTGTGAAGTGGTGTCCATTGGAGAAACGACACCACTATTAGCGCCCGAGTCTCGCGACCTCGAGCGCCTTCGCTCTGGCGATGGTTCATCTGACTCATCAGATGAACCAAAGATGCTGCGACGCAAAGCATCGTCCATGCCACGCTTGGCAGGCGGCTTGGATTCAATTGCCGTCGATACGGATCCGTCATCCGTATCAGGAGAGTACGAGACACCGAGCTCGTACTCTGTGAAGACACGAGTGTCTTCATGACCAGCGCCTGCATCACCAGGTGATACAGGCTGAGTCGATTCAGCAACCGATGGGATATCAGTTGCTGTAGTTTCTGCTTCGGCGTCCGCACAGAGACGTGCAGACGCGCTCTCGGCGGCCTTGCTCGCGCATCGCATGGGCTTGTTTACCATGCGATGAAATGTTGGAAAGTGGACGCGGACCAACAGAGTGGCAAACCCCGTCCCAAATGATTTGGGACGAGTATCCATTTAGTCAATCAGTCACTAAAGTGACTGATGGTTAAGGGGGGTGATGTAACGGGGTGAATCGTTACATAACAATTTATAAGAAATTGTTAATAGAATATAACTATAAGAGTTATATTCTCAGAATATTGTCATAAGGACAATATTCGGTAGCACTTCCAAGTAGTTCCTAATTGGTTGATATAGGCCATTATATCAACCAACGAAGACGCGCCCACGACAGACGCACGCAATGAGTGGTGAGCAGATAACTGATTTACACATACGATTCACCTGGGCGTCCCGGTCTTCGAGGTCCAATTGCAGCCGTTGCACCTCCGCCCCTTCAAGCTCTTGTTTACAAGGCTATTCTTGATGGGTCATCGACATGTCTTCCAACGCCAGTCTGGTCGTGTCAAGCTTTTTGTCAACTCTGTGGAAAGGTTTTATTGTACTTGGATGTCTTGGCTCTTGCAGTTTGGAGGTCGCGGCCTTAATTTTGTCCCGCAGCAGCCAGGCGCGGAGTTATCACTTCTAATTAAAGTTGGACGGCGGACAAATCACGAGTGCGCAGATCTTCGACTTGTTTAAACTTCTTTTCGGCTTATGAGAAAGCCGTCTTGAGTTCTCGGACCACGTGATCTTAACCCAAGCGCCGCGCCAGCTTCGTCTGAAACCTGTGCAATCTCTAGATCATGTCTTGGCGATCAGTCCAGAGACCGAGATAAATCTGTTGGACATAGGTTGCCAAGCGCGGGACGATCTCGATTTACTATTGCAACTGCGTTTGCAGTCGGTCGATCTGCAGTTTCTATTCCAGACATAACTCCTCGAATGAGTGGTAGTCGGCAACAACCGCGGCATGAAGATCCAGTTGACCGTAGAGCGCCGCGATCCCCGCAGTCTACGTATCACAATCAAACAAGGATGCAGCGCTCACCAGAGATGACGTCAACACAACTGGCCTTCTAACGGGTGGACCCGGCGGCGGAGTAGAAGGCAAAATCGGGATATCGGCCTTTATGTGGGAGGTGCAGGTGATACAGGAGCCATGGGCGTTGTGGGTGCACCGTCCATCGACATTGTATATCGAGCGTCGGTGCAGGGACGATTATGGAGAAGCGCAAAGGAACGATGACGGAAGTGTGGATCGCGCGATCCTCCTTAAGTACGCAAGTTAGTTTGATTGGTGGAGCGCGTACGGAGATGGGCCTGTTGGCACGGATGATGATGTCACACGGCTGAGTGACAGTAAATGACTGTGGAAATTATTCAGAGTAACCCAATTAACGGTCACGAAGGGGTAAAGGTCAAGCGGAGTGTGTCCTGATGATCGAGTGAGATAACGGACCCGCCGTGGATCGCTATCGCGATCCGGTACTCCGCGATCTGGAACTCCGCGATCCGGAACTTTGCGATCCGGTACTCCGCGTTCCGGTACTGTACGATCCGGTACCGAACGATCCGGTATGGGGCGATCCACTACGGTATATCAGCTGGGACCACAGGACGTAAGGTGAGTGACATAGACATCCGACCTAGCGAACAGATAGGCATAGTCATAAGTTTTAGGCTTGGTTGGTTGACATTAAACAGAATTGAATTTGCAACGAAAGACACGCGTCGAATTCTCCCGGGCAGGATCTTTGGCCTCCCGTTGAATAGAGAGTCACCCACGTCTCAAGTGAACTTTGCACTTGAATTGTTTGGCAAGGCGGAAGGTCAATTCTCACCCCCCCCTCAACTGCGATAGGGCGCACTGAACCTTACGGTTCAGATTCAAGATCGCGAGACGGCTCAAGTGGTCAGAAGGCTCTCGTATCAAGCATCACCCTTGGCAAAGGAGACTCTGGGAGAGCGCCCAAGTTACAAGCGATCGAGTGAAGAATTTCCACGCTATCCGTCACCACCCTCGATCGGGTGAAATATTTCCACCCTATCAACAACTATCCCTAAGCCAGTCAAGTTCAGCTTCAGCTCAAGTCCACCGTGAAGAGCGCAACCTGCCCCACCGAAGGGTACAAAAGGTGAGCACGAAGACACAGGACACATAATCGGGGTACCCCCTCCGTTAGTCGGTCGTCCGGGCGCCAAAGGAGAGTCGGGATCGTCTCAGGAAATGAGCGATCGCAACTCCACCACATGATTCATAGTGAGACAGGGCAAGGATATATTCGTGATCCCTCATCTTAATTCCACGATCCTGGCTTAGGATCACGACCCGAACCTACGATCCCGATCCGGACCTAGGACCGCGTTTCGGACCTAAGATCACGATCCGGACTTAAAATAACGATCCAGACCTGGGATCACGACCTGGACCCGAAATCACAATCTGGACCTAAGATCATGATCTGGACCTAGGATCACGATCTGGACCTAGGATCACGATCTGGACCTACGATCACGATCCGAGGTAGAGTAGCGGTGATATTATGGGTGGACCACAAGAAGATTCGACTGCCGATACACCTGGTGTGGGCCACACCTATACGAGAGGACGATGTTCCTTAAACAGGGACGCGTGCCATCCGGTTAGGATCTACAGATAAGTCAGAGGGGTAGGTTATAGGTTAATTGGTTAGCATTAAAGAGAATCCAGTTTACTTTATAAGACGCACGCAATCTCTTCCAGGCAGGATCTTTGGCCTACCGACGAATAAGAGTCGCGTTACGCGTCCATATAAGTGTCACACCTGAATTGTTTGGCCAGGTGCGTTCAAGAATTTTCGGGTAACTGCAACTACGCTCGACGCATTAAAACACGTAAATTTAAGGCACAAGATCGCGAGGCGGCTCATGTGGTCAGAGGGCTCGCGTGTCAAGAACCCACACAGTGGGCAAGGCAATCTCGTTGAGATCAAAGTAACTTATATGAGTACCCCACCGATACTCCAGTGATCACGCAAAGATTTCCGCCCGATTGAACAAACCCATCTCCAACACAGTTAAGGTTTCCCTCGACAAAAATTCCACCTGGAAGAGTGCAACCCGCCCTACCTACGGATCCAAAAGGTGAGGAAAGCATATACACGGAATCGGAGTACCCCCTCCGTTAGTCGGTCGTCCGGGCGCCAGTGTAAAGTCGGTATCGTGGAAAGGAATTATCGATCACCACACCGCCAATTCCACTTGTCACTTCGACCCTTGACGTGATGAGGGACAGCTCTTCACTAGGGGCAGTAACACACAGCGACTGTGTGTTGGAAGCAATCTTCGTCAAGAGTTCTGCAAATTCTCTTGACGTTGCTATATCAGCAGGGTGCTCTGCCTCTACTGCGTCTATCCTTTTTTTGCGGTCCGACTTGCTGTCGAGGCTTAGCTATATGGTCAGACCCACGCCTTGGACCTTTCCTCGGCCAACGGCGGTCATCACCACTGCCTTTGGACGTGATGCGGTGCTTATGGCACTACAATCATGAGTGTAGTGTCCGATCTTCTGACAACGTTGGCATATTGCCGTTCTCTTGTGATTCAGAGAGCGAGAGTTCTCGCTCTAGATGCAATAGATGTTCATTGGTTCGGGACCTCCTGTTTCCTGTCGTCTCGTCGGACGATAGTTTGAAGAATTAGCCTGATACTGTCACAGGCTGAAGTCTTCTTGTTCCGCTTACGCTATCGCCTTTTTCAGCGTATGGAAGTCCTTTTGGAATATGTAGGTATACACCGGCCCATCCACAAGGCCGTAGATGAACACGTTGATGAGCGTGTGCTCATCAGCAGAGTTTGTAACGCTAATCGCAAGGTAGCGTAGGTGCTGTGCATAAGTATGCAAATCATGCTTACCTTGCTTTAGCCTCAAGAGTGCAGAGCGTGCTCTGAACTCGGCTATCGGCGACTCAAACGTTTCTTTAAGCCGAGACTTCAAGATCTACAACGACTCCAACACGTTTGGGTCGTGAAGCTTGAGCCTTAAGGCCCAAGTCTTTGCTCGTCCCGTCAAATTTGACAGGGCGAAGGCGAGATGCATATCATCACCCTCGATGTGACGGGCCCTGATTGCGTCGTCTAGCTCGACGAACCATCTCAAAAGGGAATCTTCATCGGTACTTTTGTACCTTGAGATATCAATCTTCAAGGTTTCGGGTCGACGCGCGTGGTCGGCCCGCCTACCGAATGATGCAAACCTTGCCGGTGAAGTAAGGCTATCTTCTGTCTTTCATAGCAAGTTCCCTTGTATGTTGATAGCAGCATATTGCTGGTCTCTGCCTAGAGACTTCAACATGCCACTGATGGCGGGTTCGCCCATGAGCGCGCTCATGCTACTGACTACCTCCTATTCTGAGTCAGTCAGGTGGGAGTAGCCTTAAAGTGTGACGTGAAAGCTGTCGTCTTCTACGTCCAACATGTTCATGTTGAACGGACACTAGTAATCGTTAAGCGGACTACAATGTGCTACCAGGTGTAACAGGGCACCATTTTTTTGGGGTGCCGCGAAACTTCACGTACATTAGTACGTGCAGAGGAAGCTAATCTACTCAAACAACTATGTTGAGTAAAGGGTATAAAGAGAACCGTATTTAATATAGTTAGGCTATCGATATAACTTTGATCGTTATCTAACTATATTAAACTACGTCGTCGGATGACGACAACCTGCTCACCACTCATTGCGCGCGTCTAGCAGCAATTAGTGGTAATCTGTGGTTATTATGTCTTCTATCAATCAATCTTTAAGCTGCACGTGAATATTATCCAGAAGGAGATAATATTCCTTTAATATTATCCATCTCAGATAATACTGGTAGGATATTGTCACGCTAGACAATATCTCTATTGACACCGTTTGGTGTCAATTTCATGTACGGGTTACCCCGTTACAAGCTGCTAACTATCGAAGCAATGCTTCAATATTCCATTTAGGCGCAGAATACACGTACCGGTACTGACGGTCCCCGTAGCTAGCTTGTATAAGCTACGTATGGTAACGCGAGCTTGTCTTTGATGTACAAGTCGGTGTCAGAAGACGTCTTGTCTATATACCCTTAACTTAAAAATATTCACGCAAAATTTATTTGACGTTCCGACGACACACGCGTCTGTGCCACAACGCATTTTTTCGACGTTTGTTTTCTACGTTTTTCCCGGAGATAGCGGAGTTTTGCATTAGCACGAAGATCAAATCCATGAAAGCTATTTATTGTTTTACGGTATTGTGAACTACGCGGATCTATCATAATGCATCTCAGAACCTACGCGTGAAACCGAGCAGGAATCAGTTTTGCGGGGAATCCTTAATTACCCTGAGTTATGGGCCTATCAGGAAATCTGTGATCTGTTCGTCCGACTCTTCCACCACGCTCAACAGCTCTTTGATATTAAATTTCTCACGATTCAAAAGTTCCAGAATGTTGGCGGTATATAGTTCCGGAAGTGATAATGCCCTCGTGAAGTACAAAATGTACTGCTTCAAGGGATCCTTCACTGTGTATGCCCACGGACGACGTATTATATGTAACTGTTTCTTTTGGATGTCGAGAACATGACCGATTATCCATCCCCTTTCCAGCCACATATCAAACAGCTCCTCGTCCATTTGCCGAGCTTCACCACCGTAGATACAGCTGAGCCGTGCCAGAGACAACATACCTGCGACGTTTGCTTCGCCTCCGTAGCCTGCGATAAATGCGTCGAGCAATGTCCAGGACGTATGGTGTTGCTCATTGTATACACCGATGTATCCCATCAGTGCCCCGAGTTTTGGTGATGCGAAAGGGTTCCCCATACGTTTTCTTGAAACCCATGTAGACTCACCCCCAATGTCTAGTTTCTTAAAAATCTCACCGGGAGTATTCTCTATCGATTGCACCTTCTCAATTAGATCGTCCGCCAATTCGGGGGTTATCTCTGTCCACTGACGCTCGGAGATGAATTCTCGGACAGTGGAAATGAACTCGTCCCTTCCATCCTTTGAGCTCTCCACAAGGTCAATACCCCCTCGTGCGAGCCGAGCCATTTTACGTTGTCGGAGCTCCTTTTCGTGGGGTTGCCCAGATTCCAATGCAAGACAGCGAGTCTCGAGATATGCCATGATAGCATGTAATTCGAATGACCTCACTTTTTCTTTATAACCGCTGGGAAGCCCGTCCGTGTTTTGACCGTACGAGTGTAGTGAAGTCACCAGTCTACCAACTGCATTCGCTACCTTTTTTCCCATCGATGTAGGAATGGGAGGGCTCGCTCGCTCTTCACCTAGCGTGGATTTGAGATCCCCCAGCAGCCGCTTGGCATGCACGCTATCGTAAGGACCATCAGAAAAACGGACACTGGCCGAGAGGTTGAACGCCGTCAGCAAAGGGCGGGGTATTTTGGTAGAGTTCGTGCTGCGTACGATTACGGGTGTCGATGTCATGAGCGCGAAAGTGGTGAGACGCATCTTTAGTTGCTGTCGTGGTCTTTCACGAGGGTGTGGGATCAAATTTCGAAGTGACCAAGAAGCTTCACTCGCACAGCTATCCGACGACATCTGAAAGAGCCTTGACCGTAAGCTCTCCAATCCTTTTGTCGACTCTTGCATACTTCTTTCGAATGGCTTTCAGCGCGACTTTCCTCCTGATTCTGGTTAGAGCCAGCACAGTCGAAACAGGGCAAGGGACCTCATTGAAGGCCGACGAACAGGAAGCGCGCAGGACCCGATTCAGCTCGTGACTCTGCACCTAGGCGACCGTGGATTGCACTGATTTGGAACGGATCAGCACCTGAGCTCACGTCTGTTCTCACAGAAAACGGCGAACGATAGGTCACAATCTTTAGAAATATGGTCTCGTCTTCGTGGCGCATCCTCTGATTCACATCTTCCTATTGCTAGGCTAGGCCGTAACCTCACGTCGCTCCTTTGCAAAGCACTCAGAAAAGCACGCCTTCCGATATCACAGGAAGTCTTCACCCGACCACTCATGACTTTCGTAAGTCAGCTTGACGGAAACGCTAGAACCGATGTACGGCTTAGCGCTGCGCCCAGACAAACACGAGGCGACCATCGTGACAGCCTCACATCCTGTCAAACCCGGAGAAGGTATCGGGTCACAACTCGGCAAAAACGTTGACATGCCAGCTTGGGGCGATAGCGTAAAGAGAGCATCGAACAATAGAATCGACAATCGAGGACGTTATGCTTTATGCGTGCATCGGGTGCGTTTGGAGCGAGAAGGATCTAGAGGGTTACCGTTTCTACTGTAGCCAGTCACGATCAGCCCCAGGGTGACCCGGCGTTAACTCACGTTAGTCCAGAGACCTCGCACATAGCTGAGATCATGCATCAAAACAATCGGAACCTCTCAAATTGGGTAGCTGATCCTTGTTGATGTGGTGTCACCTAAGGCAGCTCACCCTCGATCCTTGCGAATGTAACGTGGCCATGCTCTGATGCAAAAATCAAGCACGCCTGCAGGTTACGTGAACCTTCTGATCGAAAGTCTGTGACCACGCGAGACATGCGAGGTCTCGATGGTGTGGCGAGGTCTACCGAAGGAGACAGGCGGCGTGCGTGCGTGTTCAGCTCAGCTTCCACCTGTTGACGACGCCGTTTAGACATTGAGAGAGGGTCGAAGAAGGGACAGCTTGCGACCTGCAGATCTAAGCGGATTATTACCAAGCTTTTTTGCGTCAGGTGTTGATGGGTACAAGGGCAAACTTTGCAACGCGGGACACAAGTGATGATCAAAATCAGCACACATTGAACTGTACAATGAATGACCTTTCCACTCAAAACTTGCGCAAGACTCGACAAGCGCGTGCTTTCGCTCACCCGTCTACAGTCTCGGTGCCAAGAGACCCGCGTCGCGTGCACTCTTTCAGCGTTTTCGTCTTAGCGATGGAAGCAAACCTATCGCTTGGATCTAACACAGCTGTAATCGTCGTTGTACGGATTGATCAATTTCTCATTGCTTTGTTCCCTCAATTTCGGCGTGCCGACTGAGATGCGATGAACAACTGAATGACCTGCATGAATCTGATATGCATACGTTACGACTGAATGATCTACCTCGATTGGCCGTCGCTCTCTAGTCTCAGCAGCGGACTTCCATGTCTATCAGTGGAAGACGCGCAACAACAAGTCACTGCGGGCTTCATTTCGAGCCGTGTACATTGATTCGAGCCGTATCCTGCCATACACGCTCTGCGTTTGCGTCCCTGATTTCCTCGCTCATGATATCAGTGAAGCAAATCTCGATTTCGTGCAATGGAATCTGTAGCATTTCCTCCTTCGGTTCATCGGTGTACGGCCGTAACCTTCGCGATTCGATAACTTGTTTACTACTGGCGAGGAGACAACTGCTCCTGGTCAGTATAACACCTACCTTGTTTACTGTTTCGGACACCCTTGTACCAAATCTTGCAAAACAATGTCGTGAATGACCTGATGATAAAAGGCTACAACCATACGGCAACGATTCGTCGCGCTTGCAACCAGCTGGACCGCCGTCCGAACCCGCCGCTTTGCACTCTTGCAGAGAGGCCAGCTGAACCAGAAGGAGATGCAATTATGGCCAGCGTCAGTAGATGCGACTGACATGGAGGTGCCGAACTCGACACAGAAGCACTGCAATTTATGGAGAATCGAGATACATTTTGTCGTTCTTGCATGTGTTGGTTCACCTTTTTGCGTCGTTTCGTTGGCTCAACTCGTATCGCCTGCGTTAGGGAATTAGTCGTCCCAGTTCTCAATCGCAAAGGTTGCTCGATTGTTGTCGAAGATGCGCTAGGAGTAGCTTTCTGCAGCAATGGTCCTTACGCTGACATACCTAGCTTCGATCCGAAAAGTCTATCCTCACCCACAAAGTGTGTCTCTGATCTGTAGCCTCGACAGGACTTACTTTTGAGGGTACGTTGTACAAATCTACAGCGGATTCGAGTCTGGTCACATCTACCACCGGGCTTAAATTTTCTGGCGCTCCACGTCAAATGTCCAAAAAGTACAAGGCAAGAGAGTATTTGTACACGTTAGTAGTCGTGACACGGATGCAGCAAAACATTTCTACCATTAATGTCGGTTGATGAGTCCACTCGACCCAAGTCACGTGCCTGCGACTTGGGCGACGATGTTTCTAGGCGTGTTTGAGCATTGGCCGTTCACATCAGTGGCATAGTACCCAAGAATATACGCGCTTTTCCTGCTTCTTCCAGTCAATTAGAAATATACCGGGTGGAGTGAAAAGGCCGAGTAAAAGGGGACACCACGCGATTGGCGTAGCCCATCTACTCGGATTGGCAACGAGACTGGAACTTGAATGCTTCAACAAAGCATCTACACTCGGCCAGATCGGAGACTGGCAACGGTAGAAAATGGTAGCAATGACATGATGGATATAGAGTGAGAGGTACGAAGGATGATGAAGGTGACGCACTTCATGGCAGTAAGAGTACTATTTTAGCGCGGTGCCACAAGACGCAGTCGAAGCGACACAGCCATGCGTTTCTAAACCACCGAATATGCAGCACATTCTGAAACAAGAGGACGTCGTCGACCTCCTAAACATCAGGATGAATGCAGCATGCGAGGTACGTTTGCATTCTGCAATAGCTGTACTTCCCTGCGCTGTCAGGTTCGTTTGGTTTGTTGCAGTGAGTTCGGAGAACGGACGTGCGTGTCACTGACAAATTGAGTCATCGACGCAGGAGAAAAGGTAGAAAGACTCCTCGTGGCACTCACGCATCAGAGATCTGCGTACGCAGTGATGCATACAGCTAATGCACTTTCTGGATGACTGGCACGTATACGTTGACGTCCAGCGAGTCGAATCGCAGTTTCGCGGACAAATGAAAGTCATGGCATTCGCGTCTCTTCTTCTCTGCCTTGCTTCGGTATATCGCACGTAGACGGACTGTCTAACGAGAAAGACATTTGCAAGCAGGGGCGTTGCGCAGGCGTCGCGACGGATCTGATTGTGGCGACGTAGATAATCTAGTCAAGAGGATGTCTGCAAGTCGACTAAAGGCTGCTGCAGCGGATTTTTGTGCACTCTGTCTGCACTGCACAGCACAGAGAACCACACGCGACTCTCAGCTGTCTGATGATTACTTACTACTACATCCAGGTATTTTGTGCCTACAGACAGCACAGTCTCGACACTCAGTAGTGCCTTTCTGACAACAAGGAAGACGTGCGGATCCCACTCAGCCTGGCAGGGCGAGGTTCCAAAGTCCGAAGTCGTCCTCGGGACATCCGTTTTGTCCAATCGAAATACGTCTCTAGGGCTTTTGACAGCTCATTCGCCAATATTCGCTTCGGCAGAGTGTACCCACCCACCCACTCCACGCACGCACCATCACGACATGTCGGCGGATCTGTTTGCAGACTGGAAAAAGGAAGATGCGTCGGTCCCTGACGTCCGAAGCGGCGCTGGGGGCTCTGGAGGAGGCGCCTACGACGGCGCTCTGTACGCGGCTGGTGCTGTGACGATTGACGGGAATCCTGCTGGCGGCCGCAGCAGCAGCAACAACAATGATGACTTTGACTTTGAGACGGTCGGTGACGACGACGCGTCGAGGCTCACGAAGCCGGAGAAGCCCCTGTTTGAACTTCGGGAGCACGGTCTCAAGATCTCCCGTCGCAAGGGGTTCACGCTGATCTGCATGGGCGTGGGCAATGGCGTACTGGCCATGGGTTCTCAAGAGGGCGTCCTTCTCCGCTGTACGACGGAAGCCACCGACAGCAACGGGACGATCGAGGAAATCATGATTGAGCCACGTGTAGCCATGTCTAGTGTGTTCATTGATCCCACAGGAGCCCACGTGCTCGTGTCGATGGAAAATGGCTCCAACTTTTACTTGCACACGGGATCGACGCGTCCAAAGAAGCTTCTCAAGACCCAAGGAATGCAGTTTACGAGCGTAGCGTGGGACCGCCAGTCTGGATCGCCAGAAGCGTCGGAGCCTATACTGATTGGAGCTACCTCGGGTGCAGTGTTTGAAGCAGCGTTTGATGGAGGCAAGGAAAAAGCGGTGACCAAAGTGTTTCAGATTGCCAACCAGGGAGCAATTGCTGGCATCGCTTTCGAGCACTGGCATCTGCCATCAGGAGAGAAGCGACACTATGTCATGCTCACGACGTCGGCATCAGGAAAGAGACCGACGCGTGTGTTATGAGTGGAGGTTGAGGTGGCTTTGAAGCCATGTTCCAAGAGTACACGAGTCCGGATAAGCTACGTTTCCAGGAAATGCCGGGGGACATGACGACAGCAGAATTGCGGTTTTATGTCAAACAAAGCCGTGAACGCGCAAAAGGCTTTGGCGTACTAACGGGCGAGGGAGTGTACCATGGAGATTTCGTGTTCGGGCTGTCGAGCACGATGGAAAACGTGACGACAGGCACAGGATTGCTAGCGTACCCTAGTAAACCGGAGAAGTCTTCGGACGGTCGTGGATCATGGACACCGCCGATTTCGATGGCAGTGACCCAGTACCACGTGGTTCTGCTGTTCGCACGCCATATTCAAGTCGTGTCGAAGCTGAGTGGCGTGGTTGTGATGGAAGAATCGTTCGACGCGCGAGTAGG
Source organism: Peronospora matthiolae (assembly GCA_921007115.2). Lineage (NCBI taxonomy): Eukaryota > Oomycota > Peronosporomycetes > Peronosporales > Peronosporaceae > Peronospora > Peronospora matthiolae. The sequence goes on along the minus strand of CAKLBY020000024.1, from coordinate 15,108 downwards.
CAATGTGCACGGCATTGTTGTGGATGACACGTTCAACACAGTGTGGATCCACTCAAGCCGTCGTATCTTGGAGGTAGTTATTGCTGACGAGGACCGCGATGTATGGAAGCTATTCTTGAGCAAGGCTGTGATGGGTAACGGTGACGATCGCGATTTTGAGCAGGCCTTGGCTGTCTGCCGCAATGGATGGGAACGTCAGCGCGTGCTGACAGCACAAGCAGACAAGCTTTTCGATAAGGGGAAGTTTGATCGTGCTGCTGTTATGTACGCGAAGACAACGCGTTCGTTTGAAGAGGTGGCGCTGAAGTTTCTCGAAATCGAGAGTCGTGACTCGTTGCTGTTATTCCTGCTGCAGAAGCTGAAAAGCTTGGGAAGTGACGAGAAGACACAGCAGACTGTCTTATGCTCATGGATCGTTGAACTGTTTCTAGATAAGTTCAATGTGCTGAAGGGGAGTGTGCAAGATGTTGATGCGCATGCAAACTTGCTGTTCGAGTTCAAGCAATTCCTGCAAGATCAGAAGAGTCATCTCGATCCGGCCACGACTTTCAATTTAATCCTTAGCCACGGCCGACCGGATGAGCTTGTGTTCTACGCAACTCTTATCGAAGATTACGGAAAAGTGATTACGTATCATGTGGACCGCGGCGAGTACGGAGCTGCAATCGAGTTGCTTCGTAGCGTAGAAACGTCGAACGTGGAAGAGCTGTGGTACAAGTATTCACCCGAGCTTATCATTCATAAGCCGAAGGAGGTATACGAGGCATGGCTGGAGGCCGCTACACTGAACCCGACGCGTCTCATTCCGTCAATTGTGCGTCATGTGCACCAGAAGAGCGATGCGGGCGCGGAATCGGCCAGCACTACAACAAAAAGTCGCTCCGTTTTGGATATGGCCATTCGGTTTCTGAAGTTTGCCATCAAGCAGGGCAACCGCGATCCGACGATCCACAACTACCTGTTATTTCTGCTGGCCAAGCACCCTGACGAGCGCTTGCTCATTAGCTTCTTGCGCAAAAGGCACAATGGCAAGCATCTGTTTGACATTACCTTTGCTCTGCGCCTTTGCACACAGAACGAGAAGAACCGTGCTTGCATTTACATCTACTCTGCGATGGGGCTATACCAGGACGCCGTGGAAAAGGCACTGCAAGTCGATGTGAAAATTGCCAAGGAAATGGCTGGCATGCACGAGGATGATGAGACTCGCAAGAAACTGTGGACGCTGATTGCCAAACATACGATCGACGCTGGAGGTGAGATCAAGGACGCCATGAACATTTTGAAGGAGAGTGATTTGTTGAAGATTGAGGACATCCTGCCTTTCTTCCCTGACTTCGTCCTGATCAACGATTTCAAGAAGGAGATTTGCGAGTCGCTCGAAGTGTACAATGACCGCATTGAACAGCTGAAGGAAGAGATGCAAGACTACACCCAGTCGGCCGAATTGATTCGTGCTGACATGCAGCAACTGCGCAAACGTTGTGCTGTCGTGTCCGGCAACCAACGCTGTGAGCTCACCGGTCAGAACATCCTAGGCAAGGAATTCTACCTTTTCCCGTGCTCCCACGCTTTTCACGCTGGCGCACTCCGTCAAGAGATGCAAAAGCATCTGAATAGTTTTCAGCGACAAACGGTAAAGCAGCTTGTTCAGAAACTCAATGAGCTTTCCACTGAAATGCCGGCGAGCACGAACTTTTTCCAGCGACCGCTGTCAGCCTTCCCTTTTCTCAACTTGTCGTCGACCGAGAAGGAAGCGATGACGCCCGGTTCCGAGGGAAGCAGCGCCGCGACAACCGCAAAGGCAAAAAGTGGTGCGAAAGAGCAGTCCATTGCGCAGGAGCGTGAGATGGTGCAGCAAAAGCTGGACGAGACCATCGCGTCCGAGTGCATGTTCTGCGGTGAGGTAATGATCAAGTCGATTCACACGCCTTTCATCACACCGGAAGACGAGGCGAACGAAGGCAGCGAGTGGGCCATTTGATGGCAGCATGGCGATTGGCCTGCTTTTGAGAGGACGGGTAGCGCAGGATCAAGAGTAAGGTCCACGAGTCAACACGCAGACATACGTGCGAGCATTTGAGATGTGAAAATGAGATGGAATTTGAGCGAGCTTACCTGTCAGCATCTAGTGTTTTTGCTGCCATATAATATCTGGCGCTGGGTTGTGATGCTTTGCGCTTGTGGCAAGTTGGATGAATTGAAGGACGATGCCGATCCAGCCCGGGTTCGAACTCTACCTGAGACTACTTCTCGAAGCGGCATACAACGTGGGTGTGGCTGATGAAGTTGGTAAGTTGGCGTCGGTCTTATATGTTGTGACCGAATTGATGCGTGTCGGTGTATTCCAGGCAAACCACACCGTCGGTACGAGATTATATTCAGTGATGTTCGCAGGCGAATGAGCTAGTAAGATTCAGTCAAGATCCGTCGTTGAACGGTCCCTGGACAGTAATGCCGTTGTCGTAACGTGCTTGGTCACTGATTCTACAGCTGACGCACAGCAGCAGTTCGTGACATGTTACCTGCGCTCGAGTTTATCGGCTTCACAAATCAGGTAAGTTTAACGTTGCTATTGTTTGCGCTGACGGCTTGAGACAAGAGGGCTTCACTTTAGGTCACGAACCCGTTATCTATAGGGCAAGTTGTGAAGAAGATAATCACGATTAGAATGCAACGCAAGGTGTGATCGCTGTGGAAACTGATCAGGAAGAGCTGCACGCTTATGGATGGCTGCACGACCTGGGGCAATAGTCTTTGCTACCTTGACAAGCGTGATGCGGACTATGCGATCGCGAGCATTGCAGCACATTTGAACGGTACGGAGGCGAAGTGGCATGCCCGACTCGGTCTCGACGACTTCAAGGGTGTCGCGCTTGTTGAGGATCATGGTCTTGCAGACGATGTACACGATTTCGACAAGAAGCGAGGAGCTTGTGCAACTTGTCGTGGAGCAAAGCGACGAACGAGTCACGAGTCAATGCTGGATAAGCACCGATTGAAAACACCGACACTGTACAACTGGTGTTGAGATCAAGATAGGCACGGAGCCTCAGCCTATTAGCTGAATTTATTGCAAGGAGTCGAGGGCAGATGCTGCACCACTATTCTTGAACAACCTCGTTAGTAGACGAACTCATCGCTTTCTCGCGGTCTTCACTGGCGTCCATCGGGTAATTAAAACACTGACAAGTTTACAGATATGGCATGCTTAACCGCCGATGCTGAATTCACCGTCGAACACAAAAACCCGTTAACGAAACTTCGTGGCGTATCGCACACAGTCGATAATGTACGACACATCAGTCATGGTCCAGGCTACCAAACGTCAGGCAGTTGTAGAAAGAGAGCTGTACAAAAGAGACAAGGCCTGTAACGGGGCACCGACGACAACGTACTGGTCAACCAGCACGAAGTTATTTTCCACTGACAACAGTGAAGGCCAGTGCCATGCTAGGTGTAGACACTAGGCAGAGGGAGGTTACGGTTTTACTTTTACCACGACTAGAGGTGAAACTCTAGTCGTTGTAAGAGCAAAACTGTTTTTTACAATACTTAATTCTATTACGCTAGTTTCTCTTTTCCCAAATTGTCACGGCATAGCTCATGCCAATTTTTTTTTCCTTCGGAGCGGCCACTTCGGATGTAACGGGGTAGCCCGTTACATGATATTGACACCAAACGGTGTCACTAGGGATATTGTCTAGCATGACCATACTCTACCAACGTTATCCGGGATGGATAATATCGAAGGAGTATTATCCCCTTTGTAGGATAATATTCATGCGCTGCTCCAAGATTGATTGGTAAAGACGTATCAACCGGACCTTATTACCAATCACTGCTGGACACGCGTAATGAGTGGTGAGCAGTTTGTCGTCATACGACGACGTAGTTTAATTTAGTCAGATAAAGATCAAAGTTATATTGATAGCTTAACTATATTAAATACAGTTCTCTTTTTACCCTTTACTCGACATAGTTGTTTGAGTAGATTAGCTTCCTCTGCACGTACTAGTGTACGTGAAGTTTCGCGGCACCCCAAACAAAGGGTTCCCTGTTACATCTTGTCTACATACCCTTAACTTAAATATTCATACAGCGTTTATTTGACGTTTCGACGACACACGCGTCTGGTGCCACAGCACATTCATTCAACGTTTGATTTCTACGTGTTTCCCGGAGATAACGGAGTTTTGCATTAGCACGAAGGTCGAATCCATGGAAGCTATGTATTGTTATCGGGTATTGTCAACTACGCGGATGTATCCTCTTGCATCTCAGTACCTACGCGTGAAACCGAGCAGGAATCAGTTTTACGGTGAATTCATGAGATCCTTTTCTATTTCCTTTACCCGGAAAAGTTCGATCTCTCTTTCCGCCGCTTGCGCCTCGATCAACAGCTCTACGAAACTAAATTCGTCAGTCTGCAAAAGGTCCAGAATGTTGGCGGTAAATTGTTCCGGTAGAGAATATTTCTGAGTGAAGGCCAAAATGTACCTCTTCAAGGAATCCTTCACTTTGTATGCCAGCGAAGGTACCTTATCTAACTGCTTCCTTTGGATTATGACAACATCACTGATTGCCCGTCCCCTTTCCAGCCACAATTTATACAGCTCCTCCTCCATTTGCTGCGCTTCACGACCGTAGAAACAGCTAAGCCCTGCTAGCGACAACATACTTGCGACTTTCGCTTCGCCTTCGTAGCCTGCGATAAATGCGTCGAGCAATGTCCAGGACGTTTGGTGTTGCTTATTGTATTCACCGATGTATCCCACCAGTGCCCCGAGCTTTGGTGATGCGAAAGGGTTCCCCATACGATTTCTTGAAATCCATGTAGACTCACCCCCAATGTCTAGTTTCTTGAAAATCTCACCGGGAGTATTCTCTTTCGATTGCACCCTCCCCATTAGATCGTGCGCCAATCGGGGGGTTATCTCTGTCCACTGACGCTCGGAAAGGGATTCTCGGACAGCGGAAATGATCGTGTCCCTTCCATCCACTGAGCTCTCCACAAGGTCAATACCCCCTCGTGCGAGCAGAGCCATTTTACGTTCTCGGAGCTCCTTTTCGTTGGGTTGCTCGGATTGCAATGCATGAAAGCGAGTCTCGAGATATGCCATGATCGCATAATATTCGAATGATCTCAGTTTTTTACGATAACCACTGGAAAGCCCGTTCAAGTTTTGACCCTGCGAGTGTAGTGAAGTCACCAGACTACCAACTGCATTCGCTACCTTTTTTCCCATCGATGTAGGAATGGGAGGGCTCGCTCGCTCTTCACCTAGCGTGGATTTGAGATCCCCCAGCAGCCGCTTGGCATGCACGCTATCGTAAGGACCATCAGAAAAACGGACACTGGCCGAGAGGTTGAACGCCGTCAGCAAAGGGCGGGGTATTTTGGTAGAGTTCGTGCTGCGTACGATTACGGGTGTCGATGCCATGAGCGCGAAAGTGGTGAGACGCATCTTTAGTTGCTGTCGTGGTCTTTCACGAGGGTGTGGGATCAAATTTCGAAGTGACCAAGAAGCTTCACTCGCACAGCTATCCGACGACATCTGAAAGAGCCTTGACCGTAAGCTCTCCAATCCTTTTGTCGACTCTTGCATACTTCTTTCGAATGGCTTTCAGCGCGACTTTCCTCCTGATTCTGGTTAGAGCCAGCACAGTCGAAACAGGGCAAGGGACCTCATTGAAGGCCGACGAACAGGAAGCGCGCAGGACCCGATTCAGCTCGTGACTCTGCACCTAGGCGACCGTGGATTGCACTGATTTGGAACGGATCAGCACCTGAGCTCACGTCTGTTCTCACAGAAAACGGCGAACGATAGGTCACAATCTTTAGAAATATGGTCTCGTCTTCGTGGCGCATCCTCTGATTCACAGCTTCCTATTGCTAGGCTAGGCCGTAACCTCACGTCGCTCCTTTGCAAAGCACTCAGAAAAGCACGCCTTCCGATATCACAGGAAGTCTTCACCCGACCACTCATGACTTTCGTAAGTCAGCTTGACGGAAACGCTAGAACCGATGTACGGCTTAGCGCTGCGCCCAGACAAACACGAGGCGACCATCGTGACAGCCTCACATCCTGTCAAACCCGGAGAAGGTATCGGGTCACAACCCGGCAAAAACATGGATTGCACATGCCAGCTCGGGGCGATTGCGTAAAGAGAGCATCGAACAATAGAATCGACAATCGAGGACGTCATGCTTTATGCATGCATCGAGTGCGTTTGGAGCGCGAAGGATCTAGAGGGTTACCGTTTCTACTGTAGCCAGTCACGATCAGCCCCAGGGTGACCCGGCGTTAACTCACGTTAGCCCAGAGTGTAACGGGGCACCCTGAAGCTTGTACTGGTGACAGTACAAGCTACTTATTCTGATAACAGAATAAGGCGGTGCCTCGTAACTTCACGTACACTCGTACGTGCAGAGGAAGACGGTAAGAAGAAGCGAGTACTCGGTTAGAGTAAAAAGTAGAACTGTATTTATAATAGTTAATGTCTGCAATAAATCACTATTTATCTTCATCTAACTATGTCTAAATACAAATGTGTAAATCAGTTATCTGCTCACCACTCATTGCGTGCGTCTGTCGTGGCGCGTCTTCGTTGGTTGATATAATGGCCTATATCAACCAATTAGGAACTACTTGGAAGTGCTACAGAATATTGTCCTTATGACAATATTCTGAGAATATAACTCTTATAGTTATATTCTATTAACAATTTCTTATAAATTGTTATGTAACGATTCACCCCGTTACATCACCCCCCTTAACCATCAGTCACTTTAGTGACTGATTGACTAAATGGATACTCGTCCCAAATCATTTGGGACGGGGTTTGCACTTGTTGGTCCGCGTCCACTTTCCAACATCTCATCGCATGGTAAACAAGCCCATGCGATGCGCGAGCAAGGCCGCCGAGAGCGCGTCTGCACGTCTCTGTGCGGACGCCGAAGCAGAAACTACAGCAACTGATGTCCCATCGGTTGCTGAATCGACTCAGCCTGTATCACCTGGTGATGCAGGCGCTGGTCATGAAGACACTCGTGTCTTCACAGAGTACGAGCTCGGTGTCTCGTACTCTCCTGATACGGATGACGGATCCGTATCGACGGCAATTGAATCCAAGCCGCCTGCCAAGCGTGGCATGGACGATGCTTTGCGTCGCAGCATCTTTGGTTCATCTGATGAGTCAGATGAACCATCGCCGAAGCGAAGGCGCTCGAGGTCGCGAGACTCGGGCGCTAATAGTGGTGTCGTTTCTCCAATGGAAACCACTTCACAGCGAGGTGCCAGTACTTCTGTCGGCACGTCGCAGGAAGAGCGGGACCGCAATGTGTTGCGTCTCGCTCCAGAAAAGAAGGCATGGATGCCTCCTAAATCTGTCATGGATCACTTGTCGGCGACGACGAGTGATCGTTATCGAACACGATTGTTCGATTCGTCGAGGATTCATCACCTTGACCCCAGCGCGAAAGACTATCGCGCTGAACATGAGTTCTTCATCGATGCTTTCTTCAGACATCGATGGTACAGTGGGAATCACAAACGTGATGGTCCCTCACTACTTCAGGCGTGGAACGCCTACATCCATAATCTCGAGGATGTAGGTCGTGACGCTTGGAACGACAAACTTATCAAAGCTCGTGATAAGTTTGAAAAGCGAACCCCGACAGGTGCACGCTATAAGCTGCATCGTCTGTCAAGGGAGAAAGGATTACCCTGCCTCTCTTGGGGAGACTCGTGCCCATGTTGTGTGAACAACTCTGCACGAGCACCTGAGGAGGCTTACCTCCTTACCAGCCCGTGGTGGCGCGTACGTGTCTCTACTGAGATGTACGAAGGGATTGACAACCTGAAATCCCTTTACGACCGTGCCGGGAAGACTTTCTCCGGCGGTCCTTCTGCGGCACAGGATGTGTCGCGTCGTACTGCTCGACCAGACCCAGTACGTCAACCATCAATTGGGAGCGGGGCTCCCAAGAATCCCAGGACGGGGGATAGCCGCGCCACCGGACGAGGTAACTCGTCCGACGTCCGTTCACGTCGCGGTGGTTCAACAGCTGCTCTACTAGATAGCGCTGGCCACCGCGAGAGTCCTCTAATGGAGGTGGAGGAGGAGGAAAGACGCTCTCCACACGATCATGTGGATCGGTGTGTTCCCGAGAGCTTCTTTGATCTCGTAACGCAAGGGTTACGCGACGATCTCGAGCATGAGCGGAATAGGCGTCTCCGAATGGTGGACACTGCCTTGAAGCATCGAGCTGAGTTTGCCTTTGCTCAGCTTGAGAACGAGAGATCTCTGACATCTCTTCGTGACGAGCTAAGGGTAGCTCGTGGGATTGCTGATCGGTCTCGGGATGAGATAGCTGCTCTTCAGACCCTTGTTGATGCCCACCATCGGGAGCACAAGGCTCTCTGCGAGATGCTTGAGCGCAAGGGCGTTCTTCATCGGAAGAAGCAGCGTACTGATGGTACGGCTTAAGCCGACCAACGTAAAACGTGGGATGCGTTCGCATCTTACGTGGCAACTCGATCGTGTATGCGTTGCCTAGGCGATGCAATGCACGAAATGGGCCGATGTACTTGGATAGAAGTTTACTGCTACCCAAGTTAGTCACTACATGCTTTGGTAGATTAACCGTAGACAGTAGGACTAAGTCACCTTTATTAAATAAAAGAGTGTTTGCCCTTCCATTCTTGTCAGCGTTTTGCTTTTGCTTATCCACCGCTTCGGCGATGGAGTCTTGCACAAAACGGACTACCGTTTCACGAGCCAGTATGAACTCATCTGATGACTCGTTAGCTTCAGTGTGCTGTGAGCGCACTGCAGCGACAACAACCTTTTCTTCAGTGAGGGCTTCCGCACTCTCACTGGGATCATTGTCTTCAGTGAGGGCTTCCGCACTCTCACTGGCATCATCTTCTTCGATATCGATGTTATCGATATCGGCATCAAACGCAATGACTTCTTCGTCAGAGCGTGATGAGCGTGAACCAAATCGGTTTTTGCTCGCGCGAGTCCCTCCCCCCTTAAACCAGAGTTACACTCTAGTAAGGTGGGTACACGCGGATGGCGCAAGCCATTCACGTAAAACGGTGTATGTGTCGTGGACGCATGCACCGAGTTGTTGATGGCAAACTCTACCATCGGCAAAAACTCACTCCAACTCTTAAAGGAGTGTACGTATCCTCGAAGTATCTCTTCAAGGACACGATTGGCACGTTCCGTCTGACCATCTGACTCTGGATGATCAGATGTTGACATCTTCAAGCGCGTTCCGAGTGATTTGAACACGGAACGCCAGAAATCAGCAGTGAATCGTGGATCTCTGTCTGATACGAGTTCACGGGGCAACCCATGAAGTCGGAAGATGGTGTCAATAAAGACACAAGCACAGCCACTTGCCGTGATTGTCTCTGGTACAGCCACGAGGTGTACCATTTTGCTGAATCTGTCAACAAATACGAGAATACCCGTATTCCCGCGTGCGTCTTTGGGTAGCCCGAAGACAAAATCCATTGAGATGGATTCCCAGCACTCAGCCGGAACCGGTAGAGGCTGTAAAGGTGCACGCAGTGAAGGACTTGACTTCACTCGTTGACAGGCTTCGCATGCGCGAACATACTTTCGCACAAACTGATACTGGCGGGGCCAGTAAAAGTCTCGACTCACCGTGAGATATGTTTTCTCCCGGTCCCGATGTCCTCCTATAGGAGCATCGTGATACTCGAACATGATCCGCAAACGCAGATCAGTATCATCTGGAATGACAACACGTGGTGTGTCCCCAGAAACGGCTGTATAATACAGTAAACCGTTACGAGTAGTGTATCGATCTGATGCAGATCGATACGCAGACGACAATCGTTTCAACGATTCTCGAGATGGTTGGGAGAGATGTGACAACAACTTCACTATCTCACCATCTTGGGCGTATGCCCGCCTCACATCATCATACAACGTTGTAGATGGAACTGAGGACGTCATAACCGCAACAGTGACTGTCTCACTGTTGGGTTTCGCGACTGTTTCAAAGTCGGGACGACGTGAGAGCGCATCAGCGACGACATTAAGTCGTCCTGGTTTGTACTCGACCGTAAAGTTGTATTCTGCAAAGAATGACAACCACCGCGCCATTCGTTGTGAAAGGTGCGGGCTGTTCACTGCCGTGCGTAAGGACGCATGGTCAGTGTAAACAACGAAGGGTCTATCTCCTAATAGATAGACTCTGAACTTCGCGAGTGCATACTTCATGGCAAGGAGTTCCTTGTCATGCACTGGATAGTTCCGCTCAGCTGGTTGCAGCTGACGCGACTGATAGCAGACGACGCGTTCAACGCCTTCAAGGTCGTACTGCATTAATGCACAGCCGATTGCGAAATCGCTGGCATCACAGACCACATGGAATGGCCTGTCCTGATCGGCTATTGCTAGGACTGGGGATTGTATCAAGCTCTGCTTGATACCCTTAAAGGAGCGTTGACATTCAGCGTTCCATAACCACCTCTCGTTCTTTTTCAACAAACGAGAGAGGTGTACAGTCATCTCGGCGTAATTGCGTGAATACTTATGCAAATACGCCGCTAGCCCAAGGAATTTTCGAAGACCTTTGACATCGACCGGCACGGGCCAGTCGGTGATCGCCTTGATCTTTTCGGGATCAGGACGTACACCGTTCTTACCAACGATGCACCCAAGAAGTGGTATTTCGCTTGCTGCAAATATACACTTCTTGAGGTTTGCATACAATTGATGCTTTCGCATGATTGTAAGAACTTGTCGGACGTGGTACTTGTGAACCTCAACGTCCGACTTTCCATCCATAGCTCGACTATGGATGAATACGTCATCGAAATAACTCGGCGCGAATTCTCGTACTGGCCTCAACAGATGTGATACACACCTGTTGAACGTGGCAGGGGCATTACTGAGCCCTTGTGGCATTACTAGCCATTCCCAGAGCATGCCGCTAGGCGTGCTAACTGCGGTATAGGGTATATCCCGTTCCCGCATTAGGATTTGATAGAAGCCATCCATCAAATCCATGGACGAAAAGATGGTACTCTTTGACATACCATCAATGATTACGTCCTTCCTCGGTATCGGCGTCTGAGCCGGTACCGTTGCAGCGTTCAATTTGTTAAACGCGTGCACTATCCGCCACCCTCCTGTTGCTTTTCGCACACAGAAGGTCGGAGAGCTATGTGGGGAAGTTGATTCCCTCACATGGCCCGCTGCTAAACGATCGGCAAAGAACTTGTCGATCGCAAGTACTTGTTCACGAGGCAGTGGCCACTGCTTCATGACACAGTACTTCGAGCCTGGTTTAAGCTCGACTTCGTGTCGAATACCTTTATCCTTCGGTAATTCGCACGGAACAGTTTCAGGGAATACATCCTTGAATTCAACCAAATCTTCATAGAGAGGATTTTCCTTGAGCGATTCCCATGATTGGGACTCATATCGCTCAATTCGTGTCTTTTCATCTAGGACACTCTCGTCCATAGATGAACTACTGAGAACTCTCTCGTTCTCAGTAAACACTGTTGCTGACCTTATGTCGGTTACATACTCGTCTTCAGCGACGAGTATGCAGATCTGCTTGACTTTGCCACTACGCAGATCACGCAAGAATCTTTTATGTTCGAGCGTTGGCAACTGAGTGATCTCCGAAGTTAACTTCGGAGGCGCAATCAGATCAAGTGTATAAGCGCCTACACATGATCCGTTATTGACTATGACATTCAATGTCTCTGTCATTTCCTGGGGACTTATTCCCTCAGGCTTCGAAGGACTTATTCCTTCGTCTTCCCGGGGACTTATTCCCGCGGGTTTCGGGGAACTTATTTCCGCCGTATTTGTAATCTTGGGACTTATTCCCTTTACTTCCTCTAGCTGGGGTTGCGCAACCACAGCGAGATCCTCTACGAAAGACTCTCCAGTCGATCTAGGATTATCGTTTCGCTTAACCTGAGCGATCGATTGTTTCTCTTCTAGATGTTCCCCTCTAGGGATACATCTTTGTCCCAGTCCACCCGACTTATTCGAGTGGTGGACCTTCGGCGCAGCCTGTGTTTCCTCACAGCCGCCGGAACTTTGCTCCGAAGTGTAACCGTTTGGTACACTAAGGTTTTGTGCAGTCGTACTAACGACCGTACCACAAGTGAGGCCATCGCACTCGCTCGTAGTACATCCACACGCTTGTGGACGCTCCAAAACGTTCATCAGATGGCCATCTGATGAACAAGCGGCAGGCATCGTTACTGTCCGATGTTGCCAGTTTACCCGTGGTTCGTACCTTCTGAGCCACGGTATTCCAAGGATGACATCAAATTTGTCATCCAAATCCAATACGATAAAGTCATCGTCGTATTGGGTATCTTCTAGCGTATAGTGGATCTTCACTATACGCTTCATGACGGTTACGGATGCGCCTGTCGCAAGACGTACCGTCATCCTCGTAGGAGGTGTGTCACATTCACTGAATTTAAAGTGACCATCTTCTAGCGATTGGCGTCGCACAAAATTGTTGGACGCCCCACAATCGACTAGAGCTCGAAGGGACAACTTATTCGTCACTTCGAGTTTCAAGGTAATGAGTGAGATCTCATTACCTAGAGCAGCAACGCACAATGTCTGTGTGTTGGGAGCAACCTTCATCAAGAGGCCTACAAATTCTCTTGACGTTGCTGGATCAGTAGGGTGCTCCGCACCTACTGATCCTGTCCGTTTTTTGACGGTCCATCCCATTGTTGCGTCTTTGCACCAACTGCGGACCCTCGTCCCTGCCCCTTTCTCATGGGTGGACGGTCACTACGCCCAGTGTCGCGAGACACTGGACGAGGGGCACTACACTCGTAAGCGTAGTGTCCTGTCTTTTGACATCTGTTGCATCTCTGCAACTTCTTGTAGCCTGTAGAGCGAGCCTTCTCGCTCTCTACATAACAGAGTTCCATCGGCTCTGGACCTCCGTTGTCATATCGTCTCGGTTGACGATATGATGTCGAGCTGGCGCGAGCCTGTCTCAGACTGAAGTCTTCCTGCTCCGCAATTGAAATGGCTTGTTCTAGTGAATCTAGTTCAAGCCGGAACAGGTGAGTCTTGACGGGACCATCCGCAAGACCCTGCATGAACACCGAAACCAACGTGTGTTCATCCACCGGATTGGAACTTATACAACTCGTGAGATGTCGTATATGTTGAGCGTAAGCGTGCACATCACGCTTACCCTGCTTGAGCTTCAAGAGTTCGGTTCGAGATTTGAACTCAGCTCTAGGCGGTTCAAACGTTTGTCTGAGCCGCGACTTGAAGACTTCCAACGACCCAAACGCATATGGGTCGTGCAGCTTGAGCCCCAGTGCCCAAGTCTTGGCACGTCCTGCCAGATTTGACTGGGCAAATGCAGCTTGCATATCCCCGTCGTCGATGCGACGCGCCCTTATGGCGTCATCCAATTCGACGAACCATCTCAAGAGGGAGTCTTCTTCGACCCCCCCTATACTTGGACATGTCAATCTTCAAAGTCTCGGGTCGACGCGAGTGCATCGACCCGCCAGCAGCAGCCTGCTGCTGTCTCAACAGTTCAAACTGTTGAGCACCTTGTTCTCTCAACAACTCTGCTTGTTGAGAACCTTGTTGGTGAAGCAAGGCTACTTTCTCGCGTTCTGCGTCAAGTTCATTTTGAATGAACTTGGCGATAGTAGCATGTTGGGCATCTCTATTGAGAGCCTCTAGCATGACGCTAACAGCATGGATGCCCATGGTCGAACCCATTCGTTCAACCGCATCCCATTCGACATCGCTCAAATGGGAGTAGCCGTCACGCGTAGCGTGAAAGCTTTGGTCATCTTCATCATCCAACATATTCATGTTGGATGTGAACGCGGTCCTTGGACGGACTACGAAGTGCTACCAGGTGTAACGGGGCACCCTGAAGCTTGTACTGGTGACAGTACAAGCTACTTATTCTGATAACAGAATAAGGCGGTGCCTCGTAACCTCACGTACACTCGTACGTGCAGAGGAAGACGGTAAGAAGAAGCGAGTACTCTGTTAGAGTAAAAAGTAGAACTGTATTTATAATAGTTAATGTCTGCAATAAATCACTATTTATCTTCATCTAACTATGTCTAAATACAAATGTGTAAATCAGTTATCTGCTCACCACTCATTGCGTGCGTCTGTCGTGGCGCGTCTTCGTTGGTTGATATAATGGCCTATATCAACCAATTAGGAACTACTTGGAAGTGCTACAGAATATTGTCCTTATGACAATATTCTGAGAATATAACTCTTATAGTTATATTCTATTAACAATTTCTTATAAATTGTTATGTAACGATTCACCCCGTTACATAGGTCATGAGCTTTGGAACGCAAATCTGGAGGAAGATGGGAACGTGATCGCGCACCTGACGCGCATGTTTAACCACCGCACGGAATTAGCGGATCTCCAGTATATCGTCGATGAACTCGATATGCGAGAACCTTTGCTGGCAAGTCTACCTACAACGACGCATTTCAACCAACTACGACAGACTGTGCGGTTTGCAAGTGACTCAGCAGCATACAGTCCAGAGAAAATTCGCGTTATACGCACAGCCGCCGCTCTTCATGAGGAGACAACAAGCGGTTTTGGTATTGGTGCCCTCATGTGCGGGAGGCGTAAAGACGTGGAGCGTCAGCGCGACAAAAAAGCCCGACAGATCATGGACAGAAAAGGATCCAATGCAAATGTATATCGCTACAAAGGAACCTTCAAGGCGAAGGACTACAAGAAGAGGTGTTACACGTGCGGCAGTAGTGAGCACCTTAAGAGGGATTGTCCAGATCGTGAAAAACACGGCGAAGGTGCAAATATCGTCGCAGCAAAAGGTGTCGCTCGTCGTGAAGGCAAACGGAACATGGCAACGAACCTCACGCACTGTGATGTGCTTAAGGTATTTGGAGAAGATCAAGACGTAGTGATTCTGACATTATATAACGTGGACGAAGCTCAACAAGACAATGACCCACTTGCCGATAATATTTGGATTCAGGAGTGGTATATTGACACTGCATCCAATGCACATGTGATAGGAGACAAGCGGTACATTA